>CM042887.1:0-600000 GCA_023653495.1 Melastoma candidum
GTGAGAATGCAGAAATCCTTGGGCCGTGTATCCAGGCGTTGCAGGCATCGTGCACGTCGTCTATGGCGGAATCGTCTCCTCAGTCGGTGGCTTCAATCAGGAAACCGAAAGCACATCAGGATGGGAATGGCTGGACTCCAGTGAAAGGTGGCCGTAAAGGTCATCGAAAATCTCGAAGATGATTGGTTTTTGGAATGTGCGGGGTCTAAATGACCCAATGCACTGGAAGGAAGTTTGTCGATTCATTAGAAGTAATAATGTGGTGGTTATGGCTCTCTTGGAGACTAAGATGAGGAAATGTTATGAGAATTCCTTTCGGAGGAAGTTAAATCCTGGCTGGAAGGCAATAATGTCCTATAGTCAGAAGGATATAGCCAGGATTGTTGTGATCTGGGATAATACCGCTATCAAAATTGATGTTCTGGCAGTAAGTGATCAGTGGGTGCATTGTATCGTTCAGCATAAGAGAGAAAATTTCGAGGCTTATATAACATTTGTTTATGGGGAAAATGACCCGGTGGGTCGAGGAAACGTATGGAGTTTCTTAAAAGGAGTGCAGGTGGCAAACAAGCCGTGGACTGTGATGGGAGATTTTAATGTTGTTAGATGGCCGTATGAGAAAAGAGGAGGGAGAGAACTTTGGTCGGCGGGACTTGAAGTCTTGAATGATACGTTATGCCAGGTTGGGCTGGATGACCTTGCCTATACTGGTCAGCTGTACACCTGGTCAAATAAACGGGAAACACCTGTACAGTGTAAGCTGGATAGGATTGTAGTGAATGCTGATTGGCTGAGCTGCTTCACTGGATCATCTGCATCTTTCTTGTTGCCGCTTACGTCGGACCACTCCCCTGGACTGCTAAGGATCAAAAAAAGGGAGTTCAGACGGCCTCCGTTCAAATTTTATAATTATTGGATGGAACTCCCAGGTTATAAAAACATAGTTGTGAAAGAGTGGAAAACAGGGATTAGGGGTACAAGAATGTATGTCCTATGGAGGAAGTTGAAGGAACTCAAGAATGGCCTCAAGGAATTCAGCAGGGAAAGTACGGCTGGAATCTCAAAGGATGTAATGGATTTGAGAACAGAACTAACAGAATGGCAGCAAAGGAATTTGGCCAACCCTACACGGGATTCTATTAGGAAGGAAAAAGAAATATCTACTAAATGGTCCATGGCAGCTAGGATGGAGGAGAATATGCATAGGCAAAAATCAAGAATTAAATGGTTGAAGTTGGGGGATAACAATAATGCGTTTTTCTTTAGAAGCATCACAGCTCGAAGGAATTTAAATAACATCTTATCTCTGAAGGTGGAGGATGGTTATGAAATTCAGGGAAAAGATCAGATTATTGACCATGTTACGGAACACTTTAAGTCCCTCTATAGTAGGAGTTGGGTGGTGTACAATCAGCACATGAATGGCCAACCTGATATCGAATTTGTGAAGTGCCTTGATAGTCAACAGCAGGCTAGCCTTAGTAGGGAAGTTGATGATCGGGAGGTCAAGGATACTTTGTTTGAGCTAAAGAGAGGCTTGGGAGATAGTGGGGAACGATTTTACGGGAGCTATTAAGGAATTTTTTCAGAATGGGCGCATTCTCCGACAACTAAATGCCTCTGCGATCACGTTAGTTCCGAAAAGAATAGGGGTACGCAAAATTGCGGATTACAGACCAATCTCGTGTTGCAACACGATTTACAAATGTATCTCGAAGGTGCTTGCAAACCGGCTGAAAGAAGTTATTGCATCACTGGTGGGTCCGACACAATCAGCTTTTGTTCCGGGGAGAAGAATTATTGATAATATCCTACTTGCTCAGGAACTGCTTTCTGGTTATGGGAATAAGAAAAGTGCTAAAGGATGTGTAATGCAAATTGATATTGAAAAGGCTTAGGACACTCTAGACTGGGCATTTCTCAAGTGGGCACTTTGTAGATTTGGTTTTCCCTGCCGTTATGTGGGATGGATCATGGAATGTGTTACAACGCCAACGTCATCTGTATACATTAATGGAGAGCTACATGGATTTATTAAGCACGAGCGAGGACTACGGCAAGGGGATCATTTATCGCCGTATTTGTTTGTAATTGCTATGGAGGTGCTATCATTGATGCTGAACAAAGCGGCTCACCAGGAAGAATTTATATATCATTGGGGATGTAAGAAGGAAAGGATAACGCATCTCCTCTTTGCTGATGATATACTTATTTTTTCGAATCCAAACATTGCATCCCTGGAAATCATTATGGGAGAGCTGAATGAGTTTGCTAAGTGGTCAGGGTTGAGCATGAATGCCAGAAAAAGCCAGTTCTACGTGTCAAAAGCGGCGGAGCAACAAGAAGAATCCATTAAGGCATGTACGGGGCTTAGTAGAGAGGCTCTTCCATTTCGGTATCTTGGAATACCACTCTCTGCAAATAAATTGTCATGCCTAGACTGCACTAGCCTTGTTGACAAGATCGCCAACCGTATTAAGTCATGGTCTGCAAGAGCGCTTACTTATGCTGGAAGAGTACAGCTTATTAGGTCTATAATATTCTCTATTCAGACGTATTGGGCTAGCACGATCCCGCTCCCAAGGAAGATCTGCTATAAACTGGATAGCATCATGTCGGCGTTCTTATGGGGTGGTGGGCCGGCTCGAGTAAAGTGGAATGATGTATGTAGACCATTTGATGAGGGGGGGCTGAATCTGAAGCGCCCGCTAGCCTGGAACAAGACTGCACTCCAAAAGCATGTGTGGCACCTTCTGGATGATGGGGACAGTAATCTTTGGTCTTCGTGGATCAAGACACATTACCTTAAGGGCACTACAATTTGGTATGCGAGGAAACCATATAAATGTTCTTGGATGTGGAAAAACTTATTGAGCACTTCTCATATTATGAAATCACTCGTATCGTGGAGAGTGGGGGATGGTAGTCACATATCATTTTGGGAGGACAACTGGACGGGTCTGGGAGATCTGAAGGCTCGGGTAACAATTGATGTGGTTGCAAACTCTCGTATTGACCCCAAGGCAAAAGTGGTGGATGTTCTTAGGAGCAAGGATTGGGAGGAGTTCTGTAAAGGAAATACACAAGTCCCGGCAAAGGATGTCTTCGCCATTATTTGTAATTCGGAATGTTCAACGAATGTGACTCTGGGTAGGAAGGATGTACCTCGATGGAACCAGGGTGAGTTTTCGATTGCAAAGGCATGGGATCAGCAGAATCAAAGGAGAGGGCAAAGGTCAAAACAAAGTTGGGCTGCGTGGGTATGGCATAAGGCAGTTCCCCCAAGGATCTCGTTCATAATTTGGTTGATTGCTCAAGGTAGGTTGAGGACAGCTGCTTTCTGGCATTATATTGGAGCCACTAATGCTGGTTTGATTACTTGCCTCTTGTGCAATGGAAATGAGGAGACGGCAAACCATGTTCTGTTCCAATGCTCGTATGCCAGGAAAGTGTGGCGAGTTTTAGCAAAGAAGTATGAGTTTGATTTTTCCTGTTCAGAGTGGGAAGACTTGCAAGGGCTGCTGACTCAAATCTGGGGAACCCGTAGAGGAAAGTTGATTGTCAGGGTGCACATGGCGGCCATTTACTATATATGGATTGAGAGGTGTCGAAGAAGGAACGGGGAAATTGCGATCTGCCCTTGGTCGGTACTCTTGCGGATCAGGGCTGCAGTTCCCTGCTGAAAATCAAAATATATTTGATGTGATGGGCCGGGATGTTGGCCTTGGAGAGGGGCCCAGTCGAGGATATGTGTATGGTTTAAGGAGGGAAGGAATTGATTGATCTGAGGGAAAGTGAGGAAATGGCGAAAAGGGGGAGCAAGGGGAAGGGCAAGGCCAAGCAGGCGACGACCACCAAAAAGAAAGCCGGCCGTAATGCGGGCAATGTGGGTGAGTCGTCGGCAAATCCGAACTCTGGGGCTTCCATGGGACTAGGTACTGAGCAAAACCCCATTGTATTTGATGATGATGGGGTGTGGGTAAACCCTAACCCAAATAGGGTGGAGGAGGAGGTTGATCCTGAGCAACTGAGGATCTACGAAGAGTTGCTGAAACGATGGATGGAGAACTCGCCAAAGGAAAGTGTTGATTGGTCGGCCGTGCCCTCGGACTCTGAAACAGATCCATCGGAGGAGGAGTTTGATCCGGAGGACTTTGCCCGGATGCGTGAGAAACAAAAAGGAAAGCAACCACTAGTGGATGAGGATACTACGGATGAGGAAACAACCGAGGACTGCGGCTCAAAACCTCCAGGCGACGCGGATAGTAAGGTAACGGACTCGGATGCTATATGTTCTCTGTTTAGGGATGGTACATATGTAGCACATAAGGAGGCTGGTTTGTTGTTGGGGGTAGTAGATAGAATTGGTGAAAGAGTGAAACTGGAGTGGACGGAGTCGTATGCGTCTGTGTGGATTAGGCGGGTGGGGAATTGGATCTGTTATGCGAAACCGGGTTGGCAGGATGAAGGAACAAATGTTGTGAGTTCTGAGGTCCCTACTTCGATGGCCCTGGCTCGTCCGAATGCTACGCTTCGTAAAAGGGTGCGAGAGTGGGCTTACAACGAATGGGAGATCGGGAACAAGAAAAGGAGATTGGAGAGGAGGAGGACTAGGAGAAGGTTTAAGCAGATGAGGGATGTGGGAGTTCAAACTGAAGGGCCGGAAGAGGTAAAAGATAAAGATGAAGGGGGAATGGCTGGTGTGGATGTAATTGTTGAGAAGGATTTGGGAGCTGAATGGTGGCTTCGAAGCGAGCAACACCTGGACGATGAGGCCAGTGAGTGGTCTATGGGAGCTTGGTATTGTGGTGGAGGTGACCCTATTGATCAAGCCTTACTGCAGAGATTGGGCAAGGACAACCAGGAGAATGAAGCGGCCCGGATGAGTTTGGAGCAGAATAGGCATCAGAAGAATAAGCGAAGACAGATGAATTACGCTGCTCTTGCCCAAACCTTCCTGGCTGACTTGAGCAAAGAGGAGAACCAAATTGCGAAGCTTCTAGCTTGCCGGGCGCTGAGACTTATTGTGGGAAGGATGGAAGGACCCATTGAGGAAATAAATGAGGTTCTAACGGACCTTACCATCTTTGCGAGGTACAGTGGGAATTGTGAGGAGTTTGTTAGGAAGGGGCAGGGCTGGTGGGGCAAGAATGAGTGGGATTGTCATAATGCTGCGGCTTTCGAGAGGTTCAAAACCCAGGTTGAGAGGGAAGCAAAGCTAAATCGGCTCAGTGAGAGAATTGATATTCTCTTTCTTCAAATTGACTCCAGTAGTAAGGGATTAAGCGTGCCGGAGAAGGCAGAATTGAAGAAATGCTTTAAAATGTGGAAGGTTGCGGCAAATCTGAAGATACAGGAACTCAACTTTCAAAGCCAAGGATGGCAGCGGAAGCTGGTCAGGATGGAAGCGCTGGCGAGTGAGAGGATGCGGATACCCTATGTTAACACTGACTTGAGATTTGTGATGCAGGGAATTCAAGACCAAGCTGATTCCACAAACCACGAGGATGATATTGGATTGACTCCACAGGCTGCAGGCCCACTCACCTTCAGGGATGCGTTGGAGCTTATCACTAGTGCCATTGTGGACAACTCCAGGAGGCCACTCCCCCCGGCACTTACGATGCCGGTTATTCGTAGGCTTATGGCTCGGTTGAACCAAATTGATACAGAGGAGTCTCCCTTGTTGAGGCTCAAGGACTGCAGAGAGCTCAGGCAACACATAGGGCAGCTTGAAGGAGTCCCTAACTATATTGGGGACTTGCATGAGGAGTTGTACACACTGGCACTCCTGGATGCTCCAGATACAAGCGGGCAGGCAGACCCAGTCGTCCCGGCATCCCCAACCTCAGGGTCGAGCACTGAGGGTGAACTGTGGCTGGATGAGCGTGATGAATACCCCCCCTCCCCCCCCTCCTCCCCTGGCCAGGAGCCCAGTTGGAGTGATGCTTGAGGGCAAGTGAGGGTAGGGATATGCTATGCGAGTCCCTCTGTGTTTTCTCAGAATGTATTGTCATGACACTCTCCTGACTTGTAATATGTAGTGGCCTAACTGGACCATTTATTTTGCTTATTTTGGTTATTAGGATAGCCTAGTTCTTAGGATCCTGTAACGACCAGCAGAAACTGGCTGTGTCCTCTACCTTTTCATCATGAATCTTATTTACTTACCAAAAAAAAAAAAACCCTAAACCCTAAACCCCGGGGCCCTCATTTGGTAGGAAATTTTCTCTCTCAAAATCCTCTGACTTCTCACTACGCCCCCTTGGGCGGGGCCTTCACGGCTCCCGCCTACGCTCTCTTGTGCTGGTCTCCGTAAGCATGGAAGTGAGGACTGATGTTATGGACCTTGAAATTGCGTCCCTCGAAGTCAAGAAGTGTACGGGTGACCAACAACAACCGTTGTGTAGCTCACCCAAAGGCATTGAAGTGGGTGCGCTGGCTAGGGGTGTAACGCCTACTTTTAAGGACATCTTGAATGGCACCTCTTTGGCCCGGGACCTCTCCAGACCTGGTACGTCTAAAGTTGCGCAAACTATAGCTCCCTCTGAGCTGGAAGCTAGGCTTCCGAAATTTCCTGAATTTAATGGGGGAGGCAAGTTGCTTATTCCATCTGTACTGGAAAACTATGGAGCAACAAAGTGGTGTCATACTCTGGTTGGCTACTTCTTGGGTAAGCCAGCCCCTTACCCTATTTTGAAGAAGATTTGTATGCAGCTATGGCAGAAGAAGGGGCTGGTGGAGGTTGGAGCAATTAGGAAAAACGCTTTAATTCTACGATTTGACAATGAGCAGCACTTGGATGGGATTATTGGGAAAGCTGACTGGCATATAGCGGGCTGCCCGCTTTTAGTAAGGAAATGGCAACCTGGTACGGTAATAAATGAGGAGCCAACCGCTCTTCCATGCTGGCTGAGGCTCTATGGAATTCCCCTGGAGTTGTGGCATACGCGCGGAGTTCAATACCTGGCCAGCAGCGTTGGTCAGCTACTGAAAACTGATGCAAGGTCTTTCAGTCCAGCCAATATGGGTACGGCTCGAGTACAGATTGAATGTGTCGCACGAAATGGTTTGAGCAAAACTATTGAAGCAATAGACAGCAGAGGGAACCCGTTTACTATCTCAATTGTTTATGAGACGAAAGCACTATGCTGTAGGACCTGTGGAGTCTTCGGACATGATGAGGAGCGATGCAGCAAAAAACTAGCTACGGCAAAGAAGGCTGTTGAAATCCCAGTTGGCATACAGGAGGATAATCGAGGAGGCAAACATCGGCAATTCAGACCGAGATGGAGGAGAACAATGGCCGTAATGAGTCGTGTGAAAACCCAGTTAGGAAAAGGGATGAGGAAGATCAATGCCGAGAAGGCTTTAGCCCCTCCAGTTGCTGCTGAAGAAAATAAGGAAGAAGATCAACCCTCTGATGAGTCGGTTGCGGGGGAAAATAAAGACGTCTTGGATGATGGGGAGTTCGTGCCGGAATCTGTGATGCACAATGCGGAGCAGGTGGATGACGAGGTAGAATGGGATTTGCCTGGGGGGCAACATGAGCTTGCTAGAATGGACAAGCTTATTGAGCGGTTGCGCTCTAATGGAAATAAATTCGTGGAAGACGAGCGGAGCATGCCGCCCGACATGGCTGCCTGCACTGACCAATGGAAACATATGACTGAGAGTGATAGCTCGGGTAGTACCTGTGCTATGATTGAAGGACAAAGGAAGGGTCGTAGGAGGAAAGACACGGGGGCTAGCCCCCGTAAATCTACATAATGATTCTATCGTGGAATGTAAGGGGCCTAAATGACCCCTTGCATATCAAGGAGGTGGGTAGGTTGGTCAGTCTATTTAATGTATGTGTTGTAGGTCTCTACGAGACAAAACTGAGGAAGAGCATGGAAGCAGCAAACCATGCTTTATTTCGTCAGCAATGGAAGTATGTTACGGTACCCGGGAATAATGGAGTTGGACGAATGAAGATTTGTTGGGATGACAAGAGATGTCGAGTGATAATTATCACTCAAGGCTCTCAGTGGGTTCATACCAGAGTGGAGATCTTTGGTACGCCCAGACCTTTCTTTGCCACTTTTATTTATGGTAGCACTGACCATAAGGAAAGGGTGGATCTATGGAATTTTCTTTTGAGTATCGGCACGCCCTCTGAGCCATGGTGCATCATGGGTGACTTTAATGCCATTCGTTGCCCTGATGAGAGGCTTGGTGGCAGGGAACGATGGCGGGAAGCTGATAACGTGCTCAATCGTATCATGTATACCTTAGGCTTGGATGATCTTCGTGGGACTGGATGCCATTTTACCTGGTCAAATAGACGGTCCCCACCCATTATTGCGAAATTGGACCGGGTAATCGTAAATAAGGAGTGGATTGAATCCTATAGGCTTTCTGAGGCTCATTATCTCCCCCCAGCAACCTCAGATCACTCTCCCTGTGTGCTGCGTATGGGAACTATGAGGAAGAAGGCTGGTGCATTTAAATATTTTGATTTCTGGAGGAATCATGACGGCTATGCAGAGGCACTTCGCAGGGGCTGGAGTGGGGAATATGTGGGTCTACACATGTTTCGCTTATGCTGTAAATTAAAGGACCTTAAGCGTGAATTGAAAGCCCTCAACCGGGAGCATCTATCGGCTATTTCAAGTTTGGTAGACAAGGCTCGCTTGAAGCTGCAAACCCTACAGAGTGAAAGCTTGAACGGTCAACCTAAGACGGAGGAGGAGAAGCTAGCTCTGGAACAATTCACTAAACTAGCGCGGATGGAGGAGAGTTTCTTCAGGCAGAAAGCGCGTGCCACGTGGTTAAAATTGGGGGACCGGAATACCTCATATTTTCATGGAGAATTTAATAGAAGAGCTAACCGCAATGCCATCACTTCATTACAGCTCTCTGATGGCTCGGTTATTACGGAGCCGGAACGACTGCACGAGGAGATTGTTAAATACTTCGAGGGAGTTCTATCTAAGCCGGACTTGGGGTGTCATGACGAACAGCGCTTAGCAGGTTTCATTGAGAAAGTCATCAAACCCGAGAGTGCTTCAACCCTAGTGCAACAAGTGACAAATCGTGAAATCAAGGAGACCATGTTTAGCATGCCCTGTGGTAAGGCCCCTGGTCCCGATGGGTTCACAGTTGAATTTTATAAGTCGGCATGGATGGTGGTTGGGTCGGATGTTACCCAAGCTGTCAAGGAATTTTTCAACAGGGGGAAATTACTACGTGAAGTGAATGCAACAGCAATCACTCTAGTCCCGAAGAAGCCTCAAGCGGAAAGAATACAGGACTACCGTCCAATCTCATGCTGCAATGTTTTATACAAATGTATTTCCAAGATTATAGCGAACCGCCTCAAGCTGGTTCTCCCGGATATTATAAGCCAGGAACAATCTGCTTTCATTCCTGGGCGAAGAATTGTAGATAATGTCCTCTTGGCGCAGGAACTCCTAGCAGGTTATAATACGAAGAAAGGCCCGGACAGTTGTGCGATTAAGCTTGACATTGCTAAAGCCTTTGACTCCCTGAGTTGGAATTATTTAATTGCTGTCTTACACGCCTTCCGGGTGCCACCGAAGATGATCTCATGGATCAAGGAGTGTGTCACTACGCCATCCTACTCGGTAAACATTAATGGCCATTTATGTGGCCA
The DNA here is from genome assembly GCA_023653495.1 of Melastoma candidum. Lineage (NCBI taxonomy): Eukaryota > Viridiplantae > Streptophyta > Magnoliopsida > Myrtales > Melastomataceae > Melastoma > Melastoma candidum. The sequence goes on from CM042887.1 coordinate 9,659, forward strand.
TTTCAGAAGTACATGTGGTATTAGACAAGGAGATCCTCTCTCCCCGTATCTATTTGTGATGGCCATGGAAGTAGCTTCGGGAAGTTTCCAAGCGGCCACTGCACACCCAAGCTTCAGATTCCATAGTAAATGTGCAAGAACGAGCATCTCGCACCTAATCTTTGCAGATGATGTCCTCCTATTCGTTAAGGCTGAACAGGCTGCGATAAGCGTAATAATGGAGGCCCTCAAGGTTTTCTCGACCATGTCAGCACTCCAGATAAGTAGGGAAAAATGTGAAATTTTATACGGCAAGGTTGACCCTCAAGTGCAGCAGGGCATTTTGGCTAGCACTGGATTTCAACGAGGAAAGTTCCCAATGAGATACTTAGGGATCCCCTGGTTCCCAAACAGATGTCGACTATGGATTGTACCCCTCTGGTTAGCTCCATCATGAAGCGGATATCGGTATGGACCACTAGAAAGCTCTCGTATGCTGCACGGCTACAGCTGATTAGGGCAGTGCTATTCTCAATCCAATCTTACTGGGCTGGCATAGTTCCTCTGCCTCTTGAGGTGTGTAGAAGGCTGGACAGACAGATGGCCAGTTTCCTATGGAGTGGAAATGCCTCCGGGCAAACCTCCAAAGTTAAATGGCTGGAAGTTTGCTGCCCAATTGAGGAGGGGGGACTTGAATTGAAACGTCCGCTGGAGTGGAATAGGGTCGCAATATTAAAGCATATATGACATCTCCTATCGAATCCCTCTGAATCTTTGTGGACAACCTGGGTGCATAAGGAGGTGCTCAAATTGAGAAGCATCTGGACAATGAGGGTAAGGGGAACTGACTCTTGGCTTTGGAAGAGAATTTTGAAATTGAGGGACCTCATTAAAGATCTTCTCGCCTGGAAAGTTGGTGATGGTAGTCGAATTTCATTCTGGCATGATGCATGGGCTAAAGCGGGTCGCTTGAGTACGGTAATCAGCTTAACGCAGAGGGTGAATTCTTGCATCCCCAAAGATGCTACAGTAAGGGAGGTGTTTCGGAGCAACGCTTGGAGAAAGTACAAGGAAGGCTTAATGCCCGTGGGGGACGAAAAAACCTTCTATGAATTGCTATCGAATCTATTGAAACCAGAGGATTATCCAATAAATGGAGTTGACAGCTTGATTTGGACGGGCAACAAAAAAGGAATATTCTCCATCAAGGACGCCTGGGACCTTTTGAGGGTTAAGAGGCTGAAGGTCCAATGGAGTAGCTGGATTTGGCACAAGGAAATTCCTCCCAGATGTTCTTTCCTTGTATGATTAATTGCGAAGGAGCGGTTGCGCACGGCGGAGTTCTGGTATAGGAAAGGGATCTGGTCTTCGGATGAATGTGTCTTCTGCCACTCTGCTGCAGAATCCCGTGATCATCTATTCTATCAATGTTGCTTTGTCAAGAAAATTTGGGACCATCTCGGAGAAATCATGCACTACTCCTTTATCAGCGCAACCTGGGAGGACATGGAAAGGCTGTTTTCCTCAACTGCCGGCATGAAGAGCGCCATCCGCCCTTCCAATGCGGCTGTTATCCTCCTATACCACATATGGGCTGAACGCTGCAGGAGGCGCGCCGGTGGCGCCAAATCATCCGCGGGTAGCATTGCAGTGCGGACTTACTGCATGTTGGGCAGGTTGAAGGAGGGGAAGGAACTTCGGCGGCCCCCATACAGCGGCCCACGTCTTCCAATTGGGGGCCAAAATGCTGGCTTGGGGGCTACAATTCGGGCCCCCGTCGGCCGACTGGGATATTTTGGGCTGGCCCATCCCCGTATGGGCCAATTAAGCCTTACCACCCCTCCCCCATTTTGATGGGTGTCGCACGAGCGGGAAGACGGGTAGGGCAAAAGCTTTTCTTGCCACCCAGGAAACTGAAGGTTCTCGTCACTGGAATGGTCACCACTAGGAAGCAAGCGAGGTGCGACAGGGGCGGAGTGCGAGCCCCTTGGCCTCCTTCTCTCGAGGCCCCGCAAGCGGATGAAGCGTGCAATCCGGAAGTGGAAATTGTGGGTGTGGCACGGAGGAGATCAAGTAGTGCAACCGTCGCCGCCCGGGATCTGAATCAGCTTAAGCCAATGTCGGAGGGAAATAAATGGGAGCAAATGGTTGCGCCCGTCATACAGGTATCCTCGGGTCCCTTTAGAGGTATTGCTGAACGGCCTTGCAAACTGTCGGCTGAGCTTTGCGATCGAGTGGGAGCCATGCGCAAGCAGGAGAATAACCATCTGATAATTGACTCCAATTACTATGACTCGGCTTGGTTTGAGGGTTGGTCTCAAATATCGATGGATGAGGATCCACTGGGGGCGCAGAAACAAGCAATAGAGGACGCAGTGAACTATGTCTGCCCCGTCTTTGGAGATGCGGTTTCGGCCAGCTCTGGCCATGGTGTCGGATCGGGCCTCAAATGGGGGGCAATGTATAGAAAAGGACCGATTGAAAGGGTAATCAGTTGGAGGCATGGTGGTGGGCCTCCGAAGGGGCCCGAGGATTGGGATGATATGGGAAATTACAACCGTTGGGAAGATCTGACGATGAATGCAGATGGGGAGGAACGGCTTCTTAAGATAATCCTCCTCCTGTATGCGCGCATTGGGGACACGTTAGCTGCCAACAACATGAAGGATTTCATCAAGGCCAGGAGGAGTATTGGGCAAATCAATGAATTATGGTGGCCTCTGGCTAAGCTCAAGTATGGAGACCAGATGATTTTCCTGTACTCTTTCAACAGAGCCCTCTCGGAGGACCGATTCAATCTGGAAGATATGCGCAAGGCACGGAAGGAATGGTTGGCAATGGTCGAAGATGAGAGGTTGGGCACCTATATCCCGCAGCCGAAACCATTTGATAGGAAGGAAGCCAGACTAACTCGAAGACGCCTCCATAAGCTTGCTGCAGCCAATCTGAAATTCCTTCGGCCTAATACACTGCAAGTTCTCCTTAATCGAGAAGACTCCCCGCCGCGTGAAGAGCTGGATCTCCCCCCAACGGGGATCGACGAACCGTCCTTACCACCGCAAGGCTCTGAGGACAAAATGCCTAGAATGGCTAAACCAGCGAGGAAAGTGAGATTCGCCCTACCGGATGAGCAACCACCGTGCAAATCTACCAAAAATATTAAGAGTGCTGCAGTACAGACGGAGCGACTCGAAGCTGCTGAGGACGAAGCAGAAGAGAAGTTACGGGAGCTCATTGAAGAGATCTTGCGACGCATGGACAGTAGAGGTTGGCAAACTACATGGGACAGTCTTGAACTTGAGGCTCTGGCCCCAAGCTGGCTGTTCCTTGTTAATAAATTGCAGAAGGCTATGCGAGAAAAAATGCTCAAGATGGAAGCGACAAAGGAAGCTCTGCTCGCTTGTATCCAACCGCAGGGTAAGAAGGCTCCTGAGGCCACTCAGGAGAAGTGGCAGCAAGAACGTAGCCGCAAGGGGAAACAGGTGGTTGAGGAGGATGAGACTAAGGTCACTGAGGAGGCTGCAGCGGTGGGAGGAAAGTGCAAAGAGGCTGACTCATGGGAGGATTTCTGGAGGAGCATTACCTCTGATGATTTCCTTCAGGTCAGTAGCAACAAATCATCTCAGACTGATGTGGCCTACAACGCCCCGATTCATGACCTGTAGGAGGAAGACGATGATGGAACTGAAACGAGCTCGGAGGAGTGGATCCCGGGGGAAAACTCACCTGAGTTCAGGGACTGGAGCTCTCTGCTGATGCATCCGCCTGGGGAGTCTAGCAGATCTGGGGGGCGTCGGCGGGATAAGAAGCTGTGACCTGGCCCCTGTTTCCTGGCTGACTTAATCACCCCGCAAATTTCGCACCTTTTATTCCTTTTTTTTCTTTGCTGTCCTTCTTGCACTTGTGGCCGTGAAACAGGCCAGCAACCTACTATCTTTTTGGGAACCCACTTGGATGTGGCTAGGTCCTTATTGCCCAGTGACTACTAATGTAGCGTAGGCTTCTTCTCTTTTTGAAGGGCACCTAATTTAGTCGTCTAGGAACACATTAGATGGGTAGATCTTTTGGAAATAGCTAGACTAGTGATTACAGCTTAGTCTCCATTTTTTAGGTCTCTTTTGGGGGGTAGTTATACCCTCGTCAATCATGTAATTAATTTACTTGCCCTCAATGAAAATTACCTTAACAAAAAAAAAACCCTAAACCCTAAACCCTAAACCCTGGCCCACCACATGACGACCAGGATACATCCTTTGATGACACCCCTCCGGAGGGAGATGGAGAGGATGACTGCTGGAGTGACGGTAGTCGAGGCTTATTCGAGACCCGGAGTTCAGAGGATCATGGTTCCTCGAGTGAATGAGCATGCTTCTACATTGGTCCCTCTGCAGTACTCTTGGTTTCTAAACTATGAACCTACTCTATTTTGGTGCAGCTCTTAGGAATTAATAGCTAACTTTTTGGATAATGTTGCTTAGTTTGGTAGGCTGCTGGACTAACCATGTACATCGTGGGGTTATGGGTTTTCCTAGGTCATGTATTGCCTCGGGCTACCTTTATTTTAAATGAAATTTATTTACCAAAAAAAAAAAACCCTAAACCCTAAACCCTAAACCCTGGGGGGACTCATTAGCAATAATTTTTCCTCTCTCTAAAATTCTCTCGCTTCGCTCTAGGAATTTCGTTTCCTCTTGTTGGGTTTTCCTTGCGTGACCTGTTGGGTGCTGGTCGGCGCCTCGCCGGCGAAAGCAGCCCGTAACGGGTAGCTGGCACTGTGGCGAGCCCTCTGGAGCAACGCGTAGCGCCTGCCGTAGCCCTCCCATGGGGTCTCTCTGAGGGGACCATGGAGGGGGGTGTAGCGTACGAGGATGCTTTTCCCCAGCTCAGCCGGGAAGGAAAGCAAGTCGCCCAGGATGACTTGGAAGGGCTTATGAAGGACCTACCAAATCACTTTCCGTTCTCATTTAAGGAAGCTTTAAATGCGCGTTCAGGTACATCTTCATCTTGTCCCCAGCAGACAGTAACATTCAATGAGGCTGGTAAACTGAAGGTACCGCAAATCTGGAAGGAAAATGCGAGGACCAAGTGGAACTCTTGTCTTATTGGCTTTATGATAGGGAGGAACCTCCCTTTTTCTGTTGTAAAACGGGTTTGCTTGCAGCTCTGGGGTAAGCGTGGACTGACCCAAGTATCTCCAGCGGGACCGAAGAGGATTTTGCTTAAATTTGAAAATGAAGCAATGTTGGACGGGATCTTAAACCGTAGTGATTGGCATGTTGCTGGCTGTCCTATTCTTCTGCGGAAGTGGAGTGTTGGGATTCAACTTTCTGATGAGGAGCTGAGGACTGTCCCCTGTTGGGTCCAGCTCTCAGGAATTCCATTGGAGCTATGGCATAAGGAGGGCTTCATTTATCTAGCTAGTGTTTTGGGAGTGCCTCTGAAGGTGGATGGCAGATCAGAACGGATGGCTAACATTGGCACGGCCAGGATCCAGGTAAGCTGCTCTGCGGTTAGGGAACTGCAGAGGAAGATTGAGGTTGAAGGAGAGGAAGGTGTGAATTTCCAAATTGATGTTCACTATGAAAATGTTTCCCTTAGATGCAAGGAATGCCTGGTATTTGGGCATTCGGATTCACAATGCCTGAGGCAACGTGCCGGAAACAGAAGCCGAAGCAGAAGCAGGGGGCCCGGAGCTAGAAGCACCTCCACTCGGGGACGTAAAAGGCATGGTAATTTGGCGAGGGTGAACAGTTCGGCTACACTGCAGAGCGACGCTAATGCTAAAGCTATTATGTGGAGGGAGATGAGTAATGATGAGAGTCCTGCAAGTAGAGTTAGCGGTGGGAATGCTGCTGAACCTTGGCGAGGGTTCAACGCCATTCCTATTGGACATGCTGACAATCTCAATGGTGAACTCTATTATAATATCCCTCTGGAGAATAGATGGTCTATAGTGCCCTATGAGGGTGATACGGGGGAGAACCAATGCCCTGAGGGGAACCCCTTAGAGGATGAGGAGGTAGGAGAAATAGGAACTTCCTTGCAATCCTCACTGAATGAGTTGTTGGATGAGGAGGGGCAATTGCTGGGGAATGCACATGAGCAACGGAGGGAAGGTGCAATTATTCTGGGAGGCAGTTCTGGAAACTTGGAAGGCTCTATGTTGGGAAAGGATGGTATAGAATGTGGTGGACAACAACCGGAGCATGAACTAACCCCAACAAGCAACTGTTCCAGTGCTTTGTTGGCTGAAGCAGCTAGGAGTTTATCCCAGGAGACTACCAGCAATTTACAAGTAGGGAACCAAATGCAGGAGCTTGCTAACACTATCATAAACCAAGAAGGTGACCTGGTCCTTCTCTTGACAGAGGCTTTGAGGAGAAAGCTGAAAGAAGGAAATAGCCCACAACCGGAGTTCTGTATACAGTCTAGGCAAGCCTCACTAACTTCTTCTATGGCTGAATCCTCGCCACCAACAGTGGGTTCTAGCAAGCAGCAGGGTGCAGGCTTTCAGCCTGCTAAAGGAGGGGGGAAGAAAAGGGGCTCGCGGAGCCATCGTCGCTAAGTCATGATTGGTTTTTGGAATGTGAGGGGCCTAAATGACCCCATGCATTGGAAGGAAGTTAATTTTTTGATTAAGAGGCATTCTCTAAGTATTATAGGACTAATGGAGACTAAAGTCCGGAAATCTTTTGAACGAGTTATGGACAGGAAGATGGGTCCAGGGTGGAAATCTGTGACTGCTTATGGAAATCGTGAAACGGGTAGAATACGGGTCTTCTGGAACTCGGAGGTATGGAGGTTAGATGTTCTGGAGGTGAATGGCCAATGGATCCACTGTACGGCTCAGCACCGTTTTACAAATGAGGACATACTCATTACTTTTGTGTATGGTGAAAATGAGAGAGCACTTAGGGAGGAACTCTGGCGGTTCTTAAGAAATAATACAACGGCTTCTACGCCCTGGTGTGTCTTGGGTGATTTCAATGCAATTCGGAAGCCCTTCGAGAAGAGGGGTGGCTCTGCAAGGTGGACTGCCCAGGATGAGGGATTGGATGATGCTATGGTCCAGGCAGGCCTGGACGACCTTGCTTATGGTGGTCAATACTATACTTGGTCCAATAAAAGGAATCCCCCTATTCAATGTAAATTGGATAGAGTGGTGGTAAATGGAAAGTGGATGGAAGTGTTCAGTATCTCAAGTGCGTTCTTTCACCTTCCCTCTACGTCGGATCACTCCCCGTGTACTGTGCAACTTCAGGAGATGGAGAAACGTAAGCCTCCATTCAAATTTTTCATTTTTTGGCAGGAAATTCCGGGGTTTCAGGAGGTCATTACCTCTGCATGGAATGGAGCAGGGCAGGGTACCAAGATGTTTATTCTATGTCGAAAGCTAAAGGAGGCTAAGTTAAGGCTGAAGGAATTCAATAGGAGCAATGTGTCTGGCTTGTCGCAAAGGGTGTCGCAACTCAGAAATCAACTCCAGTATTGGCAGGGGGTAAATCTGTCCTCACCTACGGGGGACACAATCAGAATGGAAAAGGAAATTCTGTCAAAGTGGTCTATGCTCGCTAGGCTTGAGGAGAGCTTCTTGAAGCAAAAATCGAGAGCTCGATGGCTTAAACTGGGGGACAGGAACAACAGCTATTTTTTCCGAAGCATGATGGCCAGAAGGAACTCAAATCACATTGTATCCTTGGAGAGGAGTGATGGGTTGGAGGTGAACAGCAAGGACCAAATCATAATGGAAGTTATTAACCACTACAGTGCCCTCTGTGGAACTTCTGCTGAGGTAGACTCTTCACTCAGTTGTACAGCACTGGAGCAGCAAATTCAAAACAAAGTGAAGCCTTGGCAAGTGGAGCTATTAGGTCAGCCTGTCTTGGAGGAGGAAATTGTCTCAACTATAAAATCTTTAAAGAAGGGGAAGGCCCCGGGGCCTGATGGGTTTCCCCCAGAATTTTTTACCCTGAACTGGAATATAGTGGGCAGGGATGTGGTTGATGCTATTCTGGAATTCTTTGCAACTGGAAAACTATTAGGCCAGATTAATGCCTCTGCGGTCACCCTGGTACCGAAAACTAGGAGCGCCAGGAAAGTTGCCGATTACAGACCAATCTCATGCTGTAATACTACTTACAAGTGCATATCGAAAATTCTTGCGAATAGACTCAAAGGGGTTATTGGATCCATTGTGGGGCCATTCCAATCAGCCTTTATTCCAGGAAGACGAATCGCAGACAATATATTGCTAGCTCAGGAAATCATCCATGGCTATGGAAACAGGAGGGGTCCCAAGGGCTGTGTTCTGCAAGTGGATATACATAAAGCTTTCGACACTATTGAATGGCACTTCCTGCACAGAGTTCTCAAAGTTTTTGGATTTCATCCTCTTTTTATTAGCTGGGTGATGGAATGTATTACGACGCCAACATCGTCTATTGTTATCAATGGGGAGCTACATGGATATATCAAGCACCGTAGAGGGTTAAGGCAAGGGGACCCTCTCTCACCTTACTTGTTCGTACTGAGTATGGAGGTTTTATCAGGCTTACTCAGGGGGGCGACTTTGCAGCCTGACTTTAACTGGCACCATAGATGCGAGAGGGTGAATTTAGTTCACCTTTTCTTCGCGGATGATATATTGTTATTCGTAAGGCCGTGTATACAAACGATTTCTCTGGTAACTTCTGCTCTTGACCGGTTTGCAAAGTGGTCGGGTCTATATATGAATAAGGGAAAGAGCAAATTCTACTTATCGAAATCGGCGGAGAATGATGATGTTGTGGTTGAACAAGCCACAGGACTTTCAAAAGGGGAGCTCCCATTTAGGTATTTGGGCCTGCCCTTATCGGCGAACAAGCTATCCTACTTGGATTGTATGCCACTTATTGATGCAATCACTGTGCGTATTAGAAGCTGGTCTGCTAGGAGTCTATCTTATGCGGGAAGAGTCCAGCTTATCAAGTCGGTGTTGTTTGCTATGCAAACTTACTGGGCCCAAATTCTCCCGATTCCCTGTAAGGTATGCTATAAATTGGACAGCTTGATGTCAAAGTTTCTTTGGGGAGATGGGAGAGCAAGGGTGAGCTGGAATGACATATGCAAAGACAAATTAGAGGGAGGCCTTGGACTTAAAAGGCCTCTATATTGGAACAGGATGGCGATGCTGAAGCACCTCTGGTCGCTTTTGGAGGGGGATGACAGCAATGTATGGTTGAAGTGGGTTAAGCTGCATAAGCTTAATGGCAATTCTATCTGGATGGTTCGGAGAAGAGCGCATAGCACCTGGGTTTGGAAGAATTTGCTTGCTTTGTGCCATCTAATGAGGCCCCCTGGTCTCCTGGAGAATGGGTGATGGAAGCAGAATTTCATTTTGGGATGACAACTGGCTTGGTTGTGGAGACCTCAGAGGGCTCACTAGTGTCAGTGATATTGCGATGTCGTGTATCAGTCCGTCGGCATTACTTAGGGATGTATTCACATCTGAGGAATGGCACTCATACATCAATGGTAATAGGCTGGCTAGGGGTATGCATATATATGACTTAATTAGTCGGAACTACCTCAATATGCCGGTTCTTCGGGATGGGATTGCGGACAAGCCGCTGTTCAGAGGGAAGGATTTCTCCAATTCAGAGGCGAGGGCGCTGATGTATAAAACTGGAGTCCACTTAAATTGGACTAAGTGGGTTTGGTTAAAAGGGGTGCCTCCAAAAACCTCTTTTGTGATGTGGCTATTAGTCAAAGGGAGATTACGCACGGTGGATTTCTGGCATCGTATTGGAGTTGCTGGGTCACCCATGTGTGTGAGTTGCCTGCAGTCAACTGAGACACTTGACCATGCTCTCTTTCTATGTATGAAAGTTCGGAAAATCTGGCGCATTGTTGGGAGATACTATGAATTCTCTAGATGGCCGACGAGTTGTGAAGATCTCATCACCTTTCTGGGCATGATGAGGGAGGTGAAGGGTGGAAAGAGAATTATCAAAATATGCATGGCAGTTATATATCACCTCTGGATCGAGCGGTGTAAGGTCGCTAATGAGGGATCTGGTCTGAGCTTCTGGTCGATTGCTGTCAGAATTAAAAGTGCGGTGGACCTGTGCTAAGTCCTAGAGCTATTGCCAGAGTAGTGGCCTCGGATCGGGCCTGAATTGTGAGCTGGGATTTGGGCTGTCTCACCTGGCCTGTATTGTTGATGGGCTATGGTGAGTGTACCTGTTAATTCTGCTTATACCTCCTCCCCCAGAAAGCATCCTCGTCTGTGCGCGATGGCTCGTAAGGGGAAGAACGCAAAGGGGAGTAGGCGAGGACCTGGGAAAGGGAGCGGCATGGGTGAATCCTCCAATAGTGTGCTGAGGGAGACGGGAAATTCTATGCAGGAGCCTATTGTAGTTGAGGATGACGAGGAGTTCGTTGAGGAGGTCATCTGGCAAAACCCTAACCAGCACCAGGAGGATGATGAGGCCCCGCCGCTAAATCTGAGGTATGAGGATTTTCTGGGTGGTGTGCGGAACATTTGCCTGATGAGGTTCCTGATGAAGGGCTCTTTGATGACTCGCATGAGTCGGACCCATCTGAGGATGATTTTGATGCGGAGGAGTTTGCTAGGTTAAGGGCAATGCAGAAAGGGAAATTGCCTATCCCTCCTAAGGATTCGGAATCTGAAGACGCGGAGGAGAACTTCAAATCATGTAATTCCGACATTGAGGTAACTGATGATACTGCCTGTACTTTATTCCCGGATGGCTCGTGCATTGCGCATAAGGAGGCTGGACTGTTACTGGGTGTTGTGGATAGAGTTGGTGAGAGGGTGAAGCTTGAATGGAGGCACACGTATCGATCTGTCTGGGTTCGTAGAGTTAATAAATGGACCTGTTACCCTAAACCGGGGTTTCTGGATGATCCTCTGGATGGAAATGGGGTGCCGGCAAAGTCTACAGATCTGGGTATTCCAACTGTCCCTTTTCGGAAGAGGGTTAGGGATTGGTTTGTGAGGGAGACCCGTGAAAGGAAAAGGATGCGCTGGTTGCGGAGGATTGTGAGACATCGGGGGATGAGGAAGGTGAAGGAAGTGGGTGTGCAAGCGGATTTTGAAATGGATCATGAAGGGACTGGAAGGTCCACGGGACAACCTGGGCACCAGGAGGATAGTGGATCAGTGGAAGTGGCTTTGTGTCCTGGCCCTGGAATTATGGGGGCTGGGATGGAACTGAGTGATGAGGAATTGATGGACTGGGGACCGGGGGCCTGGTACTGCAGGGATGTGGATCCGGCAAGGTGCTTTCCCATTGCTAGGGCTGCCTTTGAAGGTAGCACTCCATGTGTGCGTATACCCAGCGAGAGGGTTGTTCCCAAGGACTTTAACCTTAGGCAGCTTGCTGAGAAATTCCTGCATGACCTTGCGGAGGAGGAGGACCAAATTGCCAGAATACTCAAATGCCAAGCACTCCGGCTGATAGCTGGCCATCTTCCTGGGACATCGCTGGAATTTAGGGAAATCATCTCTGAACTGACCCTTACAACAAGGATTAACGTCAACTGTGAACGGTTTGTCAGCTTTGAGAGAGGCATTGGAGAAATGCAGCAATGGGATCGCTTTAATGATGAGTCCATGGTTAGGTTCAGAACTCAGGTGGCTTTGGAGGCTTCACTGAATAGAATGAATGAGAGGATCAGTTCCCTGTTGCTAAGAACTGAACTATGCGCTAGCCGGCCGTTGAAATTGGCCCTAAAGCGCTGCTTTAAGGCATGGAAAGTGGCGGCTAGATTGAGAATAGAGGAGCTCCGTTTTCATATCCAAGGATGGGAGCGCATAATGATCAAGATGGAAGGCCTAATGTATGAGAGGATGCTGCCCCGAAGCACTAACCTTAATTTTGTTTTGCAGGACGACCAGGAGGAGTCTGAGGAAGTGGTCGTTTCACCTGTGGAGACTGCCCCTCTCTCTTTCAAGGAAGCCATTGAGCTTACCACATTGACAGCAGGCGACCACAGCCTCCTGCACTTACCTCCTCAATGGTTCGAAAGGTTATGGTGAGACTGGAACTAATTGATCAGGAAGAGTCGCCATTGCTGAGGCTCAAGGAGTGCAGGGAGCTGAGGCAGACATTGCACGGTCTGGATGGTGTCCCTGCTTTTATTGGTGACCTGCACGAAGAATTGTATGCGCTAGTACTTATGGAGGTCCCTGATGGGAATTGGCTGGCTGATCAGTCATTCCTGCCTCACCGAGTTCTGGCAATTCAAGTGCTGATCAAGTGACCCATGGCTGGACGAGCGCAATCCTTGCTACCCCTCGACCCCGGAAGATGATGGCTCCTCCGGGTGTGATAGTTGAAGGTTTAGGTTCCCCTCTCTTTCGATGATGTAACATTTTGTTCCTGGACTTAGCTTCTTAACTGTTTTAAGCTAGGTTGCTTGGACTATGTAACGGCTGGCATATGACTGGCTGCCGTAATTTACCGTTATATATGAAATTAACTTACCAAACAAAAAAACCCTAAACCCTAAACCCTAAGCCCTAAACCCTAAGCCATAAACCCTAAAACCCTAAACCCTAAACCCTAAACCCTGACCCCAGACCCCAGACCCCAGACCCTGAAAAAGGACCCTAGACCCTAAAAAAAAACCCTAGACCCTAGACCCTAACTCCTAAACCCTAAACCCTAAACCCTACACCTAACCCTACACCTAGACCTTAGACCCTAGACCCTAGACCCTAGACCCCTAGACCCTAACCCCTAGACCCTAGCCCTTAAACCCTCAACCCTCAACCCTCAACCCTGAACCCTGAACCTAGTGGCTCATTTGCATTAAAAATTTCTCTTTCTAAAATTCTCCTCCTTCTCTTTACGATTCCCGCCACTGAGCCTACACCACACTCCCGCCCTCTCGTGGTCGCTTTCCGCGGTGGCTGGCTGGTATCTCGCCAGCTGCGCCGCTGCAACACCACCCCCCGCCTTGACGTTTCCTGGGTGGATCCATCCCCACCAGCCGAACGAAGAAGTGAGAGTGGTGAGGTGGGTTGTGATGCCGTGATCAGGTATGGATGAAGTTTCGGAGTTCGATATGGCCTTCCCACACCTTGGGGGAAGTGCGGGTAATACCCAGGTGAGTGCAAACATAAATGGCAGATCTAAGGGTCCTGTGGTGGGTAATAATGGGAGTAAGGAAGGTGTATCCTTTAAGTCTGCATTAAATGCGTGGGGAAGTACTGAGAGAACACAGCACACGGTGGCATTCAATGAGAATGGGAAGCTGAAAGTTCCCGCGGAGTGGAAGGAGGGAGCTAAATCAAAGTGGGGATCCTGTATTGTCGGGTTTATGATTGGAAAGCATGTGGACCCTGCGGTTATCCGGAGGGTATGTACTCATATATGGGTTAAACGGGGGCCTAAGTCAGGTGTGCGTGGTAGGCCACAAAAGGATCTTGCTGAGGTTTGAAATGGAGAACCAAATGGAAGCGATTCTCAGTAGGAGTGATTGGCATATAGCTGGCTGCCCTGTCTTACTTAGGAAGTGGAGTGTAGGACTGCAGTTATCGGATAAGGAACTCAGGAATGTGCCATGTTGGGTACAGTTAACTGGTATTCCACTTGAACTATGGCACAAGGAAGGAATTTTGTACTTGGCTAGCGTATTGGGAGCACCAATTAAGGTGGATGGGCGTTCAGAACGTCCGGCAAATATGGGGACGGCAAGAGTGCAGGTGAACTGCGCGGCTGTTAATGAACTAAGGAAAACCATTGAAATTGAAGGGGAGGAGGGGGAAGGAATTCAGGTGGAGGTTTTCTATGAGAACATCACACTGCAATGTCAGCATTGTAAGGTGTTTGGACATACCACTGGATAATGCTTGAAACATAATGGTACTAGGAAAGGTAGAAGCCGCAGCAGAGCAAATCGTGGGAAAAGAAGCAGTACAATTTCTGTGGAGAGAGGGCAGGTGGGGAATCCAATAAAACCAATTCAAACGGAGCAGTGTGTTCTGGAGTGGAGACAGATGGGAGTACAAGAAAAACGGGAAAGTTCGAGAGGATTGGTTGGCATCAATAGGTTGGAGATTGGGCCGGTACCACTAATGTTCAATGAAAGGAGTGACATACTCACGGACATGCCCATCACTAGCAGTAAGGAATTCGTTGGGGAGGAGTTTAACCGTCAAAATGATTGGTCACTGGTTCCCTTTCAAGCCAGTGAAACTAATTATTTTGAAGCGTTGGAGGAGGAGGCCTCGGCGGATGCCTCTAGGGAGGAGAGTATAAATGAGCCTTCCAAGATGTTGGGTGAGATGGAAGCTGGAAACGAAAATATTAGTATTCATGAGGATGAGCAGCAGTTGGAGGAACCTATGCCACTCTTGCTGACAAATGTGGATAACACACAATGTCTTTCCTTGGATGGAGGACACCCGGTGGGGAATACAAGTAACAATGAGCAGGATTACTTAGATGCACTAACAGTGCGAGCAAGATTGGGAGAGGGTGATCTCGCCATTATGCTTACAGAGGCTTTGAAACTTAAGCTGAACAGCGAGAACGCAGAAATTCTTGGTCCTTGTATCCAGGCGCTGCAGGCATCGTGTACTTCGTCTATGGCTGAATCGTCTCCTCAGTCGTTGTCTTCAATCAGACAACCGCAAGCGCATCAGGATGGGAATGGATGGACTCCTGTGAAAGGTGGCCGAAAAGGTCATCGAAGATCTCGAAGATGACAGGTTTTTGGAATGTGCGTGGTCTAAATGACCCAATGCACTGGAAGGAAGTGTGTCGTTTCATTGGAAGTAATAATGTGGTGATTATGGCCCTTTTGGAGACTAAGATGAGGAAGTGTTATGAGAATTCCTTTCGAAGGAAGCTAAAACCTGGTTGGAAGGCAATAATGTCCTATAGTCAGAAGGGAATTGCCCGGATTGCTGTGATCTGGGATAATACCTCTATCCAAATCGATGTTTTGGCAGTGAATGAGCAGTGGGTGCATTGTCTCGCTCGACATAAGAGGGAAAACTTCGAGGCCTACATAACATTTGTATACGGGGATAATGATCCTGTGGGTAGGGGCAACTTATGGAGTTTTTAAAGAGGAGTGCAGGCGGCAAACAAACCTTGGACTGTGATGGGAGATTTCAATGCTGTTAGGTGGCCATATGAGAAAAGAGGAGGCAGAGAAGGTTGGTCGTCGGGCCGTGAGGTCCTAAATGACACGTTATGCCAGGTTGGGCTGGATGACCTTGCCTATACTGGACAACTATACACCTGGTCAAACAAACGGGAAATACCTGTACAGTGTAAGCTCGATAGGATTGTAGTAAATGGTGATTGGCTAGGCTGTTATAGCGGATCATCTACATCATTCTTGTTGCCGCTTACGTCGGACCACTCCCCTGGACTGCTCATGATCAAAAAAAGGGAGTCAAGAAGGCCTCCGTTCAAATTCTATAATTACTGGATGGAACTCCCGGGGTATAAAAGGATAGTTGCGAAAGGGTGGAAAACAGTGATTAGGGGTACAAGAATGTATGTGTTATGGAGGAAATTGAAGGAGCTTAAGAAGGATCTTAAGGAATTCAGCAGGGAAAGCACGTTCGGAAGTTCTAGGGATGTTATGGATTTGAGAACTGAACTGACTCAATGGCAGCAACGTAATCTGGCCAACCCTACGCAGGACTCTATTAGGAAGGAAAAAGAAATATCTACCAAATGGTCTTTGGCTGCTAGGATGGAGGAGAACATGCTTAGGCAAAAATCAACAGTTAAATGGTTGAAGCTGGGGGATAATAATAATGTGTTTTTCTTTAGAAGCATTAATGCTCGAAGGAATTTCAATAACATCTTATCTCTGAAAGATGCGGATGGTTCTGAAATTGAGGAAAAAGATCAGATTATCGACCATGTTACGAAGCATTTCCAGTCCCTTTATAGCAGGAATTGGGCGGTATACAATCAGTACATAAATGGTCAACCTGATATTGAATTTGTGAAATGCCTTGATAGCCACCAGCAGACTAGCCTCAATAAGGAAGTGGATGATCTGGAGATCAAGAATACTTTGTTTGAGTTGAAGAGAGATAGAGCTCTAGGACCTGATGGGTTTTTGATTCTTGGGCGATAGTGGGGAACGAATTTACGGGTGCTATTAAGGAATTTTTTCAGAATGGTCGCTTACTCCGACAGCTAAATGCCTCTGCTATCACTCTAGTACCGAAAAGAATAGGTGTGTGCACAATTGCGGATTACAGACCAATCTCGTGCTGCAACACGATCTATAAATGCATCTCAAAGGTACTTGCAAACCGCCTAAAAGGAGTTATTGCATCACTGGTGGGTCCGACACAATCAGCTTTTATTCCGGGTAGAAGAATTGTCGATAATATCCTGCTTGCTCGGGAACTGCTTACTGGTTATGGGAACAAGAAAAGTGCTGAAGGATGCGTAATGCAAATTGATATAGAGAAGGCTTATGATACTTTAGACTGGACGTTTCTCAGGTGGACTCTATGTAGATTTGGCTTTCCCTGCCGTTATGTGGGATGGATTATGGAATGTGTTACAACACCAACTTCATCTGTGTATATTAATGGGGAGCTTCATGGATTTATTAAGCATGAGTGAGGATTGCGGCAGGGGGATCCATTATCGCCATACCTGTTTGTAATTGCTATGGAGGTTCTATCATTGATGCTGAATAAAGCGACCCGCCAGGAAGAATTTATATATCATTGGAGATGTAGGAAGGAAAGGATTACACATCTCCTCTTTGCGGACGATATACTTACCTTTTTAAGTCCGAACATTGCATCCCTGGGAATTATTATGGGAGAGCTGAACGAGTTTGCTAAATGGTCAGGGTTGAGTATGAACACTAGGAAAAGCAAGTTCTACTTGTCAAAAGCGGCAGAGCACAAAGAAGAATCCATCAAGACATGTACGGGGCTTAATAGAGGAACCCTTCCGTTTCGGTATCTTGGAATACCACTGTCAGCAAATAAATTGTCATGCCTGGACTGCTCTAGTCTTGTTGATAAGATCGTGAACCGTATTAAGTCGTGGACTGCTAAAGCTCTGACTTATGCGGGCAGAGTACAGCTTATTAGGTCTATAATATTCTCTATCCAGACATATTGGGCAACCACAATCCCGCTCCCTAGGAAGATCTGTTATAAAATGGATAGTATCATGTCGGCGTTCTTATGGGGATGTGGACCGGCTCGAGTCAAGTGGAATGATGTATGTAGACCGTTCGATGAGGGGGGGCTGAATCTGAAGCGCTCGCTACACTGGAATAAGATTGCACTCCAAAAGCATGTGTGGCACTTACTGGATGATGAGGACAGTAATCTCTGGTCATTGTGGATTAAGACACATTATCTAAAGGGCACCACCATTTGGTATGCGAGGAAGCCGTATAAAAGTTCATGGATGTGGAAGAACTTATTGAGCACCGCTCATGTTATGAAATCACTTGTATCGTGGAGAGTGGGGGATGGCAGTCGTATATCATTTTGGGAGGACAACTGGACAGGTCTGGGAGACCTTAGGGCTATGGTAACAATTGATGTGGTTGCAAATTCTCGTATTGAACCCACGGCAACAGTGGCGGCTGTTCTTACTGGTCAGGACTGGGAGGAGTTTTGTAGAGGAAATACACAAGTCCCAGCAAAGGATGTCTTCACTATTATTTGTAAATCGGAATGTAGAACGAACTTAATGCTGGACAGTAAGGATGTACCACGGTGGAATCAGGGTGAATTCTCGATTGCGAAGGCTTGGGATAAGCAGAACCAAAGGAGAGGGCAATGGTCAAAAGGAAGATGGGCTGCGTGGGTTTGGCAAAAGGCAGTCCCCCCAAGAATCTCGTTCATAATTTGGCTGCTGGTTCAAGGTAGGTTGCGGACAGCTACGTTCTGGCATAACATTGGAGTCTCCAATGCTGGTTTGATTACCTGCCTCATGTGCAATGAATATGAAGAGACGGCAAACCATGTCTTGTTCCAATGCTCGTATGCAAGGAAAGTGTGGCGAGTATTAGCAAAGGAGTATGAGTTTATTTTTTCCTATACAGAGTGGGAAGACCTGGAAGGAGTGTTGACCCAAATCTGGGGAACAAGAAGAGGAAAAACGATTGTCAGGGTGCATATGGCGGCCATTTACTATATATGGATCGAGAGGTGTTGAAGAAGAAACGGTGAAATTGCGATCAGCCCATGGTCGGTAGCCTTGCGAAGCAAGGCTGCAGCCCCCCAATAAAATCAAATAAATATGCTGTTGTGGGCCGGGGTGTTGGCCAGGGAGAGAGGCCCAGTGGAAGGCATGTACATGACTAAAGGATGGAAGGCCTTGAATGCCTCGAGGGGGAGTGAGGAAATGGCAAAAAAGGGGAGCAAGGGGAAGGGCAAGGCGAAGCAGGCGACGTCCAGCAAAAAGAAGGTAGCAGGGTGTAGTGCGGGCAATGTCGGTGAGTCGTCAACTAATCTGAACTCTGATGCTTCTATGGGACTGGGTACTAAGCAAAACCCCATTGTATTTGATGAGGATGGGGTGTGGGTAAACCTTAACCCTACGAGGGTGGAGGAGGAGGTTGACCCTGAACATCTGAGGATCTATGAAGAGATGCTGAAACGGTGGATGGAGAATCCGCCAATGGAAAATGTCGACTGGTCGGAGACATCCTCTGACTATGAGACAGAACCATCGGAGGAAGAGTTTGACCCGAAGGAGTTGCCCGAATGCGTGAGAAGCAGAAAGGAAAGCAGCCACTAGTTGAAGAGGATACAACGGATGGGGAAACAACTGAGGATAGCGGCGTCAAACCTTCAGGCTATTCGGACAGTGAGGGAAAACAAGACCAAACTGATTCTGCAAACCTGGAGGAGGAAAATGGACTGACTGCACAAGTCGCAGGCCCACTCACTTTTCAGGATGCTTTGGAGCTTATCACCAGTGCCATTGTGGACAACTCTAGGAGGCCACGCCCCCCGGCACTTACTTCGCCAGTTATCCGCGGAGTTATGGCTCAACTGGACCAAATTGACACAGAGCAATCTCCCATGCAGAGGCTCAAGAAATGCAGAGAGCTATGGCAATTACTAGGGCAGATTGAGGGAGTTCCTAACTACATTGGGGACCTGCATGAGGAGTTGTACACACTGGCACTCTTGGATGCTCCAGATACAAGCTGGCAGCCGGACCCAGTCGTCCCGGCATCCCCAACCTCAGGGTCAAGCACCGAGGGTGAACTGTGGCTGGATGAGCGTGATGATTACCCCCCATCCTCCCCTGACCAGGAGCCCAGCTGGAGCGATGATTGAGGGCCTGCGAGGGTAATGGCTATGCTGGTTTTTTTGTGAGAATATAATGTTAAGACACTGGCTATGGCTTAGAATATGTCTTGGCCTAACTAGATCATATTTCTTTCCTAGGATAACCTAGTTACTAGGATCCTGTAACGACCAGCTCAAACTGGCTGTGTCCTCTATCTTTCTGTTATGAAACATATTTACTTACCAAAAAAAAAACCCTAAACCCTAAACCCTAAACCCGAGACCCCAGACCCCAGACCCCAGACCCCAGACCCTAAACCCTAAACCCTAAACCCTAAACCCTTTGGTCGGGGGGGCCCATTTACGTCAGAATTTTCTCTCTCTAAATTTCTCTCCCTTCTCTCTACGATTCCCGCCAAAAATATCTTCTCTGCTGGTTCCTACCCCCCACCAGCGCCGCTCGCCTGGTGCGCTGAAGGTCGGCATCCCGCCGACTTACAGTCACCGGAAGATGGTAGCCCTTTCTCCTCAAACCCCTTTTCTGTGGGTGTAGTATGTTCCTTCGCTAGATGGAAATGGAGTGTGAGCTCCCATATGAGAAAGCCTTCCCGGAGCTTGGGAACAAGTCTGGAGTGAGTGTTCGGGATGATACTCCAACGGGTAAAGGTGTGGGTTCTCCGCAGACCCTCTCCTTTAAAGAAGCATTAAATGCGTGGAGCAAGGCGCCACAAGTCCCCCCCCCAACAACTCACATTTAATGAGGAGGGTAAGTTGAAGGTTCCACTTGTGTGGAAGGAAACGGCAAAATCCAAATGGGATTCTTGCATAATTGGTTTCATGATTGGGAAAAGTGTCCCCTTTACTGTGGTGAAGCGTATCTGTGTCCAGCTATGGGGGAAAAGGGGCTTGCTGCAAGTGAGCCCGGCGGGTCCAAAGAGAATCTTATTGAGGTTTGAGAAAAATGAGCAGGTCGATGGTTTACTAAACCGGAGTGACTGGCATATTGCGGGGTGCCCAGTTTTATTGAGAAGGTGGAGTGTGGATATCCAACTATCAGATAGTGAGCTCAGAACTGTTCCGTGCTGGGTACAACTTGCGGGTATTCCGCTTGAATTATGGCATAAAGAGGGAATTGTTTACCTGGCCAGTGTGTTGGGTGTACATTTAAGGGTGGACGGTCGTTCGGAACGTATGGCAAATATTGGAACGGCGAGAGTCCAAGTAAATTGCTCTGCTGAAAAGCAAATGCAGAAGGTTATCGAGGTGGAAGGTGAGATGGGCGGGGGGATTAAGGTGGACGTGCTATATGAAAATGCCCCCAGTCTTTGTACTAGGTGCAAAGTATTTGGGTACTCTACCACGCAATGCCAAATTCATAGACCACGCAGTCGAAGCCGCAGCAGAGGGCTGAGAAACAGGGATGAATCCTCTACAAGTAGGCGACGCATGGAGCCTAGGGGGGATAATACTGGAAACCAAATGAAGATTTTCTCCTGGAATGCCTCTAATCCCTCTCTTAGTCCAAAGGCGGATATAGGGAATTCTAGCTGGAGATGGAGGCAAAAGGAGTTAAGTAGGATGGATTTTGGAATGGGGGGAAGGAAGAGCGCTGCTAATATGGATAGAGAACTTGCCTCCTCTAGTTATGTGGCGGAAAGGTGGAAGATAGTGCCGTATGTGGGGCTGACGGGAGAATGTCATGGGGTAAACTCTCACTTCAAACCAAACAAGGATGTAGAATTGCCTCTCATGGCCTTATCAAGCTCTGGTCAGAGGAATGGGGATGAGATGATTGCTGAAAATGAGTTGGACTTACCAATGATCCACCTCACAGGAGAAAGCAATGAATCACAGAACCTCTGTGATGAGGAAACGGTGCAGGAGAGTTCTGACCAATCTGCCAGTACTAATAAGGAAAATGAAAATGAAGGAAACAAGCCTCTGCCATGGGATGAGTATGATAGTGCTGATGATATAAATGAGTCTTGCGAGGTTGATATTGAAGCTGAGAAAGCACTGATGTTGCTCAATCATGACAGTACTACCCCAGTTCAGAGCAAGTGTAATGAGGATGTGCAGATAGCAGAAAACGGAATTGAACAGCTGGCCAGCTGGATGATGAGCAAGGGGGGAAACCTTGTCCTGATGCTGACAGAGGCATTGCAGAATAAATTGACTGAGGAAAGTAGTAAAACCCTGGGACCGTGTATTCAGGCACTACAGGACTCAGTCACTTCTTCGATGGCTGAAAACTCCCCACAAACAGTTATGTCCACCAGGAATGGTGGAGCGAATTGGCAGCACAAAGGGGGCAGTAAGAATAAGAAGGGCCCCAAGGGCCGCCGTTAATTATCCATGATAGGTTTTTGGAATGTAAGGGGTCTTAATGATCCCATACATTGGAAGGAGGTAAGTAACTTCATTAATAAAAATAAGATAAGTATTATGGGTCTGTTGGAAACTAAGATTAAAAGATGCTTCAAGCCTTCTATGTGTCGGAAGCTGGAAACGGGCTGGAAGGATGTTATGGCTTATGGTGGAAGAGATACTGGACGTATTTGGGTGATTTGGAACTCCCTTAAATGACGGGTTGATGTGCTTTCTGTAAACCCTCAGTGGGTTCACTGTGCTTTTAAGTGCATTAACAGTAATAAGGAGATGTATCTGACTTTTGTGTATGGAGAAAATGAAATGATGCTAGAAGACCGCTCTGGAATTTCCTTGAATCGATGAATGTGAATGGTATGCCATGGTGTGTGATGGGGGACTCAACACCATCAGGAAGCCATTGGAAAAAAGAGGTGGTTGTCCTCGGTGGATGGAAAATGATGAAGCCCTTGATGACAGTCTGAGGAAGGTGGGTCTAGATGACCTCTCTTTTGGTGGGCAATTTTATACATGGTCGAACAAGAGGGACCCACCAATCCACTGTAAGCTGGATAGAGTGCTAGTAAACCCAGAATGGCTGGATACTTTCAGAAATACAAATGCTTATTTTCACTTACCAATGGTATCTGATCATTCCCCGGGGGTGGTGCAGTTCTGTGATGACAATATCAGGAGGAGCCCATTCAAGTTCTTTGAATTCTGGAAGGATATTCCGGGGTATGAGGAAGTTGTAAGCCTCGCGTGGAATACATCTTTTCATGGCACCAGAATGTATGTCCTTTGTATGAAGCTGAAAGAGGCTAAATGGAGACTGAAGGCTTTCAATAAAAATAAAGCCGATGGCATCTGTAGGAGGGTATCTCGGGCTAGAGAGGAACTTCAAAACTGGCAGAGGATTAATCTGGTGAATCCTGTATCGGAAACAATACAAAGGGAGAAAGAGGCTACTAGAACGTGGTCCATGCTTGCTAGATTGGAGGAAAGTTTTCTAAGGCAGAAATCCAGAGTTCGATGGCTGAGATTGGGGGACAAAAATAATGCATACTTTTTCAAAAGCATGATGGCAAGAAGGAACACAAATAATATTGTCTCTCTAATCAATATGGAGGGTGAGGTCCTGGAAGGGAAGGAGTTGATTGTTCAGGAAATTGTGAACCATTTCACTGTACTTTATGGGGCCTCCCCTGTCCGGATTAGGAATGATTATCAAGAGGGGCTCCATAGTCTAGTGCGCACCAAAATAAGCTGTACACAAAGTGAAATGCTTCAAAGGCAGGTAGAGGAAGATGAGATTGTAAGAGCCCTCTCATCCCTTAAGAAGGGTAAGGCTCCGGGACCGGATGGCTTTCCCCCAGAATTCTTTTTGGCATCGTGGAATACGCTTCGCAAGGATGTCATTGAAGCATTAACGGAATTCTTTGTAAAGGGTTGTATCCTGAAACAGATGAATGTCTCTGTGATTACCCTGGTACCCAAAAACAAAAATGCGATGAGAGTCTCGGACTACAGGCCGATCTCTTGCTGTAACACCATGTACAAGTGTATCTCCAAGGTATTGGCTGATAGGCTAAAGATTGTGATTGGTGCTCTGGTGGGTCCAACTCAATCTGCATTTATACCTGGACGGAAGATTGTAGATAACATTATGCTAGCCCAGGAGCTAATTCATGGCTATGGGGCTAGGAGAGGGCCAAAGGGCTGTGTGATGCAAATGGATATTGCGAAGGCTTTTGATTCTCTAGAATGGCCTTTCATTAGATCTACTCTGAAGGCTTTTGACTTCCCGAACACATTCATAAACTGGGTTATGGAATGTATCATGACCCCGACATCCTCGGTTAATATAAACGGTGAACTCTATGGCTTTATCAAGCACTCGAGGGGTCTTAGGCAGGGAGATCCTCTTTCCCCTACCTATTTGTTCTGAGTATGGAAATGCTTTCTGGGCAACTGAGATTGGCAACTCAATTGCCACGTTTTAAAATGCAATGGAGATGTGAAAGGACTAGGATTACGCACCTATTTTTCGCGGATGATATTTTGCTTTTTACTAGACCGGATGTGGCCTCCATTACTGCTCTTATGGATGTTATGAACAATTTTGCCTTATGCTCGGGTCTTGCTGTCAGTAAGCCGAAGAGCAGGTTTTATCTATCAAGGTCTCCGGATGAAAGGGCGTCTGAAATCTCAGATGCAACTGGCCTGCTAAAGGGTGATCTCCCTTTTAGATATCTTGGTGTGCCCCTATCTGCAAACAAACTAACTTTTTTGGATTGTATGCCACTGATTGATGCGATTGCAAGGAAGATAAAAGGTTGGTCGGAAAGGTGTTTGTCATATGCGGGAAGAATCCAATTGATTCAATCGGTCTTATTTGCTATACAGACGTATTGGTCCATGGTTATACCCCTGCGGTGCAGAGTCTGCTACAAGTTAGATTCTTTGATGTCAAGCTTTTTGTGGGCAAATGGTAGAGCTAAAGTCAGATGGAGTGAGGTTTGTAGGCCGAAAAATGAAGGGGGACTTGGCCTGAAAAGACCACTGCTATGGAATAAGGTTGCCATGCAAAAGCAACTCTGGAATATTCTTGAAGGGGATGAGAGTAATATATGGGTCTCGTGGGTGAAGGATAACAAACTAAAAGGCCAGTCTATCTGGACCGTGAGGAAAGCCTCAAGCTGCTCGTGGTTGTGGAAAAATATACTTGCATCGAGACACCTGATGAGATCCTTGATTTCTTGGCGGGTGGGGGATGGTAGTCGTATTTCTTTTTGGGAGGATAATTGGACAGGTAGGGGAGCAATTAGGAGTATGCTCTCTGTGGATGAAGTTGCGGCTTCGTCTATTAGCCTCACTGCTTCGGTCAGGGATGTATTGACCTTGGACCAATGGAAGTCATACATGGAAGGAAATCTGAGGATATGTGATGTCAGTATTTTTGACAGCTTTGGTGGCAGTCAGTCGGGTTCACTTCTTCTTAAGGATAGTGTCCATGACAAGCCTTTATGGAGAGGTGGACATTTCAGCATTTCAAGGGCATGGAACTTCTTGACTGCGGGAGGTGAAGAAGTTTGTTGGTCAAATTGGATCTGGCAGAAGGACCTCCCCGTAAGAGTTTCCTTTGTGCTATGGATGATGGCGAAGGGGAGGCTGAGAACTGCGGACTTCTGGCACAAAATTGGTTTGTTGGATTCATCAATATGTATGAATTGTAATACTACATACGAGACAACTGATCACACAATCTTTCAATGTCCAGTAGTAAGGAAAATCTGGAGACTGATCATGAGGGAAAGTGAATTTAGTGGATGGCCATATACGTGCGAAGATGCTTTACTGCTGTTGGGTCAACTATGGAAAGCGAAAGGAGGTAGGAGGATTGTCAGGTTTTGTATGATCACGATATACCATGTCTGGGTGGAGAGATGTAGGGCTGCGAATGGAACAAAAGCTTTAGGAATATGGTCTGTTGTTGTTAGAATTGTCAGCTCCATGGGAATTTTAAGATGATTGCGGAGGAAGGGAAGGTAGAAGGAAGGTATGGGTGTCTCTCAACCGCAGATGGTAGTGGGACTGGTATGGGTGTCTCTCAACCGCAGATGGTAGTGGGACTGGTATGGGTGTCTCTCAACTGCAGATGGTAATGGGATGTGTCCCACTCTGGAAGAAATGGACGGGAGTTTTTCTTTATGGGGGACCCGGTTATGCCCCCTTGCTGAGGGTGCTCTGGATAATTTGTTTGTTCAGAGTTTGGGGCCCGTTTTCTTCTCTATTAAATGAGGCTCCCTTGTTGCTTCTGTCATTGAAATCCTTAGGGCACAATCCACTCTTTGATTTTCTTAGCAACCATGTGGACTGAGAGAAGACGTAGAGGAGCCACTAGATCTGCTCCTCCTCCGCCGCAGCCGGGGGAGGGAAGTGGATCTCAGACCCAGGGGAAGAGTGGCGCTGGGCCGTCGAGACGTAGACCTGGGGGATCGCGTCGAGGAAGGGCTGCGAAACGAAATAAACGTGGATCACGGGGAAGCCGTAGTGCGACGGGTAGGCCGATGACGGAAGTGAACCGACCTCCAACACTTAATCAGGTTGCAACTAACTCTATTTTGCAGGAACTGTGGAATATTTCCAATGAATCCAACCAAGCAGCTAGGAGAAACAAATGCAGGGCTTTCAGGGACCATGTCCTACAGCTAGATGGGATGCCTCATTTTCTTGCTGGACTACATGAAGACATGCTAAATTGGGCTGAGGAAGAAGCGAGGCGAGCGCAGGAAACAAACGACAACCCGCTCCCTTTCTTCTCCTTTGGCCCCAGACAGGTAACAGCACTTGATGATACATCCCCTGGAGAAGATGAAGTGGATGAAGCATGGAGTGACGCGGGCCACACTCTGTTCGAGCCTGCGAGTTCTGAGGATAGCGGTTCTGCAACCGAATGAAACATAGCTACTATTGCTAGGTTTTCCCTGTTTTATTGCTACTGCTTAGGGACTTTAGAAGTATGAATGATGTGCCCCTCATTACTTTTTGTTGACTAGTGAACTGGCCAGTTGTTGGCACTCAGCTCAGGTACAAAACTTTTTTGGATGTCTAGGCTTTATTAGGATGTTCATGTATAGGGGGGGTCTTAGGTCTTCGTAACTTCGGTATAGCCCTCGGGCTACATTTTATCTTTAATGAACTTTTATTTACCAAAAAAAAAACCCTTTGGTCGTATACGGTTGGTCGGGGGACTGCGCCAAACTTTCCGCGAATGTGGTATGCTATAACTGAGTTGTTGTTTTCGCCGGCGGGAATCACACTTCGGAGGCGTTTATCTTTCACTCGGATGTTGGGAGGATGCGTTTACTACTTGTGGATAGAACGGGATAAGCGCAGGGTTGGCGAGCGTCTGCTCCCTTCTAGGACACTTGCCTCACTTATTCTTTCCTCGCTACCTCGGACGTATTGTGACGTCATTATTTAGTTACGTATTTGGTATACGTAGTTATGATGTAGTGGTCTTGATTTCCGAGGGTATGCCCTCGTGATCCTTATATAGACTCTTTATTTGGGTTATAGAGTATTACTTATCAAAAAAAGAAAAACCCTAAACCCTAAACTCAAAACCCAAAACCAAAACCCTAGACCCTAGACCCTAGACCCTAGACCCTAAAACTTGAAACCCTAAACCCTAAACCCTAAACCCTAGCCAGGAGGGTAAGATTTATGCTGGATCCGGAGCAACAAGGTAGGCCTGCGCCAGCCATCAAGGATGCAACCACACAAACAGATCGCCTCCAACTTGCTGAGGAGGAGGCTGAAGTCAAGCTTAGAGAGCTTATATTGGAAATCCTGCAACGGATCGACAGCTCCGGCTGCCAAACTACATGGGATCGCTGTGAGCTGGAGGCGCTGGCTCTTATCACCTCTCTGCGCATGAAGTTGACAGTTCTTGGGCTTCACAGGAACGTCTCCTTCACATTTAAATTATCTTTGTTCCGGGATTCTTTCTGAATTGCCATCATGTCTGTAGCCACAACCTCTCCAATCTCATTTGCCTTGTGCATACCCAAACGTACTTCTGCTTCTCCAATAATAGCCTTGCCCATCATCCATTTTCCTGTTCCAATCTTCTCCCTCATATAATCAACGACCCTCTGGTAACAACGCCGGTCCCTCCCGTGATTGGTCATCCTCGATCATCATTCAGACGTCCCCCTCGAGCTTTTGATCTACCCCCCCTCTGGTGATCCTTCCGCCGGTAACCCTCTCTTGTGTTGCGTTATACCATCTGAGATATTTGGAGTCTATGTTCGTCTTTTCTGGTTTGTTGATTTCTCGATGCCTCTTTTTTTTTAATTGTTGTCCCCTTTGCCAGAAAGGCTCGTGGTAGGTGGGAGAGGCAGGGAGCACGCCCTTTGCTTTGCCTTGGGCCGATCCCCGTCGTGCCAATTGGTCTTATGTGCTCCTGGCAATGCTGGAATTTCTAGTTCGGGGGATGCCACCTGCTTGCCGGACCTTGATGTTGCTGATAATGCTGCTGTTATCTCCTTCTGTCATGACAAGGGAGTGGGGCTTGTGGTAGTGGGTCCGGAGGCTCATCTTGTTTCTGGCCTTGTGAATGATTTGGTTGCTGCTGGTGTCCCTACATTTGGGCCTTCTTCGGAAGCTGCTGCTCTGGAGGGCTCCAAGGACTTCATGAAAAGCCTTTGCTACAAGTATCAGATTACGACGGCCAAGGTTGGTCTTATAGTCCTGTGAAAATCTGTCTGCAATTGAAATTGCATCCCTGAGAGGTTTCTGGATATCTGCTGCAGTACGGAACTTTCACAGATGCGCCTTCTGCCATTGAGTACATCAAAGAGCAAGGTGCTCCTGTTGTGATAAAAGCTGATGGTTTGGCAGCTGGAAAAGGAGGCATTTTTGCAATGACATTGGACAAGGCATATGAAGTTGTATACTCTATGCTCGTGATGGGAGATTTCAGTTCTGCTGGTGGAAAGGTCATTGTGGAGGAGTATCTTGAAGGAGAAGAAGCTTACATCTTCGCACTGGTGGATGGAGAGAATGCTATAGCCCGGGAATCAGCACAGCACCACAAGCGCGTCGGTGATGGCGATACAGGGCCTAATACTGGGGGAGTGGGTGCTTATTCTCCCGCTCCAATCTTGACTCCAGAGTTGCAATCCACAGTCATGAGAACCATCATTGTGCCAACAATCAGAGCAATGGCAGAGGAGGGTTGCAAATATGTTGGCGTCCTTTATGCTGGACTTATGATCGAGAAGAAGTCTGGATTGCCAAAACTTATCGAGTTTAATGTGTGGTTTGGAGATCCTGAATGCCAGGCTTATCGATGCAGCTTGCTCTTTGTTATTATAAGTTGATTGTGACTTTCTACTTTCCGACCCTTCGCGATTTGTTTTATCCGGTAGATTTAGTGAAATGATCTGGGTTTATGATGTTCTCTCTTTGATAGTTTGTTGATTTCTTTTAGCTTTTTGGGGTGATATCCAAGTCTTGATGTTTAGATTGGAATCGAATTTGGCCCAAGTCCCGCTTGCAGCTTGCAAAGGAGAGTTAAGTAAGGTCTCCCTAAATTGGTCTCCTGGCTCTGCGACGGTGATAGTTATGGCAAGCAAGAGTTACCCTGGAGCCTACGAAAAGGGAAGCGTGATTTGCAATCTTGAAGAAGCAGACAACATGTCTTTAGACGTGAAGGTGTTTCATGCGGGGACTGCCTTCAATGCAGAAGGAAACTTCATTGCCATGGTAGGTCGTGTGCTTGGTGTTACTGCCAAGGGAAGAGATCTAGAAGAAGCTCAGGAAAGAACTTATGCCGCTGTCGAACTTATTGACTGGCCAGGTGGGTTCAACCGGAATGACATCGGATGGCGAGCACTTCTCCAAAAGTAGTTTGCCAAAATGGGCTGACCTAGTTAGATCTTTCTGGGGGTGGCCTATCTGGAAACACATCTAAAAATCTGGTTGGATAATTTCTATCAAACTCAATGCTGGTGATGCTACTAATCCGGCTTTTTCATAGCTGGCCTGCATCAATGAGTTAACCTTCTGCGCTTCCCATATGTACTACCTCAGCAACGGTGATGCATCAAGTTGAAGAGAAGTTCTCTAACCTAGAAGATGAAAACATCGTAGCTACAGGTTGGATAAGTGTATCAAATGTGAGCCAGAGAACTAGCTGCATATATCCTCTAGACATTTTGTGTATCACGATGGCTGCTGGTTTACTTGACATTGTTGAATTTCGGAGTCATCTCGATTGTTTCTCGTGTTCTGTCTGAAGGAATGAGTTACTCAATTCAAAGTTTCGGTTCTGATGAGGAGGTCTCAATTTGGGAAATCAAATAATGTCAATGAAGTTCGAGCAAGTTACAAGAAAAGCATATCAAAGCTACAAACGCTCAAAGAATCATCCGCTATCTAAAAAATGAGGAGAAGAAAAAAACAAACTAATTCAATTTGTTGAAGTCCTTAGAGAATACAATAAACAAAGTGGAAGAGGCGAAAAAGAGGACTGCACGATAAAATAATGGAGCACCCAGAAAGGAACAAGGTTACTTGTCTATATTCCTCACCCGTTGCTCCCCTTCTTGATATTTGCAGGTAAAAGACCCAGAGATCTGCTAAATCCCAGAGCGGTGAAATATGTGGAGGATATATTTTCTATTAAAGACGCTATTAGTAAGAAAGAATTCAGGGAGATCAGTGCACTATTTGGAGTGACAGTCACTCAGGTGCCTTTAAGACCTTTTCTTATTGTTTTATCTATCTATTGATTTGAGAGTGCACGTTCCTCCTACAGAACATGAGTCTGTAGGATCTTCTGTCCCATGCAACGAGGAAAATCTTAATGCTATTTTTTTTTCTTTAAATAGTTACTAATGAATCCATTGATATGATGGGGTGATGAGCATACTAGTAAGTCACTTAATTATACCGTGTTGTTTGGTTTACTAGT
The DNA here is from genome assembly GCA_023653495.1 of Melastoma candidum. Lineage (NCBI taxonomy): Eukaryota > Viridiplantae > Streptophyta > Magnoliopsida > Myrtales > Melastomataceae > Melastoma > Melastoma candidum. The sequence goes on from CM042887.1 coordinate 39,754, forward strand.
TGTCTGTCTGGTTTTGGTTACTTCCTCCGCATTCTTTGCTTCTCCTGGATGCCTCTTCTCCCCGTCCCCAACTTCTGGTTCTTTCAATTTTAGTTCTCGTCTGAGTAATCCTAACACTTGGAAACGCCACGCCGCTCAGCCACGTGGGAACACTTATTATTCTTCATTACTCCATAAGCTAATTTTGAAAGGGTTACCATCCCATTGATCTTCCTGTCATGTGATCTCTAGCTCATACAATCACAGGGGTCTTTGGTACTGCTACGACAGGATACATACTTCAGGGAGGTAAGCACGCATTTCTATTTCCCAGTTCTTGGCACTGGGGTCTTGAAAGGTCCTACCGCTTCGCAGATTAAGGAAACACAGTCGAATTTTCTTTAATATTGAAAAGAAACATTTAGGGAAGTTTTTATAATCCATTAATATATGAAATTGTATCTCCTAATTGTACGACTAAAATGTAAACGCATGGAAGCCCGGTATTAACCTGCAAAACACTTTACACGTTAGTCAAATAAGACTAAGTACGACTATATTATCCTTTTCATAACCCTTTTCGCCGCCGAACCTTTCCTAAATTCACCGTGTTAGTTCATTCTAGACCGTTACCCTTCCTCATCGAGTTAACTCATGCGAAGAATACTCTCCCTACTTGTGGACACACCTTCGGAGCTCTCATTCCCAACTTCCAAAAGTGTTCTCGAGACTTTTCCGTCTTGCCAACCTTTCCATGAATTTATCCCCGTAATTTCCGGACTAAATCCCGTCCGAACGTATTACTTGCAACCCTCACTCGTCCCGCCATTCCAGCTCTAATTCCAAACCAATTCAACCGGCCATGAAGGCTCCTTCATATGCATTCCAAGACACTAAACCACCCAATACTCATGCCACGGGTACATGCACTCGACCACTCTCGAACACACTGTCACATGTCCTCCCCACTGTGACCGTCACCACCTCATCACCCATTATATAGGGTTACTTGTTAACACGTTACCAAGGAGGGAAACCTTCATCTGACCATCTCCTTCTCACCAACCGTCCTTATTAGGACTTCGACCATGAGCATTTCCTACCCATGAACATAACAAATACTCGGAACACTCACTTATCAATCATCTCCGATGGTTTGAATGGCTCATTAGCCTAATTTACGCCATGACCAAGGTTCCTCCTATCAACCCGAAAGAATACCTCACCGATAATCGGAGACCGAATGAATCACCCTCATTCTTCGAGGGGAAACCGGTCATTCATCATTCGTAAGGGCCGAGAACCCTCCCTTAAGTTCCAAGGGCTGAAATTCCCTTCCCTTCCAACCCACACACCCACAACACTACACATGCATCAACAAACTTCCACATGCATGATACATCTAAGGTGACGGACTTTTTATGGCTAATAAGGAACACAAGAGAAGAGGGAACAAAGGGTTTGTACCTTGAGCTTGTGTCCCCGCCCAATTCCATCAGCTCCCTCCTCCTTCGCAATACTTCGCCTCGAGGCAACTTTGCTTGAAAATCCGTCTTGGTCGCACCTCCCTTTCTCCTTCTATCCCCGGGTGTGAGAAGGTAGTGTCTCCGTATCAATTTCTTCCTTTTCTCTCCCTCCCCTCTCCCCATCAAGATGGAATTGAACTTTATTTCTTTCCTTTCTCTTTTTCTTGTTCTCCACGTGTGACACAAGTGGGGAATATTATTTCTCCCGAGTCCACCCGTCCCCTCCTCATCAATTCTTGAGCACAGTCTTCCCACTTGAGAGACCAAAATTGATTCAAGGGCCCAATTTCAATCCTTAGTCAAATGGTCAATCCAAATCAACGGTGGATAATGTCTTCTTCTTTTTTTTCCTCTCAGTGAATTAAAGAAAGGTACTAGGGAATCATCGAAAGATAACCAAATTCTTCTCATTCTCATGTAATTTTTTTCAAGTGTACGTTTAATGTAATGGGAGGGAGAAAATTCTCTTATGCCCTCCCACTTCGGGAGTCCTTTCAACGTGGTGCAATCTAGTATTCTCTCCGTACTTAGAATTTCGATCCGTATGCTTATTCGTTACGCGTCGTCCACGCATTAGTTCTATAAATATGCATTCTACAGCGTCTGAGAGTTTCCACGTTCACATCTCATTCGCTCAAGCGCTCATAAGTACATATATTTCGTTCCATCGTGAACGTACATTCGTAGTACATGTTCGAGCACTCCCAAGGGTCTTATTTGCATATAAATTTAATCAACATCCAATTATGGGAACCCAAAGTACCGCAAGTATCTTGCTTGGTATTTATTTATTGATAAAGGTTCGGGATGTTACAGGTCTCCTTTTGGATCAAGATTCTGAATAGATTGGCTTTTGTAGGCTTTTGGGACAATGTGTTCAAGGTGGCAGTTGCCCTATATACTATAGGAACATTGGTGTGGAATTTCTTCTCAACTGGGGAGAAGGTTCTTGATTGAGAATCCTTTAGTATAGAATGGTAGCATCGAGATATCGACTATATGCATTTAAAGAGGAAGGGAATGACTCCGCATAGATGCTTGTGAAGGAGAGGACCTGATCGGTGAATGAAGGTCCTCCCCCTGTTACTATAGGCCCACAGAGCCAAGGTGAGACAGCCCTCCCTCCCCACCTTCTAATGACAATGCCAACTTCAGTGAGCGGATGCTGTCGTAGATGGATGAAGAAATTCATTCCTTTTTTTTTATATATACATGGCACTAAAAAGAGATTGGGGTCATCTGTTGTCATAACTGTACCGTCTTGTGACCCTTTTATGCTAATGGGGTTAAGTCGGAGGAAGCCTAGCGGAACAAGAAGTCCACGATTAATGTAATTAATCCTATTCTACGTGTACTACACTGGTACCGAATTGAGAGTCTGGTGGTTTGTATGCCTTGTCAGCAGTAGGCGGGCGGGACTGTTGGTTTTGATCGTCTGATGCTTTATGATGATAATATTTACAGGGCGAGCAAAGCATATAAACTGGTGTGAGTGAAGAGACAAGAGTTTTGAACGAGGTTAGTTTTCAAAAAGTTCATGTAATACGGTCGATGTTTTAAAAATTACTTATTTATCAGATGGCAAAAGTCGATATTTTAAAAATTACTTAACTCGACCTTTAAAACCAAAAGGAACGGTGCATTTTGCGGATGAACCGCTTATTCAACAAAAATTTTGTAAAATTTGACCAAACGGTAATTATAACATAAATTTAGAAATTACGATGATGATTCAAGAATTTTTTCGAAATTAACCGTTGAAATAAATTATTCTTGATGGAAGAAGGTAACGGTGAGAAATTAGGGATTTCGGGCCTTAAGGCTTTTCTTAGTAGCGGATCGAATCCAAACCCAATTCTCATTTGGGCCAGCGTCTGTCCATTTACCATTCCCACTCCTGTTTGTTTTGTATTTCGACGGGACGAGAAGGCGTCTTCTTGGCTTGGCTACCCAACAAAACAAACAAATCCCCCCCTGGCCTGACTGCCCCTTCTTCTTTTCCCTGGTTGGTTGTCGCACCCCTCCGGTTGGTATGTATACCCCCGTTTCCCACAACCACCCCCCTCGATCGGCAGACTGATTGCCCTTTCACTCTCGTGGTTTTTCTTCTTGCTAGGGATCTGGAGCTTCTAGGGTTTATTCTTGAGGGTTTTCTGTCCGCGTTCCCTTCTGGGCCTTGGGCTTAGTCACTGATTCTCTGCCTCCATTAATGAGGATGTTTGAGTAGGTTTTAAGATTTTTTTTTGTGATCTTTATGTGGCTTCTTATGTTTTTTGTGCTGTTATGTCCTGACGGCAGTAGGTTCCGGAGAATCTCTTTATCAACTCCCAGTGTTTGGGTTCGCCGGGGGGGTGGGTTGTCTCAACATTAGCGCGATACACATTTATGATATTGTTTGTATCGTTTTTTTTTTAATATTTTGCTGCATTCCCATTTCTTTGCCAATGTTATGTCTCTGGTTTTAAACAAAAATTAAAATTTTATGTTATGATCTTAGGATGCCTATCATTTTCTTCCGGTGAAGCAGAAGATGTCTCTGCTTGCTTTAGTTACCGATATGATAGGCTTCTTTTTATTTTATGAGATTCTTTCTTTTACATACGGTTGTCAAATAGAATGCGTTGACCCATTCTGGGTTTTGATGCATCCTGGCCTCCCTTTGTATCCCGACAATGAATCCTTGTTTACGGACTGAAAACTTCATTCCTTCTGGATTTACTCATTTCCAAGTTACTCTCCTGTGTTTATGGAGTAGCCTTAGATGGCCTCCTTCTCATTTAACTGCTGAGGACGAATTTCGTTGCAGGTCGGCTATGGCATGCAGACGGGCCATTTGTCCCAAAGAGATGGACGTTTGAGTGGCTCTTCACCTGATGCCAGAATGAACTTACGTCCCCCAAAGTTGGGTGACGGCGAAAAGCATAGAGATGGACGCTCCCTCTCGAGTGGTTCCGAACAGGAAGCCTGATCTTGTGCTCTGTACGAAACTCAGAAAGACAAGACCTGCTCTTCTCATCCACCCACGGAGATCAGGAAAATGCCATTGCTATGCTTCTTCTTCATCCTACCATGACAGCCGATCTGCGCTCTTCTTTAAAAAGATGTCCGGGCCCTATATCGGACGGAGTCAGAAACCTGACATTGCTAAGACCAGCAGAACTCGCGCCTACTACAAATCAGAGGAATACGACATATCGGAGATAAGGTTGGAAGCGCTTACCACACCAGAAACATCGGGCGAGGTTGTCTCAGCCGAAGATAGCACCCGCGAAGAATTGCTGCCATGGTGGCAAGACTTCCCAAAACGTTGGGCAATCGTCCTCCTATGCTTCATGGCGTTTCTGTTGTGCAACATGGATAGGGTCAGTGATATTGTTGTTCTGATGATTTTAAACTGCTAAATTCCATGCTTAAATATTTCTATCTTCATAATATTTCATGCTGCTTATCACACATTTGTCATGGGATTACCCTGTGAGGTCACAAGAGCTCGTCGCCATGACTTTGTCCCGAAGTTGCTTAACACCAGTTGCCATTTTAAGAAAAGGCTCGTGGCTGCTGTCCAATAAAGTGGATGTTGTAATCCTGGATTCTCCATTTATTGTTAGTTAGGCTTTGTTGTTGCTCTCTACTCTAAAAACCCTACCTTTCCTTGTAGGTGAACATGAGCATTGCCATTCTCCCGATGTCCCAGGAGTTTGGCTGGAATAGTGCTACGGTTGGATTAATTCAATCTTCCTTCTTCTGGGGATATTTACTCACTCAGGTCCAAATTGAGAATATTTTACTCTTGTTTTGGATGTGCGGTTCTAAGTATCCGTGTGTTCTTCTGCATCGTACACTAAGGACATCTGTTGGAGCGATATTGCATTTATGTAAAGGCATTTAAACCTACTTACTGGCTTCTCTTGAAAATCTACTGATTATGTTACATGCTCATATATCTGTTTATAGATTGTCGGAGGTATATGGGCTGATAAAATTGGAGGCAAGCTGGTCTTGGGATTTGGGGTTGTCTGGTGGTCTATAGCCACAGTCTTGACTCCAATTGCCGCAAGACTCGGGCTTCCCTTTTTGCTTATTATGCGTGCATTCATGGGAATCGGTGAGGTAAGTGCTCGCTCCTGAGATGTGCATTCTGATCGGCCTGACCTGATCCTCATGGACCTCTTTAGTATATATTTTGCTTGTGCTGGTCCTAGAGTTTTGAGTGGCCGTTGATGCCTGGTTGTTTCTTCTGATAAATTACTTAAGAGTGGCTGCTTAATGCAGGGTGTTGCTATGCCTGCAATGAACAATATCTTTTCTAAATGGATCCCTGTGTCAGAGAGGAGCAGATGGTGTATAGCGGCATGTATCTTGGTTCAGTGACAGGGTTGGCCTTTTCTCCTGTTTTGATCCACAAATTCGGCTGGCCATCTGTCTTCTATACTTTTGGTTCTCTTGGAAGCATATGGTTCACCTTGTGGCAGCAAAAGGTGAGGATTTATTTTGGCCTATTATTCTACGTAAGATGAAATTGCCGTTGACCATTTAAAAAACTAGAAAAAGATGTCCTCTTGGACTCTTCTCTTCAGATTAACTTGGAAATAATCCCTTTAGCTAACACCCGCCTACACGTAATTTGCTGCATCAGCATCTTTGGCCCTCTGTAGCAAGTGTGATTTTTGCTCTTCCAGGCACGTAGTTCACCCAAGGAAGATCCAGAGCTCAGTGAGTCGGAGAAAAAAGTAATATTAGGTGGAAATATTTCTAAAGAACCCGTAACTGTCATTCCATGGAAACTGATCTTGTCAAAAGCACCTGTCTGGGCCCACATAATTTCTCACTTCTGCCACAACTGGGGAACATTAATTCTTTTGACATGGATGCCTACATATTATAACCAGGTAGTGGCTTCCTTTATTCGTATTCCTCTCATTCCTTAAAACAAAGATCCTGTTATTTCTATTTTCACCGGGCCATTTCCTCTCCTCTGATATTTTGCTTACGGTAGCAATCTTCCTATGCTTGCAGGTTTTGAAGTTCAATCTCACAGAATCGGGTCTGCTTTGTGTCTTGCCATGGTTGACAATGGCTGTTTTTGCCAACATTGGTGGCTGGATTGCAGACACCTAGTGAGCAGAGGTCTGTCTGTGACTTCTGTCAAGAAGGTCTGAGCTAGTGCCATGCCACCATTAAACATTTTCTTTGGTGTATTAAGAGAAGTTAATCTTGTATGTCGATGCTTGGTTCCCCTTAATTTTGTCTCTACTTCCAATACTGATTAGTGCCTGACAAGAAACCTTGTTTCTGCAGATCATGCGGTCAATTGGATTTTTGGGTCCCGCGTTCTTCCTAACACAGTTGAGCAACGTGAAGACGCCTGCTCTGGCTGTTTTATGCATGGCTTGCAGTCAGGTTCAAGTCATGCCTTATTATATGCTTCCTTCTGAATATACTTAAGTGATGAAGTTGTACGCAGTGTATTGCTGACTGGTGATTTTAGCGTATACATGGTTAGCTTTTATAACGCCTTTCTTCATCACGTCCATTAGAGAGCATCACTTTTATGCATCATTACCCTGCCGCCACGCTTCATAAGCTAGCGGTGACGATCTCTAAGATTAGCAGTAGGTCGGAGGACACTCACTCTAATCCGTGGTTGTCAGATGTGGACTCCATCTGTATAGATGTTGATGTGTGTATTAGCGGAGAAGCCTTTTGCTCTTGCCCTTTTTGCTTTGGGTGTCGTTATGATGACTTGAATTGGTGGCTTTTCAGGGATCTGATGCATTTTCACAGTCAGGTCTCTACTCCAATCACCAAGACATTGGACCTCGATACGCTGTAAGTGAAACAAAATTCTGGCGTAGTTTGATCAGTTTGATATGCTCTAGTCCCGAGTAATCCTAACACTTGGAAACGCCACGCCGCTCAGCCACGTGGGAACACCTATTATTCTTCATTACTCCATAAGCTAATTTTGAAAGGGTTACCATCCCATTGATCTTCCTGTCATGTGATCTCTGGCTCATACAATCACAGGGGTCTTTGGTACTGCTGCGACAGGATACATACTTCAGCGAGGTAAGCACGCATTTATGTTTTCCAGTTCTTGGCACTGGGGTCTCCTTTTGGATCAAGATTCTGAATAGATTGGCTTTTGCAGGCTCTTGGGACAATGTGTTCAAGGTGGCAGTTGCCCTATATATTATAGGGACTGGTGTGGAATTTCTTCTCAACTGGGGAGAAGGTTCTTGATTGAGAATCCTTTAGTATAGAATGGTAGCATCGAGATATCGACTATATGCATTTGAAGAGGAAGGGAATGACTCCGCATAGATGCTTGTGAAGGAGAGGACCTGATCGGTGAATGAAGGTCCTCCCCCTGTTACTATAGGCCCACAGAGCCAAGGTGAGACAGCCCTCCCTCCCCACCTTCTAATGACAATGCCAACTTCTGTGAGCGGATGCAGCCGTAGATGGATGAAGAAATTCATTCCTTTTTTTATATATATACATGGCACTAAAAAGAGATTGGGGGTCATCTGTTGTCATAACTGTACCGTCTTATGACCCTTTTATGCTAATGGGGTTAAGTCGGAGGAAGCCTAGCGGAACAAGAAGTCCACGATTGATGTAATTAATCCTATTCTACGTGTACTACACTGGTACCGAGTTGAGAGTCTGGTGGTTTGTATGCCTTGTCAGCAGTAGGCGGGCGGGACTGTTGGTTTTGATCGTCTGATGCTTTATGATGATAATATTTACAGGGCGAGCAAAGCATATAAACTGGTGTGAGTGAAGAAACAAGAGTTTTGAACGAGGTTAGTTTTCAAAAAGTTCATGTAATACGGTCGATGTTTTAAAAATTACTTATTTATCAGATGGCAAAAGTCGATATTTTAAAAATTACTTAACTCGAACTTTAAAATCGAAAGGAACAGTGCATTTTGCGGATGCACTGCTTATTCAACAAAGATTTTGTAAAATTTGACCAAACGGTAATTATAACATAAATTTAGAAATTACGATGATTCAAGAATTTTTTCGAAATTAACCGTTGAAGGAACAAATAAATCAAGAGAATAAAAATAAATGATTCTTGATGGAAGAAGGTAACGGTGAGAAATTAGGGATTTCGGGCCTTAAGGCTTTTCTTAGTAGCGGATCGAATCCAAACCCAATTCTCATTTGGGCCAGCGTCTGTCCATTTACCATTCCCACTCCTGTTTGTTTTGTATTTCGACGGGACGAGAAGGCGTCTTCTTGGCTTGGCTACCCAACAAAACAAACAAATCCCCCCCTGGCCTGACTGCCCCTTCTTCTTTTCCCTGGTTGGTTGTCGCACCCCTCCGGTTGGTATGTATACCCCCGTTTTCCCACAACCACCCCCGTCGATCGGCAGACTGATTGCCCTTTCACTCTCGTGGTTTTTCTTCGTGCTAGGGGTCTGGAGCTTCTAGGGTTTATTCTTGAGGGTTTTCGGTCCGTGTTCCCTTCTGGGGCTTGGGCTTAGTCACTGATTCTCTGCCTCCATTAATGAGGATGTTTGAGTAGGTTTTAAGATTTTTTTTGAGATCTTTATGTGGCTTCTTATGTTTTTTGTGCTGTTATGTCCTGACGGCAGTAGGTTCCGAAGAATCTCTTTATCAACTCCCAGTGTTTGGGTTCACGGGGAGGGGGGGTTGGGTTGTCTCAACATTAGCGCGATACACATTTATGATATTGTTTGTATCGTTTTTTTTTTGTATATTTTGCTGCATTCCCATTTCTTTGCCAATGCTATGTCTCTGGTATATATTTTTAAACAAAAATTAAAATTTTATGTTATGATCTTAGGATGCCTATCATTTTCTTCCGGTGAAGCAGAAGATGTCTCTGCTTGCTTTAGTTACCGATATGATAGCTTCTTTTTTATTTTATGAGATTCTTTCTTTTACATACGGTTGTCAAATAGAATGCGTTGACCCATTTTGTTCTGGTGTCTACCTGCAGTTAGTTACGGTTGGGTAGTTGGTCGGGATTCCTCTTCTCCCTTTCTTGAATAATTCAATTTGTTTTGTAAATTGGGGGTTGTTGATCTTGATGATTTTCGCTGTTACATCTGAAAATTTTCAAATGATTTTATCCATGCTTAAGAGTACAGATTGGCTTGATTGCAGTGTAATTGAGATTATGTTGGTTTAGCAGCAAATAATTTTCTCTTTCTGGTATTATATTCTTCATTAGAGTGCCTCGCCTAGCGCCTCGCGCCTCAGGCGATGGAGGCCTTTCTCGCCTTGGTGGCGCCTTAGCGCCTTGACAACCTTGATTCTATGTAGGATCTCGATTTTGACAACCTTGCCACCCACCAACCCCTTTTTCCTTTTCTTCTGTCCCTCCCTGGTGTCATCATCTCTATTGATTGATTTTCTTTCTCTTATCACCTCTGTGTGCATGAAGTTGACTGCTCTTTGGCTTGCAGGAACGTCTCCTTCACCTATAAATTATCTTTGTTCCGGGTTTCTTTCTGAATTGCCATCATGTCTGTGGCCACAACCTCTCCAATCTCATTTGCCTTGTGCATACCCAAACGTAGCTACTGCTTCTCCAATAATAGCCTTGCCCATCATCCATTTTCCTATTCCAATCTTCTCCCTCGTATAATCAATGACCCTCTGGTAACAACGCCGGTCCCTCCCGTGATTGGTCATCCTCGATCATCATTCAGACGTCCCCCTCGAGCTTTTGATCTACCTGCCTCCGGTGATCCTTCCGCCGGTAACCCTCTGTTGTGTTGCGTTATACCATCTGAGATATTTGGAGTCTATGTTCGTCTTTTCTGGTTTGTTGATTTGTCGATGCCTCTTTTTTTTTATTGTTATCCCCTTTGCCAGAAAGGCTGGTGGTTTTGGTAATAGGTGGAGGAGGCAGGGAGCACGCCCTTTGCTTTGCCTTGGGCCGATCCCCGTCGTGCCAATTGGTCTTCTGTGCTCCTGGCAATGCTGGAATTTCTAGTTCGGGGGATGCCACCTGCTTGCCGGACCTTGATGTTGCTGATAATGCTGCTGTTATCTCCTTCTGTCGTGACAAGGGAGTGGGGCTTGTGGTAGTGGGTCCGGAGGCTCCTCTTATTTCTGGCCTTGTAAATGATTTGGTTGCTGCTGGTGTCCCTGCATTTGGGCCTTCTTCTGAAGCTGCTGCTTTGGAGGGCTCCAAGGACTTCATGAAAAGCTTTTGCTACAAGTATCATATTCCGACGGCCAAGGTTGGTTGCTTTCTTATAGTCCTGTGAAAATCTGTCTGCAATTGAAATTGCATCCCTGATAGGATTTTGGATATCTGCTGCAGTACAGAACTTTCACAGATGCGCCTTCTGCCATTGAGTACATCAAGGAGCAAGGTGTTCCTATTGTGATAAAAGCTGATGGTTTGGCAGCTGGAAAAGGAGTCATTGTTGCAATGACATTGGACGAGGCATATGAAGCTGTTGACTCTATGCTCGTGAAGGGGGATTTCGGTTCTGCTGGTGGAAAAGTCATTGTGGAGGAGTATCTTGAAGGAGAAGAAGCTTCCTTCTTCGCACTGGTGGATGGAGAGAATGCTATAGCCCTGGAATCAGCACAGGACCACAAGCGTGTCGGTGATGGCGATACAGGGCCTAATACTGGGGGAATGGGTGCTTATTCTCCTGCTCCAATCTTGACTCAAGAGTTGCAATCCACAGTTATGAGTACCATAATTGTGCCAACAATCAGAGCAATGGCAGAGGAGGGTTGCAAATATGTTGGCGTCCTTTACGCTGGACTTATGATCGAGAAGAAGTCTGGATTGCCAAAACTTATCGAGTATAATGTGCGGTTTGGAGATCCTGAATGCCAGGTTTGTCAATGCAGCTTGCTCTTTGTTATTATAAGTTGATTATGACTTTCTACTTTCCGACCCTTCGCGATTTGGTTCATCCGGTAGATTTAGTGAAATGATCTGGGTTTATGATGTTCTCTCTTTTGATAGTTTGTTGATTTCTTTTAGCTTTTTGGGGTGATATGCAGGTCTTGATGTTTAGATTGGAATCAGATTTGGCCCAAGTCCTGCTTGCAGCTTGCAAAGGAGAGTTAAGTAAGGTCTCCCTGAATTGGTCTCCAGGCTCTGCGATGGTGGTAGTTATGGCAAGCAAGGGTTACCCTGGAGACTATGAAAAGGGAAGCGTGATTCGCAATCTTGAAGAAGCAGACAACATGTCTTCAGACGTGAAGGTGTTTCATGCGGGGACTGCCTTCAATGCAGAAGGAAACTTCATTGCCGTGGGAGGTCGTGTGCTTGGTGTTACTGCCAAGGGAAGAGATCTAGAAGAAGCTCGGGAAAGAGCTTATGCTGCTGTCGAACTTATTGACTGGCCAGGTGGGTTCAACCGGAATGACATCGGATGGCGAGCACTTCTCCAAAAGTAATTTGCCAAAAAGGGCTGAGCTAGTTAGATCTTTCTAGGGGTGACCTATTTGGAAACACATCTAAGAATCTAGTTGGATAAATTCTATCAAACTCAATGCTGATGATGCTACTAATCCGGCTTTTTCATAGTGGGCCCGCATCAATCAGTTAACCTTCTGCGCTTCCCAGATGTACTACCTCAGCAACGCATTGAGTTGAAGAGAATCTCTGACCTAGAAGATGAAAACATCGTAGCTGTAGGTTGGATAAGTGTAGCAAATGTGAGCCAGAGAACTAGCTGCGTATATCCTCTAGACATTTTTGTATCACGATGGGCGCTGGTTTACTTGTCATTGTTGAATTCCGGGGTCATCTCGATTGTTTCTCGTGTTTTGTCTGAAGGAATGAGTTACTCAATTCCAAGTTTCGGTTCTGATGAGGAGGTCTAAATTTGGGAAATCAAATGATGTCAATGAAGTTCGAGCAAGTTACAAGAAAAGCATATCATAGTTACTAACGCTCAAAGAATCATCCGCTACCTAAAAAATGAGGAGAAGAAAAAAACAAACTAATTCAATTTGTTGAAGTCCTTAGAGAATACAATAAACAAAGTGGAAGAGGCGGAAAAGAGGACTGCACGATAAAATAATGGAGCGCCAAGAAAGGAACAAGGTTATTTGTCAGTTGTCTTGTTATATTCCTCACCCGTTGCTCCCCTTCTTGATATTTACAGGTAAAAGACCCAGAGATCTGCTAAATCCCAGAGCTGTGAAATATATGGAGGATATATTTTCTATTAAAGACGCTATTAGTAAGAAGGAATTCAGGGAGATCAGTGCACTATTTGGAGTGACAGTCATTCAGGTGCCTTTAAGACCTTTTCTTACTGTTTTATCTATCTATTGATTTGAGAGTGCACGTTCCTCCTACAGAACATGAGTCTGTAGGATCTTCTGTCCCATGCAATGAGGAAAATCTTAATGCTGTTTTTTTTTCTTTAAATAGTTACTAATGAATCCTTTGATATGATGGGGTGATGAGGATACTAGTAAGTCAATTAATTATATCCTGTGGCATGTTGCTGTCTTTGAGGTTTGTTTAAATCCCTGGAAACCGTAAGTGGGGGGATGATCTCAGAAAGTACTGATGACCCACCAATGTAGGTTCGGGATTTTTTTGCCAGTCACCGTACGCAAGTGAGAAAATTCAGTCGCTTATCAAGAGAGAGAATCAGCAGATCAGCAGCAGTTGAAAATACTTCGGATGATGTACCGACTACCTCTCAATCTAGAGTATCTAGTGATCCAGTTCCACTCAATTCAATTGCTCCTACTGATACTGGAGTGGAATCAAATTGCACTGCACAAGGAAACATGTTTCCTGGCCTAGATGAGTCTGAGAAGAAATTTGTTGATAATATCTTCAAGCTTATGTCTAAAGAACAGATGTTCTCTGGACAGCTAAGATTGATGGATTGGATAGGACAGATACGAAATCCTTCCGTTTTGTCTTGGTAGCTTTTCTTGTCGATGTTATTATTGAACCTTCTGCGTGATCTGTCATTTCTTCATGATTATCTGAATAAGGGTTTATTTGCTATTGGTTCTTGACTAAAGGAGGCATAATCATTGTTGCAACGTGGCTGAACCAAGCTGCAAGCGAAGAACAAATTGATGTCTTGAGTGGCTTCCTTGAGGTTAGATTGATCGTAATGATTTATTTCGTATGGTACACAGAGTGCAGTTCCTTATATATATATATATATACACAGTGATTTGTAATTTTCAGGTCCTTGGCAATCTGTCAACTGACAGCGTTCCTCGTTCTCATGTTGCCCCAATCATCGAAGAAGTTAACAGACTACGGTTTTATCATGTATCAGGTGTGCGATATTTTGTTATGGAGGTCGCCTAGGTTTGGACCACAGATATGTTTTTTTTTTCTTTTACATATGCCCATTAACTTACCATTCTGAAACTACTGCTACTTAATCTGATTTTGGAGTCCTCTATCTTACCAGTTGAATTGGAGCATAGAAATTCGTGTTTGATTATTGTTATTCTTCTTTAATATTTATTTTGCTGGCTTTGATCTTGGAAATTGCAATCTGAATGTACGACTTAATGTTTCTCCAAGTTTGCTTTATCAATGCAATGCGTCTTACGTTTGTGTTTATACTGGCTCAGATAATTGAATTTTTATTTTCTATTGTACCTGAATTATGGGTTTGCTTTCTACCTTTGATGTCAAATAGTTGCTACATCTATTAAATAATCTTTACTACCAAGACCTTTTTATAGATTTGCCACTGTGGGCTAATGTCTAATCTTATGATTTGGTTTTGAAACTCATTAATTTGATTTTGAACTCAGATGTATCGAGCAGGGCACAAACTTTATTGACAAAGTGGAGCAAAACTTTGTCAAAATCTCAGGGCATAGCAAAAATTAACGGAGTGAAAGTTTCTGGCAAGCAAAATCAAGGTCTTCTGAAGTCAAGGTTAGTTTTAATGTATTCTTGTAGTTTCTGATAATGAGGAATCAATGATTGACAAGCTCCTTCCTTCCTGCAGTTCTGGACAAATGGTAAGCATGGAACCATGGCATGCTGATGTAGGTTTGCCAGTAAGTTATTGTCAGTGTTTTGATATTTGTTAAAAATTTCCTACTTTGAGCTGCCTATAACTTTAATTGATTGACAGGAAGCTTCTTGCTTCTTCTCGTGACAACCCCGTTCCAGAAAGTAGCAGGTCTGTCATTTTGAGCAACTCAAAGAATTATCATTGCTTCTTGCACGATACTGGCCGATATATGCATATATCTTTTTGCAGGAAATTGGAGGTCCAGCCCTGAAATTGCTGCCAGCATCAGCCGATGATCCTAGCAGAAAGCCCATACTTGGTGCATCTTCGTCCCGTATCCTTAAATGCCATGACAATTTTTGGTCTTCTTTCAATGTGCTCTCTCTTAATTAAATCATTGATCAGAAAAAAGGAGTCTGTGACTATTCTGTCCATGCATTGAAAACTACTTACAGGCAGCTTCCTTATCTTGGAATAGAAAACAGGAAACGCAGGAAGGTTCAGTTGGTGGAACATCCTGGCCAAAAATTAGCAAGCAACAGAAGTCCACAGCCATCCAAAATAGTAACAATCAGCCAAAGTCGGCCAATGTCGGCAGATGATATCCAGAAAGCAAAAATGTGTGCCTTCCATATGCAAAACAAATATCGTAAGGGCGAGTTGTCTAATAATTAAAAAAGTGATGTTAAGGTTGAAGTTACCCCTGAAACTCCACAAACTGCGCCTTTGCCTTCACCACCTGGAGGTGAGGTGCAGCCTCCAGTTACTGAGCTGGACAATATAGCTCATCCAGAAGATGCTTCTATGATTAGTCAGGTACAGCTTACAATTTGTGAGCTGGACAATGGAGTCCCTTCAAAAAGCAGTCCTGAGTAGGAAGTTTCTGTATCAAAAAGCAAAAGCTCAAATTTGATGGTTAACCGCAAGACACCACAGATACCATGGTTTATTCCAGCAGGTAATGTTACCTGTGGGTTTGCCCTCCTTTGTCACCAAAATGGTAACATTTTGAACTTTGTGTGTACCTGAGGGTTTACTCAGCAGTGTATGCCTTTTTGGTTTCTGTAGAAGTTAAATTCAGTGAGGAATGGCGAGTTGGCGGTGGGGAGGAAAGCAAAGAAGTCGAAGTTCAGAGAAATCGGAATAAGCGTGAGAAGGAAACTTTTTATATGAGTCATCAAGAGATACCCTTGAATACTAAGGAACCTTGGGATAGAGAAATGGACTATGATGACACTTTAACGCCCGTTATGCCGATCGAGCAGCAGCCTGATGCTGATGAAGTGGATCCACAATCTGCTTCCTCCAATGGAAATGGGGTTGGATCTACATCTGCACCGTTGGCTTCGGTCATCAACCCGGCAGAAGTTGAGCCTGACTACGAGTTGCTCGCGGTGCTGCTCCAAACACCCTCATTAGTTTTCACATTGAAGGAGGAACTAGACGGGAGGTCGATGAGCCAGCAGACGGTGAGGATCCTCGACATGATACGGGCAGGCGAGATAAACATACAAGGTGATTTGAGCAGTAATGGCGTGAGTAGTAGGAGGGAAAGGGAGACAGTGCCAGTTTCTCTTCCATCCCCTACCCCTTAAAGCGATCCTGTTCATGGAAGAATGGTGCGTCACTATAGCTTTGCCAGATGTCAAAATTCGTTTGCTTTTTGCAGAATGCCTTCGTCTGTTTCCCCTTTTGGCACCTCCCAAGTAATAACACCCCACCATCCGTGCCTGCCTCTGTTTGCAAGTGGGAATTCCTGAGAGAAGAGACGTTAGCATCGCTTGGCAGTTAGTTTGTCGGCGGCAGTTAACTTTGACCCCGGAAAATGTAATTTAGTAAAAGAAATGTCTTTTGATATAACCCGAAGTTTATGGGGTCTTAATAATTGGAATTGATGAGATTTGGAGTGGCTGAACGTTGAAGTGGTGAGAGGGGTTGCTAAGCTTTTCTTAGGATGTCTTCAGACCCAAATGAATATCACCGGCAAAGTTGTGATGGCGAGTTCTCCATATATTGACCTTGCTTTCACTGTTTGCTGGTGCAGGGAGGATCGGTTGCAGATGCATCCCGGAACCCATTTTCACGACAGAGGGTCTCCGCCGAAGGAAGTGGATACTCCATGCAAGGAGTTTCTGCCACCGGTTTGGCAGCTGCCCAGCCTGGGCCCGGGGGCTCCTCCATTCCAGCACCTGCTCAAGCTCCGGCCGACGCTGTGTCGTTACAGCAGCTTTCTGCTAACATGCAAGCATTGGCCCAACTGATGCAGGAAGGGTTGGTTTCTTCCTCCTCCGCCCTTCCTTATAATACACCAAACATTGTTTCTCATCAGCTGCAGCATCAGCATATTGGTTATTCTCCGGATAACGGGCTCCTATCCAACTCGTCAATTACACATCGACCCCAGGAACTAATTCAACAACCACCACCTAGGAACACTTCGACCCCTGCTGCTTCCTACCATAGCCTTCTGACAGCACCTGCTGATGCTACAGAAAAGCGAAACGATGCATATTCATCTGTGGACTATGCGCAACCGAAGTATTTACGCCAGCCTCAACAGCCATCCTTGCAATCCCAACAGTTGTACGCTCCAGGTTCTGCTCTCGTCGGTAACCGGAGAGAAGGTTTTAGTTCGCACCACCGAGAGACCCATCATCAGGTCAATCAGACAAGCTATGGTCTGTATTCTGCAGGGAACAGGATGGTGCAGCAACAGTGGGGGACTTTAGCCAACCCCCTGGAGAGGGGCGGGCAATATCCTCGCAGCCAGTATGACTCGTGGAGCCCGGAGAATAGCCCTAGTAGGAACCCTGAGTACAGGCAGGCCCCCAGGAGTGTGATGGAAAGGTTATACGTGGGGCAGGAGAGGGCGAGGCAGCAGGCTTCTTCGGGGTATCCTTACCATTCCGGGGATTATAGTGGCCACCAAAGCAGGTGGCTGCAGGACAGGAGATATTGATCAAAGGTTGTCAAGAATCAAATGGAGGAAGTGGAGCTGGCTGAAACAGAAGGACTTGGTGGTGTCCCTGCTTGGATAAAATCCCTTACAATGATCTGATGAGAGATTCTTTGAACTGTATTCTGATATAAAAGATTAAGAAGAAGATTAAGAAGAAGATTAAGAAGAAGAAGAGGAGGAGGATGGCGATTTATTCCGACCCTCGAAAACTAAAACCAATAGGCTCGGCTCGTTAGTGGGCTCAACAACTCTGACCCGGGGGGGGGGGGGGGGCTTTCATTGGAGGCCTAATGTATATTTGCATAAGGAGATGATCACGGCAACACACCAGGCGAAGGAATCATTAAGCGACGGGATCACCAGAGGACGAGCGAAGACAGGTCCCGGCGAGAAGCGACAGTTTGGCTAGGCGAACGAAGAAACTCTACAGCGTAGGCCAATGGGCAACGCGGGCGAATAGTCAGCTTAAGGAACGCTCCAGAAAGATCTCATGATTCGGAAGGAGATTGTTACCAAGATCTCTCATATCGAAAGGCGATATTCATCGGAGATTGGTAACAAAGGAAACGTAATATATGTATAATATTTAATTGCAGTAAATATATAGGTTTAGCTTAATATAAGTAATTATTCTTTACACAAAACACATCTCTACAGATAACAAACTTATTATCAATTTATCTTTCCGGCATTTAAGCTCTCTTTTGTTCCTGTGCTCACTGCTCACTCCCTAAGGCTACACAGATGGCATCCGTGAGTCCTCTCGCGTAGGGTGCTCGCATCTTGCCTTCCTTTTATTTTACTTTTATACGGCGACCACACATTCACGAATCCTTTAGGCACCAGTTGACCCGTAGTGCCAGAGATTTCATACGTGTTCGGCTTCCGGCTTGTCCGCGGTCACTTTCGAATCGAACAATGTTGTCCATGGCTTCATGAAGCAAATAATTCATTATTATCCATTTTATCTTTAGGGCATTAAGCCAGCTGCTCTCTTTAAAGTTGATGACCCACAAATAAAGGAATTCATCGAGAAATTCTCATCCCTGCATGCGACAGACCTTCGGCCAAAGAGCTTCTGGATGATATATTCTTACAAATGAAGGGCACAAAGCAACCAATACGTGAGCCCCTACCATTTCCTATCCAAGTCCAAGGTCAATGAATCTATCGGGTCCTTTGGCCATGGATGTTGATACTGACTATAAGCAGCTTTTCCTGAGCACTTACACGGAAAGCAACACCGAAAGTCTCCATCATCTTGTCTTAGAATTTCAGAGAACCAATAAGAAGAATGAATTCTGACTTAGAGGGCTGAAGAACGACGACAATTCTGTGTCATTAACATTGTGGATTGCTGGCTCAATCGGCGGGTTTATGTCATTTGATTTCAATCAGATATATGTTGATTATATCAAAAGCTAATTTAACGTTCAATGGTTTGTGTAGGCCGGGTTAGGAACATCCATTTAACGTTTTACCTTGACAGTGATACTGCTCGCTCTGTAACAGGAGAAATGGTGGAACAATTGGAGTTGACAGATCATGATGTCACCTTTATAGCAGAGTTCATTGATTTCTTGATCATGAGACTTCTTCCTGGCTAGAAACCATCTGATTATGTTGTTGATGGGGTAGTTACCTCAAGTGGTTTCTCCTCAATGCAGAGGAAGGACCTAGGCAGCTCATCGTGTCCTAAACCTGCTGAAGTAGTGGTAAAGCAGGATGGTCTGCCTCTTCCAGACCCTAATTTGGATGGCGATTTTCACACAGGTGGAATAAGCTTTGGGAGTAACCATGGTTTATCCATCTACGGCACCGAATATTTGATTTCTCCAAGATTCTTGAATATGGAAGATCAAAATTCTCGAGCATCAGTCATTTCAGGGTTATTGACTGAGGATGAATCTGGCAAACTCGACAAAGCATCTGAATATTTGGATTGCACAATGGAGGGGAGCTTGAGCGGCTATGCATCTGAAGAGCTTGCCGATTCACATTATGAAGATTGTAAGCTATTCGAGAATGACATCAGCGATGGAGAATATGTCCAAATAACTTATTTCTCTGGCAAATCGTCTATTTTCTTTCCGGATTTTCATGGGATGTCCAACGCTTTCAGTCTAAGAAGCAGCTGTTCTTCACTTTCCTTGGCAGACAAGGATAAAGACATGGATTCTGTTGGTATTTTGGTTCAAGGCTGATACAAAAAGATATGAAAAGATTTGATGAAGATTTTGGAGGAGATGTCGTGATTTTGAGGAAGATTTGGGAGGAGATATCGTATCTCGTTATTTGATTATTTAAGATTTTGTTGAGATATTATCATATTTCTTTAGATTATTTTTGGAGTTATAAATAGGGTTTGTCGTCGAATGAGAAGATGTAACCATGGTTTATATCTAACCATGCAATTTGATTTCGTTCAATAAGATTAGAAGGAGAGTTTTCTCTCGTAGAATTTCGTGTGTTTTTGATTTCGTGCGAGTTCACTAGTAGAGGCGAGGTTCTGTTGTGAAGAAGTAAGGTTTGGTTCCTACACCGGGAACACCTACAATTGGTATTAGAGCATAAAGAGGCGTTGTGGCCTTAAATCCAACTGGTATCAGAGCGTTTGTGATCTTTCGGGAGCCGTGGTAGTCTTGTGAAAACCTGGTAACTTGTTGAAGTCCTAGGAGGAGATGGAAGCAAGTGTGAGCGGTTTCTCTTCTACGATGCTACCCTTGTTTGATGGGTGGTGAAGATGAACGCTTTTATGAAAGGTGGGGATTTGTGGAAAGTAGTTGGGGATGATTATGAAGGGCCCCACTCTCCGACAATCCTACGATTAGCCAGATTCGATTTCATAAGGAAAGAGTCTTAAGGAGGGCGAAGTCTTGCTTCTACGCTGCTGTATCGCCTTTTGTATTCACGAGAATCTAGATCGTGAAGGTGATTTGAAATTTCTCAAAGAATGAGTATTGAGGTGATGAGAAGATACGAGGCTCAAGAACAGAGAAGGCTGATGATGAGGGAAGTTCTCACGGAGAAGCCTTACCAGTGAGGTCAGAAGATGACAGATTCAAAAAGTGAAGAAGTCGTGAAACTAACAAAAGGAGTTCAGAAGGTTCGGGCAGAAACAGAGATATTGCTGAACAGATGAGGCGTCCTGAGGTAGGTTCTGCGCAAATAAAAGAAGATTGGAGTATCTATCGGCACTTGATCTAAGGAGGAGCTGTTGGTATTTTGGTTCAAGATTCATACAAAAAGATATGAAAAGATTTGATGAAGATTTTGGAGGAGATGTCGTGATTTTGAGGAAGATTTGGGAGGAGATATCGTATCTCGTTATTTGGTTATTTAAGATTTTGTTGAGATCTTATCAGATTTCTTTATATTATTTTTGGAGTTATAAATAGGGTTTGTCCTCGAATGAGAAGATGTAACCATGGTTTATATGTAACCATGCATTTTGATTTCGTTCAATAAGATTAGAAGGAGAGTTTTCTCTCGTAGAATTTCGTGTGTTTTTGATTTCGTGCGAGTTCACTAGTAGAGGCGAGGTTCTGTTGTGAAGAAGTAAGGTTTGGTTCCTACACCGGGAACACCTACAATTGGTATTAGAGCATAAAGAGGCGTTGTGGCCTTAAATCCAACTGGTATCAGAGCGTTTGTGATCTTTCGGGAGTCATGGTGGTCTTGTGAAAACCTGGTAACTTGTTGAAGTCCTAGGAGGAGATGGAAGCAAGTGTGAGCGGTTTCTCTTCTACGATGCTACCCTTGTTTGATGGGTGGTGAAGATGAACGCTTTTATGGAAGGTGGGGATTTGTGGAAAGTAGTTGGGGATGATTATGAAGGGCCCCACTCTCCGACAATCCTACGATTAGCCAGATTCGATTTCATAAGGAAAGAGTCATAAGGAGGGCGAAGTCTTGCTTCTACGCTGCTGTATCGCCTATTGTATTCACGAGAATCTAGAACGTGAAGGTGATTTGAAATTTCTCAAAGAATGAGTATTGAGGTGATGAGAAGATAAGAGGCTCAGGAACAGAGAAGGCTGATGATGAGGGAAGTTCTCACGGAGAAGCCTTACCAGTGAGGTCAGAAGATGACAGATTCAAAAAATGAAGAAGTCGTGAAACTAACAAAAGGAGTTCAGAAGGTTCGGGCAGAAACAGAGATACTGTTGAACAGATGAGGCGTCCTGAGGTAGGTTCTGCGCAAATAAAAGAAGATTTGAGTAACTATCGGCACTTGATCTAAGGAGGAGCTGTTGGTATTTTGGTTCAAGATTCATACACAAAGATATGAAAAGATTTGATGAAGATTTTGGAGGAGATGTCGTGATTTTGAGGAAGATTTGGGAGGAGATATCGTATCTCGTTATTTGGTTATTTAAGATTTTGTTGAGATCTTATCAGATTTCGTTATATTATTTTTGGAGTTATAAATAGGGTTTGTCCTCGAATGAGAAGATGTAACCATGGTTTATATGTAACCATGCATTTTGATTTCGTTCAATAAGATTAGAAGGAGAGTTTTCTCTCGTAGAGTTTCGTGTGTTTTTTATTTCGTGCGAGTTCACTAGTAGAGGCGAGGTTCTGTTGTGAAGAAGTAAGGTTTGGTTCCTACACCGGGAACACCTACAATTGGTATTAGAGCATAAAGAGGCGTTGTGGCCTTAAATCCAACTGGTATCAGAGCGTTTGTGATCTTTCAGGAGTCATGGTGGTCTTGTGAAAACCTGGTAACTTGTTGAAGTCCTAGGAGGAGATGGAAGCAAGTGTGAGTAGTTTCTCTTCTACGATACTACCCTTGTTTGATGGGTGGTGAAGATGAATGCTTTTATGGAAGGTGGGGATTTGTGGAAAGTAGTTGTGGATGATTATGAAGGGCCCCACTCTCCGACAATCCTACGATTAGCCAGATTCGATTTAATAAGGAAAGAGTCATAAGGATGGCGAAGTCTTGCTTCTACGCTGCTGTATCGCCTATTGTATTCACGAGAATCTAGATCGTGAAGGTGATTTGAAATTTCTCAAAGAATGAGTATTGAGGTGATGAGAAGATAAGAGGCTCAGGAACAGAGAAGGCTGATGATGAGGGAAGTTCTCACAGAGAAGCCTTACCAGTGAGGTCAGAAGATGACAGATTCAAAAAGTGAGGAAGTCGTGAAACTAACAAAAGGAGTTCAGAAGGTTCGGGGAGAAACAGAGATACTGCTGAACAGATGAGGCCTCCTGAGGTAGGTTCTGCGCAAATAAAAGAAGATTGGAGTATCTATCGGCACTTGATCCAAGGAGGAGCTGTTGGTATTTTGGTTCAAGGTTCATACGAAAAGATATGAAAAGATTTGATGAAGATTTTGGAGGAGATGTCGTGATTTTGATGAAGATTTGGGAGGAGATATCGTATCTCGTTATTTGGTTATTTAAGATTTTGTTGAGATCTTATCAGATTTCTTTAGATTATTTTTGGAGTTATAAATAAGGTTTGTCCTCGAATGAGAAGATGTAACCATGGTTTATATGTAACCATGCATTTTGATTTCGTTCAATAAGATTAGAAGGAGAGTTTTCTCTCGTAGAGTTTCGTGTGTTTTTGATTTTGTGCGAGTTCACTGGCAGAGGCGAGGTTCTGTTGTGTAGAAGTAAGGAATGGTTCTTACACCGGGAACACCTACAATTGGTATTAGAGCATAAAGAGGCGTTGTGGCCTTAAATCCAACAGATTCTGAGATGTAAAGGGAGCTGGATGCGATAGAAGCGCATTATCAGCTTTGGTTTCTTGAGCTGTCTAGGATGAGGGAAGAAGCTCTAGAAGCCAGCAAGAAAATATGACAGATTAGGAAGAAGCACGCCATTAACTGACCTCTTTCATTTCTTATCGGTCAAATAAAACAAAACAAAATGTATCCTGTTCTCGTGTCCAAAGCCTGAATGCTTGACCTTACCTCTAAAAGATTACTAACTATATTTTTTATTTTTATAAAGATGTGAACACAGGGTGACGTATTTGGATTACGTAACCCATGAGCAGGTGAAGGTCTCCCTTATTGGACCCCAAGGCTCTTCGTTACATGTATTTAATCTGATCCAGGAAACTTTTGTTTGGTACGTGCATAGAGGATGAATGCTTATCAAAAGAATTAAGTCTCTCCTAACCCAAAGGGAAAAATAGTATGAAAAACTAAGGCAGAGTTATTGCGTATAAGGGAGCTCAGTTTTGTATAGGATGGATGCTTATCACCGTGTATCAGAGTAGTTATTGCAAAAATGACTGACCGGGAGATTAAAAGAAGCGATAAAGACTTCAGAAAAGAAGTGATAAATGAGAAAGTGTAAATGCACAATCTTAATAATGAGTTATAATCTATAAAATAGATAATGCCGATGAAATATACATATATATATAGAGAGAGAGAGACGTCGGTGAAGGAGAATACGACAAACTTTTAAACGGAAGGATCCAAACACGAAGAGAATACGGAAAGATCCAAACACGAAGAGAATAAACAAATCAACAAACAAGATGAATGGAGGACAGAGGAAACTTCTTAGAAACCCACCTTCGGGCAGCTTACGTATGTTACACCCAGCATCATCACATCAACAGCTCCAACTCCAAAACCATAAGTCTGCATCTTTTCTTGCATAAATCACACCTGCCCTTCGGAGTCCCTCCTCTCAAACTAAATCCTACTTGTCCAGGATAGTTATTGTCAGAGATGGAGGCCGAACATCCCAAGGGAGCCCCAGGAGAACGTACGGAATTCCAGGTAATGATTCCGGTGATGGCAGAGAAGCTGGATGTGGAGTCTTTTGTGTCAGAGTTATGTGGAGGGTTCAGGCTTCTGGCGGACCCAGGGATAGGGTTGATTACTGCGGAATGCCTGAGGAGGAACTCGGGCCTCCTCGGGATGGAAGGCATTACATTGGAGGATTCCCAAGCCATGGTCAAGGAGGGAGATCTCGATGGAGATGGTGCCCTCAACCAGAAGGAATTCTGCATTCTCATGGTCAGGCTCAGTCCCGAGATGATGGCCGATACAGAGACCTGGCTCCACAAGGCCCTTGATCAGGAGCTCAACAAACCCTCCACCTAGTACCATGTGCTCTTTCATCTCATGCTTCCTTCCAAGGCTATACGTAGCCTCTCCTCTACCTTCTGGATTAATCAGACGCCTCCCAACTTGTAATTTATCAGAATTCCCTTCATCTTCTACACTAGCATAGGCTCTAATTTCTCTCAGAGATTAGTCCTCCCCATATCAGCAGGCCACCGATTCCAAAGCACTTAGCCCCAATATGGCCGGCTAAAATAACTGATATCACAACCAGACACCGATGGCAACATGTTGGCCATGGAAATGCCATAAACTCAATTCCCGTTCCACTTGAAAGGCATCGTAATGTTCAACAGAATTTTCAGGGATTGGGAAGACAACTAACAACATCCGTAGCGCCAACAAAGTCAAAGTCGAAACTACTAGGCAAATGGATATATACTCCTCCCACAAAAACCAACTAATCCAAGAGCAAGATCCAGAATCAAGTTCATAGCGCTTTCTTGGCCCGTTCATTTCCATGTTCTGAGTTGCAAGGATTTGAAGTCCTTGACCTTCTTACAGGAGTCCGTGCGAAGTATTAAAACAAAAACAGTGCCATGTTTTATCTCATTTGATAAGTAAAAAGAAACTGCTTAGCACATGAAACAATCAAATCATAACACACCAGCGATACAGACCATACTCAGGACTTCTGTTCCTACTGTAATCGGGAGTACTGCACCTCTGATTAGAAGGCCCATTACTGTACCTATCATAAGCTGGGTTGTGTGCTCGATCATAATTAGAACTAGGTCTACTGTTAAAAAAGGGACTAGGTGACCTTCTGTAAGGACTGTCGCGATGTCGACCATGATTCCTTCTTCTAGGACTATAAAACCTGTCATTCCTTTCCCCAACATCCTTCAATTCAATGCATATTCAACAGAGACAACACAGCCCAATATTTTGCTTCACATATTGGAAAGGAAAAGGTTAACAAGTTAGTTCGCAAATTATTAAATAAGAGCTACGATAAATAGTAAAATGAGTTTTGCCTCATGTTAGTGCATTCCAATGGTTTAGTAGTATCTTTCTGCATCTCAAACTGCACAAAAGCAAAATTACGCCGTATCTGTACATTAATAACCTTCCCATAAGGCTCAAAATGCCTCTCTATGTCCCGAAAACCTCAACCTCGTGTGAATTGGGTTGACATTGATGACAAAGAGTATTTTAGTTGGCCTATGATTTGCACTTGACCTGCAGCCATCTCCGCGCCTTCCACGTCCAACCTAGACCAGAAAACACAATTTCCATCGATTGAAAATTTATAAAGTTGCAACTTATGTAAGCATACACAAACCAGACTCCCAGGAAGAAAACGATAAAGCCAACCAACAGAAAGCAAAACTTTGCCCTAAACCCTAATCTTCCAAGCGACTCTTGGTCTTCCGGGAGACTCTTAGACTTCCCGGGTGACTCTTGGACTTCACAAATGACTCTTGAACTTCTGAGCGACTCTTGGACTTCCCATGGACTCTTCAATTTTCAGGCGACTCTTCAACTTCCTCGCGACACTTGAACTTCCTCGTGACTCTTACACTTCCCAGGCGACTAACTCCAAGCAAACTCGTTCAGGAGACATAATCAATTTTATTTTTAACACTCCCCCTTAAAATTGACTTTCTTCACAACTCCAAGTAGGCTACTAACCTTGCTGAAAACATTCATTCCAAGAGGCTTCGTAAAAATATTCGCAACTTGATCGGCAGATTTTACATATTCAATCTTGATCTCCTTCTTCGTAACACTCTCTCGGATGAAGTGATGGTGAGTATCAATGTGTTCATTTCGATCATGAAAAATAAGATTCTTCGCCAAAGCTTGAGCAGGCTTGTTGTCGACAAAGATTGTTGTTGCTTCATTCTCTGTCAAGCCTATCTCCTTCAACATTCTCCTTAGCCAGATTGCGTGACAAGCGCATGCCGTAATCGCGACATATTCAGCCTCACAGAAAGATAGCGTGACAATCGCCTGTTTCTTTCAAATATCTCAAAATCCTATTCGGCTATTTCATGTATTTTGTTGTGGGCACCACCATGAAATGACTGATGATCCCAACACGAAAAAGAATGTCTGGTCGAGTGAATGTCAAGTACCTTAAATATTTCACGAGAGTTTTGAACAGTGTCGGATCCACCTTTTCTCCCTCTTCGTCCTTGCTTAATTTAGCTCCAACCTCCTTCGAGGTAGCCACCGGTTTGCAATCCGACATATTAAATCTGTCCAGAACCTCCTTCATAGCTTGCTAACCAATAAAAATTCCATCATCTGATTGCCGTACTTCTAATCCAAGGTAAAATGACATTAAACCAATATCTGTCATCTCCAACTCTCGGGCCATATCATTCTTGAAATCTCCAATGAGACTCGGATTATTTCCTGTAAAAATAAGATCATCCACGTAGAGGCATACAAACAGACAATCTCCAGTTTTATCCATCTTTACATAAAGTGCATACTCATGAGGACGCCTCGCAAAACCTTTCTCCTGAAAATAGGCATCAATTCGACTATATCATGCTCGAGGTGCTTGCTTGAATCCGCACAAAGCCCTCTTTAACTTCAAGACCTTTTCTTCTTGTCCTTTCACCACATAACCTTTTAGTTGCTCCACAAAGACATCTTCCTCAAAAAAACCATTAAGAAATGCCGACTTAACGTCTAATTGAAAAATTCTCCAATTTCTTTATGCCGCAAACAAAACAAAAAATATGTTTGTTTCGAAACAAGCAACATGAGCAAATACGTCCTCACAGTCTACTCCATGAAGTTGCGCATACCCCTTGGCGATTAGTCTTGCTTTGTATTTTCCACGACACCTTCGACATTCTTTTTCTCCTTAAATGTTCACTTCACACCAATTGACTTTTGACCCTCGGGAAGAGAAGTGAGTTCCCATGTGTCGTTCCTTTCAATGACTCGAATCTCATCGTCTATTGCTTGTCTCCATTTCTTTTCCTTACTAGCTTCCTCAAAACTTAAAAGTGTTGTTTCGGCCAAAAGACAAAACATAGAAACATCATCAAGTACCTCTGTGTTCTCGTAAAGATCTTGGATAGTTCTCATCATTCGCGATTCTTCACTAGAGCTTCCACTTGACGATGATGCACTGGGAGATGTATACGATGTTGTCGGAGGAACTGTTGGCTGCCATGTTTCTTCACCTTAAATTTCCTCTTGAAAGATGGAAAGAATCAGTCGACAACATATTCTTGTACTTCCCAATTCCAAGAAGTATGTTCATCAAACTCCATGTCACAACTCACAACAATCTTCCCGTTGATAGGATTGTAGAGCTTATACCCCATTGATTTTCCATCGTAGCCAATAAACACAAACTTCTAGCTTCTATCGTCAAGTTTTATTCTCTCTTGCTCCAGCACATGCTGGTAGGCGATGCTCCCAAAAATCCTTAAGTGAGATACATGCGGCTTCTGTCCGCTCCATGCTTCAATAGGCGTTCGATGTTTCACGCATTTGGTTGGGCAACGATTGAGGGGATACACCGCACCAGCCACTGCTTCCGCCCAAAACTCCTTAGGCATCTTCTTATTTTTCATGATGCTCCGCACCATGTTGAGGATCGACCGATTCTTTCTTTCAGCCACTCCGTTTTTGTTACGATGATCTTGGAACTGTAAGGAATCGCCTAATACCATTCTCTTCACAAAAACGGTTAAAAACACCAAAAGTAAACTCTCCCCCTCTATCGGTTCTCAACGCCCGAATAACATAACCACTCTCTCTCTCTCGACCAAAGCCTTAAAATTCTTGAAAGCATCAAAATACTTAGATTTTTCCTTCAAGAAGTAGACCGAAGTCTTCCGGCTAAAATCGTCAATGAAAAGTAAGAAATAATTACTTTTACCATAAGACGACGACTTGATCGGTCCTCAAACATCGGCATGAATCAACTCGAGTGGCTTCATCGATCTTGAAGATGCTTCTTTCGAAAAGGCTTTTCTTACATGTTTACCGAGGAGACACGCTTCACAAAGTTGATCCGGATGATCGATCAAAGGCATCCCCTTCACCATCTTCTTTTCGGACATCATTTCCAAGCTACCAAAATTATGATGTCCCATCCTCATATGCCAACACCACGCTGGATCCTTCACAGTCACTTGCAGGCATTTCGGCTCTTCGGTTTGAATGGGGAGCGAAAACATCCTATTCTACGACATCGTCACCTTTGCAATCAACTTAGCGTTCCCGTCTCGTAGCCAAAGATTGTGTTCTTTCATAAGAATCTGGTAGCCTATTTCTATGAGTTGTCACAAACTCAAAATATTGCTATTCAATCTAGGGACATAATTTACATTGGAAATAAACTTGTGAGTACCATCCTTCAACCGAATCAAAATGGTACATTTGCTTTCAATCTAGATTTTCGAAGCATCTCCAAACGTGACATTCCCGGTTGCCTTTTCTTCAAGCTCAACAAATTTCGACTTGTCGCCACACATGTGGTTACTCGCACCGTTGTCTCGATACCATTAACTTCCTCCTCCAACAGCTTCTTGATTGAGCGCCAACAACAACGTCGATTCTTCTGCTTCTTTTTTCTCGACGAGATTGACTTCTTCTTTTGCATTTTTTGCGTACCAACAATTTCAGGCATATTGACCCATTTTGTGACAATTGTAGCACTCGACTCGCGATTTGTCATATCCCCTTTCGTATCCGTCTCTTCCTCGTCCTCGTCCGCGTTCTCTTTCTCTTCCTCTATCACCACCTCTCGGATTTCCTCGAGGCTTTTCATCGTTTGCTACCGCCTCCTCGACCGCCACCACGAGAATAACGACAACCTCGACCGCGACCATGACCTTGGTGAATTGCGCTCCCCGTTTCGCCAAAAACGGATGCTTGACTAGTAGGGCTTGTTCCGAAGGCTCTTTCTTGTGTTTGTTCATCCTCTCCTCGTGCACCCACAATGATCCGTTTAATTCATCAACGGATGGATTCTCCAAATCTCTATTCTCCTCGATAGTAACCACTACATGGTCAAATCTCTGATGTAGAGAGCGTAAAATTTTCTCGATCACTCGAACATCTTCTATACTTTCACCATTTCTCTTCATTTGGTTGACGATGGACAAGACCATCGTGAAATAATCTAAAATAGACTCCGACACTTCCTATCGAAGAGCTTCAAATTCTCCCCGTAAGATCTGAAGCCGCACCTTCTTCACCTTGTCGTCTCCTCTATGAGAATTTTCAAGAATTTCCCATGCCTCCTTCGAAGTTGAGGCATTTGCTACTTTCTCAAAGGCGGCATCGTCCAAACACTGGTGGATGATTGATAGAGCATGCTAGTCCTTCTTTTTGTTCTTCTCGGACCTCTGAATACAGGCCAACTTCGCATCCTTGTCAAGTTCTGCAAACCCATCCATGACGATTTCCCACGCACCTTGGGAACCGAGTCTCGCCTTCACTCGGATGGACCAACTATCGTAGTTGTCCTTCGTAAGACGCGGATACTGGAAGCTTAAAGACATCCTCGGTCTGATACCACTTTATTGGAAGCGCAGGTGGGCGAAGAGACGAAACCCTTAGACTCTCACACTTACTTGATGAGACGATGATAAATTTTAAAGGGGGGAATACTCTCTTTCTTTTTCGACGCATATTTTTTCATACATCTAGCCTATTTGTACATAAAAGATAAACCCTTGGACTACCATGCGACTCTTGATCTTCCAAGAGACTCTTGGTCTTCCGAGCGACTCTTGGACTTCCCGGGCGACTCTTGGACTTCCCAGATGACTCTTGAACTTCTGGGCGCCTCTTGGACTTCCCATGTGACTCTTCAACTTCCGGGCGACACTTGAACTTCCGAGCGACTCGTGGACTTCCCAAGCGACCGACTCCAGGGAACTCTTTCAGGCGACACTTCTAGGCGACTTAACCAATTTTATTTTCAACAGACCAGAGATTCAAAAGCACTTAGCCCAATATGCCTGGCTAAAATAACCGATATCACAGCTGGACACCGATGGCAACATGTTGGTCATGGAAATGTCATAAACCCAATTCCCTGCCCACTTGAAAGGCACCATAATGTTCAACAAAATTTTCAGGGATTATGAAGATAACTAACAACATCCGTAGCACCAACGAAGTCAAAGTCGAAACTACTGGGCAAATGGATACATACTCCTCCCAGAAAAACTAACTAATCCAAGAGCAAGATCCAGATTAGCGCTTTCTTTGCCCGTTCATTTCCATGTTCTGAGTTGTAAGGATTTGAAGTCTCTGAACTTCTAACAAGAGATCGGATGCATCGTACAGAAACAACGGTTAATGCCATTGAATCCAGGCAAAGTATAAAACAAAAACAGTACCATGTTTTAGCTCATTTGATAAGTAAAAAGAAACTGCTTAGCACATGAAACAATTAAATCATAACACACCAGCGATACAGACCACACTTAGGAATTTTGTTCCTGCTGTAATCAGGAGTACTACACCTTTGATTAAAAGGCCCACTGTACCTAGCATAAGCTGGGTTGTGTGCTAGATCATAATTAGGACTAGGTCTGCTATTAAAAAAGGGGCTAGGTGACCTTCTGTAAGGACTGTCGTGATGTCACCATGATTTCTTCTTCTAGGACTATAAAACCCGTCATCCCTTTCCCAAACATCCTTCAATGCATATTCAACAGAGACAACACAGCCCAAAATTTTGCTTCACATATTGGAAAGGAAAAGGTTAACAAGTTAATTCACAAATTATTAAATAAGAGCTACGATAAATAGTAAAATGAGTTTTGCCTCATGTTAGTGCATTCCAATGCTTTAGTAGTATCTTCTTGCGTCTCAAATTCAACAAAAGAAAAAATTGTTGTACCTTCTATACATTAATAACCTTCCCATAAGGCTCAAAGTGCCTCTCTATGTCCCAAAACCTCGTGTGAATTGGGTTGAAATTGATGACAAACAGTGTTTTAGTTGGCATATGATTTGCACTTGACCTGCAACCATCTCCATGCCTTCCACGTCCAACCTAGACCAGAAACCAATTCGGTTGGTTGTGTCAGCCTGGTTGACCATTTTGTGTTGAGCCGGCCAGACAAAGATAGATTGAAGAGGCGTATAGTGTCTATCCTCCGATTCTTCAAATTTCTGTGCTTAACAACATCTCCGGCCTAGTTTTTCCCCTACTAGATGTTGTTGAACAAATGGAATAACGGTAAGGTGATGCACGATGCTCCCACCTGCTTGAATTGAAAGGCAGAGCTAAAATCGAATCAATCAAATAAGCAGGACGTTAGCGCATAAAATCATTTTCAATTCAAGATGGTTATTCCATGAGTTCAAGTAGCACAGGACCTTCAATCGACCACAATTTCCATCAATTGAATATTCATAAAGTTGCAACTTATGTAAGCATACACAAACCAGACTCCCATGAAGAAAACGATAAAGTCAACCAACAGAAAGCAAAGCTTTGTCCACTTGATAGATAACTTGCGCCTGTCATAACCAAAAGACATATTGGCAAGGCCACATATGGCATCTGCAGCATCCTGCTCATTGTCAAAGTAAACAAAAGCAAAACCTATAATTGTCAAATTTCAGAGCGAATTATAGATCCACTAACGTATAAAGAAAAGTAACAATTTGTCAAACAGACTAGAAATACGACCCCTGCAAGTATGAGAAATGCTGATATTTAGGATTTTGGGTTTAGGGTTTAGGGTTTCTTTGGTTAAGGTAAATTTTATATAAAGAGAAAAAGAGGCCAAAAAACTACAAGAGTTACAACGGGCACCATCCCAATACCCTAAAGAGAGTAAATACCCACGCAGGGGTATACACCAAAAATCCACACAAGAGCATAAGAAAACCCACGCATGGGTACAGACTTAAACCCGCACAGGCGTACCATGGAACCGTGATTAGTGTTTTAGGGTTTAGAGTTTATGGTTTAGGTTTTTTTTTGGTAGGTAAATTGGTAATTCCTTGTTCAATCAATCACAATTGTTTCTGGTATGTAATTATTAATGCATCTTTTTATTCAAGTAAAATTTTTGCATCTTTGGTGTGTTGATGAAATTAAAGTTTGACATATTTTTTTAAAGTATCAAATAAAAACTAAAGTTACTATATTTGGCATGTAGCTCACACCAAATCCTTAAACATTAAATAATAAACCATAAACTCAAAATGTTAAACACTAAACCCTAAATGTAACTTACAAAAAAAATCCGAAATCTTAAACCATAAACACTAAAACTTAAACCATAAAAACTAAGCCATAAACCCCAAACCCGAAATGTTAAACCCTAAAATTAAACACTACATCATAAACTATAAACTCAAAATGTTAAACACTAATCCCGAAACGTTAAATCATAAGCACTAAAAGTTAAACCATAAACATGAAATGTTAAGCTCTAAACCCTAAAAGTTAAACCTTAAATCATAAACCATAAACCCAAAATGTTAAACCCTGAGGGTTAAACATTAAATTATAAACCAAAAACTCAAAATGTTGAACACTAAACCCGAAATGTTACCTACAAAGAAACCTGAAATGCTAAACCTTTAGCACTAAAAGTTAAACCATAAACTTGAAATGTCAAACTCTAAATCCTAAAAGTTTATGATTTAAGGTTTAACTTCTAGGGCTTAGAGTCTGACATTTCGGGTTTACGGTTTAACTTTTAATGTTTATGGTTTAACTTTCAAGTTTTTTTTTTTATAATTAACATTTCAGGTTTTTTTGTAAACAACATTTCGGGTTTAGTGTTTAACATTTTGAGTTTATGGTTTATGATTTAATATTTAACTCTTGGGTGTAACATTTCGGGTTTACGGTTTAGATTTAATGTTTAACTTCTAGGGCTTATAGTTTGACATTTCAGGATTATGGTTTAACTTTTAGTGTTTATGGTTTAACTTTGTTTGGGTTTCAGGTCTTTTTGTAAGCAACATGTCGGGTTTAGGATTTAACATTTTGAGTTTATGGTTTATGATTTAATGTTTAACTCTTGGTGTTTAACATTTCGTGTTTTCGGTTTATGATTTAAGGTTTAACTTCTAGGACTTAGGGTTTGACATTTCGGGTTTATGATTTAACTTTTAGTGTTTATGGTTTAACATTTCGGATTTTTTTGTAAGCAACATTTCGGGTTTAGTGTTTAACATTTTGAGTTTATGGTTTATGATTTAATGTTTAACTCTTGAGGTTTAACATTTTGGGTTTACGGCTTTTGATTTAAGGTTTAACTTCTACGGCTTTAGGGTTTAGGGATAGGTTTTCTTTTTTTGGTTAATTAGTAACTTCATTAAACGTAAAGAAGGACAACCCATGGGACATACCCCCAGGGCGTCAAAACAGGGCCGAGATACCGGCAAAAGTTACAAGGGCTCAAGCCCAAATCAGGTTTAGGGCTTGGGTCTCCCGTCCTAACCCCTAGACCCTTCCCAAATCAAGAACCCATAGAGGGGTAACACGACTATCAGCGTACCCAGGCAGGGGTACAAACCTAAACCCACGCAGGGGTACCGATCTAAACCCCACAGGGATAATACAACCATCATCGTACTCACACAGGGGTACAAATCTAAGCCCACAAAGGGGCACCCACATAGGGTACAAACCTAAGCCCATACAGGGGCACCAACGAACCACTACAGCTACATAAACCTCTCTACGCATGAACTTGACTGTTCTTTGGCTGCAGGAACGTCTCCTTCACCATTAAATTATCTTTGTTCCAGAATTCTTTCTGAATTGCCATCATGTCTGTGGCCGCAACCTCTCCAATCTCATTTGCCTCGTGCATACCCAAACGTAGATGCTGTTTCTCCAATAACAGCCTTGCCCATCATGCCTTTCCATGTTCCAATCTTCTCCCTTGTATAATCAACGACCCTCTGGTAACAACGTCGTTCCCTCCCATGATTAGTCATCCTCGATCGTCATTTAGGCGTCCCCCTCGAGCTTCTGATATACCCGCCTAAGTGATCCTTCCGCCGGTAACCCTCTGTTGTGTTGCGTTATACCATCTGAGATATTTGGAATCCATATTCGTCTTTTTTGGTTTGTTGATTTGTCGATGCCTCTCTGTTTTTAATTATTGTCCCCCTTCGCCAGAAAGGCTAGTGGTTTTGGTAATAGGTAGAGGAGCAGGGATCACGCTCTTTGCTTTGCCTTGGGTCGATCCCCGTCGTGTCAATTGGTCTTTTGTGCTCCTGGCAATGCTGGAAATTCTAGTTCAGGGGATGCCACCTACTTGCCGGACCTTGATGTTGCTGATAGTGCTGTTGTTATCTGCTTCTGTCATGACAAGGGAGTGGGGCTTGTGGTGGTGGGTCCGGAGGCTCCTCTTGTTTCTGGCCTTGTGAATGATTTGATTGCTACTGGTGTCCCTGCATTTGGGCCTTCTTCGGAAGCTGCTGCTCTAGAGGTCTCCAAAGACTTCATTAAAAACCTTTGCTACAAGTATCAGATTCCGACGGCGAAGGTTGGTTGCATTCTTATAATCCTGTGAAAATATGTCTACATGATAATCGGCGGTGACTGAAAAATTGGCCTATTCTTCAAAATTGAAATTGCATCCCTGAGAGGATTCTGAATATCTGCTGCAGTACGGAACTTTCACAGATGGGCCTTCTGCCAATGAGTACAGCAAGGAGCAAGGTGCTCCTATTAGGATAAAAGCTTATGGTTTGGTAGCTGGAAAAGTAGTCGTTGTTCAAATGACATTGAACGAGGCATATGAAGCTGTTGACTCTATGCTCGTGAAGGGGGATTTCGGTTCTGCTAGTGGAAAGGTCATTGTGGAGGAGTATCTTAAAAGAGATACTGGTTGATAGAGAGAATGCTATAGCCCTGGAATCAGCACGGGGCCACAAGCGCGTCGGTGATGGCGATACAGGGCCTAATATTTGGGGAATGAGTGCTTATTCTCCAGCTCCAATCTTGACTCCAGAGTTGCAATCCACAGTCATGAGTACCATCATTGTGCCAACTATCAGAGCAATGGCAGAGGAGGGTTACAAATATGTTGGCGTCCTTTACGCTGGATTTATGATCGAGAAGAAGTCTGAATTGTCAAAACTTATCGAGTATAGTGTGCGGTTTAGAGATCCTGAATGCCTGGTTTGTCGATGCAACTTGCTCTTTGATATTATAAGTTGATTATGACTTTCTACTTTGCGATCCTTCGCGATTTGGTTCATCCGGTAGATTTGGTGAAATGATCTAGGTTTATGATGCTCTCTCTTTTGATAGCTTATTGATCTCTTTTAGCTTTTTGGTGGTGATATCCAGGTCTTGATGTTTAGATTGGAATCAGTTTTGGCCCAAGTCCTACTTTCAGCTTGAAAAGGAGAGTTAAGTAAGGTCTCCCTGAATTGGTCTCCTAGCTCTGCGATGGTGATAGTTATGGCAAGCAAGGGTTACCCTGGAGCCTATGAAAAGGCAAGTGTGATACACAATCTTGAAGAAGCAGACATTATGTCTTCAGACGTGAAGGTGGTTCATGCGGGGACTGCCTTCAATGCAGAAGGAAACTTCATTGCCCTGGGAGGTCGTGCGCTTGGTGTTACTGCCACGGGAAGAGATCTAGAAGAAGCTCGGGAAATAGCTAATGCAGCTGTCGTAGTTATTGACTGGCCAGGTGGGTTCAACCGGATGACATCGGATGACGAGGACTTCTCAAAAAGTAGTTTGCCAAAACGGGCTGAGCTGGTTAGTTCTTTCTAAGGGTTGGCCTATTTGGAAACACATCTAAGGATCCGGTCGGATAAATTCTATCAAACTCAATGGTGGTGATGCTACTAATCCGGCTTTTTCATAGCTGGCTCGCATCAATCAGTTAACCTTCTGCGCTTCCCTCAGCAACTGTGATGCATCGAGTTGAAGAAAAGTTCTCGGACCTAGAAGATAAAAACATTATAGCTGCAGGTTGGATACGTATAGCAAATGTGAGCCAGAGAACTAGCTGCGTATATCCCCTAGACATTTTGTGTATCACGATGGCTGCTGGTTTACTTGACATTGTTGAATTCCGGGGTCATCTCGATTGTTTCTCGTGTTCTGTATGAAGGAATGAGTTACTCAATTCAAAGTTTCGGTTATGATGAGGAGGTCTCAATTTGGGAAATCAAATGATGTCAATGAAGTTCGAGCAAGTTACAAGAAAAGTATATCAAAGTTACAAGCGCTCCAAGAATCATCCGCTTCCCAAAAAATGAGAAGAAAAAAAAAACAAACTAATTCAATTTGTTGAAGTCCTTACAGAATACTGTAAACAAAGTGGAAGAGGCGAAAAAGAGGATTGCACGAAAAAATAATGAAGTGCCAAGGTTACTCCTCCGGCTGTTCTTCAGTTTCTTGCTTTGTCTCATCAGCGGTCTCGGGTTTGGTAGGTTCCGGGGGAGGGGTTGAGATGTTGGACGTGCTCTTCTTGTGTGCAGCAGACTCCAAGACGTGCTTGAAGTCGCCCTTCTCCATGAACAGCCTCGCAAGGTGGTGTCTGCAGTAAAGGACACCATCGAGGGCTGCGTACGACGAAATTGTCAAGGTACATCCCCGTGCGCGCATCGGAAGCATGTCTTGTGGTAGCATTCTCCCTCCATTGTCACCTGCAAGGAGGAGAATTCTTAACCACTCTGGATCACAACACAATGTAGGTTTTCTCGGAGCTAGTCGGAAAGGATCTCAAACCTTCTCCAAGGGATAAACAGTCTTGTCACAGGCGGCACACTTTTCCAGAGTCCCGGTGAACATAAACAGTCAAATACTAGCCCACAAGGGCAAGTTAATACGCATGCGACTCGGTCCTAAAGCACCACGATAGAGCCCCTCCAAAGCCAGCAAGTGCCGACCCATGAAACTAGTAAGTAGGAACAACTTCATCAGCAATAGGACAGCAATAAGTCCCATCCACCGGTAGAGTAGGCCGGATAAGGGCTATCCGGTGCCGTCCGTACAAGGAAGTACGGATGCTGAGAAGGGCCGCACGGTTAAGGAGACCACACAAGCATTGATCGAGTGGATGGCTAGGCAATATTGCCGGAGACCTCCAGCGACGTTGTAGACGCCGGAACCACCGCTGTCCTGGTGGCGTGAACCTTTTCGCCACGTCTCTCCTCCTGCAGACGTGGCGATGCTAACTGCCCTGCTCCGCTGACGTGGCTTCATGAGACGGAACACGTGGGCGCCAAGGTGGAAGGTGATGTGGTGCCAGGGGACCCTAAGGTTTCCGTACAAATAGTACAGACGCCAAGCCGCAGCACCGTGGGACCATCTTCTAGAAGCTTCTTCCGGCCGTTGCACAGCTCCGAAGGGGAAGGAAAGCACTCGAGAGGATCGCCGTGGAGCCACTTTCATCCCCATCCGAGACCGGATGAAGACACAGACCAAAACCTCAGATCTGGAGGCGGGTCTTCCAGAGCAACATCAACAGCATCTTGCCAAGCTCTCGAAATCGGGTCAGCTCATGGTGTTAACCCTTCCGCCGCAGCTCTCCTCCTGCAAGCATGGCGACGCTGCCCGATTCCTCCAATCCTTGGCGATCAGTCGTAAGAAGCAGCTCTATCTTCGCTCCATGCCAGATCCAACCCAAAACCTCGGTCTGGTTACAGGTCCTTCAGCAGCGAACCCATGCCACCCCCACCAAGGAGCTTCGGCTGCCGCTCCTTCGCTCCATGGCAGCTGGACAGGAAGAGCGCAAGAAGTCCCTACCAAAACCAGATCTAACGGGGGCAAGAAAAGAGGTGCCCCTAGAAAACCCGAGACCAGATATGGGAATGTAGCCCAAGATCTGGACTAACATCAACCTAACCCCTAAACCACCGGCAAGAACCTAGCGAAAGACAACTGGAAAAGGAAAGAATCTCCCCCGGCCAGATCCGGATGGGAACACAAGAAGTAGAAGAAACAAAACCCCAAACCTTCCACCGGTCAGATCCGGCTGGAAGTACAAGAAGCAAAAGAAAAAACTCCAAAACTTCCACCGGCTAGATCCAGACGGAAACACAAGAAGCAAAGGAAAACAAAACCCCAAGTCCTATGCCAACCTCGCCATCGACCAGGACCCACCCAAAACCCTCCGCCAGTCAGACCCAGACAGAAAAAACAACCAAGGAAGGATCTAAGCCGACTTCACCGGTAACCAAAACGCGGGGCGGGCTTTGCCGCACCCATGACGGGTGCTCCGCCGGCGAATAGGGTTTAGGGCTTAGGGTTTAGTCAAGGATAGTCAGGTGTTCTATCCGGGTCGAGTCCGGATTAGTCGAAGCTAAGCTCCAGAAGCCCGGCGGGCAACAAAAAAAGCCAAAGAGATGAGTCTATCTGTCCGTTTGGAGGGGAAAGGAACCCTAAACCCAACTATAACTCCAGCTCTCCTCCTTCCCATCCCCACCCACCCACCAACCCCTTTTTCCTTTTACTCTGTCCCTCCCTGGTGTCATCATCTCTATTAATTGATTTTCTTTCTCTTATCACCTCTCTGCGCATGAAGTTGATTGTTCTTTGGCTTGCAGGAACGTCTCTTTCACCTTTACATTATCTTTGTTCCGGGATTCTTTCTGAATTGCCATCATGTCTGTGGCCGCAACATCTCCAATCTCATTTGCCTCCTGCATACCTAAACGTGGCTGCTGCTTCTCCAATAATAGCCTTATGCATCGTCCCTTTTCCTGTTCCAATCTTCTCCCTCGTCTAATCAACGACCATCTGGTAACAACGTCGCTCCCTCCCGTGATTAGTCATCATCGATCGTCATTCAGGCGTCCCCCTCGAGCTTCTGATCTACCCGTCTCCGGTGATCCTTTCACTGGTAACCCTCTACTGTGTTGCGTTATACCGTCTGAGATATTTGGAGTCCATGTTCCTCTTTTCTGCTCCGTTGATTTGTCGATGACTCTTTTTTTTTTTTAATTGTTATCCTCTTCGCCAGAAAGGCTGGTGGTTTTGGTAATAGGTGGAAGAGGCAGGGAGCACGCATTTTGCTTTACCTTGAGCCGATCCCCGTAGTGCCATTTGTTCTTCTGTGCTCATGGCAATATTGGAATTTCTAGTTCGAGGGCTGCCACCTGCTTACCGAGCCTTGATGTTGCTGATAGTGCTGCTGTTATCTCCTTCAGCCGTGACAAGGGAGTGGGGCTTGTGGTAGTGTGTTCGGAGGCTCCTCTTGTTTCATACCCTGTGAATGATTTAGTTGCTGCTGGTGTCCCTGCATTTGGGCCTTCTTCGGAAGCTACTGCTCTGGAGGGCTCCAAGGACTTCATGAAAAACCTTTGCTATAAGTATCATATTCCGACGGCGAAGGTTGGTTGCTTTCTTATAGTCTAGTGAAAATCTGTCTCCATGATAATCAGCGGAGTCTGAAAAAATGACCTGTTCTTCAAATTTGAAATTGCATCCCCGAGAGGATTCTGGATATCTGCTACAGTACGGAACTTTTCCAGATTCGCCTTCCGCCATTGAGTACATCAAGGAGCAAGGTGCTCCTATTGTGATAAAAGCTGATGGTTTAGCAGCTGGAAAAGGAGTCATTGTTGCAAAGACATTGGACGAGGCATATGAAGCTGTTGACTCTATGCTCGTGAAGGGGGATTTTGATTCTGTTGGTGGAAAGGTCATTGTGGAGGAGTATCTTGAAGGAGAAGAAGCTTACTTCTTCGCCATGGAACCAGCGCGGGACCACAAGCGCGTCGGTGATGGCGATACAAGCCCTAATACTTGGAGAATGGGTGCTTATTCTCCTACTCCAATCTTGACTCCAGAGTTGCAATTCACAGTCATGAGTACCATCATTGTACCAACAAACAAAGCAATGGCAGAGGAGGGTTGCAAATATGTTGGCGTCCTTTACGCTGGACTTGTGATCGAGAAGAAGTCTGGATTGCCAAAACTTATCGAGTACAATGTGCTGTTTGGAGATCCTGAATGCCAGGTTTGTCAATGCAGCCTGCTCTTTGTTATTATAAGTTGATTATGACTTTCTACTTTGCGACCCTTCACGATTTGGTTCATCCGGTAGATTTGGTGAAATGATCTAGGTTTATGATGCTCTCTCTTTTGATAGTTTGTTGAT
Organism: Melastoma candidum; assembly: GCA_023653495.1. Classification (NCBI taxonomy): domain Eukaryota; kingdom Viridiplantae; phylum Streptophyta; class Magnoliopsida; order Myrtales; family Melastomataceae; genus Melastoma; species Melastoma candidum. The sequence continues at coordinate 80,343 of CM042887.1, forward strand.
CTCTTTTTGCTTTTTAGGGGTGATATCCAGGTCTTGATGTTTAGATTGGAATCAGTTTTGGCTCAAGTCCTGCTTGCAAATTGCAAAAGAGAGTTAAGTAAGGTCACCCTGAATTGGTCTCCTGGCCCTGCGATGGTAGTAGTTATGGCAAGCAATGGTTACCCTGGAAGCTATGAAAAGGGAAGCGACTACATGTCTTCGTGAAGGTGTTTCATGCAGCGACTGCCTTCAATGTAGAAGGAAACTTCATTGCCGTGGGAGGTTTCTTGCTTTGTCTCATCACTTGCTTTGTCTCATCAGCGGTCTCGGTTTCTTGCAAGCACGCGACCTCCCACAGCAATGAAGTTTCCTTCTGCATTGAAGGCAGTTCCCGCATGAAACACCTTCACGTCTGAAGACATGTTGTCTGCTTCTTCAAGATTGCGAATCACGCTTCCCTTTTTATAGGCTCTAGGGTAACCCTTTTTATAGGCTCTAAGGCAGTTCCCGCATGAATCACTCTAGGAGACCAATTCAGGGAGACCTTACTCAACTCCCCTTTGCAAGTTGCAAGGAGGACTTGGGGGCCAAATCTGATTCCAATCTAAACATTAAGACCTAGATATCACCCCAAAAAAGCTAAAAGAGATCAATAAACTATCAAAAGATAGAGCATCATAAACCCATATCATTTCACCAAATCTACCGGATGAACCAAATCGCGAAGGGTTGCAAAGTAGATAGTCATAATTAACTTATAATAACAAAGAGCAAGCTGCATCGACAAACCTATAAGTTTTGGCAATCCAGACATCTTGCAACCCTCCTCTGCCATTGCTCTGATTGTTGGTACAGTGATGGTACTCATGACTGTGGATTGCAACTCTGGAGTCAAGATTGGAGCAGGAAAATAAGTACCCATTCCCCCAGTATTAGGCCCTGTATCGCCATCACCGATGCGCTTATGGTCCTGTGCTGATTCCAGGGCTATAGCATTCTCTCCATCCACCAGTGCGAAGAATGAAGCTTCTTCTCGTTCAAGATACTCCTCCACAATGATCTTTCCATCAGCAGAACTGAAATCCCCCTTCATGAGCATAGAGTCAACAGCTTCATATGCCTCGTCCAATGTCCTTGCAACAATGACTCCTTTTCCAGCTGTCAAACCATCAGCTTTTATCACAATAGGAGCACCTTGCTCCTTGATGTACTCAATGGCAAAAGGCGCATCTGTGAAAGTTTCGTACTACAGCAGATATCCATCTGTGAAAGTTTCGTACTGCAGCAGATATCCAGAATCCTCTAAGAGATGCAATTTCAATTGCAGACAGATTTTTACATAACTGTAAGAAAGCAACTAACCTTGGTCGTCGGAATTTGATACTTGTAGCAAAGGTTTTTCATGAAGTCCTTGGAGCCCTCCAGAGTAGCAGCTTCTGAAGAAGACCAAAATGCAGGGACACAGCAGCAACCAAATCATTCACAAGGCCAGAAACAAGAGGAGCCTCCGGACCCACTACCACAAGCCCCACTCCCTTGTCATGACAGAAGGAGATAACAACATCACTATCAGCAACATCAAGGACCGGCAAGCAGGTGACATCCCCCGAACTAGAAATTACAGCATTGCCATGAGCACGGAAGACCAACTGGCATGACGGGGATCGACTCAAGGCAAAGCAAATAGCGTGCTCCCTGTCTCCTCCACCTATTACCAAAACCACCAGCCTTTCTGGCGAAGGAGACAATAATTAAAAAAAGAGGCATTGACAAATCAACAAACCAGAAAAGACGAACATGAACTCCAAATATCTCAGATGGTATAACGCAACACAACAGAGGGTTACTGGCGGAAGGATCATCGGAGGCGGGTAGATCAGAAACTCGAGGGTGACGCCTGAATGACGATCGAGCATGATTAATCACGGGAAGGAGAGGCGTTGTTACCAGAGGGTTGTTGATTAGACGATGGGAAAGATTGGAACAGGACAAGGGATGATGGGCAAGGCTATTATTGGAGAAGCAGCAGCTACGTTTGGGTATGCACAAGGCAAATTAGATTGGAGAGGTTGCGGCCACAGACATGATGGCAATTCAGAAAGAATCCTGGAACAAAAATAATTTAAAGGTGAAAAGAGACGTTCCTGCAAGTCAAAGAATAGTCAACTTCATGCACACATAAGTGATAAGAGAAAGAAAATCAATGAAATGATGACACCAGGGAGGGACAAAGGAAAAGGAAAAAGGGGTTGGTGGGTGGGTGGGGGCGGGATTGGGTTTAGGGTTCCTCCCCCCCCCCCCCCCCAAACGGACAGACAGACTCACTCTCTTTGACTTTTTTTTGTTGCCCGCCCGGCTTCAGGAGCTTAGCTCCGACTATCACCAATCCGTGTTGCCTTTGCTGGCAGCTCTCAATCTAGAAACAATAATCTCTTATTACTTCGCTTAGAAAACATAATTCACCATCTTCTCCACTAAAACTCAAGTGGAAAAGGCAGAAATTCTTATTATTTTGTTAGCATATGACGACATTAAACTGAAAACCAATGTCAAATTGAATGCAGAAAGTTATCGACAATGTTGTAGGAACAGGGTACCTTCTAGAGTCTTCATCTCGTAGCTTTGCATCCATCTCCTTGCTGGGAGGATATTTTGGAAGGCTGGATGGGTCACAAGCATAGGGCTTCATCGTAAAAAACTGCTAAAGAAGAAATGTGACTACTGATGAAAGTTGCCTCTGGTCCCTAATATCTGAGAAATAATGCAGCTTTCTTGGCAAGGCAAAAATCTCAATCCATTTCATGTAAAAAAAAAGAGCGGATGTCAAGTCTGCTTTAAGGCAGTCTTGGCACTGTAAAACATTGTTTAATATCCTCAAAAACATGCAAGAGGATGGCAGTGACTAAAAGATGGGAAGAAGCTCACACTCCTCAGAGCAGCAGTAGCAGTAAGACGTTCGGTTGGGTCAATTGCGAGAAGGGTCTCGATAAGAGGCAAAGATAATGGGGGGAAATCCTTGAATGTCTCTGCAACACATCTTTTGTACGACTGTTGCAGCTTAAATATGGTGGCATGGGGCAACTTTGATTTCTTCGAGTAATCATTGGAAGGAGAACCACATAGCTTAAAAATTTTATGTAGTTGTTCCACCTATATATCAAAGGCAACACAATTAATGCAACAACCAGCATGAATACATTCCGTGCAACGCTGGATTTCATTTTGGATCTGTAACCTAAAACCTGGACGACTAATTAATGATACTATCCTTCACTACCAAAAATAAAATGCAACAACCGACAGTCTGAATTACAGCTAAAGACCGTGTACCTCGGTGCGACCGGGCATCATAGGCTTTCCGACCAAAAGTTCAGCTAGAATGCAACCAGCGCTCCAAAGGTCCACTCCCACCCCATAATCAGTGGCCCCAAGGAGAAGCTCGGGCGGCCTGTACCATAAAGTTACCACCCTACTAGTCATAGGCTGCTTATTATTCGGATCAAAGAATGAAGCCAATCCAAAGTCAGCTATCTTAAGAACCCCATCATTATCAATAAGAAGATTTGATCCCTTGATATCACGATGCAGGCGTTACTATTGTGACAATGTTCCAGGCCAGACAATAGCTGTTGAACATAGCATTTGACCTGAAATAATCAAATGGACTGGCAGTATCATAACTAAAGATTTTCTTGACCAGTTACAGACAAATTACTAGGCCAGGCCTTACTTGGGGCTCGGTGAATTTGATATTGGGGCTGGCAGCTAGTCCTGCCAGGTCATGCTCCATGTATTGGAAGACGAGATATAGGCTACACGACATTCTTGAAGTCACCAAAACTTCTAGTTTACAACATTCGGATGATCGAGTCGTCGCAAAATCAAGATCTCCGGGGACATGAACTTGACACTCTCCAGTTCCAAGTTGTCGAATCTCACTTTCTTCAGTGCCACTATCTGCCCAGTCAGGGTGTCCCTAGCTTTATAGACATTGCTATATGTACCTTGGCCAATCTTTTAAACAACAAAGATATTTCACTCAATTTAGAGCGAGCTGGAATTCCTCCTATCAACAGGAACTGTACACAATCAAACGGTAAAACCTACAGATTTCATGTGACAATCAGTAGAAGCCAAGTAGTCAACTATCTGAGATCACCAAACTCGCGAACTACACAGCCTACTATATTAATCTGCAACCACAACAACAAATGTAAAAAAGCAAGAGCATGACAGTGACTTCTAACAAAGATTGAAAAGACAAACCAACAGATCGTACTTTATCAAGCTTCTCGAAGCTGTCAGCTCGTTGCAGAATCCAACCACGGATAGCCTCCCCAGCCACCTCCGACAGCCACGCTGGCCAACTAGCTGCGACCTGTTCTCCATGCACATTCCTCGGCGGATTGCTCAGTCTTGGATTAGGACGGGAAGATCGTCTCCTCTCGGTCCTCGGCCTTACTGCCCCTCCTACATCATCAGCCCTCTGATTACCACATCCATTCCTGACTTCATCAACTACCTCCCGGTTCGAAACCTTTGCCCAGACTTCCTCACCCACTGGCCCTTCATTCCTCTCACTTCTCTCCCTCTCTACCCTCCTAGGTGATGCATCTTTCCCAAAAACACAACCCATATCAGATCCAACTTCATATACCCGTTCTAACTCGATAACTAATCCTCTAACCAATGCCACCCAATAAATCACAAAATGCCAGCACTTCAACCGAACCCTTACTTCACCACCACATCCACGCTCACTAAAACATCAGACCACCGCCTCCCCCTCATTTCCCCTCCCTACCCAACCCCTCAGCCAAAACACCAGAAAACCAACCCAATGGCACCACCCCTAAACCCTAAAGCCCGATTTAAAACAAACCCAGAAACGAAACTCCCTATTTCACAAATCAGAAACGGAGACAGACGGCAAAAGGGAAGCAATGATTGGGCTTTACGAGGAGGACAAAGTAAGGAACTTTTCAGGGAAGCAACTAGCAAAACGGAAGCTTCAAACGCATTTGCACAATTAGAGGACACCCAGCTTTGGGAAAAAAGGGCAATCCACTACAAAAAACTAGGTGCTGTTCCATGATTTTAGCAAGTAATGTTGCATGGAAGTGCTTGTTTTACCATTTCTGCTCTGCCTTTTTACTTGGGTGTAGTGTAAAATCCAGGGTTGGGCTTGGTTTTTGGATTTGGGACTGGAAGTCTGAGACTTTTCTGACCACTCCTTTCGATTGAACAGTGAACATTTTGTGGCAATGAAGTGTGAAAAAAGCGTGTCCCGGCGGTTGAACTAGATACTTGCCCGCTGTTTGGTTCGGAAGGTCATGTTTCGGTTGTGTCCCCGGCCAACCGCGTGTCCTGTCTTCTTTCCTGAGTTTGTTAGTGAGTCGAAACTATGGTCAACTGAAGAGATACTCTACCATTGGAGCCATCGCTGATGGGTCTATAGGCCAGAAACGCCAGGGACCCGCAACGTTTCAAAATAGCCAAGTATGCCGTTGGATTTAATAATGACCTGATCCGGGAGGCATTACTGTCTTCACCGATCGCCTAGTGCCATTGCATCTAGGCTTTGACGTCCATATTTCCGCAAATTCACGGAATGACTTCTCTGCACGTTGTGGACGACAGATCGGCAGCCATATCATCATCGCAAGAGCGCATTACGGGGATGCAGATGCCCGTCACGTCCGGCATTGCATCGGTTTGCCGGAGAAGTGAATTCCACATCAACATGTAATCTGGGAAGATTGGCTGCTCTGCATTAAAATATCCCGACATAAGATAACTAGGTCTAGCAAGGCGTGGTCCCTTGGGAATTTCAACTACAACGACTGGGAATTTATTACATTATTCAGAATCATTACAATGTGGACAAACAACAAAAGAAAATCAACGTTTCTAGGTTTAGTTGACGGTGATGGTATAAAGCAATGTTAAGATCACTTTTCAATAGCTCTTTGGGTCACCCGACATTCGGATTAGAGCGCATGGTTAGCCGTGAATCATAGCAAAAACGCTTGCTTGCTTCATAAGGATTAGAACACCGATTCTATTTAGGAATGCTTACATGTCTGATCATACAAGTGTTATTCAATGTCACATGTCTTGTCTTATGCACACAATGGGTTTAGCTGAGCAAACATTGTTACAGCCAGAGCCATGGGATATATGGATGATCTGTGGATATTTACAGTGGTTTCATGTGGACTCGGTTCGGTGCGGAACATCGTGACCGTGCCTCGAACTTGTGTCTGCTTGGTAGCACCAGCAAGAGGTAGGATTCGAGAGGGATAGATGAACTCGCATCACCTCATGAACCGCGCCACGAGTGAGGAGTTGAAGGACCCTGTGACCTTGGGAGGAGGGGACCTCGTGCAAGGATACGACGAGGGAGTGAGACTCATCCCTCATACGGAAGCCATACAGTAACCTGCCGAGCGTTGACCACCGCACGCAGACCTGGGCCTCGGATATCTGGTTATCTACTAACCGCTTTTACCATGTCCTCGACCTGTCGAAACACACAAAGATACACCAGAAATACAAGGCGATGGAATGGGTAGATAGGAACAACATGGTGAGCACATTGTGAAGAGTCAAAAGAGTGAAATAGTGGCTTACTGGGACTTCGAGAAAAGTGAAGCAGTAATGCAGGCTGACCAAATGGAGTGCCGCACTGTATTTGGGTTGAGCAGCAGCATTTTGACGTCTACAAAGCTCAGCTCCAATGATTTCAACTCTGCCATTATCTTCTTATACAATCCGATTTCGACTGACTGAGATGTCTAAAGACTCTCCTCGACAGAACGAACCATGGACCGGGCCTTATCTGCCACCTCATTATGCCTCTTAGTGTAAAGATGCCTCCATCCCTGATCCAGGTATAAAAGTAGATCGAGGACTAGAAGTCAATCCAGACACTAAACTACATTAGTCTACTTAATTTGAAAAGCATACAACAAATTAAACCAGACAAGTATAAATCTAACTAATAGCATTCGATTCATCCATGGTTCACACGTTTTCTCCCTGGATCTTCTGCAGTCTCCATAGACAGAACACAGGGATTGCCGAACACAGCACTGCTTGTTCAACCAGAACCACAACAAATCGAATATCTCAACAGACTTTCACCACCCAGTATTATCATCCAGCTGAACAGTGAACATCAAACAGGACATTTCATGTTACCACAAAACATTAATAAGGAGATGATGTGCTCTGATAACGGCTCCTGCAAAATATAGAGTACCTCCAACACGCAGTTCCTATGACATCGAGCAACAAACTGCCAGAATAGTAGATGATTACCCTCGTGACACTAAAGAATCATCACTAGTCCATCATCGAACAGAATGTCACATCGCTTCTATAACTATGAATTTGAATATGACCAGGATGGTATGATGAACAACAAACAGGAAAACAAGGATAATAGACCACCTACGGTCCAGCAGTTAAGCCAACTGCTCCAAAAAAGCTCCAGTTCTTCATAGCATTGCAAAGTAAAAGAACAAACAAGTAACAGCAAGCCCTCGCAGATGGAGGATCTTCAAGCAGCAGTAATCGATGAATACCTCACCAGAAGGCCCAGCCACTGAAGAGGACCCCCGGTACGAAATCCACCAGGAAGGCCATCTCCTGCGAGCGAACCTCTCCCAGAGTGAGTCGCAGCTGCACGATTCCCTCCAGAAACGGCTACAGCTTCCCAAGGCACACACGTCCGACTCCTGATCAAAAATTAATTAACTTAGTAACTAAGTTAAACAGTATTTCACTAATCTTCACATCAAACCTAGTAAAAATTACTAAATATTTTACTAATCTTTATAAGTACTTTTTACTAAATATTAAGAGTGATTTATTAGTAAACGTTACTAAACAAAAAATAGTAAATCGTACGACAATATTACTAAAAAGTTTAGTAGTTATTTACTAACTTTAAATAGTGATTTTTTTGTAAATATTACTAAAAATAGGAACAAAAATTAGTACTTTTACTAAATATGAACAGTGATTTATTAGTAAACGTTACTAAAGAAAAATTAGTAAATTGGATGGCAATATTACTAAAAAGTTTAGTAATCATCTACTAACTCTGAATAGTGATATTTTCGTAAAATTTACTAGGAAGATTTCTCCAGTATTTTTTGTAAAGAAGCACTTAAAATAATGTGGAAGTTAGAGGGTAAATTTACTAAACTCAGACTAGTAAAATTTACTAAATATGAACAGTGAAAGAGCAGTAAACTTTACTAACGTCTTTACTAGTTTTAAGGTGCTTTTTACTAAAAAAAAAGTGAATTTTTAGTAAAATTTACAAAAAATGAAAGAAAATTTAGTAAATTACGTAACCATTACGTGCACGTATAATTAGCTACTTCCAGAAAAAACACAACCTGGGTTGTGGGTTCATAATTTTTTAGACGATCGTGACCTCTTACGGACTTTCTAATAGGAACAACGCGATAAAGGGCTTCTTCCATTGCTTTTCTATTTTTGTCCTTTTTTTCTTCGGGGTAGAATTGTTCACGAGGCACAGTCTAATCAATGTGTCCTGATCACGGCTTGTAACTCCACCACAAGGAACGAAGGTCTCTTCAATATGTTCGCACACGAAAACATGGGTTACCGGAGCACTAAAAGGAGCGTGGGAAAAAAGCACAGTGCAATGTGGTCACCAGACGAATCGAAAGACCACACCAATAACAATCAATAATACTTATATTAACCGGAGCATAAACTTACAACCGTTGTCTTGGAAATGAAAAAGCAACAAAGTGGGGAGAAAATATGATGGAAGGAAGGAGAGCATAGGACAAAAAAGTGCCACAAATGTCCAGGTAAAGTGTCCATATCTTTTTTTAGCGACATGGTGTGAGTGATGACAGCAAACTGACTAAGGTCGTAGGTGGAAGTTTGAAAAGCTTCCATGAAACGCAAAGTGACTGTTAGACCCTGTTCTCGGATCCGGAGGACTCCGTGTGGGCTCGTTGGGTAAGGACATATCTTCTGAGAGGCAAGTCGTTCTGGCAGGTGAGGCTGCCGGTTAGGTGTTCTTGGATTTGGAGACGATTATTAACGTTGAGGCACCTTGTCCGTCGACTTATTTCATGGCGTATGGGTGATGGGAGTAGGATTTCCTTCTGGTATGATTCTTGGTTACCATTGGGTCCTTTGGTGGAGATCTTTGGGCGTGAGGAGTTCGAGAGATCATGGATTCCTTATAAGGTTTCTGTGGCAGATTTCTTTTTGGATCCGAGCTGGCAGAGTTATGTTGATGATGGTGATATGAGGATTCACGGGCATAGGCGTGCGTGCTTTGACAGACTATATGAGCTCCTCCCGGTTACATGTTACCCATCACCAGGTATATCTGATAAGGTTGTCTGGTCCTTACGGTCTGATGGTGTTATCACTATTGCTTCTGCATGGAGATATATTTACAGCAAATATGAGACTGTTCCTTGGGCTAGCTTTGTCTGGTCTAAGGCTATGGTGCCACGGTTCTTCTTTGTTCTGTGGCTGACCGTTCAGAGAAGGCTATACACTTCGGATATGCTCTTTTCTCTGGGCATTTCTTCATCTTCGACTTGTGCTCTATGTGGATTGAGAAGAGAGCGATTCGACCACCTATTCTTCACATGCTCATACTCAGCGGAGGTATGGCAGTACACTCTTGGACGACTTGTGGCGCCGAATTTTCCACGTAGATTCAGCGCTATTACGAATCTGCTAGTCACACCAGCTGGAGCTACTCTACGACATCGTCGGCCCTTCATTCGGATGTTTGCTGGATGTGTTTATTACGTATGGATGGAATGTAATAAGCGTCGCATAGGTGAGCGTATGTTGCCTCCCAGGACACTAGCTACGTTTATTCTTGCGTCATCGCCACGTACATAAATTGATTTACTTGTTTTATGTACGTATATGGGGTATACGTTAGTTTCGGGTTTAGGGTTTGTATATGGGTTTGTATAAGTCGCATAAATCGCCACGTACATAAATTAAACCCTAAACCCTAAATAAAAACATTGAGTGATATAAGCTGCATCAAAATGTTAATTTTACCTTCATTTTGAATTTCGTCATAAACAAACCATTTTCCTTTGCTAATGATTGTAGGATGTGGTATTTTTATATTTCTTAGGTTGACACGAAGAATATTCTGTTTATATGGGCGGCGCATTTGTGGATTTGGACAAAACGATCTCAGAAAGGTGTGATTCTTTAGAATAATATGGTGCCATTTTTTTGGACAAGATTTTTCTGCCAGTGAATTTGTCTTGTAACAAGTGGATTAGCAATTATGGGATAATCTTTCAGGCGAAAAGAATCTTCCATTGGATTTGGAGTACCTGTGCGGGCAAGCATGACGATGGGCGGACCGACTGACATGGCAGCAACATCATCGCTGCTGCAAACTGTTAAGTATAACAAGAAGGAACCAATTTAAAATGAATTTTAACTTTGAGATGTGATCATTGTAGTCAAAAGCGTTACGGGCCTTCTGGCCCCTCGCCAAGGCGACCAAGCAAAAGGAGGCCCTGTGCCTCTGCCTCATCAGGCAAGACGCCACGGAAACAGTGGCACCAAGGCGCTTGAGTGCTTGAGGCGCTGTTCGGGATATGTTTTCAAATGTTTTAGGACAACTTTTCTCTGCCATCTATTCCTTCTTTTTCATATGATTCAGTTTTCTATGGGATTGCGGGTCGAAAGTGGGGATCTTATTGCATATGGCCTTATTCCTGAATTTATTGGGAGACTGCCAATTATTGTTAGCTTGTCAGCTCTAACTGAAGACGAGCTAGTGCAGGTAAAAATTGTCTGTTTTCTGATGTTGATGGCTGCTTTTTCTACTTTTGTTTTGGATAAAATGATGTGGAACACTAGCTTAAGTGCTACTTTTTTGGGGTTAGATTCTCAAGGAGCCAAAAAATGCTCTTGGTAAACAGTACAAGAAGATGTTTCAGATGACTGACGTATGAATTGTGTCATCTCATACTCCAATTTTTACAAAAGTTTCTAACGTTCAGATGTCTTTAATTGCTTAGAAATGCCCATTGTTTGATTCATTGTAGGTTGAATTACGATTCACTGAAAAAGCATATCAGCAGATTGCCAGAAAAGCTTTACCAAAGAACATGGGAGCTCGAGGTTTAAGGGCCCTGTTGGAAGATATACTCACAGAAGCAATGTTTGAGGTATGGCTACTCATCCCGGTTCACTTGAAATGGGCTTCAGGTCCTAGCATTTTATATGTGGCTAATTAGTTTGGTGTCGTAAACAGTGACCATTTTGGAAAATTAAACTTCTTGGACAGAGACCTGGCATCTACATACCTTGTTGATCAGCATCAGAAGGCGTTTTAATATATTGGCTCTTGGGTAATTGCTATAAATGATAAGAAACCATTCTGCGTCAAATTAATCTTGCATGATATTTTATTGAAGAAATAATATTGTTTTAACCAATTTATCTTTAGTGGTCTTAATGTTTGTCAAGTGTTTTTATGGAAAACATGATTCCAGATATAACTTTTCCCTCTCACAATTTTAAGATTTTTCCCTCATATTTTTTCAATAAATTCTATCAATTTATGTTGTATTCACACAACTCTCTACTTTTCACCACTTTTCTCTACTCGTAGGCTCCCTACACGAATATGATGAACGCAAGTCTGTTTTGACCAGGTTCCTGGGGACAGGCAAAGTAGCAGTACAGTTAGTGTTGTTTTAGTTGATGAGGAGTCCGTGGGTCCCATTAATGGACCTGTTTCTGGGGCGAAGATACTTCACAAAGACTCGAGAGTTGAAGCACTTTTGTTATGACAGTGTTTGCATTTGTTAAATCCCAAGGTAAACAATTAGTTCCTCTCTCCCTCTTGTCAGGTTCTTTTCCATATTGAATGAAACTCGAGCATGTTATGAGGCTTTATTTCTGTGCTCGTTCAGAATTTTTTTTTACATTGCTTAGAGTTATAAGTAAATGGCATATTGGGGGAAATTACTATTTTGTGGAGTGCAGTTGGAGCTTTATTTGTTCTCCATTTGTTCCTGCACATTCATGGTGACACAAAAATATTTGCATAGGCTTTGTTCTTATATGTGATCCAGATATCTGCCAAAGAAAAGATGGTGAAAATCCATATACCTCATCTGTGTGCCTCAGTTGAGAAATCAAAGCATGAAGAGAAGATCTTTAAATATCTCATTAGAGCTTCATTTTGGCAGAAAATACTCTTGTGAGTCAGTATTGTACAGAGAGAACCTATATAGTTAGTTGATGTGAAGACCCAGCAGGATATTGGTCTTGTTTTTCATGTAGATAAAAAAAGGGGAAGTTGGTTGCAATGTACATAAATCTTTTTATGTTTGCTGGCTGATTTATATGGAAAGGGTGAAGACCAAACTTGACAAGTTGCATTTCTTCAGTTCAGAACAAGGGCCAACAATTTTTCAGCATGCAGGTACACCATGAATTAAGGGGTTGTATTGGCTCGGTAGGTTTAATCCTTCATATATACATATTAAATGTTTCTTCTGTTAATGAATGAGTGATGGTTAGAAAAGGATGAGTTTGAGCTTGCAGAAGGAACTTTCAAGATAGTGCCACCTGGATTTTTTTGATTCTCCATGGCACATGATGTCACGTTCTGCATATCCTCCTTTGCTTTTCATGGCGTAAACAGTGAATGAAATTTCGTGAAATTAACGGAAGGCTAAGAACTGTAACTCCAGAGGTCACAGTTGTCGGGGTTGGATGAAGATGGTTCTAGGAAGTTTACAACATTCATTTGGCCTAAAGCCGCACATGTTGCTAACATCAAATCCCAGCATACTTTTTGGAACTGGGGATACGTGCGCCTAACCATTGTACCATTGCATTTAGTTTACTCCAATTTTTTTTCTACTTGAGGAGAATTATTTTAGCGTCACCGTTCCTAGTGTGTGCTGGACATGACAATATTCTTCCCCACATGTAGAATTGCCAAACTAATGAAAAATAATGCATGATAGAAGTGAGGTCGCCTGGAACGACAAAATTTTGTATCCCATGTTATTTCCGTGTCAAAATATAACGCCTGTAGCTGGGTTCCTTTTCATAAGGATAATTCTTTTTTGGGTAGTAATAGTAACCGATCAAAAAATAAGGTTCATTAGTAAAATATTTTACAAAATAGGGTAGCAAAATAATGCCCCTAAGTCATTGTTAGAAAACAAAAAATTTTTTTAAAAAATTCGGTATTAATAACGAGTTCGTCCGTGGAAAGTTGGATTAAGTCTGCTGTGTGGTGGAAACACCTAATTTCCCAATTCAGGCATATTTCGCGAAATATTTTTCTGACTAACATTAATTTGAAATAGTAATAGAAGATACTCAGCTCACATGTTATCGATAATAACTATTGTTCAAATAAACCATAAATAATGTTTATTTAACATTTTACTGCATATCTATTTGAAGCAATTTAAAGTAATCGAAGCAATACATGAAAGATGTTTGGAAGAAGATGGTTCATTTCAACATGCGTAAAATTCAATTGACTCCAAATATTAATTTCGCACTGGTGTAGATCAGGATTGTAGTTTAATGAAGAAAACGATTATCCGATTCAACAGAAACGGCTACCTCTCGTAGCCTGACATTACTAGTGTCATCCAGCAATAATCACGCCTAGAACGAGAGGGACATCATCTACGTTTTCCTAAACTACTAGGATTTTCCTGGAATAATTTCTGTGACAAACAATCCCTAAATCCTCCCATCTGACTTCTTTTTACAAAACCCGTGAACCATGTTCAGACCACATCCAATCCATCCGCTGCAATTCACCGAGAACTTCCATCATCAGAGGAGTCCGGAATAATGCCGCCAGAGGCGCTACTCACCCTATTCCCTAGTTTCTCAGCTAAAACCTCCGGAGAAAACCTTCTGGGATCCCACCGGTCTTGGATAACACTCTCGTGGTATGTCTTACTTTCATGATAAATCTTATATGTCTTCCCATGTCTAGTGCGTTGACCCCCCTCATCATCATCCACATCTGTCGACTCCGTGCAATGAACACTACGCTGACTATGCTCCTCCCGTCTTCCCTTCTTATGATGTTTTGAACTTCTACAGAAGTGACCATGACCATGCCATTCTTCGTTACCCAAATATTCATCTGACTTATGCATGTTGCTATCTTCAGAATCTGAATCTCTATGGCGGGTGCGCTTGCGGTTCCTTCTCGTGCGACTGCAAATAGTATGTCTGTCCTTTTCTGGGTCAACAGATTGACCATCTCCATCAGGGGCTGTCTCACGGTCCCCATGACCACGTCGACCATCTTCATAATCATCATGATCTACCAGCTTTCTATCTGTCTGATTATTCCACCGACTTCTAAAACAATCTTCCTTTGCACCGCTTCCACGGAATCCACCTCTCTCTCTTGACCTGGATCTTCGCGGTCTTGGACTGCCGCCAAGAATTTACAGGATTGCATGGAAAAAGGGAACACATCCATCAGGTGCACAAGATCAATAAGTGCAATACAGATGATCATTGCCAGGATTCGCATGCACAATTATCCTGGAGCTTTAAAATTTTTAAGAAATAAGGCAGATGGTCGCTTCTCGAACCTTTTTGAATCCAAGTGGGAAATGTCACCAGAGTTTCTCATCTGATGTGACTTCCTCGGTGTGAACAATTTCTCCTCTTCATAATCTTCAGAATAGCCAAATAAAGCCACCATCTTCTTCATCCAATACCTCGGAGGTGGTTTGTCCCAATCGGCCCACTCATAGTCACCGCCTGGATTACGGAAGCAGTGAATGAAATTGCAGGCAGTTCCACGGGAACACGTCTGTTTATCAACAACAAGAAAGCACAGATCAAAACTAGCTACAACAACTGCATTGATACTCCAAAAGTACAAGTGTCACCCCACAGATGACAGGCAAAACGGGGCAATATATTATTATCACACCTTGTACCGCGACTTCATATACTCCCCACATATTGCGACTTTCCACCTTGTAACGTTCACAAATTCACATTTTACCTGCCAACAGAATATATACAGCTGAAAGAAAGCAGAACATACGTCGCAGAAGAATGTTTCCACAAAGGATTTTGGTTCTATTTCCACAGATGTCCTCTCTATCTACAAGAGATATCTAAATTAAAGGTTGTTTCTTCTGTTCAATTTCCGATTATAGTCTAAAAATTGGGGAATAATGATAAAATCCTGCCTACTAATAACCTTAAATTCGGCATGACTTACTCAAATTACGTGAAAGGAGAACCTGAAATCAGAAGCAAAATGAATACCTGCTTGCCCGCGAAGTAACGACCCTCGATGGAATGGTAAGCCAAAACAGTAGAATCCAAGGATTTGTAATGCACATAAACATTTCCTCTCAAGTGGAAAGAACCGTTTCTGCAGACCTAGTATGATTACAAATCTCATTTTACCAAAGTTGATAAAGAATGCAAATGATATATGGAATATTTTTAGGAGAAATATTCATTTTCATGCCAATTGCCAGCTTTAAAAATGCAAAATTCAAGTAATGACAAGCCATATTTTTTTCACCAAACAACTATTCTTTTCATGGCATATTCTTTGAAACGTAAAAAATCCCAGATTATGGATTTCGTATAATTTTACACGATCAGCCAACAAATTAAACTCCCAAGGACAGTGAAGGGATAGGCAACTAAACAATTCCAGAAAGAATCAGAATTTAAGAAATTATTTATCACCTTAAAGTTCACAAGTTCTCCAAACTTTAGGAACTCAGTGTGCACATCCTCATAAAATTCTTCGTAACAGCATTCAGTCTCTTCATCTGTGTACTAAAATTACAAAAATATATGAAAATAAGTCAACAGAATAGCCGAAATGGTAACTGGAAGTTAAATTAAAAACAATGGTTGTAATCATTTCCTTGAACCAGTTGAACACATTAGAAATGAAAAAGAACGTACAAACACAAGCAGGAGAAGCAGTATGGAATTCCATTTTCATCCCAATAGGATTAAACTAACTCTTATCGGAAATCCCCATCTAATTCAATCTCTGGAAATGAACTGTTTTATCATACTTGAAAAAGGATATATAATGTGTATACAAGCAACAAACATCAAAAAAGTAATTACCAAAAATGCTAGGCCACACTAAGAAGCCATAAAGACACTCTCATCACAGTGAATTAAACAACAATATCTATGAAGGCAGGTTCTTGCTAACCAGACTAGACATCACCAAACAACACTTTCTCTGAAATTGTGTTAAACAGAAAAATAGCATGTGAAGAAGCTAGGCTAATAGTTTTAGTATTAGTATCTCATTTTCAACCAGATCAGACACCGCAAAGTTTATTCACCATCAGAAGGGAGAGTATATTTCATCAGTCACCATAAGGACTACTCCCCGAAATGTAGCCTATAAGACCAGATAGAGCGTATAATATTTACTAAATGCATATGTTCTACGACATTGGAACAATAAAAAATTGCTTTCCTCAAGATCTTTAAAGCCTAGCATGAGAACCAGCAAAATACATACTTTTCGGATGAATACCAATGTACAGGACCCAAAACTCATGAGTAATGTAATTGTTCTTAGTGGCTGAAACATTCTGAAAAGGCCATCCCTCTCCAATAGTTCCTAGTAGTTAAGGACCACAAAATGTAAACAAGAATGCCAAAGAAACTATACCATATGTGGAAAAAGGACGAAGGAAAAGGACACACAAAAGCCACACGCAAAAAATACGGCATTCATCTGTAGATTGGAGAAGATTTTTCAGCAGATGAAAATTGGAAAAAATGGGTGCAAAGGATTGGCAAGCCTGCTGCCAAAGATAAAAGAGAGAGAAGACATGCAGAAATGAAAATTCAAAAGAATCTGCTCTCCATATGTTCAGTAGGATACAGGGAAGAAGCCCAAGTTTGGAGGCATCCTGACCTCCAGCAGTACTTATCTGAATCTTCAGTTAAGATCCACATTATTGAAGAAAGAAGCTACATACAACAGCAAGATCTCCGAGATGCGTCCTATTAGCAAGATGAGTTCCTTTCTCCCCATGAGAGGTAAAAGAAATTAATGAAATATACTCTCAAAGTCTCAATGGGATCTAGAAATCTTATATTCTGCAGCATCATTGGCCAACAATTTTTTCAAACAAACCAACAAGCAGGTAACATACAATCGCAATATGGGATCGTGCTAAAATTCTCAGGATACGTGAACCAGAGAAAGGCATTTTTCAACAGACCTCAAGCCCCTCATCTTGCTCCCACGCAAGGCCGGGACCACTATACATGCTTCTAATCAGAAGAGTGCAGGATTTATCTGGGTAGAAGTGAACTCTACTACATCTTTGACCAAATCGACAAGCTCCGGTTTTCAGGTGGAATGGGCAGTGAGCTTTATCCTGAGAAAGAAGCCAAAGGTATATATAATTGCTCACACCACAAGGAACCTGCTCCGAGCTCTAGAACCTACTGTGTATGTAATACTGGAAGCAAGAGGGCTTGCCTGTTCAGTGCCGAAATTAGGCACCTGGGAAGCAACATTTTCCAAGAGCTGCTGAGCAGAGACGGTTAGTGAACTATTGTAGTCTGCAGATGCTTCAGATTGTGGCGGAAGGGGATTTGAAGTTGGCCGATCAGCATCCTGTCAAGAAATCAACAATCCCGTTGAATTCCATATTTACAAACATATCATCTGTGCATCCAACATTTCGATATTGGATTGGCAGTACCTCCATCGTGTTTGGTCGGTCCCTATCTTTCTTCGGAACCCTCACCTTCTTCTTCTTGACAATAATTTCATTACCTTTCCAAATGATATCCGCTGGTCCTTCCTCCACGTACTCCCATTCATCATCCTCATCCACACCATTCGCCACATTTCGCTGATGTACGAACGAATTAATCATATAAAGAAAAACTGTGATTGGGCAACTAACAACTAATCCATCCATGCAGCACCCTTTTAGGGGAGGTGGGGGGGCAAGGGGAAGAACACAGTTCGTTTCTCAACCTGAGAATGATGGGAGTTATCCTTCTTCAACTGGAGTTGTTCCTCCAGGGCCTTCCTCTCCTCCTCTTGTTCCTTCAACTTACTTTCCATCCAAGCCTTCTCCCTCTCCTGGAACTCTCTGATCGCCCTCTCCCTGGCCAGCGCCTCCTCCTTCTCCTCTTCTTCCATCTTAATTGCTAAATCGAGGTCGTTCATCTCGGCCAACTCTTCCTCCTTAACCTTCTCAGCTCTCTCCCTCCTCCAGAGCCTCCTCTTCTCCTTCTTCATCGCCTTCCTCTTGTCCTTCCTGCTCAGCATCGCTGCTCCTCCTCTGCCTTCACCTTCACCTTCCATCTGCTCTCTCGCAGTGCCGCCACCTTCGTCCCGCCTTCACCTGCAATGGATTTTCCCTGGCAATCACGAGGCAAACAAGGACTACCGCAGCAGGGGAAACGAATAATCAATAGAGAAAGCCAAGCCTCCGGCCAACCAATTGCATATCAATTCCAATTGCTAAATCCCAATCCTGTGTATTTCGGGAATTCATCCCACCGATGCCATCATCATCACTCATCACACGAGAGGTGACGATGACGACGAGGCAGAAGAATGAGAGTTTTGGTGGAGGAAGGATAAGGGCTGCTGCTGCACCTGGGAGGGCGCCTCTTGCGACGATCCTTCTTGCTTCTATACGCCCAATATTAGGAAGGAAAAAGAGGACGATCCCCCTCCTCTGCGTCTTTGTTCAAAACATTGTGGGGACATTAAAAATGCCGTCACAAGGAGTTGGTCATAGCCGTCTCTTCCTGGATTCGATCCGAGACAAGACTTGGGGAGACACCCGGCCAGAAGACTTCTTCAGTATGTACCAGAAGCAGCACACACGGCTACAGGAAATTGGTGCACCGATGGCAATGCCAGATCGAAGCTAGTTTGGTTAGCAAGATTAGAGATGGGTCGGACTTTCTACCTGCACCGACCCAATCCCAACAAGTAAGAAAGAATCTGAACTGAGAAATTGTTATTCATTAGAAAAAGGCAAATTATGGCCCTAGGACAACTTTATTACGTGGCATTAGGGGTGAGCATAGGTTCCGGGTAAAACCGGAAACCTGTCGGAACTGGTACCATAGGGTCGGTGTCAGTACAGGTTCTCGAATAGATCGGGTAGGTTCTAGGTTCTAAATTTTACAAAACCGGCGGTACCAAGGTTCCAGGTTCTCCTCCCTGAACCAACCTGGAGAACCTGGAACCTAACCTAACTTTTACCCAACCCAATCCCATAA
Source organism: Melastoma candidum (assembly GCA_023653495.1). NCBI lineage: Eukaryota > Viridiplantae > Streptophyta > Magnoliopsida > Myrtales > Melastomataceae > Melastoma > Melastoma candidum. Next base: position 99,645 of record CM042887.1, read on the forward strand.
TCTACCCTAAATCTTACTCAACCCAATAACCTAACTTAAACTTAATCCTACCACAAACAATTGTCCCCCTCTTCACAACAACGTCTTCATCAAACGGTTCCAGGGGTTACGGTTTCTTACGGTAAGTCAGCTCCTAATCTACTTTTTCCCTTCTTCCCCGCCTTGCCTTGTCAATTTTTATTTACGATTCTTTCTGGGTTAGGTTAGGTTGAGCCGTGGGTGATGGGAATATTTTCTTAAAATTTCTTTTTGTCTGAACATAGCCGGTCAGGGGGTGATTCTGTGGGGTTTGGATTTTGATTTTGATGTAATTTGAGGCGTTGGTGCTCTGGATCATCTGTTTGGGTGTCTTAATCAGAATAGAAACACGAACCGCTCATAGGGCGACGCCGTTGTCCGAACCAGAGTTGAAACTCAGAGGGCGACGCCGCTAACGGAACCGAAACAGAACCGGAACCTGTACCAGAACCGGTAGGGTAGGTTCTTGGGTGGGTCTTTGATTAATCGGGTAGGTTCTAGGTTCTAAAAATTAAGAACCGGACATTATAGGGTAGGGTCCAGGTTCCACGTCCCGAACCTGGAAACCTGGAACCTGTTCACCCCTACGTGGCATATCGTTAAAAAAGTTTTAGATATGGCCTAATTTATATTTTATTTTTTGATAAGATTTAATAACTGACATCCGTTAATCGATACAAACATGACTTTGAAGGACTTTTATAATTACCTACGTGGCTCTATTTTTTTTTTCAAGAAAACGCTACGTGTGGTAAAAACTGCGACTGTGTTTTGGGTTTTCATCTATGCACAATCCCCCTGCCGACTGACAGTGAGGGGGAATCTCCCGAGGTAGAACTCAAGTATGCTAAGCCTAAAGCTCCAGATGTCGCCAGCATAACCATCGTACTGGCCATGGTTGAGGTCAGTGTTGATCCTCTCGGGAGACATGTAAGCGATGGTGCCGACGGAGGAGTTGCAGGGATCCATGGTCTGCGAGAGGATACGGGAGACCCCAAAGTCGGTAATATTGACCCGTTTTTTTGAGTCCACGAGGAGGTTGGAGGGTTTGATGTCGCATGAGGAGGTTGGAGGGTTTGATGTCGCATGAGGAGGTTGGAGGGTTTGATGTCGCGGTGGACGATCTTGCGGCGGTGGAGGTAGGCGAGGCCGGAGAGGATCTGGTAGGTCAGGTGGGAGAGCTGGAGCTCGTTGCTCAAGTGGATGCCCTCCAGGGAACCGCCGTCCATGAGCTCCAGGAGGACCTGAATCTCGCCATTGTGGTCGTACATATCATGGCACCGGACCACATTGGGGTGGTTGACGTCGCGGAGGATCTCAATCTCTCGGCAGATCTGGAAGCGGATGGAGTCCTCATAGTGGTTGCCGTAGATAACCTTGAGGGCAAATAGCCGGGAAGACGGCCGATGAAGGACCTTGTAGACGGTGCCGCCTGCACCGCTTCCGATGCGAGTAATACGCTCGAGCTCGTTGAAGTGGATGTTGATGGGGGCAGGGGCCGTGGACGCAGGGGTGGAGGAGGGGGTGGAGGAGAGGGAAGAGGGGGCGGAGGGGGGAAGGAGGGGTCGAGGAACAGCGAGGGAGGGGTCACGATGTGGGAGGGGAAGGGTTAGGTCGGAGCGGCGGCGCCTACCGATGGAGCCGCTGGTGACGCCGCCGTAACTGTTGTGGAGCTGCTGATGTTCTTGAAATGTGTCCAGAACACAATCACACGTGCATAATCGAAAACCCGAAGCACAATCAAAGTTTTTACCCCGTAGCATTTTTCTTAAAAAAATAGAGTCACGTGGGTGATTATAAAAGTCCGTCAAATCACCTTTACATCGGTTAATGGACGTCGGTTATTATGCCTTATCAAAAAATAAAATATAGATTGGGTCACATTTAAAATTTTTTTAACGATATGCCATAAAAAAAAATTAACCTATACATTGAGTCATAAATCGATACTTTACCTAAAAAAAGAAAAAATGCTTCTTGAAACGACACGCTGCGGTTTTATTTTTCAAGATCTAAATTCAATCAGCGACATGTCATTATTAGTCCTGAAAAATCGAGTGGACTAGGGTCACTTCGAGTTTTGTACGGAAATATGGTTAGTTTTAAAAAAAATTTGCGAAATACGGTCCCAGTTTCGTAAAATACGATTTTACCGTCGATTGGGCGCGTTCTGAAAACGCGCCCCTTGGATTACAAAGAGGGCGCGGTCCGAAAACGTGCCCTCCGTGTGCTTATTGAGGGGCGGGTTTTCAAAACCCGCCCCTATTACCTGCAAGGGCGGGTTTCCAAAACCCGCCCCTCACGCATGCACAGATGAAAAAACGTAAGTGTTCAAGGGGCGCGATCTCAAAACGCGCCCCTTGAAGGGGCCGTCCCCCCCCCCCCGTCCCCCCCTGTCCTCCCCCCGTCCCGCTACAAGGGGCGGGTTTTGTAAACCCGCCCCCCGTCTGGCAATGCAACACACCTATCAATAACTTTAGAAACCAACCCTGTTTCAACAAACAGAAACATTTCATAGGTAACATCCATACATCGAACACCAAACTTCAGAACAATCTAAAACCCAACATTCAATAACAAAGCCAATGTAACGTACAAAGTGAAACTAGAGAATTTCAGATCGTCTAACATCTAACGTACAAAGTTAAACGTCCAAATGTGTAAATCAGTAATGTCCCCTATGCCTCGTAGATTTCCTCCTAACATAAGGCCTCACGACGGGGACTTCTTGAACTTCAGGCTGCTCAGATGGAACATCCGGGTACAGTTGTGTAATTTGAGAAGTTCCTTCTCCTTGTTGCAAATGGTCGTACCTGAAGAAGTTATATTAGTTAAGTTATGAAAGTTTAAATGAATCTTAAATAGAAGGACTTACCCGAATTCTCTTGGGCCTTTAATCGGAGCCTCCGGTGTAGAACTGGACCCAACCTCGTAGTAAGGAGTGGCGTAATCGCCATAAACATGAGAAACTTGAGAGATGAGCATCCCTTCTCGCACTTCATGGCCCTCCTCGTCAAATACGGGGTCGTCGTATGTCCGTGGCTCCTCCCCATGATCATGATCCTCTTCCGCAACGTCCATATGATGAGGATCTTCTTCCTCCATATGATCTTCCTCCTCCATTTGTTGTCCACCTTGTGGGATGAACTCGTATGCAGGTTGATCTTCCAACCCACCGGGTCGACCATATAAACTCATCGGTGCATACTCCCGCATCATTTCCATGGACTCCGCGGCAAGAGTAACGAGTTCCGGCTGGTCAGACCGAAGCTTTATCTTTCGTAAGTTCTTCAACTACATCAGAAGTATAGGTTAAAGTTGAACAATGAATGAGAAAATGTTATGACATAGTCATATTCATTAAGTACTTACCAATGTGCCTAGCATGGAGCCGGTGTGTGAAATGTGCTGCCTGGTGTGCTTTGCATACCATTTTGAATATCTAATGGGAGTGGGAGACTCCCAAAACAGCAGCACGACCATGTTGAGACGATCTTCCCACTGGTCCACAAACATTCGGTGGATCTCTCTCCAGTTATTCATCGTCTTCCCGCGTAAATCTATCTTGTGGAGTACTTTGCTTGTGTCACAATCTTGCGGCACCAACTGATGATCGCCAAACTGACGAATCACTCTATCCGGGTACTGCCACTCCACGATGTAGAAGCAAATAAGGGGAAGTCTTGCACGCCAGAAAGCCTCACCAGATCGGCAGTAATCGGGAAGCATGGCTGCCAACTCATCCGGGTAAGGATGCCAAATAATCTGCATATATAAATGTGAATGTGTGAGAAGAGTTCGATTTAATCAAATGAATTTGTTAGCTATAGTACTTTACCTGATCCATGCTCTGCCTATTGAATGCCTCTCGGTAGGAGGAAAGAACATGGGTGGACACCGTGCGTACATCCTTCGCAACGGCCCATCTATGGCTCAAAGGCATATCTTCCACAAAGGGGGTACGGAGTCTCAGAGGTGCTATATGAGGGAATCTATCCCATGCCGAAATCTGTAGAAGTATCAATGGACTCTTTATCTGAGATGCCTTATGGTGCGCCGCCTTACACAAACTCCTGTAAAGCCACGCTAGGCATGCACTTCCCCAACTAAAATTGCCATCCCTCTCAAAGTCAGCTAGCAAAGGCAACCAGAAAACATGCACTAAACTATCTGACTTCGTCGTGAACAACATCCCACCAATCAGCTGAAGAATATATGCCTTGGTATGCATCTGCACTAACTCCTCAGGGGCATCTATAGGGATCTCACCAAAATTCGCAGCCAGCCAGCTAAGTCTAATACGACCAGACCGGATGTTGTCACCCCTAGGTATCCGGCCCAATAACTCTAAGCACACCGCCTCATTAGATACGGATGTATCTGCTATCACCGCATCACCATCTACGGGCAAACCTAGCTGAATTTCCACATCCTGAAGGGTGATAGTCATCTCACCGTGCAACATATGGAAGGTGTGCGTCTCCGGCCTCTAGCGTTCCGTCAATGTTGTGATGAGGGCCCAGTCCAATTATATGAACGGAAGTTTAGCCACGCCACAGAATCCTGCTTGACGGAGGTATACGTCCATCCTGGGATCGGTGGCACCTCCCTTAAGCGATTTCTCAGCCCGACGGCAAGTAAGAACGTTATTCTGTAGATAAGACAGGAGTTAGTAAAAAAGATACGAATACGTAAAACATATAAGCCGAATTGACATACCACGCTATATCCGGCTTCCCATACAGCCGTCGATCGATGCTCTGCTTGAGCATCAAGAATACTTGTCTTTCTTGGTCCTGGACGCATCTTCCTGTTACAAAATATATCAACAACGGTTAATAAGAAGAATAACTTAAGCAAAGGCAATCAGAATTCACAACTTCTTTGACAATTGAACCAACACTTACAAAGATTCCTATTAGGACAACTACGTCGGTTATGACCTTCCTTTCCACATAACCCGCAGCTAGTTTTCCGAGTTTTCTCCTTGATGTCCATTTCATTTCGTATACGGGATGACCGTGCACGCCCTTTTGGTCTGACTCTTGTAGGATCGGGATTGACTCTCGGGAAAGGATATTCCGGCCAATCTTCTTTACAGTCAAAAGAATGCCATTTCGAAGCGTACACGACCTTCTGACACTCGAATGAGTAGAAACGACTAATCACAGCGGTATGATCTACATGCATGTGTGCATAACATGCCAAAGCGTGCGAACACGGAATGCGATAGATTTGCCACTTCTTGCAGCTGCATTTCCGCGCTTGAAGAAACACATACTTCAGTCGATGTTTTCCTTTAGTTTTCACGTCAAATCTACCCTCCTGTCGATCGAGAAGCACTACTTCATACCGTTTGGCCTTCTCCATACAACCGATTAGTACAAACACTTGTAAAACTTTCGCCAATTCTCAACGCGGAGTCAGCATCATCCCTTCTGGCTATCCAGTATGCCACGCAATTATACCAAATTTTTCGAACAAGAGCCGAAACAGGAAGATTTCTGGCACCTCTTATAACGGCGTTGTAACTCTCGCTCAAATTCGTTGTCATAAGACCATATCTATAAAAGCCATCCCGACTCAAACACCACTGCTCTTCGTCCATCTCGGCGAAGAACTCACCAGTTTCTGGCATTGATTCAAACAAGCTTCTCATAATGTTTTTTTGCTTCACAGTAATCGATTTCCTCGCTGCGGCTATCAACTTCCTTTTACAAGCAACATTTTTATATCTAGTATTGAAATTGCTTGCCACATGTCGAAGACAGAACCGCCAATGCCCAAATGGCGGCTGCCAGCCAACCTGCGGATCATTCACAGCCGCCTGAATGCCTGCATGTCTGTCGGAAATCAAGCATACTCCTCCCGTCCTATCACGAACTACATATCCCTTCAGACATCTCAAGAACCAACTCCAAGAATCATAGCTTTCCTCATCAACCAGTGCAAATGCAAGCGGCACAATATGGTTATCTCCATCCATAGCACAGGCAATTAAGAGTTCATGCCTATACTTACCGTATAAAAATGTGCCATCTATACTCACAACTGGCCGACAATGAGTAAATGCATGAATACACTGTCCAAAGGCCCAAAAAAGTCTCTGAAACTGTAATACTTCCACATCGCCAAGACTATAAGTTGTACCCCAATCAACAATTGTTCCGGGGTTGGCAATTTTAATTGCATTCATTAGATGCGGTAACTCGTTATAAGATTCATCCCATTCGCCATATTCAACTTCAATTGCCTTCCTCTTTGCATCCCATACTCGTCGGCGAGTTACTTCGTACCCAAATCTCTCCTTTATTACATTCCGTAGGAACGACACTTTCACTTCAGGAGATTCTCTAACAAAAGTACGGAAGTAGGGAACCATAAAGTTGAGTCAAGTCGATCATGATCTTCGGAAAGCACTGCATTTAAACATGTATGCGCCTCACCCACCATGGTTATTTCAAACTCATCATCACAAGCACGTTGAATCGCGCGTAATCTCCACTTGCAACCAGAACCAACCTCAGAACAAAACACAGACCATGTCGTCTTATCTGACTCCACAATTTCGTAGTTATAATGGTTCTTGATATGGAACATATTAACCGTATGAATGAGATGGTTCTTATGCTTGAAACGCATCCCTTTACGAAATTCAACCACAGCATCCAGATCGTCCGTCATCCTAACTTCCTCATCATCCTCGAAAATGACCTTCCCAGTATCGCCACTATCTAGATAGAATGGTAGAGGTTTTTCCAACCGTTTCTTCCTAGAGAGACCAGCCTCATTAACCCCCACGTTGTTATCATCGTTCCCTAAATCAACACCATTAAACATTTCATCATCAGTATCCGCCTCATCGGAATTGACTATTGACTCAACGATATGATTCTCATATCGCCGATAAATAGTTTCGTTTACGGCTGCTTCATCGCCCACATCACGTTCTAGATCTTCAAAGGGATCACCCTCTTCATAATCGTCTCCGTAATAATTACCACTGTCACCATCCATATCACCATCCTCCTCATTCCCCACATTACCACCATATCCGCTACACCCTTCATTCACCGGTACAAATCGACGAAAATTTCTACTAACTTCAAAATTTTCCATTCGTTCTTGCACAACATTTAAACCCTCATCCACATTCACTCCTACGGCTTGCATGTTACTACCGTGCTTACTTCTTGAATTTGTCCGCCTCCCTTCATTGCTAGAATTCCCAGAAACTGATATCACATATACTTCTTGAATGCGGTCACCATTTGACATCGCAAACTCACACAACAACCTAACATCTTCATCATCACCAATCGGTACTAGCACAAAATTTATGCCTGAAGGACCATACGAAGGAACCGGATATCTATGACAAATTTCCAACTTACTTCATTCGCTTAATCTCATTGTATTAGCAACGACCCTTTCGAATTGGACATAGTCCACATCAGCAGGTATCTTCATACGTTTAAGTGGACCCCTATTATAACCTACTCCCTGACTACCATGAATAACTTTCCCATGACCATACAATAACAAATTAACTTGCACCATTCAAACGTAAGGGAAAACTTACGTGAATTAGCTCCCCTATCGAACTTAATAATACCTATAACAATTCAAACAACGTATAATTAATAATAATAACTGTAATACCAAACAACAATTTATAAATTTCTATACTAAATAATCAAATCAATTTATAAATTTATATACCAATTATTCAATCCTAAATTTCTAACCAAATGTTTTAGCATAAAAATCTAACCTAAATTTCAAAACTAAATTTCTAACTAACCTAATTTTCTAACCTACATTTTCTAACATACTCTAACTTAAATAATTGAACTTACGAATGATAATCGGACGTCGGACGGGCGGAGATCGGAGGTCGAACGGGCCGAGGTCGGAGGTCGGAGGTCGAACGGGCGGATGAGGAGAGGACGCCGGACGAGGGGAGGACGGGAGACGGCCCGAACGGGGGTCGGAGGCGGGGAGAATGGAACTCGGGGGCCGGGGGTCGGAAGATTCGGAGGCCGGAGGCCGGATTCGGACGATTTAGGGGGTTTGGGGTCGGCGGAATAGGGTTTCCGTCCCGACTGCGGCGTTTATGTTCGTCGGAGAGGCGGGTTCCGAAAACCTACCCCTTATTGTTTTATTGAAGGGTCGGGTTTTGAAAACCCGCCCCCCGTCTGACGCAGTGAGGGACGGGTTTCCAAAACCCGCCCCTGGAAGGGGGGACACTGCCCAAAGGTTGGGGGGGACCGAGGGACTCCCGCATATGTTAAAGGGGGGACGCGGGGGGGCGAGAGGGGGGGACCGGGGGGACGGGGGGGGCGAGAGGGGGGGGGAACGGCCTCTTCAAGGGACGCGTTTTGAAACCGCGCCCCTTCTACACTTAGCATTGAAATGGTCCTGCGTAAGGAGCGGGTTTTCAAAACCCGCCCCTCAATAAGCACACAGAGGGCGCGTTTTCGGACCGCGCCCTCTTTGTAATCCAAGGGACGCATTCTATCGACGGTAAAACCGTATTTTACGAAACTGGGACCGTATTTTATAATTTTTTTTTAAAACTAACCGTATTTTCGTACAAAACTCGGGTTACTTGTGCCTTATTCAATTTCACTTCATCATGACCCACGAAACCGGCCCACAGTTGGAACAAAAAAGCGCGCGTCTTGTCGTCCCTCCTCCCCGGTCGCCGTTCTCCCACCTCCTCGATTGTCTCCGCTCATCGTTAATCTCGTAAGTCCCCTTCCTTCGGTAACCAACCTTGATTCTTTCATTCGCGGTGTCGCCGCAGGATGGAAGAAGCGGTAGTGCCATTAGCTAGGGCTTTCCCCCTCTTTTCTTGAATTTCTTGCCAGTTGAACCGATTTTTCTCCCCGATTTCTTTGTTGCTGATTAGATAGGGGTGTGGTTTGATTTCTTATTCGATTTTTTTTTTTTATCTTTTTCCTTTAGTGCCAGATTATCTCTTGATATTCCAGCAGCATGCAGGAGCATCCGCAAGCTTAACGGTCTTGACCTCCTACCCTTTTTTCTATTCTTTTGTCATGCATGTTCCTTGATGATTATCTTTGGTAGAACTTACATGATGAAATGGAGCATGGAGAAATTCACTAAAACCCTTCCCCGACTTAGATTCCCCCCCCCCCCCCCCCCCAAATTTAAATTTATATGGGTCTCTTCTTGTCACCGGCGACCAAGCGGAAATCATCCGAAATTTCTAAATCTATTAGGCTTCATATTGGTCCTCAAATTGGTGGTGTGTTTCAGTGGCATATGCCATTTTTTTCGCGCATCGCTTGAATTTGGGTACCAAAGGGAGCATAATCTATTTAGGAAGTTCTGTTATTGCCATTCGTTGCCGGCAACAAGTCGATGTTTATTGGAGCGATAAGTCATCATCAAATAATCGAGTTTGCAATAGATTAAGTATGCGTTGCGGGGATTTTCTGCGCATGTGGAGTGCACTAATGTTTATTTTACGTCTTTCTAATGCATGGATTAAGTGTCGTACCTTCAGTTTCGCATGGATTAAGTGTCATACCTTCTGTTTCGCATGGATAACTTTTGTTCCACACGGGTAAAAGTGGTGAATGAAAGAAGTTTTATTGGACAGTTTGTCTAACTATCTGTTTCTCAATTTTGAGGTGGTGAATCGGCTGTCGTTCCAAATCAGGTTCGCCCTGGGATGGAAGAAGGGGGAGTGCCATTAGCTTCTACCAGGTCTTTCGAGCTCTTTTCTGGAAATTCTTCCTCATTGGTCCGATTTTGCTTCCTGTTTTCGTTGCTGTTGATTAGATAGGGCTATGGTTTGAGGCCTTATTCGAGTGTTTTTTCTTTTTCATTTGGTGCCAGTCTCTTGATATTTCAGCAGCATGGAGGAGCAATCCGAAAGCTTAACGGTCTATACCTCCTACCCTTTTTTCTATTCTTTTGTCATGCATGTTCCTTGATAATTATCTTTGGTAGAACTTACATGATGAAATGGAGTATGGAGAAAGACACTAAAACCCTTCCCCGATACAGATTTTGTCCCCCCTATTTAATTTTATATGGATCTCTTCTTGTCACCGGCGACCAAGTGGAAATCATCCGAAATTTCTAAATCTATTAGGCTTCATATTGGTCCTCAAATTGGTGGTGTGTTTCAGTGGCATATGCCATTTTTTTCGCGCATCGCTGGAATTTGGGTACCAAAGGGAGCATAATCCATTCGTTGCCAGTGACAAGTCGATGTTTATTGGAGAGAAAAGTCATCATAAAATAATCGAGTTTGCGATAGATTAAGTATGCGTTGTGGGGATTTTCTCGCATGTGGAGTGCACTGATGTTTATTTTACATCTTTCTAATACATGGATTAAGTGTCGTACCTTCAGTTTCTCATGGATTAAGTGTCATACCTTCTGTTTCGCATGGATAAGGGTTTCCTAACTTTTGTTCCACACGGGTAAAGTAAAAGTGTGGTGCATGAAAGAAGTTTTATTGGGCAGTTTGTCTGACTATCTGTTTCTCAATTTCGAGGTGGTGAATTGGCTGTCGTTCCGAATCAGATTCGCCCCAGGATGGAAGAAGGGGGAGTGCCATTCGCTTCTACCAGGGCTTTCGAGCTCTTTTCCGGAAATTCTTTCTTCCTCATTGGTCCGATTTTGATTCCTGATTTCTTTTCTGTTGATTAGATAGGGGTATGGTTTGAGGCCTTATTCGAGTGTTTTTTCTTTTTCGTTTGGTGCCAGATTATCTCTTGATATTCCAGCAGCATGGAGGAGCAATCCGCAAGCTTAACGGTCTTGACCTCCTAACCTTTTTTCTATTCTTTTGTCATGCATGTTCCTTGATAATTATCTTTGGTAGAACTTACATGATGAAATGGATCATGGAGAAAGACACTGAAACCCTTTCCTGACTCAGATTTTGTACCCCCTACTTAGATTTATATGGGTCTCTTGTTGCTGGCGACCAAGCGGAAATCATCCGAATTTTCAAAATCTATTATGCTTCATATTGGTCCTCAAATTGGTGGTGTGTTTCAGTGGCATATGCCATTTTTTTCGCGCTCTTAAAAAAAATCATGAGAACTAAAGTCCAATTACCATAAGGTGGTGGCTGAGTGCAGTGCTTATGAGAAAAGAAAAGAGAAGAGAAGAAAAGGGGAGGGAGAGAGAGAGAGAGAGAGAGAAATCTGCTTACTGTAAGGTGTTGGCTGAGTGCTCATGCTCATGGATATGAGAACAAAATCCACTGAACAATTGGTGGCGGAGTGGTCATGCTCTTAAAAAAATTCATGAGAACTAAAGTCCAATTACCGTAAGGTGGTGGTTGAGTGCCTATAGCCATGAGAAAACTAAATAAAAATCAGCAGCTTTGCCTTTATGCTGATGGGTGGTTAGCAGCATATCGTACGAGAGATTCGGGAGCGGATTTTTCTTTAAGAAATATGTCCCACAAGATTTTGATAATAATATTAAGAGAAGATAGAGAGAGATACAAGAAATCGATTACAATCTTTGGAATATTAAGTGGCCAGAACTGGATATCGTCTGTAGTGGGCTTGAGTGTTAGCTGTTCATGGGACGTGGATTACGGCAAAAGCCCAGGGATTATTTGGACTAGTTCCAGAAGTTTCGTCTGACTATTTATTTTATACCACCGTTTTTCTTTGGATCGAGGTGTACGGAAAAGGCAGTGGACCAAACAACAAGCTCTTACGGGAAAAGCCAGATTATCTCTTGATATTCCAGCAGCATGCAGGAGCATCCGCAAGCTTAACGGTCTTGACCTCCTACCCTTTTTTTCTATTCTTTTGTCATGCATGTTCCTTGATGATTATCTTTGGTAGAACTTACATGATGAAATGGAGCATGGAGAAATTCACTAAAACCCTTCCCCGACTTAGATTCCCCCCCCCCCCCCCCAAATTTAAATTTATATGGGTCTCTTCTTGTCACCGGCGACCAAGCGGAAATCATCCGAAATTTCTAAATCTATTAGGCTTCATATTGGTCCTCAAATTGGTGGTGTGTTTCAGTGGCATATGCCATTTTTTTCGCGCATCGCTTGAATTTGGGTACCAAAGGGAGCATAATCTATTTAGGAAGTTCTGTTATTGCCATTCGTTGCCGGCAACAAGTCGATGTTTATTGGAGCGATAAGTCATCATCAAATAATCGAGTTTGCAATAGATTAAGTATGCGTTGCGGGGATTTTCTGCGCATGTGGAGTGCACTAATGTTTATTTTACGTCTTTCTAATGCATGGATTAAGTGTCGTACCTTCAGTTTCGCATGGATTAAGTGTCATACCTTCTGTTTCGCATGGATAACTTTTGTTCCACACGGGTAAAAGTGGTGAATGAAAGAAGTTTTATTGGACAGTTTGTCTAACTATCTGTTTCTCAATTTTGAGGTGGTGAATCGGCTGTCGTTCCAAATCAGGTTCGCCCTGGGATGGAAGAAGGGGGAGTGCCATTAGCTTCTACCAGGTCTTTCGAGCTCTTTTCTGGAAATTCTTCCTCATTGGTCCGATTTTGCTTCCTGTTTTCGTTGCTGTTGATTAGATAGGGCTATGGTTTGAGGCCTTATTCGAGTGTTTTTTCTTTTTCATTTGGTGCCAGTCTCTTGATATTTCAGCAGCATGGAGGAGCAATCCGAAAGCTTAACGGTCTATACCTCCTACCCTTTTTTCTATTCTTTTGTCATGCATGTTCCTTGATAATTATCTTTGGTAGAACTTACATGATGAAATGGAGTATGGAGAAAGACACTAAAACCCTTCCCCGATACAGATTTTGTCCCCCCTATTTAATTTTATATGGATCTCTTCTTGTCACCGGCGACCAAGTGGAAATCATCCGAAATTTCTAAATCTATTAGGCTTCATATTGGTCCTCAAATTGGTGGTGTGTTTCAGTGGCATATGCCATTTTTTTCGCGCATCGCTGGAATTTGGGTACCAAAGGGAGCATAATCCATTCGTTGCCAGTGACAAGTCGATGTTTATTGGAGAGAAAAGTCATCATAAAATAATCGAGTTTGCGATAGATTAAGTATGCGTTGTGGGGATTTTCTCGCATGTGGAGTGCACTGATGTTTATTTTACATCTTTCTAATACATGGATTAAGTGTCGTACCTTCAGTTTCTCATGGATTAAGTGTCATACCTTCTGTTTCGCATGGATAAGGGTTTCCTAACTTTTGTTCCACACGGGTAAAGTAAAAGTGTGGTGCATGAAAGAAGTTTTATTGGGCAGTTTGTCTGACTATCTGTTTCTCAATTTCGAGGTGGTGAATTGGCTGTCGTTCCGAATCAGATTCGCCCCAGGATGGAAGAAGGGGGAGTGCCATTCGCTTCTACCAGGGCTTTCGAGCTCTTTTCCGGAAATTCTTTCTTCCTCATTGGTCCGATTTTGATTCCTGATTTCTTTTCTGTTGATTAGATAGGGGTATGGTTTGAGGCCTTATTCGAGTGTTTTTTCTTTTTCGTTTGGTGCCAGATTATCTCTTGATATTCCAGCAGCATGGAGGAGCAATCCGCAAGCTTAACGGTCTTGACCTCCTAACCTTTTTTCTATTCTTTTGTCATGCATGTTCCTTGATAATTATCTTTGGTAGAACTTACATGATGAAATGGATCATGGAGAAAGACACTGAAACCCTTTCCTGACTCAGATTTTGTACCCCCTACTTAGATTTATATGGGTCTCTTGTTGCTGGCGACCAAGCGGAAATCATCCGAATTTTCAAAATCTATTATGCTTCATATTGGTCCTCAAATTGGTGGTGTGTTTCAGTGGCATATGCCATTTTTTTCGCGCTCTTAAAAAAAATCATGAGAACTAAAGTCCAATTACCATAAGGTGGTGGCTGAGTGCAGTGCTTATGAGAAAAGAAAAGAGAAGAGAAGAAAAGGGGAGGGAGAGAGAGAGAGAGAGAGAGAAATCTGCTTACTGTAAGGTGTTGGCTGAGTGCTCATGCTCATGGATATGAGAACAAAATCCACTGAACAATTGGTGGCGGAGTGGTCATGCTCTTAAAAAAATTCATGAGAACTAAAGTCCAATTACCGTAAGGTGGTGGTTGAGTGCCTATAGCCATGAGAAAACTAAATAAAAATCAGCAGCTTTGCCTTTATGCTGATGGGTGGTTAGCAGCATATCGTACGAGAGATTCGGGAGCGGATTTTTCTTTAAGAAATATGTCCCACAAGATTTTGATAATAATATTAAGAGAAGATAGAGAGAGATACAAGAAATCGATTACAATCTTTGGAATATTAAGTGGCCAGAACTGGATATCGTCTGTAGTGGGCTTGAGTGTTAGCTGTTCATGGGACGTGGATTACGGCAAAAGCCCAGGGATTATTTGGACTAGTTCCAGAAGTTTCGTCTGACTATTTATTTTATACCACCGTTTTTCTTTGGATCGAGGTGTACGGAAAAGGCAGTGGACCAAACAACAAGCTCTTACGGGAAAAGCCAGATTATCTCTTGATATTCCAGCAGCATGCAGGAGCATCCGCAAGCTTAACGGTCTTGACCTCCTACCCTTTTTTCTATTCTTTTGTCATGCATGTTCCTTGATGATTATCTTTGGTAGAACTTACATGATGAAATGGAGCATGGAGAAATTCACTAAAACCCTTCCCCGACTTAGATTCCCCCCCCCCCCCCCCCAAATTTAAATTTATATGGGTCTCTTCTTGTCACCGGCGACCAAGCGGAAATCATCCGAAATTTCTAAATCTATTAGGCTTCATATTGGTCCTCAAATTGGTGGTGTGTTTCAGTGGCATATGCCATTTTTTTCGCGCATCGCTTGAATTTGGGTACCAAAGGGAGCATAATCTATTTAGGAAGTTCTGTTATTGCCATTCGTTGCCGGCAACAAGTCGATGTTTATTGGAGCGATAAGTCATCATCAAATAATCGAGTTTGCAATAGATTAAGTATGCGTTGCGGGGATTTTCTGCGCATGTGGAGTGCACTAATGTTTATTTTACGTCTTTCTAATGCATGGATTAAGTGTCGTACCTTCAGTTTCGCATGGATTAAGTGTCATACCTTCTGTTTCGCATGGATAACTTTTGTTCCACACGGGTAAAAGTGGTGAATGAAAGAAGTTTTATTGGACAGTTTGTCTAACTATCTGTTTCTCAATTTTGAGGTGGTGAATCGGCTGTCGTTCCAAATCAGGTTCGCCCTGGGATGGAAGAAGGGGGAGTGCCATTAGCTTCTACCAGGTCTTTCGAGCTCTTTTCTGGAAATTCTTCCTCATTGGTCCGATTTTGCTTCCTGTTTTCGTTGCTGTTGATTAGATAGGGCTATGGTTTGAGGCCTTATTCGAGTGTTTTTTCTTTTTCATTTGGTGCCAGTCTCTTGATATTTCAGCAGCATGGAGGAGCAATCCGAAAGCTTAACGGTCTATACCTCCTACCCTTTTTTCTATTCTTTTGTCATGCATGTTCCTTGATAATTATCTTTGGTAGAACTTACATGATGAAATGGAGTATGGAGAAAGACACTAAAACCCTTCCCCGATACAGATTTTGTCCCCCCTATTTAATTTTATATGGATCTCTTCTTGTCACCGGCGACCAAGTGGAAATCATCCGAAATTTCTAAATCTATTAGGCTTCATATTGGTCCTCAAATTGGTGGTGTGTTTCAGTGGCATATGCCATTTTTTTCGCGCATCGCTGGAATTTGGGTACCAAAGGGAGCATAATCCATTCGTTGCCAGTGACAAGTCGATGTTTATTGGAGAGAAAAGTCATCATAAAATAATCGAGTTTGCGATAGATTAAGTATGCGTTGTGGGGATTTTCTCGCATGTGGAGTGCACTGATGTTTATTTTACATCTTTCTAATACATGGATTAAGTGTCGTACCTTCAGTTTCTCATGGATTAAGTGTCATACCTTCTGTTTCGCATGGATAAGGGTTTCCTAACTTTTGTTCCACACGGGTAAAGTAAAAGTGTGGTGCATGAAAGAAGTTTTATTGGGCAGTTTGTCTGACTATCTGTTTCTCAATTTCGAGGTGGTGAATTGGCTGTCGTTCCGAATCAGATTCGCCCCAGGATGGAAGAAGGGGGAGTGCCATTCGCTTCTACCAGGGCTTTCGAGCTCTTTTCCGGAAATTCTTTCTTCCTCATTGGTCCGATTTTGATTCCTGATTTCTTTTCTGTTGATTAGATAGGGGTATGGTTTGAGGCCTTATTCGAGTGTTTTTTCTTTTTCGTTTGGTGCCAGATTATCTCTTGATATTCCAGCAGCATGGAGGAGCAATCCGCAAGCTTAACGGTCTTGACCTCCTAACCTTTTTTCTATTCTTTTGTCATGCATGTTCCTTGATAATTATCTTTGGTAGAACTTACATGATGAAATGGATCATGGAGAAAGACACTGAAACCCTTTCCTGACTCAGATTTTGTACCCCCTACTTAGATTTATATGGGTCTCTTGTTGCTGGCGACCAAGCGGAAATCATCCGAATTTTCAAAATCTATTATGCTTCATATTGGTCCTCAAATTGGTGGTGTGTTTCAGTGGCATATGCCATTTTTTTCGCGCTCTTAAAAAAAATCATGAGAACTAAAGTCCAATTACCATAAGGTGGTGGCTGAGTGCAGTGCTTATGAGAAAAGAAAAGAGAAGAGAAGAAAAGGGGAGGGAGAGAGAGAGAGAGAGAGAGAAATCTGCTTACTGTAAGGTGTTGGCTGAGTGCTCATGCTCATGGATATGAGAACAAAATCCACTGAACAATTGGTGGCGGAGTGGTCATGCTCTTAAAAAAATTCATGAGAACTAAAGTCCAATTACCGTAAGGTGGTGGTTGAGTGCCTATAGCCATGAGAAAACTAAATAAAAATCAGCAGCTTTGCCTTTATGCTGATGGGTGGTTAGCAGCATATCGTACGAGAGATTCGGGAGCGGATTTTTCTTTAAGAAATATGTCCCACAAGATTTTGATAATAATATTAAGAGAAGATAGAGAGAGATACAAGAAATCGATTACAATCTTTGGAATATTAAGTGGCCAGAACTGGATATCGTCTGTAGTGGGCTTGAGTGTTAGCTGTTCATGGGACGTGGATTACGGCAAAAGCCCAGGGATTATTTGGACTAGTTCCAGAAGTTTCGTCTGACTATTTATTTTATACCACCGTTTTTCTTTGGATCGAGGTGTACGGAAAAGGCAGTGGACCAAACAACAAGCTCTTACGGGAAAAGCCAGATTATCTCTTGATATTCCAGCAGCATGCAGGAGCATCCGCAAGCTTAACGGTCTTGACCTCCTACCCTTTTTTCTATTCTTTTGTCATGCATGTTCCTTGATGATTATCTTTGGTAGAACTTACATGATGAAATGGAGCATGGAGAAATTCACTAAAACCCTTCCCCGACTTAGATTCCCCCCCCCCCCCCCCCAAATTTAAATTTATATGGGTCTCTTCTTGTCACCGGCGACCAAGCGGAAATCATCCGAAATTTCTAAATCTATTAGGCTTCATATTGGTCCTCAAATTGGTGGTGTGTTTCAGTGGCATATGCCATTTTTTTCGCGCATCGCTTGAATTTGGGTACCAAAGGGAGCATAATCTATTTAGGAAGTTCTGTTATTGCCATTCGTTGCCGGCAACAAGTCGATGTTTATTGGAGCGATAAGTCATCATCAAATAATCGAGTTTGCAATAGATTAAGTATGCGTTGCGGGGATTTTCTGCGCATGTGGAGTGCACTAATGTTTATTTTACGTCTTTCTAATGCATGGATTAAGTGTCGTACCTTCAGTTTCGCATGGATTAAGTGTCATACCTTCTGTTTCGCATGGATAACTTTTGTTCCACACGGGTAAAAGTGGTGAATGAAAGAAGTTTTATTGGACAGTTTGTCTAACTATCTGTTTCTCAATTTTGAGGTGGTGAATCGGCTGTCGTTCCAAATCAGGTTCGCCCTGGGATGGAAGAAGGGGGAGTGCCATTAGCTTCTACCAGGTCTTTCGAGCTCTTTTCTGGAAATTCTTCCTCATTGGTCCGATTTTGCTTCCTGTTTTCGTTGCTGTTGATTAGATAGGGCTATGGTTTGAGGCCTTATTCGAGTGTTTTTTCTTTTTCATTTGGTGCCAGTCTCTTGATATTTCAGCAGCATGGAGGAGCAATCCGAAAGCTTAACGGTCTATACCTCCTACCCTTTTTTCTATTCTTTTGTCATGCATGTTCCTTGATAATTATCTTTGGTAGAACTTACATGATGAAATGGAGTATGGAGAAAGACACTAAAACCCTTCCCCGATACAGATTTTGTCCCCCCTATTTAATTTTATATGGATCTCTTCTTGTCACCGGCGACCAAGTGGAAATCATCCGAAATTTCTAAATCTATTAGGCTTCATATTGGTCCTCAAATTGGTGGTGTGTTTCAGTGGCATATGCCATTTTTTTCGCGCATCGCTGGAATTTGGGTACCAAAGGGAGCATAATCCATTCGTTGCCAGTGACAAGTCGATGTTTATTGGAGAGAAAAGTCATCATAAAATAATCGAGTTTGCGATAGATTAAGTATGCGTTGTGGGGATTTTCTCGCATGTGGAGTGCACTGATGTTTATTTTACATCTTTCTAATACATGGATTAAGTGTCGTACCTTCAGTTTCTCATGGATTAAGTGTCATACCTTCTGTTTCGCATGGATAAGGGTTTCCTAACTTTTGTTCCACACGGGTAAAGTAAAAGTGTGGTGCATGAAAGAAGTTTTATTGGGCAGTTTGTCTGACTATCTGTTTCTCAATTTCGAGGTGGTGAATTGGCTGTCGTTCCGAATCAGATTCGCCCCAGGATGGAAGAAGGGGGAGTGCCATTCGCTTCTACCAGGGCTTTCGAGCTCTTTTCCGGAAATTCTTTCTTCCTCATTGGTCCGATTTTGATTCCTGATTTCTTTTCTGTTGATTAGATAGGGGTATGGTTTGAGGCCTTATTCGAGTGTTTTTTCTTTTTCGTTTGGTGCCAGATTATCTCTTGATATTCCAGCAGCATGGAGGAGCAATCCGCAAGCTTAACGGTCTTGACCTCCTAACCTTTTTTCTATTCTTTTGTCATGCATGTTCCTTGATAATTATCTTTGGTAGAACTTACATGATGAAATGGATCATGGAGAAAGACACTGAAACCCTTTCCTGACTCAGATTTTGTACCCCCTACTTAGATTTATATGGGTCTCTTGTTGCTGGCGACCAAGCGGAAATCATCCGAATTTTCAAAATCTATTATGCTTCATATTGGTCCTCAAATTGGTGGTGTGTTTCAGTGGCATATGCCATTTTTTTCGCGCTCTTAAAAAAAATCATGAGAACTAAAGTCCAATTACCATAAGGTGGTGGCTGAGTGCAGTGCTTATGAGAAAAGAAAAGAGAAGAGAAGAAAAGGGGAGGGAGAGAGAGAGAGAGAGAGAGAAATCTGCTTACTGTAAGGTGTTGGCTGAGTGCTCATGCTCATGGATATGAGAACAAAATCCACTGAACAATTGGTGGCGGAGTGGTCATGCTCTTAAAAAAATTCATGAGAACTAAAGTCCAATTACCGTAAGGTGGTGGTTGAGTGCCTATAGCCATGAGAAAACTAAATAAAAATCAGCAGCTTTGCCTTTATGCTGATGGCACATGGATTACATAGAGGGTGATTTCACTTTCTTTGTCTACACCGTTTCATGAAGTCAGAAATTATCTGTTGAAAAGATTTCCTCGAAAAGTACAGAAGGCCCAAGTCTGAAAGCGATTTTGTTCTTATCAATTATTGTTTGAGTTTGAGGGAATCTTTTTACCAGTATGTTTTGAATGCCCCTCAATGTGAAGCGATGAATTAGTTTGATCGTGGCTGTTGTGTTATTAGCAAAGGTTAACTAAGGACAATTGGGAAGTATTGTATTCCACGTTTTTTTGTGTTTTCATCATCCAAAAGTATATATTCGATTGTCCGGGTTGCATTTAACACATTTTTTTTTTCTTCATTTGTCGAGTCATTTTTGGACCAACCAATATTCCCAGTTTGGAGCACTACCTACCTGGGGCTGGTGCTTACATTTTGGTTTCTGAAAGGAAAGAGGCATCAAACTATGGTGTAACGAAATTTCTCATGATTTCCTGATGACCAACTGCCCTCGACCAGCTGTCCAGCAGTCCGCATTGCTCCGACACTGAGCACTGTACAAGCTGCCTCACATGCGACAATTAGGGTGATTCAGAGGAAGTCCCTAGCTGGCAATACCCAGCTCAAGTTCTACATCTACCTACTTAGGTACTGATTTTTTTTTTTACTGAAAAAAGGCCATTCTGACTTTGGCTTGTTATAGTATGCTGTGCCACCTTGGATGGTCGATGGTTTATAAATTATATACTTTGTGAATCATTGGGCTTAAGAAATATTCTGGATGAGATCATTGGATAGTCTGGAAATTTGGACCATTGTGGATATTGATAATGCTTAGCTGTGTATGATGTTGGGAGGCCTTAGACTCTAAGCATACTCCGTGTGAATGAGACAAAACAGAAATAACATGCTAATGTTAGATAATCTATGTATCTGTCCTGATTCAGTGGAATAAGGTTTAAGCGTTGTCGTACATGTGACTTCATCATTGGTAGATCAAGGTAGCCTTGTTTCGTGGAGGTAAGATTCATTGTCCCGCACATGCTGTTTTTTAAATGGGTTCATTTTGAAGATGCATTTCATGGTGAATGAATGTACAGAAAGTAGTTAATTGGGGTTCTACTTTGAGCACTTGAAGAATAGGTCGATGTGATTGCATAACTCACTACGTTGTGTAAAATAAATGGTTTTTACATTATCAGTTATGTAGGAGTTTTCTGGCAATCTGAAGACATGTTCGGGAGGGCTTTGGGAAGAGGACAATGGTCTTAGACCATAAATAAGGAAGATTTGTGCAACTTCCCTTCGATTTCTGCTCCAAGTAATACATTGTCTAAAATAAATAATTTTGACATAATTACTTGTGTAGGAAGAATTTCCTGAAAATTTGATGACGTAGTCACGAAGGCTTTGTGGAGAGTACAACTGTCTTAAACCTTTAGTAAGCATTGCCCTTGATTTCTAGCTTTGAGGGTATTTGGCATGACTATTATAAAAAAACCAATCGGGATGTTTAGGCGAAATGATGATCTCTAGGAATGGGGTTGCTTGATTTGCATGCAGTTGATTAAGAATGTCAACCTTGCTTCATCTTATTTCCGGTGCTTGTCTTTGATGTATGACTAAGTCTAAGAATTTTCTTAATGTGAGTCATTGGACCTAATTCTATTGGCGTCATATGAACTTATGATTCGACAAATCTTTATTAATTATTGATATTATGAAATGAGTCTAGCTTTGGAGTGTAGTATTTTCGGAGACTACAATTAAGCGACATCGTACGTATAATGTGACAGTTGGATTTGTGGGTTTTTTTTGGGGCATTTGATTAGAGTTTGTCATTCTCATCTTGTAAAATTGAGTTCTTTATTATCCTCTCTGAATTTGATCGTTCTTTTCTTGAGGATTCAAGTTATTGGAATCATAACAAGGTAAGCTATCAAATTGCAAATTGCTAAGCTTTCTTTTGTTCATGCTTAAAACTCATTGATTTATCAGTCTTTGAGTAAACTTTTTTGCCCTCTTTCCATCGTGGACTCGCTTTCTTCAGTTGACCACTAGCTTTGTATGCGTTTTTTCTTCCTCCTCCCCCTCCCGCCTTGTATCAATCTCAAGTGCTGACGGTCTTTTTCGAATTCCATTATTTAGTCTGAGCATGCTTGGTTGTGCCTCTTTTTAAGGAGAGTTGGCCATGCTTGGTTTCTTGGTTGCATCTCTTCAGCGTCTGGTAATATGGTAAGGCATTTTGGCGCCCCTTGTATAATATTTGATTGGCAATAAGATGTGGTTAGTTATTAATAAAGGTGGTGTTGACTACAGATTATGCTTTTGGGTTCCTGTTTCTGGCGATCTTTGCATTACTTGACTATGTTATGATTGTTCTCTTAAAATTGGAAGATGAGCATTACAAACCTCGAGTTACTAATATATTTTTAATAATCTGGACAAACCTGGCTTTCTTATTAGTCTGTATGAGTTTTGAGGGGGGTAGGTTTATGATATATCTAACAGTTTGCGCTAGTCTCTAGTTGCATTTTTGCCTGGTGATCATCTTTGTCGTAAACTTTTTTTGCCGGCTCTGTGGTTAATTAGACATAATTTTCATATCGAAGAACCGTTTTTATGATCGCCCCATGAAGTGTTATTACGCAAAGAGCTGTTAGTACACCCCGTTGACGTCAAGTGAGTAGGCAATTTCTATTAGGGCGTTTGCAGCTCCTTTTAGGAAATATGGTTTTATGCATGTGTTCATTTTTGTTCTGTGCTTGGTGTAGGTACTCAAGGGCGTGCCTGCCCTACGATGAAGAATGATGTTGCTGGAAACAATTGAAGTGCTCCATGGTTTGCCGTCTCCCTAAAACGACATACACGGTATATGTGCTATACGGGGGTGCCAATTTTCATGGTGAAGGGGGGTCGAGGTGGGGTTAGATGCCTCGATCCAATGTCCTGGTTATCCTTTGCATTTATTTACATTTTCATCAATTTTCTTTCAAGCGCGTGGGTTAGGAACTGTTTCATTTTGATGGCTAGGGCGTGGGATGTGATGTAGCTTTTGATGGCTCTCAGTAAAAGCTGAGATCTTCCCCCCTCTCCCGAAAGTCCTCCATCTTTCCGAGTCCCAACTTTCCTCTGGGGATGAACCTTTCCTCTCATTGTCTTGGTCTTGCTCCCTCTCCTCTCTCTTTCTCATCCACTGCTTAATCAATCTGCTCTGGTGTTGCCCTCCTTAGTGCTATATCTGGTTCTCCCAGTTCAAAGTGATATCATCTTTGTCCTCGGCATTGCTAGCTGCCCTTCCTATCTACTCTGATCAACAACCCCACATATTTAACCCCTGCCAAGAAGAATTAGAGGGTCTTTGACCATAAGAATGCCAAAACACTGTTTTCACATTCTTATGGTCAAAGACCCTCTAATTCTTCTTCCCTCTAATCATCAGATCTTCTTACTTAGACGCCCAAAAATGAATAAACACGTGATTCCTCTCTCTCTCTCTCTCTCTCTCTCTCTCTCTCTTTCTCACCCATCTCTAATACTCATAAAACGGGAGATGTCTCCATGTACTTGTGTTGTTGGTTGTGGTAAGCTTTGATTGTCTTCAGTTGTTGATGACTAATAATTCCTTCATTCTTTTCCAACTATGCTTTTTTTTCTTGCCTTATGGTTTGGGTGCCCCACCTTGGTTTTATTTCATTTGTGTTTGAATTTCTCTCCTCGTGACTTTGAGGTTCAATTACGGAAGTTGAAGTGAAGTTTTGAGGCAAATGGGTTTCGTTGGTTTGTTTTTCAGGGGGGTTTTGTTCTTTAAAACCCGTACAAATGAGGTTTCCAAACGGATAGATGCCTGCTTTGCACGCTTTCCTTTTTCTTTGATGCATTTGACTCATTTCGAGTGATGGGTCTCAAATCGTTTCAATTCGAGGGTTTGGGCATAGGGATATGAAGATTATACGTATATTTTTTTAGAAATAATTCATGAACTGAGGCGTGTTTTTAAAACTCACCCTTGATGACAATTTTTCAAATTCCATTTTTCAAAGATTCAAAAATTTTAAAATGCTGGAAGGGGCCTTGTTTGGATAGAGAGGATGCGTTGGACTTCTAAGCCCCCTTAGTTCCTTATGTTGGATAGAGGGGACGTGTCTCTTTGTAAAATCACCTAAATTTTGAAACATCAATCGTATTTCACGATTTTTTTTATAAAACTAAGCTTATAGGTGCATAGGAATATAATGTAGCTTCTGGCGTGCTCTTTGTTGAATCTCTTCCCTGACTGTCATCGCAAGTAATGTGTCTTTTGAAATGGCTCTGTCCGCACTTCTCTTGAATTTTCCCCGATCTCCTTCCTTCTCTATGATTTTTGGTGCTTTGCTCAGCTTCCGTTAGTACCCGGGGAGAAACATTATTCATTCCAGCTTTCCCAGATTGTTTTATTGATCCTTCTGTAACTTATTGTCATTTTTTTCATCCGCATGAGATTGCTGAACCTATGGACATATCCTTACCCCCACGGGAGCTCTTTCTCATCCATTCCTCACTCTGCTTTAGGCATCACTTTAATAGATGCCATATCCCTTTTTCTTCCAATGCCTAGACCTCCACTTTAGGGAAATTCCCAAAGCACTTGAAATTGATGACGTCACAAGCAGCACCTCATCCTCACCGCACCAGATCACCCCTTCCTCAGCCCTACATCTTTCCTACATCTTCTTTGCCGTTGTCTTTGTGGTTCCCATGATCCAATGGCCCTGTCTCGTATCTTTCCTTTGTCTTCATTGGTCTTGGTCTTAATCCTTCCCCTTACTCCCGAGAAATCCCCACAAATCTAGAGAAAATTTACTCTGGGGATTAAAAGATCAACCATGTACACATCCTCAGGGCCAGCTTATTCTCATCAACTTGTTGTTTTGTGATATCGAGTTTGCTGGTAGTAAAGCTGGGGGAGATAAACAAAAAATTTTAAAATATTTGATCATAGAAAGCAAAATGGTTTATGGACTAATTGTTTACTTTCTTTCATTTTTCGTGTTTTCGGATTCCGTGATCCAATGACCCTGACTTGCGTCGTTGCCTTGTCTTCATTGGTCCTGGCCTTGATCATTCCCCGTTGCTCGGTAAAACTTTTTTGACATATTTATCACCCTTGCTGTTATTAGCAGCAAGCTCAGTTTCCTTGCTTTTAAACAATTGCTTTTAAGGAAAACAAGTTCAGAAATTGGAACTTACTATTTTAAACAATTAGTTCCGTAATTTCTACCGGGAAAGTTAAAAAATTCGAGAAAAGCAACGAGTGAACTGCTAGACTCTCCTGTGGATTTCCTCATTTGAGATTGACCACCGTAACTCCCCAATCGATTTAAACATTCTCACTGAACTCTGTTTGGAATATCGAGTTCTTTGTTAAATTGAGCTTTTTGTTAGTAGCAGCTAGTTTTGGGACGATAAACCGAGAATATATGGTTACTAACAATGAGAGCTGCATGTTTCCGGTCCAGTAGTAGCTTTTTTATATTTGTGAGATAACAGCGGGGGAAGGGGGAGTGTTTAGTTCTATCTTTTTCTAGTCTTTGCGGATCCCGTGATGCAATGGCCCTGACTTGCAACTTTCCTTTGTTTTCATTGGTCATCGTCCTGATTCTTACCCCTCTACTTATCGGGAAATCCCCACAAATCTAAAGAAAATTTCAACTAGGGGATTATAGGATCACTAAGCTTTGCTACTATTTTATCGTTTAAGGTCAAACATTTTGAAATTTGAGAAAAGCAGTGAATGAACTATTCAACTCGTCAATGGATTTCAAGTCTTACTATCTTAGCTCCCTCCTATGTTTTCTCGCTATAATGAACACATTGTTTGGAGTATCGGGTTTTTTTGTAAATCAAGCTTGTTACAGACGATAAATTTGGTTTTGGGAGGAGGGGGAGTGTTGAGTTCTTGCGTTGGATGGATCCACCGCTCTCTTTTGCGTGTTTACATGAGTCTGTAGTTCGGCAGGGAATTTAGGAACATCTTGATGGTGCCGACGGGAGAGACAAGCATCGGTCTCTTGGATTGTTTGATATCAACAAGGGGGTGGCGGGGATGCTATTAGTTGGTGACAACAACAACCACAATGAATGATATTCACTATAATTTATTTATATCTATCTTGTTATTTTATTTATCAACGGAAACCGTCATCGCTTCGTTCCGTTATTTATTACTTTCTCACTTAACTTTGGGAACTGTGGATTGTCCTAATTGATCAAATCGAGCAAATCATTGTCATTGTTCCGAACAAATCAAAGACTCGTGATAGTCTGGCAAAAGAAATAAAAGCCCCCACCCCCGGAAATGTGGTTGTCCTACGCTGGAAATGGCAAGAGTACTCTGGTTGAAATATTAGGTAAGTTTGAGTAGAGTTTGTAATAGGTTTTGTTGATGAAGCGTGACATTCTATCAAACAGAAGTTAAACATTTACATTACATAACAGAAGCTACTCAAATTATAGAACATAAGCTATATTTTTATAATTAAATGATTGTTTAGTAATTATTTGATTAGGAAAATAAAAAGAGTTGATCAAGATATTAATTTGATCAAATTTTCTTGATTACATTTAAACTGCAATCTTATCTAATATTTTGTTTTCTAAGACTTATTTGTCAAGATTCAGCATTTAACCTAGAATTTCTTGTATAATTAGGAGTCAATTCGGTCACATTTTCTGGAAATGTTCTTGTGTTATATGTGTAATATCCAGAGAGCGTGGGAAGAACTTATAGTCTTTTCGTTTGAGCTTAGTTAGTCACACACGAGGGATGGAGCTGCCGAAGGCTGCATCGTTGGTGAAGTCTTCTGGGAGAGTGACCTGAGGGCTACGAGGGACTCTTAGTTAGTAGCTGCAAGAAACGTTGGTGGAGGCGTGCGGCAGGTTGTTGGCGTGGCCAATGCGCAGTTTGCCGGAGAGAAGGGCAGGTACCTCAGGAGCACATAAGGTGATGGACTAATCAGCTTCTGTGGTGTGACTGTACAGGATAAACTTGAGCAGGGGTTTTGTGTCTGCTTAGCCGTGGTCTCGAGGGACCACGCAGAATAACCTTAGGCATGGGTGTGTATGTTCAGCCGTAATCTCGAGGGACTACATTGGAAAACCTTAGGCAGTGGTTTTGTGTCTGCTTACTCGATGTCTCAAGGGATCGCACAAGGAAACTCGCAGCAAGGTATTTTTCAAGTAGGAATGCCGCCAGAGTGAAAAGTCCTGTGAAAGTCGCCACGGGTTGCTGTGCAGGTGGAGACACTGTCGGAGTGAAAAGTCTCAAAGGAAGTCGCAGCGGGTTGCTGTGCAAGAGAGGACACCGCTCGAGAAAAATGTCCGACAACCGGTTACCTTTGTTAGTCATGTTAGCGTGTGCACCGAGTCACTTTGCTACGGATTCTTCTGGTTTATGCTGTGAAATTCAGTCAAGGGTTGACACATTTGGTACAGAACCTTTTGGATTGTGTTGTGTAACTCAGTCACTCTAGTATATAACCTTCTGGTATGTGCTATAAAAGGTTGATAACGTATCACCTTCTGTAATTGCTACTACATTAAGTTCTAGTGATAACCATCTAAATTATTGTTGAAGAGTGGATGTAGGCAAGTTTCAGAATTACTATAAAAGCTTTGTGTCCATCAAACAAATTACAATCACATTCGCACGTTCTGGCTTACATAAACTTGTTTCTACAATTCTGTTTTACATAAGCTTTCTTCCTCTGCAGAGTTTGTTGAAAAAGAGTTAGAAATTCTTAATTGAACTTTAATACTAATTCACCCATCTCTTAGTGTAACATTATATTTCTATCTCGTTGATACCAAAAAATTAAACCCTCCATCTTTAACGGGCTTGAGCATTATCTCGTGGTGCAACACAGTTTACAAGTTATTACTTATATACATGCGTCATAAGTGAAGGAAGTGCTTCCCGAGCTCAATGGATCGAAGCAGTTGGTAGTCGTACCCGAGCATCGTATTGTTGATACTACCATGGTGACACAAATTGATTAGGGGATAAGCAGAGCAACCCAACAAGGTCTACATTGAAGGTTGACATCTGGAAAGCATATGATTTCACGGAGTGGGGCTTCCTTCTAGCATTCTTGGGGTGCTTCGGAATTCCAAATTCATTCGTCCAGCTTATCATAATATGCATGACAACGACCAAGTTCTTTTTTAGTATATCAAGGTAGCGTGGGAGAGCATGTGTCAACTAAAAGAGAAGGTAGGACTTAGGCTAAAGTGGGTCACGTAGTGAAATAGGGCGATGATGATGAGGCAGATTTGGCATATATTTTTGGTCTTGGTGGGCGTTGTATGGGTCCAATGGGTGAGAATGTATCTCCTGAGAGTGAGTCCTTCTAGCAGGTGAGACAACCAGATAGGTGTTCCTAGATCTGATGACAACTACATACATTGAAGCATCTCGTGAGGTGGCTTATTGCTTGACGTATGGGGAATGATAGTCGATCTCTGTTTTATTTGATTCGTAGTCTTGATTAGATCCATAGGTGAAGGTTTTTGAGCGTAATGAGGTCGTGCAATCTAGGATCCTTGCAACGGTATTTGTGGCGGACTTCTTTTCTGATTAAAGCTATCAAAGCTACTTTGAGGCAGGGCACATGTGAATCTACCAACAAAAGCTAACATGCTTTGATAGGTGGCGCGAGCTTCTGTCGGTAACTTGTTATCCATCGCAAGGTATTTCGGATCGAGTTGTCTGGTAATTTTTCTATGATAGAGTTTTTACTATTTCGTCTGCTTGGAGATATTTATGCATAGAGTTTCCAGTTGTTCTTTGGGCTAGCTCTATGTTGTCCAAGGGTATGCTGTCGCATTTTTGTTAGTTCTGTAGCTAGTCGTACAAGATAAGCCATATACGTCAAATATGTTATTCTGTCTAGTTGTGGTGTCGTCTTCGACATCACTCTGCAAATTGCGAGGGTAGATGATGGATCACTTATTCTTCTCATGCTGATACTCAGTGGAGGTATGGATATACACATAAGGGCAACTTGTTGCGCTGAAGTTCCTGAGGACTTAGAGTGGTTGATATGCTCTTCTCGCCGGCTGGAGCCACACTCTAAAGCGTCTTCCATTTCCTCATATGTTAAGAGGTTGTGTCTTCCTACTTGTGCGTGAGCGAAACAAACGTCGAGTCGGTGAGCGTTCGATACATCTCAAGTCATTTACTTCTATTATCCTCGTGTATGTCCCTAAGATATAACAGCTTATTTATTTCTTTTGATGCACTTACGTATACGAGGTATATGTTGGTTCTGAGTATGGCTTGATTTCAAGAAGTATGTCCATCTAATCATTTTACAAACTTTTTATGGGTTTATACAGTATTATTTTAAAAAAAAAAAAAAAAAACTGACACCGTTAAGGGAAGAAAATCTTGAAATGCTCAAACAATTTCTCCATTATGCAACTTTGGTGATCGATAGCACAACTTAAGTAACAAAGTGGAGTTTGAACTTCTAAATCAAAGTCATGATACTTATTCTTTAGACTTTAATATTTAAGTTTTTAGGTTTAACATTTATGATTTAGTGCTACTATTTAGGGTTTAGACTATCATTAAAGTTATGTTTTAAGTTTTAGTGTTTAGTATTTATGATGAACATTTTACTACAGATTTAAAAACTTTAACTATTATAATTTAGATTCAAAGAAAATAAATAAATAAAATCAATTTTACTCGTTTTTAATATATTTAGAATGTACATACTTTTTTTTCATTTAGATAAACATTAGGATGATCATGGCCGATTTATAAAAATCCCGATCATTATGGGGAGAAAATCTTGAAAGATAAAAACTTATTTCTTAATTATATAACTTTGGTTATCGGCACAACTTACTTTGAGTAATAAAATGCAAGGTCGAGCTTCTAAATCATGCATCAACTTGTCTTAATTGTGGATTCTAGAGAAGTTGTTTTGGTTCACCAATTTTTTTTTTCCCGATTTGATTTTTTATAATTAATTTTTTTACTGGTTCTGGTAAACATAGTGATGAATTAAAGGCAGCTTACGCTCATAAGCTTGTAGAAATTTGTTTCTTTTTGAAAAAATGACATAAATACTAGTAGAGTACTTAATCAAATAGCTAAGCGGCCAGGGGACACGTGTTGGGATCTCATTTTGAATCAATATATAGTTTGATAAATATGTTTTACTCTACTTATGATGTTTTAGATAATATGATAATTAATGGATCTCAAAGTAGCGATGTTAATTGTGCTCTAAATAAATTATTATGCTTTGATTTTGTTTTTATTTAGTATATGATGAAAAATATTCTCGAAATTACTAACATTCTTTGTCGAACATTGCAGCATTATTCTCGAGATATTGTAAATTACGGGCATTTCTTTTCGAGTACGAAAGAACTAATGGTTTCTTTCTCATAAATTCGGTTAGAAAAAATCTTTTGAAGGATGCTCGTTTATTTTGTGATCTTCACCATATTGATATTCCTAAATGAGCAGTCATTGTATGGGAAAACAAGGTAGGGTGAAAACAGGAATGCCAGATAAACTTTGAGCATTCTTACCGATATAGATAAAATATGTTTACTTACGGAAACATTTTATCTATCTGATTTTTAGGATTTGGAACTTAAACATTTGAAGATGTAGTTACAATACTACCAGTTGTAATGCGAAAACTGGAGCATTTGAGATTTGTGTCCAGTGAAGAAGGCTAAAAAAAAAAAAAAAATTATCCCCTGGATTGTTGACGACAGGCAACTTTTTTGGGAAGGTGAAGGTCGCGAGCCACCCTTGTTATCTCCTGGGCCGTGAATATCGCAAGATACACGTAGGGGGATTTTGACTGAAAAGTTTGTCCTGTTATTGCAGATATATATACTCCCTCACAGGTCTTATTGTTTATACATTTGATGATTGTATTAATGTGATTTTCTTAGAAGAAGATTCCGTAGCTTTATTAATTTTATGGTTCCCGAGAAAGGTTAGCTACACAAAACTAACTTTATTACAACTTTTAAAACTCTTAAATAATATTAATGATAAATATTAAATCGTCCAGAAATATTACGTCGTAATATTAGCAAAATATGCCAGAACGCGACAACCTTGTCAATATGCTCGTCCGGCGATAAAATGATAAGAGTCACGTTTCAGATTCAAAGCCAATGTTCCAAAATCCTTCCGGTGTAAGAGGAGGAACATGACCATACCTGTGTCTAGAAACACCATCATGATGCTCACAATGCAGGATCCTGCCATCTTTGCTTTCACGATCACTCAAGGCATCGAAGAATTTCTTGCATTGCCTGCATTCAATGCCTTTCAGATGTTCCCGTTCATCTTTCTTTCTTACAGGAGCAATAAACTTGAAACATTCATCCCCAGCAGAAGATACTGGTCTTAGCTGTTTTTTATGGCTCAAATTAGCTACTAGGTCCTCTGAATCATCATCAGAGCCAATAACTCTCTCCCTTGATTCATGGACAGTAGAGCTAGCGCCTCCATACTTCCCAGCTTTCTTCAGGTGATCTTTGATGTTCTCAAAAGGAGTATCGAGAAAGTCATCATGGGGGTCAAGACCTCTAACATCCTGATTGGACCGAGTCTCTCTCCAAATTGATGCATTACGCTTTTTGCCCATGGTTATGTTTAATTCTCCACCATTGACACTTCCTGACGGAGTTCCTCTCCAATTCATTCTGGTTTTTTTTCCACCTGTGGCTTTGTTTAATTCTCCATTGATGAGATGCCCCAACAAAGGCTCTTGGCCAAAATCAGGTGATGAGGTGCTTGTATCTTCAACTTCTGTATCTACTCCATCGTTGGTGACATCTTTGATATTGTCCTGAAATTTTGAATTCACGAGTTTACTAGACCCATGCAAGAGGCTGCTCAAATTATCAATAGCTGCATATTCTTTCCCATCTTCTAGGGCAATATAATCTTCACTGAAAATCTTCTCTTTTTTCATGCCACGAGGGACTTCAGTTGTGGAAAGTGCTTTGCCTCTCTGAGCTGCTGCCATTTTAAGATGAAACTAGGATGCCTTACAAGGGTAATTTCCAGGGACATCACCGCATAAAAAGATTATAATGACACTATTGCACGACAAGAAGACAAATTCTTGATAAACTGGGCAAGTACATACATAGAAGCATAATGCTAAAATTCATAAAGTTGGAACTGCAAGTTTCCTTAGACCAAAGGAGAAAATGGTCTTACCTGTCGTTGTTAGATCCTTCTGTTGATGTCCTGAAAACGAGTTTTCAAGGACAAACTTTTTTGGAACAAAAGGGTCACCAGAACTCAAACCAACCTTCTTACAGAGGAAGTTGTATTGAGACTTCAGCTGCTTATAAGCATTTACGGCATCAATTCTCTTTCTCTCAGATATTAGCATCAATTCCTGGTAGTATTTTTGCTGATCTTCCTTCAGGTCCTTGCCAGAACATTGCACTCCAAATGGAGGCAGATGTCTCTCCTCTTCCTTCAGTTGCAAGATTGTCTTAGGTATTTCAAAGTTCACACAAGTTTCCACAAAACATCCGAGCGACCGCTTCTCTGATATTCTGGTTTCATTAGCTTTTTCGGTTGTTTCTAGAATATCTTTCCCCTCTGGACAAACATCAACTCTGGAAGGGCTTGATCTGACCGGAATAAGCTCATTCCTCTTCTGACTATCAATCAGAGGCTTCTCTTTATATGGCCCTTTTGGCCCCAATGAATCCTTCTTTACTGGTTTTACAAGTAACTGGTTCCATCGAGCCAATTCGGCATCTTTCTTTCTCAGATCCTCCAGAAGTCCCATGACGGCAGCCTCCAGATGCTTGTGTCTGGCTAGAAGAGGTTTTTCTTTCTCATGAATGGCAAGTTGTGTTCCCAACTCCTTTGAGGAGGCTGCACCCGATTTGACTAACTGTATCAGCTCGTCTTGATGATGTATTCCCTCAATAATCTCCTCAATCTTTTGTTTGAGATCACACTGGATGTTGTTAACCTGTAGCTGCAGAATGCTAAGTTTTCCGTTCAATTCCTCCTTCTCCTTTGCCAGCTGAAACAACTCTTTCCGGAGAATTTGCCCTTCCAAGACAGCTTTCTGCCTTTCAAGCTTAAGCTTGTCTACTAACTGGACGAGGAGGTCCCTTTCCTGTTCCTTGCATGCAACCTCCAAGCTTCTAGATTTTGATAGGAAGTCTGGAAACAATTGACGACAAAATATGTACTCGATCTGAGAAATCCTATCCTTAACTTCCTGGATAGTTGCAACCAGTACAGTACTGAGTCCAGATACATCTTTCTCTTCAATACAATCAGGAGGTTCTGGGTGGTGGCCACCCATACCGTCTGCACGGACATTGAGGGAACAAGAACATGCCGGTTAAGGATTAAAATAGGGTCATCGATCAGTACATGCTCCAGGAAGTTAACTTTATTAATTCAAGGGCCGTCCAAACAATGGGGCAGGGACCTCGAAACACAAGCAACAAAAAAGCACATCCAAAACCAGGGGAGTGAAGTGGATAGAGAGAGAGTCGAAGGCCCGCCTCTCACTGCCCGAATCGTCAAAATGTAAATGACCATTCCCACGTACTAAGGGAGGAGGGGAAGTGGATGAACTTGGCGAAAACAAGGAGAGACCCCCATATAAACACAAAAAAAGGGCAAAGCATTCGTCGGCCCCGAGAAAAGCAAGCAGAGCGAATTGAATCATCCGAGCAATAATTGAAACCAATGAGAATGCGGAGGTACCCCGCGCAGTACGGATTGTGCTGGGGTGCTTGCGTCGTCAGTTAGCCATTCGAGCTTCCTCCTTGCCTTCCAATGCGAGAGCTTCCGAGTGGAAGGGGGGGGGGGGGGGGGATTTAGTCGGGGCCCGTTGGTTACGGCCCCGGGGGCTTTCTCTACTTTAGGGACCCAGCGGCGTTTTAGTCTATCATCGTCGCCTTCGAATTGTTAATTTGGCCTTCTATGAATATATTGCTAAGAATTTCTAATAACTAATAAAAATTAACTTTGACATAACAGACCCGAGCTGCTTTGATCTTCCATCTAAACTCTAGACCGTTTCTTGACAACTCCCCTCCTGTCATAAAACTGGGACAACGGAATTGCAATTTTAATCGGGACAGTGGCCATAACAGTAGACGAACTCGGCGGGGTGGATAAGTACGAACCGTGCTGGAGGCTCGACCCGCACAACTTTTTCTTCTAAATCAACAAACCCTACAACATCAAATCCCTTCGGCGGAGGTTGCATAGGACAGGAACTTTTGCTTTCACACGACTAAATAGCCGATTGCTTCAACAATAACTACGATTCTAGAGGGCAGTTTAAACTCCTGTACGGATTTCACGCTTTTCAACAATCCAGAAATGGCCACCACTCGTCCACATCCGCATCCACGCCCACTCCAGCCTCGTAAATGGATTTGAAAAGTCCCAAAACATCAGGAGAATCTTTCCATCACCCGAATCTACCTCAAAGTCTAGTAACTTTTTTCTAGCTAATCCAGAGACATTTGAAGTTTTGGAAGGTTCCATTATCAAGTAAGCAGAGGAATTCTGCTACATTTCAACTCATTCCGGTGACCCTTACAAAAAAAAATATATGCCAGACTACGTTATTTCTTTCATAGAACCAACCAGTTGCGACATCAGTAATCATCGCCCCTGGAAATTACTTCTTTACATGTCAGCCGCAGCAAGATGGTATACTCAAACTGAGACACGTAGCTTCCTTTCACATCAAGAGGAGGACAAGCCTGCAAGATCAAGTAAAGACTAATTAACTGCACGACTGTGAGGCTGTTACTACATGGATGGCTGAACGCAAAGCAAGGAGAAATATTCCAGTTACTAGGGATTACCTCAACAATACCAGAGTCACACAAGTTCTTCACGGCCATTAGATACTTTGTTTCCCCCAAGTGATCCAAGTAGCGCCTGCAAAATGCTAACAACGAGAACTTCTTGTTGATCGTTGCAACTGCTTTGCTCTGGGTAACCTCAGAGGAACGTGACCAACTTCAAAATTTTTCATGTAATGACTGCATTCCAAACTTCTCTAACATAACCTTTTCATGTAACTCGACTGGACTCCTTTATTCATCAGTAATTAATAGATAGCATGCTTTTAATTTTGGCGTTCCCTGGTTTTGGTAGTCCGATGGAAAAGGTGATGTGTTGGTGCAGGGGATCTGGTCTTCTCGTTGTCCTGGTGGTTTCTGTGGATGCCATCAACGTTCCCTGTTTAGCCTTGGTTAATTTGCAAGTCTGGCAAATTGAGTCTGGTGTACCCCTTAAGCGAGGTCAACCTCTACAACCCAGGGTCTATGGAATTTCCTGTTACCGTAACTAGCACTACCATCCCTGTAAAAGCTCATATACACCAAAGTCCAAATAGTCGGCGGCTTGGTATTGCTTAACCAAAGACTCGTTCGAGACTTGGAAATGCAACTATCCCCATTAGTAGATTTGCCCACCAAAGTCATGTGTGCTACCTTGATCGAGTACAAACTATCTTACTTCTAAATAAAAAGATGTTCCTGACAAGGGCATACTACAGCTGGGAGTCGCGTGAACCCCAAAGACTTTCAGCTGTACATTCAGGAGATTTGTCTGGTTCTGTCCACCACCTGCACCGGTGTAAGGGCTTCAACCCCGGTGTTGTTGCAGCAATAACCTCAGGTACTCCATTTGCTCATGTTCCCCCTGAAGCTTTTCCCACTAAATGAAGGAATGTAACAGCATCAGCTAGTTGAACTTACGAGTGCTTGGGTGAATAGAATTTCCCATTAACCAATGGCCGAACAAACCTCTTGATGGGAAATGGACACAACTTTCCAACCAGCTGCATTGATATACCGCCGCTTCAGAGCCGTGTGGCCCAAGGGAATCCCCGCACAAAATGAGAAGATTATTCATGTTGGAAACAGAGTAAAAACGAGGACTCCAAACTAAAAGGCGTCCCAGTGTTTAAGTACAGGGACGAAGCTCACAAGTATTTCTCGAGAAATGTGTTGGCCCATCTATCTCCAAAGCAATTCTCTTATCGATCAAAGCTGCATCCACGGTGTAACAATCGATTATGTATTCTCGAACCCAGTTGAGGCCGGTGCTTACCAGAAGTCGTGCAACTTCCTTCTGGAATGATGAGGTTACTTTTTGGTTGAATCGCTTAGTTCTCACTGCTCGGGTTATTTTCCCCTCGAGATTGCTATTTAGACATTTTCCTAGGTGCGGATATTCCAGCTTCAGGCACTCATTGACAAGATGAACTTGTGAACCGAAAACAACGTCCTCCCTATACTGCTCCGAGATCCTCTGCTCCTCAAAGTAGCCAATCACCCTCCATGTGTGGGAAAAGAATATCCGATGAAGCTGTCCAAGTGCCGCATAGGACCAAGCCAGGTTGCCTAGCTGGTTCCTGCTCGGTCTTAGCACCAAAGAATCTGATCCTGTGATGCCCTTGACGTCCTCCGTGATTCTCCCACGATCAATCTGGTCACTATTTATGCCCCCTTCTCCGACACAGCTCTCAAGCTGATGGGGACTTGCGTAAACACTGTCCAAAGAATCCAGCACAAGGTTAGGGGGTTCATTCATAAAAGCAAAAGCCCACAATAGCTGGGCAAGCTCCTGTTCTCCAAAACCGCGGATTTCAGCAGCTGCCCTCTGGGACAATTCAGCAAACAATTCAGGGCAGAGTGCCTCATCGTAGCAAAAGCACCAGCAACGTTGGCCATGTTCTGTGAATTGAACTCTCCCACTTTAGTCAGAGAAACCTCGGCAATCCTATCCATTTCCGATGCGTAAAGCAGCTCGCCACCAATGCCCATGCAATGTTAGATATGCCTTGAGCAGAGCAGTCTGGCAAGGACATCATGGCGATTCCCACGAGCATCGACATCTCCCTCTGACATGCAAATGTCAGCCTCCTAGAACTCATCATGGTGACCAATTCCATGTTTTTAGCAATCCGGTGGAGAGCAGTGACTATGTTGAGTGGGGAAAGGGGGGACGGACTCAGGCCCTTCCCGACGGCCACGATCATCTCTGATACCACGTGAAGGACTTCCTGAGCAGTTTGTGCTTCGACAATGGTCCGGTTCAGATTAATCTCTTTCCGACGGTCAGAAGGCCCGGAGAACTCAGAAAGACTCTGGACGAATTTGGCCATTGCCTTGCCCTTCCTCTCCTCGAACATACCGCCTGCCAATGCGCTCACCTTCTCTCTCAGAGCATCAACACTCTCATTCTCATCTTCGTCCGCAAATAAGTCCTCAATATTCTCTGGTTCCTCCATGTCAGGACCAATGCTGTCCATGTCATCCTCCGACTCCGACTCTTCATTGCCGATTGCCTCTTTGTTCACCCGATTCGTGTCGTTGAGCTGCTTCTTGCTCCTATTCATCTTTTTCTTATTCTTCTTCTTGTTGGGAGAGACCAAGCGCTCCAGTTGGACAGAGAGGCCACGTGCCTCAACTGCTCTCAGGGCAATCTTCCTTGCCCGGACGCACCAACCCATGGACTCGGTATTGGCCAAAAGCGTAGAGTCGGATGTGTGGACGCGTTTCTTCCTCGTGTTGGGGGCATGGCAACTCGAGGGGTCAAAGTCTTCCCCGAGGAATTGAGACTCCCAATCTGCTACAGAGTCGGCGAAGCCATCGGTCGTGACCTCAACCCCGTCGTCCCTGCTGGCATGGAAGGTCCTCAAGCCGACAAACGCAACTCCAGATGTCCGGAAAGCAGATATCCCAGTTGGGAGAAGGGGAACACACGGTATCATTCTCGGGGGTGAAGTGAAGAATCTGTGGGTAGAAAGGGCGTTGAGTAGCCCTTCCATGCCCGCCTGTCTGTGAAGCAAGTTGATCCCGGGGGTTTCGTCCCCGTTCGTGGAAGGGTCGGGGTCGGGGATAAAGGAAAAACGGAGGCGAATATTAATTCAGTTAGGCTGGGCTCTTATTTGAATTTGACCCAGCAACGACTTGGATTTAAAAGTTTCATAACTTTTGACGAGGCTTCCGCCTGGCCTTGAAAAAAGCCTTATCACCTCCTCGGACCTTTTCTAATCCACAACCCGTTTCAACTATTACCAAGAATTCAAGCATTATCATGGCAGAAATCTCAGCGGGTGCCCGAAAAGATTGTGGTCGTGAGACTATTACTATTTCAATTAGGCAGATACAACTATATGCTGTTATTATCAATAGGCAGACAGCCAGGAGGCACCAGAATTAGCAACGGCAATATGTTGTTCCGAATCACCCCATGTTTCAAAACATTGACTTTCAACAAGACCGTTAGAATTAACTATTTCGACGATACTTTGTTAAAAATGAATGCTAGGATATGGGACGAAAAGCGATAACCATGTACACAACGTAACCTTTTATCTACCCAAAACTGCTTTGCTTAATATGCAAAATCTGATGAGTAGGAATAATGCTTACATCAACGTCTTCATCCCTCGGCAGATTACTTAATAAAGGGTCCAGAGCATCCTCCTCCAGCAACACCCTGGTCACATGGGAACTCAGAGCTTGTCTAGATCCTAGCAGAATTCCCTATATCGAGGAACAGGGAAAGGGTGATCCATCGTTAGGACAGAATGGAGGCCAAAACAAAGGCATTCCAATTTTTAATAGGCATCTTGTCAACAATTTGACGGCAGATCTTTGGAATGAGGCAGAGAGAGGGGATGCCTCTCCAAATTGGAAGGCCAGATCTGGATTAGCCCATGAGCTGGCATTTGGATAACAGTGGCCCTTGTGCAGTGGCGAAGCCATGGACGGAAGGGCCCCGTGGTTTTCTTTTTTAAAAAAATTAAATTAGGCTGAAGTTTTTTTTTTTAAAAAAACTTTTTTATTAATTTTAGTCCCAAAAAATTATAATAGTGTAATTTGCCCCTTTAAACTCCGTCTAGTTCAATTTGACCCGTTATATATTTTTTCTTGCTTGGTCACTGCCCTTGCACTTGTGTTGATGCG
The DNA here is from genome assembly GCA_023653495.1 of Melastoma candidum. Lineage (NCBI taxonomy): Eukaryota > Viridiplantae > Streptophyta > Magnoliopsida > Myrtales > Melastomataceae > Melastoma > Melastoma candidum. Next base: position 138,329 of record CM042887.1, read on the forward strand.
AAAAGTTGTGACACATTGAATTGTACGAAAACAGATTTATAGAAAAAACAGAAGCACTAGTTGCGGAAATAACCGCCACAGAGACGTACACATAATATTTGGAGTCGGTGCTGGGATTAGGCTTGGGGCTAGGGGTACATCAACTCCAAGTCAGTCGCTATTATGCGTAGGGTCTAATGGTGGACACGTCTTAACATTACGTTACACGAAGATGTTTATCAAATGTTATGATAAATTGAAAAAAAAATTTATGATATATTTGATAATTTCGTCTAGATTAAACATGATGTTGACGGTGCCATATCAGCGCCACGTATGCCTCCGTTATCAAGACGACTAAAGGAGAATATAATTGAGATAACATCCTAAATTTAGGATTTAAAGTGATATTTTTCAAATATTACGTTAAATCGGAAAAAAGTGTCAAAATTTATGATATAATGGATTATTTTAGTTTAATTTATTTTATTTTATTTTTTATGGTGTGATTCTTCAGGTCTTAGACCCCATAAACTTGTTCGGTACATGAAATCAAGATTATGTGAAATGGAATCACTATTACCAATCAATAGAATAGCTACTCATATGAATATATATCCTTTTATTTGGTTTAAAGAATAGTTAAACAACAGATATAATTAAAAAGACAAAAACATATTTAATACTCAAATAATAAATTTGATTAAACTTTGAATAAGTATATGATATCAAAATGATCATTCCAAGTTTAGTTTTTAAAAATGTTAATAAATATGGAATGAATATGCCAATGAAGCTCGTAAGAGAAAGAAGATATATAACGGGGTTTCTTTTGTTTATTCACACGGGCTTAAAAAGACAATTATAGGAAGCAGCAAGCTCATAATCTCTCTAATTTAGTGGTCTATTTTGCCATTACAAGGAAATGACCTTGGAAGAGTATCAGAAAGTGCTTGAAGAGAAGAGGGAGGTTCTGTCAAGCAGCTTCTGTCATGCAGCTTCTGTCGCGTAAGAAGGCTAATGATGTGGACTGCAGCATGATCTTTGGCAGACATGCATGTAGCCAATTAATTTTGTCTCCTTAGCTATTAAGTTTTTCTCCTGATTTTTCTTTTTCTTTGGAAGGGAAGATTTAATATTGAAACTACATTATTCTATTTCTACAACAGTTACAAATACAATTTCCGGCGCATGCACAGCGTCCGGACAAAAATGACTTAATTTCTTTAATTTGCTCCACAATTGTTGTCGAAACTCTGCCCACAAGTTGGAATATTCTCGGGCATCCCGCACCTGGTCAATTTGTGCTGCCAATATTGGCAACCTCGCTGTGGGCCGGCAACAACTGCAAGGACACGTACCCCGACAAACGCACGTGTCGGGCCACATCTGCAATTCCGGGAGAATGGTAGAAGATACCCAAAACATGTGTCTCAAGAATTCGTTCGCCACTGTGGCGAGACGATCACGATCTTGGGCCGCCGGGGGTTCTTGGGCCGGGAAGGCATCATGGGCCGCTGGGATTTCTTCTTGGGTCGGGCCGTAAGCCCGCATTTCCTGGAGGGCCGGGGCGAAGGCCTGAATTTGTTTTGGGGCCGGGCCGAGAACGTCTTGATAGGCCGGGCCGGTCATTGGAAAATTTTCTTGGATCGGGGGGTACCCCGCTACTAATTCTTGAAATTCGGCCTGGAGATAAGCTTGGAAGTATTCATCGGCTGAGCCGAACGCCGGCAGGGTCTGGTCGAACGATGGAAAGCCGTCATGGGTAAGGGGAAACCCCAAATCTTGGGCGTCTTGAGCAGCTTGCAAATCTTGGGGGTCTTGAGTAGCTTCCAAATCTTGGAGTTTGGGGGCGAAGGCCTGAATTTGTTCTGGGGCCGGGCCGAGAACGTCTTGATAGGCCGGACCGGTCATTGGAAAATTTTCTTGGATCAGGGGAACCCCGCTACTAATTCTTGAAATTCGGCCTGGCGATAAGCTTGGAAGTATTCATCGGCTAAGCCGAACGCCGGCAGGGTCTGGTCGAACGACGGAAAGTCGTCTTGCGTAAGGGGAAACCCCAAATCTTGGGCGTCTTGAGCAGCTTCCAAATCTTGGGGGTTGGGGGCGAAGGCCTGAATTTGTTCTGGGGCCGGGCCGAGAACGTCTTGATAGGTCGGGCCGGTCATTGGAAATTTTCTTGGATCGGGGGGGACCCTGCTACTAATTCTTGAAATTCGGCCTGGAGATAAGCTTGGAAGTATTCATCGACTGAGCCGAACGCCGGCAGGGTCTGGTCGAACGACGGAAAGTCGTCTTGGGAAAGGGGAAACCCCAAATCTTGGGCGTCTTGAGCAGCTTGCAAATCTTGGGGGTCTAGAGCAGCTTCCAAATCTTGGGGGTTGGGGGCGAAGGCCTGAATTTGTTCTGGGGCCGCGCCGAGAACGTCTTGATAGGCCGGGCCGGTCATTGGAAAATTTTCTTGGATCGGGGGGGGACCCCGCTACTAACTCATGAAATTCGGCCTGGAGATAAGCTTGGAAGCATTCATCGGCTGAGCCGAACGCCGGCAGGGTCTGGTCGCACGACGGAAAGTCGTCTTGGGTAAGGGGAAATCCCAAATCTTGGGTGTCTTGAGCACCTTACAAATCTTGGGGGTCTTGAGCAGCTTCCAAATCTTGGGGGTTGGGGGCGAAGGCCTAAATTTGTTCTGCGGCTGGGCTGAGAACGTCTTGATAGGCCGGGCCGGTCATTGGAAAATTTTCTTGGATCGTGGGGGACCCCGCTACTAATTCTTGAAATTCGGCCTGGAGATAAGCTTGGAAGTATTCATCGGCTGAGCCGAACGCCGGCAAGGTCTGGTCGAATGGGGAAACCCCAAATCTTGGGCGTCTTGAGCATAGGGATGAGCATTCGGTATTCCAAATACCAACCGAACCGAATACCGAACTTCCAAATACCGAAGTTCAAAATTTTACCCTCCAAATACCGATCCAAACTCCAATCTTCCAAATACCGAAATACCGAAATTTATTTCGGTATTTCGGTTGGGTATTTGGATCTTCCAAACTTTTATTGGGCCGAATAAATAGCCCGAAATTCATATTTAAAAATTTCAGCCCATAAATTTCAAAACCCATAAAAGCCCATAAAATTCACATGAACTACAAATTCAATCCCATAAAAATCTATAAAATCCACATAAACTATAAATCCACAAAGTTAAGAAGTCTTTTCGATCTTCAATCTTGAACCGCAATTGGTTGAAACAAGCAATCTCATTCCAATGTAAGTGTGGACAATCCTGTCATTAATGAGATAAGAGTATTAATATTATACAAACATTAAGCTTTAAATATTTATAAAGAATACTATGAAATTAAACATTACCACTTTCAAATGATTCTTGCTCGAAAGGATCTTCATCAACTTCAACGTCACTTGATTTTCCTTGACGAATCCAATCTTGAGTGCACATAATTGACTCAATACTCTTATGGCCCAAAGAACTCCTAAACGCATTAATCACTCGTCCACCTAACACATATTGAATAGATATAAGTATATAAAACAAATAAGAGAATGAACTCGACAAATGATTTAAGAAGATGTCAAAAAGTTACTTGTGCTAAATGCGGACTCAGAAGCAACCGTGGAGATAGGAATGGCTAAAATATCACGAGCCATTTGAGCAAGAATGGGAAATCTAATAGCATTGACTTTCCAATACATCAAAATATCAAACTTCGTACTAGTAACTTCCATATCTTCTCCCAAATATCTATCCAACTCTGATCTATTACATTTTTCTCCACCTTTCTTCCTCTTCAATCTCTCCAATCTTTGCAACAATCTCATATCACTATCCATTGTAGTTACCTTTGATGATTGACCCTTATCCACACCATCACCATCACTTCCATCATTAGTCACCGCATCTTCACCATTCTCCGCAATCCATTTCTTTTTGTACTCGGCAAACAATTCATAAAGTGTCTTTTTCACTTGAGAAATCATAACATCTGCCTTCTCATGATATATGTCATTCAAACACAACTCAACATAATCAAACTTCTGATGAGGATCAAAGATAACTGCGATGAAAATCAACTTATTCATTTTTTCCACATCACCCCAATACTTATGATACTTATCTCTCATGTTCTTTGCCAAAGTAACCAAGTTCTGATCGGGAGATTCTTGCCATTCCTGCAATGCCTCATCAAGATTTGCTAGCTCATGAAAGAAAACATTCGAGGTAACAAACTTCGAACAAGAGACTTTCAAAGTAAGCTCATAAAAGTGCTTAAGATGTATGACAAGTACTTTAACAATTCCCCAATCAAATGAGCTCGGTATCATGCATATCCCATTGTCATCTTCAAGATCTTTTCTAAAATTTGTATTTTCATCATCATATCTCTCAAAGGCCCTCTCAAACTTTATTGCGGCTTCTAACATCAAATATGTTGAATTCCATCTCGTTGGTACATCCAACACCAAAAGAGATTTACTATCAATCTCTTCTGCAATCGCACACTCCTTAAACTTTAACAATCTTTGAGGAGACGATCTAATGTAAGCAACAACTTCTCGAATTTTCTTCACCGAGTCAATCATCATATTCAATCCATCCTTCACAATCAAGTTGATAATATGGGCAACACATCTCATATGAAGGAACTCGCATCTCATCACACTCTCTTCTTTATTGCAATACTTTTCTTTCAAAAAATGAATGGCAGCATCATTTGAACTAGCATTGTCAACAGTGATGGTCAAAATCTTTTCTAAACTCCAATCACGCAAGCATCTATCAATAGCAACCCCAATATCCTTCCCCTTATGTGATGTAACTGGAATAAAACTCAATATTCGTTTATGTAAATCCCAATTCTCGTCAATGTAGTGAGCAGTCAAACACATATAATTGACTCTCTGAATAGAAGTCCAAGTATCAGTAGTCAAACTAACTCTTTATCCCGATTTCTTAAAATACTCTTTCAACTTCTCCTTTTCAAGCGAAAACATGTCATACACATCCCGTTGTATTGTCCATCTTGAAGGAACTTTAAATTTAGGACACACAACAGACATGAAATGAATGAATTCAGGTCTAGAAACAAACTTGAAAGGAAGCTCCGCAGATATGACCAAGTGCACCAAAGATTTCCTAATAGATTCATGATCGCACCTAAGAACAGACAAGTCTTTCTGATTGTTAGAATCACCTCCGGGTTTAAATCCAAGGATTGTCTGTGTTGAATTGGTTGACTTGATTCTTTCCTTACACGTCGCATTATGACTCTTTAGTGAAGAAGTCTCATTTCTCTTAGTATCAGCTCTCACTTCTACTCCACATGCCTTGCACCGTACCAACATTAAACCATCGGAACTTTCAAATCTCTCGTAATCTATCCACAAAGCTGATCTCAGAGGTATTGGCTTCCTCTTCCTCCCAGCAGAGGTAGCGGATGTGGATATCGAAGCTGAATGACTAGCGGATGATCCCACCATCGGCATAGAATCACTATCCATCTACATAAGGAGAAAATGTTAGATTAAATACAAGCATCGAGACTATAGAGTAGAAAAAATAAGAGATTAGAAATATTTTTTAAAATCTGGCCCTAGGAATATTTTTTAAAATCTTCAAAGTGGGCTGATTTTTTAAATTTGTCGACATTGTTTTATTTGTCACTTTTTATTTCAGGATGAATTGATTTACAGTCTAAGTACTAGAAATCGATTGGAGGATGCTAAATCATCAACCTAAGTACCAACAGCAGCCATGGGGATCACCCGACAGAAACAATAATATAAAAACAATCACTTTACCCCAATCACTTTACCCCAAAAAGGCAAAAACCCAAAAGCGATCAAACCCCCTTAAATTAAACCAAAACCCGAAACCCACGAAATTTCTGAGGATGCAACGGGCGATTACCAGTGAAGGGCTTGCACTTGACAGTGGGGTCGAGCTGATTACACCAACGGAGGCGGCAAGACTTCCCTGACCTACCGTCACCCTCGTGCTCCCTTTCCTACCTCCTACGCCACCCTCCCCACCCATAACCTCTTCAACCTGTTTAACACGGAGAAGACTAAGGAAGGAGAGGGAGCTACCCTGGGTCAAGGGGTGGACTGGGCTCCAAAACTTTGAAACTCTAGACTTTGAGAAAATGGGCCAAAATAAAAATAACCCAAGCCCAAAAATATTTCAATAGTATGGTAATACCGAATTTTTTTATAACAAAACCGAATACCAAACCGAAAACCAAATTTAATTAAAATATAAAACCGAACCAATTACCAAACACCGAATACCGATTTTCAAATACCGAAATATCGAAAAATCGGTTCGGTATTTGGAATTCCAAACTTTTTGCTCAACCCTACTTGAGCAGCTTGCAAATCTTGGGGGTCTTGACCAGCTTCCAAATCTTGGTGGTTGGGGGCCGGGCCGAGAACGTCTTGATAGGCCGGGCAGGTCATTGGAAAATTTTCTTGGATCGGGGGGGACCCCGCTACTAATTCTTGAAATTCGGCCTCGAGATAAGCTTGGAAATATTCATCGGCTGAGCCGAACGCCGGCAGGGTATGGTCGAACGATGGAAAGTCGTCTTGGGTAAGGGGAAACCCCAAATCTTGGGCGTCTTGAGCAGCTTGCAAATCTTGGGGGTCTTGAGCAGCTTCCAAATCTTGGGGGTTGGGGGCGAAGGCCTGAATTTGTTCTGGGGTCGGGCCGAGAACGTCTTGATAGACCGGGCCGGTCATTGGAAAATTTTCTTGGATCGGGGGGGACCCCGCTACTAATTCTTGAAATTCGGCCTGGAGATAAGCTTGGAAGTATTCATCGGCTGAGCCGAACGCCGGCAGGGTCTGGTCGAACGACGGAAAGTCGTCTTGGGTAAGGGGAAACCCCAAATCTGGGGCGTCTTGAGCAGCTTGCAAATCTTGGGGGTCTTGACCAGCTTCCAAATCTTGAGGGTTGGGGGCGAAGGCCTGAATTTGTTCTGGGGCCGGGCCGAGAACGTCTTGATAGGCCGGGCCGGTCATTGGAAAATTTTCTTGGATCGGGGGGACCCCGCTACTAATTCTTGAAATTCGGCCTGGGGATAAGCTTGGAAGTATTCATCCGCTGAGCCGAACGCCGGCATGGTCTGGTCGAACGACGGAAAGTCGTCTTGGGTAAGGAGAAACCCCAAATCTTGGGCGTCTTGAGCAGCTTCCAAATCTTGGGGGTTGGGGGCGAAGGCCTGAATTTGTTCTGGGGCCGGGCCGAGAACGTCTTGATAGGCCGGGCCGGTCATTGGAAAATTTTCTTGGATCGTGGGGGACCCCGCTACTAATTCTTGAAATTCGGCCTGGAGATAAGCTTGGAAGTATTCATCGCCAGAGCCGAACGCCGGCAGGGTCTGGTCGAACGACGGAAAGTCGTCTTTGGTAAGGGGAAACCCCAAATCTCGGGCGTCTTGAGCAGCTTGCAAATCTTGAGGGTCTTGAGCAGCTTCCAAATCTTGGGGGTTGGGGGCGAATGCATGAATTTGTTCTGGGGCCGGGCCGTGAACGCCTTGATAGGCCGGGCCGGTCATTGGAAAATTTTCTTCGATCGGGGGGGACCCCGCTACTAATTCTTGAAATTCGGCCTGGAGATAAGCTTGGAAGTATTCATCGGCTGAGCCGAACGCCGGCAGGGTCTGGTCGAACGACGGAAAGTCGTCTTAGGTGAGGGGAAACCCCAAATCTTGGGCGTCTTGAGCAGCTTCCAAATCTTGGGGGTTGGGGACGAATGCCTGAATTTGTTCTGGGCCGGGCCGAGAACGTATTGATAGGCCGGGCCGGTCATTGGAAAATTTTCTTGGATCCGGGGGGACCCCGCTACTAATTCTTGAAATTCGGCCTCGAGATAAGCTTGGAAGTATTCATCGGTTGAGCCGAACGCCGGCAGGGTCTGGTCGAACGACGGAAATTCGTCTTGGGTAAGAGGAAACCCCAAATCTTGGGCGTCTTGAGCAGCCTGCAAATCTTGGGGGTCTTGAGCAGCTTCCAAATCTTGGGGGTTCGGGGCGAAGGCCTGAATTTGTTCTGGGGCCGCGCCGAGAACGTCTTGATAGGCCGAACCGGTCATTGGAAAATTTTCTTGGATCGGGGGGGACCCCGCTACTAATTCTTGAAATTTGGCCTCGAGATAAGCTTGGAAATATTCATTGGCTGAGCCGAACGCCAATAGGGTATGGTCGAACGACGGAAAGTCGTCTTGGGTAAGGGGAAACCCCAAATCTTAGGCGTCTTGAGCAGCTTGCAAATCTTGGGGGTCTTGAGCAGCTTCCAAATCTTGGGGGTTGGGGGCGAAGGCCTGAATTTGTTCTGGGACCGGGCCGAGAACGTCTTAATAGGCCGGGCCCGTCATTGGAAAATTTTCTTGGATCGGGGGGGACCCCGCTACTAATTCTTGAAATTCGGCCTGGAGATAAGCTTGGAAGTATTCATCGGCTGAGCCAAACGCCGGCAGGGTCTGGTCGAACGACGGAAAGTCATCTTGGGTAAGGGGAAACCCCAAATCTGCAAGGGAATATGGAGTGTAATAGCAAGGGAATGTGAATTCCAAGGATGGCCAGCTACATGCGAAGTTGCCCTGATGCTGCTCGGACAACTGTGGAAGGCAAGTGGGGGAAGTCGGATTGTGAGGTTCTGCATGTTTACCATCTATTACGCATGGATTGCATGGTGCAATGCTATAAATGGGGGTGCCGTGCTTAGTCCATGGTCTGTAGCTTTCCGAGTCAGAAATGCGATGGGAGTGCTGTGATCGGTAAGGAGGAATGCTTGGAGGGAATGTATTCCTCATTTGAGGAACAGACGATTGCAAACTTTGAAATTCTGGGAAGGCAGTCTGTCTGGATAGGGTAAACAGGCCCAATTTTTCCAGTCAAAATAATGCATGGCAGGGGCGAGAGTTTCATTTTGACTTGCTCTTGGGAAATTAGGGCTCCGGGGAATCGCAGAATGTGGAATGATCGAAGGCGGACGCGTAGAGCTAGGAGATCAACTCCGACCCAGCCGCAGCAAGCGGAGGGGCAAAACACGCAATCCCATGTGCGGGGAATGGCTGGCCGGCATGGGAGTGGGAGTGCCCGTGCGGGTCGTGCAGGGGGACAGCGGGCTAGAGGCTCTGACAGCAAGCAGGAACCCGATAAAGTCCCAGACCCGGCCGGCAAGGACTCTGATTCGTCTGTCGAGGAGTTTGATCGCGAATATTTTGCAAGGTTTAGAGCAAAACAGAAGGAGGCGCAGGGGGGCCCATCTGGTGCAGGAATGGCAGAAGCTGAAGGTGGGGAGGACTCGCAGGCGCCCAACATTGATGAAGCATTGAACAGTGATGAGTCCGAAAGACTGAGGAAACAAAAGGGAAAGCAGCACGCCGAAGACCTGGAATTCTCATCCCCCTCGCCGCCCCCCACTGAAACTGACTCTAATTTTGAGGTGATGAACTCCAACACTTACTGTACGCTGTATAAAAATGGCAATTATGTTGCGCATAGGGAAGAGGCTTTGCTACCTGGTGTTGTTGAGAAAGTTGGGATCCAGTACAAATTGGAGTGGAGGCACACATATGCGTCGGTGTGGGTTAGAAGAGTGCCGGAATGGTATCGTTTCCCCAAACCAGATTACATGGAGGGGGTGAGAAAGGATGATCCGTCAAAGACATCAAAGGAAATCGTTCTGAGGCCGACTACACTAAAAAGGAAGGTGGTTGACTGGTTTGTTGGAGAGTCCAGCAAGAGGCGAAGATTAAATAAGAAGAAAAAAGGAACCTGGGTACGAAGGCACGTGCAGGTGCAGGACAGGGCAACTCAGACAGAAGGACAAGTGCCGGATACTGAGTTGGGCTATGTGGAGAACCAGGGTGTGGGTTTGACGATGGAGGACGAAGCAGGCCAGAACTGCGATGACTCCGGGGTTGAAGGGCATGAGCAAAATGAAACAGGTGTGGATATAAATACGGGTGGGGCTGGGATAAATGAGCATGACCAGAATGTTGACTACCCCATCGCGAATGAGGATGTAATTATACTAGGGTGGCATGAGGAGGGTAAGGGTCAGAGCAGTAGCCATCCCTGCACCTCTGACTTCGGTGCGCAGTCGGATGAACCTGTCAAGGGGGGAACTCTATACCTGCTCCAAGTGATCACTGAGACGGTGGATGGTTTTGATGAACTGGATGAGGAGATGAAGCTGGTTCATTGCCAGGCGATGAAATATATGCTGGAGAATGTGGAGATTCTTACTGAGGAATTTGCTGAGCTCTTGGACCTTCTTACTGCCCGCATTAAGGATAAGGCGCACCATAAGTTCTTTTTCCTGTATGGGTTTGCGGATGGTACGCCATCTAAAGTGTGCGGCCGGTCTGAACAGGCAGCCATGGAGGAGTTTAGGGCAAGTATACGATGTGATGCATCCCTCCTTAGGCTTGACGAGCAAATTCTGGCTATACACTTCGGATATGCTCTTTTCTCTTGGTATTTCTTCTTCTTCAACTTGTGCTCTATGTGGATTGAGAAGAGAGCGATTCGACCACCTCTTCTTCACATGTTCATATTCAGCGGAGGTATGGCAGTACACTCTTGGTCGATTTTTGGCGCCGAATTTTCCGCGTAGATTCAGTGTTATTATTAATCTGCTAGTCACACCGGCTGGAGCTACCCTACGACATCGCCGGCCCTTCATTCGGATGTTTGCTGGATGCGTTTATTACGTGTGGATGGAACGCAATAAGTATCGCGTAGGTCAGCGTTTCTTGCCTCCTCGGACACTGGCTACATTTATTCTTGTGTCACTGTTATGTACATAGATTGATTTTATTTGACTTAGGTACGTATATGGGGTATACGTTACTTTCGTGACAGCTTGATTTCCAGGGGCATGCCCCTATGGTTTTTGTACAGAATTTTTTATGGGTAAAGAATTATTATTTATCAAAAAAAACCCTAAACCCTAAACCTATTTTGTTTTTCTAGTTTCTCTCTCTATGGGGGAGCATCTCTCTCTAGAGATTTGGGGAGCGGAACTTTGACTGGTCGCCACGGGGGCGTCTGGTCTCTCTTTGGAGTGGGTAGCAGGTTGGTTACACCTACAACCGAAATGTCAGGTGGCATTGGAATCGTCTTCTCGAGAGCTTTCCAACGACATATTGTGCGTTTTTATCGGATCAATGAGGGCAGAGAAATCGTCGCTTGAATTTTCGGATTCTCCGGGAGGGGGGATTTGATACGTCCGGCACATTGACCGGCCGCCACGGGGGTGTCGTCTCTCTATTCGGAGTGGGTCAAGTGTTTTTAGAAGCGTCTTCCAGAGAGCTTTCCAACGACATATTGTGCGTCCTCACCGGATAAACGCGTGCTCAGATCTCGTCGTTCGAAGTTTTGAGTTTTTCAGGTGGCGGGTTTTGATTCGTCCGACATTTGACCAGAAATTCTGGTCATGTCCAATCTCCATTTTGGCATTCTCACTTTTGTTACGATCCTCGACCCGAGAGCTTTCATTTGATATATTGTGGGATGCCATTGGTGCACCGGAGAAGCGGCTGGAAGCATCGGAATCCAAGGGTGGCGGCGGAAGGGAAAGGTGGCGGCTAGGGTTTGGCAGTCCATGTCATCGGCCACGTCAGCGACCAGTCAGTAGCACGTCAGCAGCCCGTCAGCAGGATCGTCCAGTCAGCTGGCCACGTCATCAAGTGACGTCATCATGACGTCATCAGCAGAGACCGGGCCGAAGTTGGGCCCTTAGGTGGGCCAGATGTGGTCAACGCCGATCAACGCAGGTCAACGGCAGACGGCGCCGGTCAACGGCAACTCAAGACCAGTTCAATCAGACCGGTCTGGTCCGGTCTAATCAGACCGGTTCGACCCGATTCAGCCTGACCGGTCCGATCCGGTCCAACCAGACCGGTCAACAGCCGGCCGGCGACCTTTCCAGCGACTTTTCAGCAAGCTTCCTATGCTTCGGGGCCTTCTTCTGGAGTGCTTCCGGTGTCAGATATGGCTGGTTTTGACCGTGATTTGCCTCCCAGATCCCTTGCAGACACTGTTCGGTTTTCCCGTCCCGAAGTCAGGCGAGTTGAGGTCGCTTTTGGCTCGGGTAGGACTCTAACTATGCCTTCAGAGATTGCTGAAGAGGGCAAGCGTTTGTGGAAGAATACTTTGGTCGGATATGTCATTGGTCGCCGTTTGCCTATTGATGTTATCCGCAGGACAGCTCGCCTTCTCTGGGGTAAACAAGGCCTTGCGGATGTTTGTGGAGTTAGGCTTGGTATGCTTCTTATGCGATTTCATTCTGATAAGTCCTTTGATGCTATCTTGGAGAGGAGTGATTGGCATGTCGTTGGTATCTCGTTAGTGCTTCGACGTTGGATGCCTGGTACCTCGGTAGAGGCTTTCGAGCCGAAGATGCTGCCTTTGTGGCTGAAGTTGAAGAATATCCCTGTTGAGTTCTTTCACTGGAATGGAGTGCAGTACACTGCGAGCAGCCTGGGGACTCCTTTGCGCATTGATGCTAGGTATTTCTCATGTGGCAGTGTGGGAAGTGCGAGAGTGCAGATTGAGTTTGATGCCTCGTTGGAACTGCGTCAGTCTGTGACGTTTACTGATATGGAGGGATAGTGTAAGGAGATTCAGCTTAAGTATGAGTTTCGACCTCCGCGTTGTCAGTCTTGCTGTGTATTTGGTCGGTCATACTTTTGAGCATTGTCCACAGAACCCAGAGGCAGCTACTCGTACTGTCAGGCCTGGGGAGAAGAGACCCATGAGGGCTCGTGCACAGAGGACTAATGTAGAGACAGAGTGTGCTGAGAACGCTACGGTAGTTCCTCCGGATGTACCGCAGATGGATGTGAGTTCAGCGAATGCCTTTCAGGTTCTACAGGATATTCATGAGGAGGGAGAGACACGACCTGATGTTCCACTCAGGGAGTTGATTAATACTGTGGTTTTTCTGATTGAGGATCCCGCCCATGACGGGGTGGTGGGAGATCCTAACTTGGCACTTGTGTTGTACGAGGGACAGAGGGACATGGATGCTGTTATACCCGGGGAGGATGAGTATATAGATGGCCCGATTTGTACTGTTGAGTCACCATCTGATAAGGGGAACAAGCCTGCCTTACAGGCAAGGACGTCTGACTACTTGAGAAGTTGTGCTCTGAATATGGAGAAATCCTTGAGCTCTGACTTCTATGAGGACATGCGAGCCTATGGAGATGACACTGCCGATGCTGAATCTCGTCCTTTGTCGAAGCTGACGAAGAAAGGGAAGAAGAAAGGGAGACAGGCCAAGTTGGTGCAGCAGGCGCCGTCACAGGTGCCTCGGGGGAAGTCCTGCGGGACTTCTAGATGATTTATTTTGTTTCTTATGGTGCTTATGTTCGGAGCTTGGAATGTGCACGGCTTCAATGACCCCTTACATGTCAGCGAGGTACGCAGGCTCATTTCCATTCATAGGTTATCTTTGTTTGCTCTGTTGGAAACTAGAGTGCGGGCTTCAGTTGAGTTACAAAGTCAGAGTGCTTTTCTATCATCTTGGCAATATGTTGTTTCCCATGGTGCCTCTGTGACTGGGAGGATATGGGTATGTTGGGATTCAGTTCGTGTACAGCTGACCGTGGTCGATATGAATCCTCAGTGGGTGCATGCTAGGGTTACATTTGTTGAGACTGGTATTTCTTGTCAGGTTACGTTTGTGTATAGTCTGAATGTGGCCAGAGAGCGACGTTTCCTCTGGCGGTTCCTGTGAGACGCTTCAGCTCGATGTACTGGGGAGCCTTGGTGTGTTATTGGGGATATGAATGCTGTTCGGACACCATTTGAAAGGCAGGGTGGTGACTTGAGTTGGCATGGTGAGGATGAGGAGTTCGACGTTGCAGTTAGAGATGCGGAGTTAGAGGACCTACGGTCTACCGGAGGGTTCTTTACATGGACGAATCGTAGAAAAGATGCTATACACCGGAAGTTGGATCGGGTGATGGTAAACATACAGTGGTTGAGAGACTTCTCCGATTCAGTGGCCCGATTTTTTGCTCCTGGTTGCTCGGATCATTCTCCGTGCATTGTAAGGTTTATGCAGAGATCACAGGGGCATCATGTTCCGTTCTAGTTCTTTGACTTCTGGATGGAACACCCACATTATGAGGCATTGGTTCGACAGGCGTGGTCAGAGAAGTATGATAGGCGACCTATGTACGTGCTATACATGAGGCTCGCCACGCTTAAAGTAAAATTGAAGAGGCTGAATCGAGATGAACTAGGTGGGTTATCGATGCGGGTTGGCGAGGCGAGATCATATCTCGAGGAGGTTCAGCCTGAGTTGTTAGCCCAGGGTTCACATGGTGAGGTATCGCTTGTAGAACGGGCTGCTGCAACCCGATTTAATTATTTGGCTAGGCTGGAGGAAAGCATGTTGCGCCAAAAGGCCCGTGTTTGCTGGTTATAGCTCGGGGATCGGAATACGGCCTATTTTTTCAGCATGATGAAGCGGCGTCACAATAGGAATGCGATTTTATCACTGACGAGAGATGATGGAGTGATGTTATCTGATCCGTCGGAGGTGAGGGATGAGACGATCCGGTATTTCAGCTCCTTATTTACAGCAGCACCGCGTGAGGTACAGATTAATCGAGATATGGTGATGACAGTTATATCTGGGACTTTATCGTCTGAGCAAATTGGTGGTTTGGTGGTTCCGGTTTCGGCGGAGGAGGTGCGCACAGCGATGTTTCAGCTTGGATGCCATAAGGCACCTGGTCCGGATACACAGCAGAATTCTTCAATGGCTCTTGGGAGGTTGTGGGAGGGCTGGACACTGAGGCAGTGTAGGACTTTCTTGGTCGAGGTCGTCTTCTTCGCAAGGCGAATACCACTATCATATCTCTCATTCCAAAAATGGCGAACCGACGGCATTGACGGATTTTAGGTCTATTTCGTGTTGAAACACGATATACAAGTGCATCGCTCGTATACTGGCGACGCGAGTCAAGGAGGTGCTTCTCGGGATCATCGGTTCGGAGCAGTCGGCGTTTATACCTGGACGGCGGATAGTGGATAATATCATGGTAGCACACGAGCTGATTAGGGGCTATCATACGGAGAGGAGTCCTCCGCGGTGTGCTTTGAAGGTTGACATAAGAAAGGCATACAACTCGGTCGAGTGGGATTTTCTACAGGTGGTATTGGAGTGCTTTGGATTTCCGCATTCATTTACCCAGCTCGTCATGGAGTGCGTTACCACGGCCAGATTCTCTATTAGTATCAATGGTGAGCTGCAGGGCTATTTCAGCAGTTCCAGGGGAATTCGTCAAGGCTGTCCTTTGTCGCCATATTTGTTTGTAATAGTCATGAAGGTACTTTCTGCCATGTTGAGGAAGGCCACAGAGTCACCGGATTTTGGTTTTCATTCCAGATGTCGGAAAGTACGGTTGTCTCATTTGTGTTTTGCGAATGATCTGCTCATATTTTCTAGTGGAAAGCAGTCGTCGGTACATTGTGTATTAGACACATTGTTGAGATTTGGGGATCAATCTGGCTTGAGAATGAATGCACAGAAGAGTGAGATTTTCTTTGGTGGAGTTTTGGAGGAGGAGCAGACGCAGATTGTGGCTGCTTCAGGATTTGTCCGAGGGGAGCTTCCGGTTCGCTATCTTGTGTGCCTCTTATTACTAGGAGGCTATCTTCAGAGGATTGCATGTCGTTGGTAAATGCCATTGCTAGTAGGATTTATCATTGGACTAGTAGACATTTGTCGTATGCTGGGAGGCTGCAGTTAGTGAACTCGGTGTTATTTGCGACTCAGACGTATTGGTCGTCTGTATTTCCATTGCCGATCTCGGTTTGCAAGCGGTTGGAGCAGCTCATGTCGAGGTTTTTGTGGTCGGGTCCATCGATGGACCACCACAAGACCAAGGTAGAGTGGAGTACTATATGCAGGCCGAAAGCACAGGGGGGCTGGGTCTTAAGCGGGTTACAGAGTGGAACCGAGCGGCGTTGCTGAAGCACATTTGGCACCTCTTCTCGGATCCGGAGGACTACGTGTGGGCTCGTTGAGTGAGGACATATCTTCTGAGAGGCCAGTCGTCTTGGCAGGTGAGGCCGCCGGATAGGTGTTCTTGGATTTAGAGACGATTATTGATGTTGAGGCACCTTGTCCGACGACTTATTTCGTGGCATATGAGTGATGGGAGTAGGATTTCCTTCTGGTATGATTCTTGGTCTCCATTGGGTCCTTTGGTGGAGATCTTTGGACGTGAGGAGATCGTGCGATCAGGGATTCCTTATACGGTTTCTGGGGCAGATTTCTTTTTGGATCCGAGCTAGCGGAGTTATGTTGATGACGGTGATATGAGGATTCATCGGCATAGGCGTGCATGCTTTGACAGGCTATATGAGCTACTACCGGTTACATGTTACCTGTCACCAGGTATACCTGATAAGGTTGTCTGGTCCTCACGGTCCGACGGTGTTTTCACTACTGCTTCTGCATGGAGGTATATTTGCAGCGAATATGAGACTGTTCCTTGGGCTAGCTTTGTCTGGTCTAAGGCTATGTTGCCACGGTTCGCTTTTGTTCTCTGGCTATACACTTCGGATATGCTCTTTTCTCTGGGTATTTCTTCTTCTTCAACTTGTGCTTTATGTGGATTGAGAAGAGAGCGATTCGACCACCTCTTCTTCACACGTTCATACTCAGCGGAAGTACGGCAGTACACCCTTGGTCGACTTGTGGCGCCGAATTTTTCGCGTAGATTCAGCGTTATTATTAATATGCTAGTCACACCAGCTGGAGCTACCCTACGACATCGTCGGCCCTTCATTCGGATGTTTGCTGGGTGCATTTATTACGTGTGGATGGAACGCAATAAGCATCGCGTTGGTGAGCGTTTGTTGCCTCCTAGGACACTAGCTACATTTATTCTTGGGTCACTGCCACGTACATAGATTGAATTATTTGTTTTAGGTACGTATATGGGGTATACGTCACTTTCGTGACAACTTGATTTCCAGGGTATGCCCCTGTGGTTTTTGTACAGACTTTTTTATGGGTTATGAATTATTACTTATCAAAAAAAAAACCTAAACCCTAAACCCTAAACCCTACGGTTCCACCCTGTTGACGGTGTCGGAGGCGGAGACATGTATCGGGACTACGGTGGCTCGTCCTGGCATTGGAGTGCTGGCAGGAATTTGTTACCAGAGCTACGGTTACTCACTCTGATGGTGGAAGTGAAGGCGGAGTTTGGCTGTTGGAGCTACGGTTGCTCACTCTGACGGTGGAGGTGAAGACCAATGAAACCTTAAGGGTTTCGTCTAGGTCGGGAAATACTAACAACTAAGGGGTGACGAGCAAGATAAGCTTCTGTTGGCTGATTTGATCGTGATTTTTTCCAAGGGAGATTTCCTCCCTTTTATACCCGGTCTGCTACGACCTTTAAAGATCCTCTATTCTTAACCACCCCCGAGGATCTCGGACCCAACAAACTGTCTTCTAAGACGTGCCACTCGTGTGGACGTGAGTCGTAGATTCCATTAATTTCGGGGTTAATAAACCGTCCTTTAAGACGTGCACACTGAACGAACGTGGGTTGTACACTCCGCTGATTGCGAAGATAATGATTCAGCCTTTGTGACGTGTGACTTGTGTAGACGCAGACCGTAAACTCCCACTGATTTCGGGGTCACCACCTAGTCATGTAGTCCGTGTAGACTAGAACTGTAGGCCTAGTGGGAACGTCTTGTCTTTTTTCTCTTAAGCGTCGCGTATATTGTGGGCTTTGTTAGAAAAACATTCCCAACAACAGGGATTTTCACTGAAAAGTTTGTCATGTTATTGCAGATATATATACTCCCTCACTGGTCTTATTGTCTATAATTTGACGATTGGATTAATGTGATTTTCATAGAAGATTCCGTAGTTTTATTAATTTTATGGTCCCCGGGAAAGATTAGCTGCACAAAACTAACTTTATTACTACAACTTTAAAATTCTTAAATAATATTAATGATAAATATTAAACCGTCCAGAAATACTACATCGTAATATAAGCAAAATATGCCGTTCCGCGTTTCAGATTCAAAGCCAATGTCCCAAAATCCTCCGGAGTAAGAGGAGGAACATGACCATACCTGTGTCTAGAAACACCATCATGATGCAATTCATTTATTATTATTGTGTTTTTTAAATATTTTCAACATACTGGACCACCTGGCCCTCCAAACAAAATGAAGTATCCATAGTTGTCTACATGACCCAAGTCCATCACATCGTAGCAACCGGGTGAATCCAAGACCTTCGACGGCTCGTTTTACATGGGTTGACCAATGGGCCTATATAAACCAGAGAACTCTATCCCGTGCATCATGGCGGAGTGTTTCACGTCAATCTTGTCGGGGAAGTAACTGCTTCCCATTGGAGGACTCGGGCCAGTCGACTCCCCGATAGAGTCCTCCAAAGAAGAGACGGTTGGCGCCGTTGGCCATACTGGGGAACAACTCTTTAGGCCAGTATCCCAAGCGCACGTCATTGGCCCAGATTAACCACCAATGCTTCGTTTCCTGATCCTGGAAAGCACGTAGACACATTGCACCCGATTCACGGGACGAATTAGTTATCCTCAGAAAGCTTTTTATATATGAGATGTTGTTTTCCCTCTCACCTGAGCAATGTGAACTGTGACCACCTGTTGAACTCCACCATATTCGGATATCTTCGGGAAAGGTGCTCCGAGAATGTATCGACTGTCGGTCTGAACAAATCCTGGACAACGCAGGTTGTAAAATCCAGGAGATCCGTCTCCCTGAATTTACATTAAGGAATAACCAAAGGCTTAGAGATCGGTAAAAAAGCGAAACTATAGTGGAGAAGTAATCGGGAGATGAGTGTAAACTTGCCTTCCAGTAGGTGAAAATATGTGGACGATCGTCTCCGAATAATGCTGGATATACCTGAAAGAAATTGATCGATAACTTTCCAATGAATCAATGAATCTTGTCAATGTGGTGGCGATTTCCTCTTGAAACTAAGAGGAATTTTACCGCCCATCCTGCGTACACGCCATTCTCGTCTGGCAAACTGTCTTTCCCACTTGCCAGCCGAATTTCGTCTGGCATTGTATGAAATTAAGCCTGGGCTCCTTAGTTCAGAGAACACTCTGTAGGAACTGCGACAATCCGGGCACCTTGCATATGAACTCAACAAGGCAGTTCCGACAATGACATTAGCAAGCTGCCCATGCTTCACTATCAGTCCATGGATACACTGAGCTGGTAACAAGCAGCCAGAACAGGCGACACCCATGAGAACTCCAACCAAAGAGAAGGAATTGGGGAGAACGCCCTGCATTCGCATGGCAGAAAAGGCCTTGAGAGATTGAAGGTAATATCCATTTGTGGCACAGCCATGAATCAGGACGGACCAGGCAACTACATCTTTTACAGGAATTGCATCGAACAATTGACATGCGGTGGAGATGTTGCCCTGCCAAAGAAGCTCGGTCAGCAGTTTCTGGGGTCGATGCAGGTGGGAGTTGCCGGCACAACATGGGCGTCCAGACAGACAGCAATATGATCGGAACAAGTTTGTCATTGAGAGGATGAGCGTGTCACACATACATTGTCGTAAGTAAGAACAGTACAGATCCAAATCCCCCCGAGTCCCACCAATTGGCATATTGGTTGGATGGATGCAGGAATTACTTCACCATTGTTTTTGACAGACAACAATTACACGGCCTTAAATGAAAAGAAAATCGCCGCCCATCAAAATGTCCTCACTTCAATTATCATTTTTATTGCGCTGCCTGTTCGTTGCCCGGGACAATAGGCCTAAAGCATTTTCTGCGTGAGGAAAAATTCCCCCGTTGATACCTTGTGCTGAGACATAACAGATTGACGACGGCGCCCTTTCTCGTGTACATCACCAGAGAGCAACAGTTCCAGTCTGCTCCATATTCCTTTTTTTTTCAATAATTCTCAGTTGTCTGCATGGACAGAGGTACTTATAGTTCATCTCTGTTGGCCCAAAGATTACACTAAGAGGGGGGGTGAATTAGTGTTAAGTCCAATTAAGGAATTCTTAAACGCTTTTTCACAACCCTCACAGCGGAAGTAACTTACTGTAATTTACAGAGCCTTCAAGCTTCTGTAATTACGGAACGTGTGAAATTGACTTCGAAATGAGTCGTAGAACACAAAGGATTTTATAGTGGTTCGGTGAAATCACCTACGTCCACTTTCGGTCACTTTTCACTAATAACTCGTATAGAGATTACAGTGTAGAAGGTAAAACCTTCTGTGGTGTAAGAAAACAATTTCTTTGACCACGGGACGGTAAGACTAGCTTTACCAATGCAAGAAACACTCTTGCTGTGTTTAGGATGTGTCTAGGTCGAATCACAAGGAAATCAACCAGACTTGAGCAAGCACAGAACGTTGGCTGGAAGCTTCAGCCTTCTGTGACTCTGTAGCGGGCTATTCCTTCTGTGGATCAGCGAACAGATCTGATGACGCTTTCTCCAAGTGTTTGGATGCCTCTGATATGCTTCTCTTTTTGTCTTTTTGGTTTAATCTGCAAAACAAATAAAGATAATACGAATACAGTAGGTTTCAGTCCCTCACCACTTACGCCTGCTGCAACAACCTTCTCTTCGACCTGCTGTACGCCCACCCGGCTTCACTGACAGCACTCCTGGCCAAGTCCTTCGGTTTTGCAGCCAACGACGCTAACGGAGTGGCTTCACCAAAGCACACCTGCTGCAAACGCACAGATAACAAAATAACCAACTACAGAAGGTTGGAGGTCCCTCACCACTGAACCCCTGCTACGGACTCCTTCTCTCCGACCAACTTTGTACGCCTACTCGCCACCAACGAACCCTTCCCCAGGCCCTGATGCACGCAGTCCGACGTCACGGACAAAGTTCCGGTCGAGTCCTTCAGATCCGTACGCAACGAAGTCACCGGAGCGGCTTCACCCACGCTCAACCCGCTGTAGTTACCTCCTGCGAGAACTCTCGCCTGGAGAACCCGTCCTGCACACTCACACACACGTTAAACAACCAATAACGCTGCCAAATGTCAAGACTTACGCTCTGATGTATGTTCTAATTATGTTTTTAGGTTTTTTCTTTTATATAGAGGTTTCGTCCTCCTGTAAAAAAGGAAACTTATTTTGCCAAAAACGTAAAATGACCAGATTCATCCCCAACGTGTAAAAAACATTTAGGGACAATATTTGATTGATTTCAGATCAATCGAATCATCCAATCACGAGATCTCATCTTACAGAAGGTTATAGCCTAAATCGGTCAGCAACCTTCTATAGTTGGAAAGAAAGAATATTTTATTTCCAACTTGAGAAATATGATGATGGGGTCGTGCAAATATCTGGTTGGAACCTCCAGATTTAATTTTGTCTTATTTTGACAATTAAATCCCCAGATAATGCATTACAGAAGGTTCGGACAGCAACTTGACCTTCTATATAAGGAAATAATCAACGATTTATTCCCAAAATAATTGATTCGTTCCAGACAAGTAAACCATTGTATCTGGACGAAATATTAATCCAAATAATATTCTTAAGAATATTCTTTTTTTGAATTAATAATTTAATTAAGATAATCAATAATTAATTAATAAATAATTTATTATTGAAATATCTATTTATGGAAATATTCTCTAATCACGTCTCTTGATCTGAAATGATCCTTGGAGGGTGAAGAAAATATTTTCGTGATATTTTTTCTCTCTTACGAAGCGTATCTTCGTTACAGGAGGTTTCAGCTTCTGTAAAGTCATAGCAGGTCAAACCTGCTGTTTGACTCATCATCAAAATCTTGTCAACAATCTCCATAACTGAAAATCTCTAATTCAATCAGTCCTGCATTTCCTGGCTTGCAGCTGCTATCCGAGGATCCTTTTGCCTTTAACTTTTTCGCATTCTGCTGCTGATTCTCAGCACTTAACGAGGAACCTGCTTCAGCAGTTGATCGTTCCCAGAGGCACACTTAACTAACCAGAATCGTGGATAGTTTTGTGTTGTTGTTGCAGTCATCATTCAGGACTAAACCAATTCGCATCTGCACTCTTTGCCTTTTCTTTCCCTATGTCTCATGTGGGGAAGTCAGCACCGATAGCGTTTCACTTTTCAATTCCGCATCTTTAGTAGAAAATGCAGACCCATTCAAAACTATCCTTTGCAAAATCTGGCCTAAGAAGCAAATGAAGAACTTTCTTCAATTATTTAATCTCCAACCTGTCACTTGAGTGAGGAAACTGGTTCCGTGGGAGTGTGCACTTGCCGTGCCCCCACTCTTAGTTTCTCAGATTACAGGGGGAAATGATTAGTAGACTGGGCCTAACCAAGACTGCTACAGACATTCATCAGCAGGAGGCCAGGCAAGCACAGTGTTTTGTCCTGAAATACTGCAACACTGTGCAAAGCCCTCTGCACTTAGCTTCAACATGGCTGCATGGCTTTCCACAAAGTTAGTCCGAAAAGGTTTACGCTTACGCAAACATTCTAGATTACCAACCAAACATGATTTAGTCTAGCTTATTGAATGGAGTTCCAAACACAGATTTAATGATCAAACTTTTATATAAATGGCTACTGTTTGACGAAGGGAAGTGAAATTTTACTATACTGGGAGAATGTTGCTAAAGTGGGGTGGTGATTGACCAGCCAGAAACAGCTAGTTAGGTACAGAGATAACAGTTTTAATGGTCGACCACATTTGATCATTCACCAAAATGCATTATACTAGAACAAAGTCACTTTACAATAAATGGTCACCTTTTTCATGTGGAGGAAACCAGACCCGACCAATTTTTTCCAATCAACAATAGGCTTTAGCTTTTCTTCTTGAGAAGCATGATATGAAGCATTTATACTCATGAGTTGATTCATTTTCGGATTTGAAACTGACAGCATAACCTTGGGCATTAACATCAAGAGATTTGTGTGCAGACAACAGGCAAGATCTTACAAACCTTAAGCGCTTTTAAGCCCTTCAACAGACACTAGTTTCACCGGTTTTCTTGCCTTTTTTGTCCTTCTGTCGGATAAGGGGTCAATCACATAAATTCCTTCAGAACAGAGATGTTCCCTGTAAGATCCTAATATTTCTGCAATGTTTTTACAAAAAGAAATTGATCCAGAAAATCATGTCCAAAGGATGCAGATATCTATTCATGGACAAGGAAGATAAATAAAAGCCACATGCTTCAGCCTTAACCTCACCTTCCACCAACCTCAGCTCTGGATCTGGAATACTTGTATGAAGTCTTCTGCATTATATCGGATAAGGCAAAAGTTGAAAAACACTGCAATAAGAAATAGAGAACTGCAGACCGACAACATTAATGAGGCAACTAAGTCATAAAATATTCCTAACCTTTCTATGATACTTGCAGTACATCCCCCTATGTCTGCAACTGAAAGTTGATGTTACACATAAAAAGCACGAGAAAAAAACTCAATTGAAAGAAACGTCCAATAGATTGTTCAAAATATAACACTTCATTAGATACGGAATACACCAATGAAGTCGTGAGAGAGCATCGACTGTGCTGGAAGGCATGACCTTTTGCACAAATAATTTTTCTTGGAATTGGAATGCTCATGTTTTGTCTCAATCAACCAACTAGAGGAAAAGCAAAATATTTCATCAACATTTTTTTGCTTCGATGGACCTTGACTGAAGAGACCGATACAATCCCAAATTAAGAGAAGGTTCCACAATCCTACCAGTTTACAGCCAATGTGCAAGCTGTGCCATCCTTCTTTTCTCCCTTGCAAGTTCAATAGTCAGCAGCTGTGCCGATTTTTAATATTTGACTAGGAGAAAGAAAATACACTGAGAGAAAGCCCACCCTGTGATAAAAAGGAATGAATAATTCCACGCTAAGAGAACGAGAGCAGTCTTTTGAACACGTCAAAACGGTACCATGTAATCCTTGCAGACATTGCAGTCGAATAATGCAAAGACTGTGCCAGCCTTCTAGTTGGAATTCCTCGTGTAGGCATAGCCAAAAAAGAAAAGGGAGAGGTTGCAAAGAGATCCAATTCTCCAGATACAGTAGGTCTTCCCAGAAGAACTGGTCTTTGGAGGTCCCAGGTCAGTCAACATATCAACGGTAGCCCAGCAACCAGTGAAAGAATCCCCCACCAACAAGCTCCTTTATTTTATTTGGTTTTATACGAAGAGCAAGCAAGAAGAGGTCATTGTAATGGCGTGATTTGGAGAGAAATATCATGCAAGAGAAATGGTGA
This sequence comes from Melastoma candidum, assembly GCA_023653495.1. Taxonomy (NCBI): domain Eukaryota; kingdom Viridiplantae; phylum Streptophyta; class Magnoliopsida; order Myrtales; family Melastomataceae; genus Melastoma; species Melastoma candidum. Next base: position 162,605 of record CM042887.1, read on the forward strand.
GCAAACAGGACAGATTGAGTTGTTACTTTATGGCTGGCAAGCGAAGGAATCTAATGTTAGAAAACTTATCCTGAAGAGCGCGGCAGGGGTAAACGCATGATTCCTGAAGTAGAAGTTGTCCAAAAATAAATAAATAAATAAAAAGGGACGAAGAATCATGGGAATGCGGGCCGCAAAAGGGGAACTGAGGGAAGGAGTAGGCATTACCTGATTCGCAAGCCGGAGAACTTGTCAAGAATATGCTGGGTTGAGGTCGTGGCAGGGGAACGGGGGAAGTTGGGTACTTGCACAGGGACGGGAGATGGACACAAGGTTGAGGGTCGTAATGGAAGCAGTATTTGACGACATCCCTGAAAGCAGACATGTCAATCCCCCTCGTACCCGAACGGACAGACGTACGCGCCCCACCCTCGTCCTCGGAAAGAATGCTGCTGCGTCTGAGACCAGAAAAGCAATTCAAACCAGGAATGTGGCGGCGGCCAAGCTCCGGCGGGAATTTGGAGGGCAACAGAAATAGGAGAAACGGGAACCAAAGATTCTAAATTCATTTCCCTCCCTCCGGTTTTTGTTATTTCAAGTTTTGTACGTTGTCGGTTTCAATTTTTAAAATTTCGGTGGAACCCTGTTCCCCCCCCTCCCCCCTTCTTCAAAAATCCGTATTTTTGTCTGGTGTAATGGTATGCAGTCACGTTTCTCGTTTCTCGTTCATCACGTGGTTGGTCGTTCAGGAGAGACTATATACTTCTGACATGATATTTATTTTCGGGGTTTCATCATCATTTATATGTACACTTTGTGGTTCTAGACGAGAGAGGTTAGACAACATTTGCTTCACATGCAGCTACTCGGTGGAAGTTTGGTTGTATACTGTTGGTCGGGATGTTGTGGCTAACTTTCCACGAAGATGGTCTGCTATTAATAAGATGTTGTTCTCGTCGGCTGGAGTCACACTTTAGAAGCGTTTGTCTTTTGCCCGGATGTTAAGAGGATGCTTTTATTACTTGTGGATAGCACAGAATAAGCGCATGGTTGGCGAGCGTTTGTTGCCTCCTATAACACTTCTCATTTATTCTTTCCTCGCTGCTTCGAACGTAGCGTGATTTCTTTATTTACTTATTTATTGTTGGTGTATATAGTTATGGCGTTGCGTTTTTATTTCCGGGGGTATGCCCCCGTGATCTTTGTACGCCTTGTTGCCCTAGTGTCGCGATCGAGGGAGTAAATTACTTGGGAGTGGAACATCATTATGAATCCGTAGAAGAGGGCAATCATCGAGTGGAGCACGCGGGTCACCGCGAAAACCGTGGCCTTTGGCCTAGCTGTCGAGAGAAGGCACCGGTAGCCTTTGTCCCGTTAGTTCATGTCGGACAAGGAACTTAACGACGTCATGAAAGGATGCAAATAAAAATAAAAAAGAAACTATTGACACAAAAAAAAATTAAAAATGATGACACATAAAAGTTTGGACATAGTTAGGAACACAAAAGTATATTTTTAAAAAATTAATAATCCATGTATGAGTATGTTAGTCTACGTCGAACTAGGAATCTAACGGCGTTACGAAAATGACACAAAGAAAAGTAAAATTAAAGTTATAGACACAAAATAAAATAAAAAATAAAAAATAATGACAAAAATGAAAGTTCGGCCGGACAAAATCGTATATGATACGAAGTTAATGCATTTTAACTTATAAAAAAAAAAGAAATAAGAGTAAATAAAGGCCCATCGTACAGGGCCGAAAGCCGGGGTTGTTGGTGGTGATGGGCTGGATTCTGAACACTGGACGGGTCGGGTGGGAGGACGGGGAGACCTGGAGGTGGGGAAGGGGTGCTGAATGACTGCTGTGCTTTGTGGTGGGGGCGGGGGAAGAGAGATGGGGGATTCTGATGCAAGAATTTGGGAGGAGGAGGACCTGCTGTTCCTCATTTTGGGGAGGCTGCCGGCGGTGTCCTTCGCTTCGGCGGCGTGCGTCAGCAAAACTTGGCACAGGGTCTGCTCTCGTATCCTTTCTCGCCCCAAGCTTGCCTCCGCCCTCTCCCTCAACTCATCTCCCCTGGTTTGTCATTTCCCTTCCTTCCTCTTCCTCCCCATAACTGCCTTTCCTTGCTGCAATATTTTCCCTCTTTTTCTTTCTTTCATTCTCTTCCTTGGCAGCTCGCGCTACAAGAGGTCTTGGACAAGGTCCTTTCCCAGCCCATTTTTCCCCATTTTGCGATTGCCCATGTCCTCGGCGATTTCTGCTTGGCCTTTACCCTTCAATATGTACCTTCTCGCTCTCCCATCCCTCTTTCCCATGATCTTTCTGATTTCAGGTTCATTACGGTCTTATTCATTGTCCGACTTTGATGATGCTGCAGATAGTTGGTAAGTTGGGATCCAATGTCTCTGTTGTCGTATCCCGTGATAGCGGGATTATTGGAAGGGATGTCGCCACAGGTGAAGTCAGAGAGGTATGCTTTCCTCTGAATCTTCCTTCTTGACTCTGGAACTCGGTCTTGGCCCTTCCCCTCTTTTCTGTATCTTCTTCATCGTCCCTTGGCTGATTTCTATCTTGAATTGAAGGCCAAGCTTAATGCCGAAATAGGGGCCTATGACGGTGTCAATGCACTCACCTGCAATCAAGGAATCGTCCTGACCGTGGGATTCATGCCGGGGTTGAAGGTTGATGCTATCCCACTGTTGCGAATGCCCGAGGTAGTTTCTGTTGGCCCCTTTTGTTCTATCATCTCGTTGTCTTACTTCTCTGCTGGATGGGGATCCTCTTTTCATAATGCGTGAATGTTATAGCTATAATCTGGCTTCTGTGGGGAAAGAAAAGCCAAAATTTTACTTTAAACAAACAGAGAGAATTTCCAGTCAATTGTTAATGGCAAAGGTTTAGGAGGATAGGCTGTGTGGTGATGGCCACAACCACAATTAGCCAACAAAAAAAAAGGAATTTCTCACGTTGTTTCATCTCTTGATCTCAGGAACCAGCCATGGTTGACAAGTTTATTGAGGACATCCGAGGATGCTCGATTTGTTTCTCGGGTCAGCCATCACCAATTGCACTAGTGATCTTTGGAGTAAGCTGAAGACATGCACTTCACACTATTATTTGCTCTGTAGTGTGTCTTTTCATGATTGTTTCTCTTCACCAATTGCTGAAATAGAATGTTTTTTGCATGATGTAGGATAGCCGTTCTGACGTCAAGTATGTCATTGATAAACTAGGTGGCTGCTTCCTCCCTCTCCTTCCAGTGGTCTATGAGATTATTTTATTGCTACAGAAATCTTGTTCATTTTCATTGCTTGAGAAAGTAATGTAGCTCCCTATTAGAACCAGGCATATTGGTCTAGCCATTTGACCGTTTAAAATTTCTCTGTCATGTCATATATCGCAGACTATGCAATGCCTGCAGAAACCGTTATAGTGGGTGATGAGAAAGGTCGATTTCTCTATCAAAGTGCTGGGCACAGGGGAAAGAGTGGTGAAAGGAGAGAATATTTTGTTGATGCAATTGCTCTTGTCTTTGCAAGAGATAAGGATAAAACTTCTGGTAATATACCTTATGCGTTCTTTGTTCGATCCTCCAATTCATTTTAGGAACTTCTATGCAAAGATCAATCTCCTGATGTATTCTTTATACCTTCTCAAAGGAGAAATTCAAGCTCTTATTCCTATTTCTTGATAAGATACCAATGACAACCGTTTCATCCTTTAGTTTAGAGTTTGAAAAATCATTTTCATGTTGTACTTTTTCTTTTAAATTCCATTTTGTACTTTCATAAGTTGGACTTTCTTTTCATCTTTTTTTCTTTCATAATATCATTACCATTAATATACTCCGATAGCAGTGTGAAATTATTCATCTTCTTTACTCCCTTACTTTGTTAGTGGTGCTACATGCTTTCTCTGATGCCATCTTTAGATGGTTCAAAAAAGTGATTAGTGAATTCGTTCCTCCGGACAGGGGCTGGTGAGATCAAATTCCACATGGCATTGTCTGATAGCATGCTAGTGCTCAATGCAAAGTACAAGACATCTTCAGTTCGAGCCACTGATTGTGATACTTGGCTAACTGCTAAACAAGAAGGTCAAAGAGAAATTCTGGATGGACAAAGAATGTTGGATGGAGTTAATGCGGAGGTATGGCATGACAGTGAGAATAAGCAGTCGTGGTTGGTAACGGTAGATATGTTCCACTTTTTGACACCTTGAAATCAACCTTTTTAAAAAGTGATGCATAGCTAGAGTGGTATGTTTGTATGTATTTGGAAGTTTGACGTTGAGGATGACCCTACTCCAAATAGAAAATACTGTCAAGGATCTGAACTAAATGGGTGTGGGTAATATGGATGTGCCTAATGCACAAACTTTGTAAGGACGGGGGCAAATGGGACAGGCAGTGGAGGACATTAAGGACACCCATAAGAACTTCTTGAAAGGCTGTGAATTACTTGAACTTGCTAAAGATAAGACGAGCAAGAAAGCACCATGGCAAGTAAGAGCCACATAGCCCACCCCATTCGTGTGAAGAAGGCATGAGTGTTAATGATGGTGGTGTGCTTCGTTCTTATCTTTCGGGGTTGTCTAACATGTGGATAAAGTTTCTGATTGTAACCCTTAAGAGAAGCATCTAGGGGCTTATCCTAGTAATCAAAATGTAGAGTCCAATATCAGTGTCGCTGTTCAATATCTTTGCAAATTACCCAAAAACAGCTTGCTCTGAATGTCCTCTCCATCCCCTCCCTCCGCCAAGAAGAAAATCAGCCGTGCCTCGAGGCGGAGCTTTCACATAATCATGGTCTTCTTTCATGCACATCTTGTTGCTCATCTCGTCAGAGAAGCTGCTTTGGAATTAGTCTCCCCCAAGTACAGCAGCCGGGTGTACCATCTCAGTCTGGAACTCGGACAGTCCCCTATTTTCTATTATGATATTGGACTCTACATTATGATATTGAACGGCGACACTGATATTGGACTCTACATTATCAATGGCTTATATCTTTTATTTGAAATTGACTGACCTTTCTTGCTCTTTCAATGGGGCATTGATGATACAACTTGCTCCTGATATAGTAAAATCTCGTTTCTCTATTACGGTTAGGTTGCACTGTGGCTCTTCCAAAGACAACTTTGTGATCTTAGAAAAGTCCCTTAGCCTCCTCTTGTTAAGATTGTAATGTTGCTACCTTGTACCTAACATGCTGACATGGCATTTTCTTCATATTTTGTCAGTTCGTTCATTTTAAATCTGGTGATTGATTGAATGGAATTCATCAGCATCTCTCCTTTGTTCTGTTATGACAGTTAGTGGACAGAGTGGAGTACCCAGATCTGTATATTGGTGTCACTAAGAGAAGAAGGTATTGCATCAGAGCAGAGAAGCCTAAGCTAGTGACTTCTTTGGCTTTCCATGGGGTGCTTGGGTGAGTATTAGTTGTTTTCTTCCCCTGTTCCGATGTTTTACTTCTCTGTTGCATAGTGTGTTTATGTATGTTATGATTAGCATTGATCATGTCTTTCAACAACGAAAAATTAGTCTGTCATCTTTTGATAGCAGTTCTCTCTTCTGTGTGAACCAGTTGGATGTTTTCTCTCCTCTTGCGCGTGCCATGGTTGAAATTGTTTCTTTGAGAAATAACAGATTTAATGTAATTCCACTTCTTGTTTGTAATGTTGTGCAGAGGCGATGAGGAATATCTCTATGTTGATGGGGTTGGAATAAAAACAGGGGACTGTTTCCAGTTTTTCTATTCCGATCCAGTTGCAGCAGTCAGAGCTTTGGATGGGATATCAGTTAGCTTGAGAAGCTTGGATGATGAGCTGGGCTCAGCTGGCTTTCCTTTGCATACGAGGGGGGTTGGTGCTAAGGCCCAGAAAAGACTGGTCTTCGGGGGTTTGATCTTTGCTTGTTGCGGACGTGGGGAACCTTATTTTCGTCAACCCAATGTCGACACTGCTCCGTTTGTCAATAACTTCCCTGAAGTTCCAGTGGCGGGAGTGTTCTGTGGAGGTGAGATCGGCCGGTCATCGTCATGCAGGGACGGGCTAGTTACTCGTTCCTGCTGCCATGTGTATAGCTCTGTGTACCTTGTCATGACTTATGACATTCCATCGTATATTGATGGTTGACTGATCTGAGACATGATGTGAGGGGATTGTTCATGTGGAGGGTTGCACGAGGAGGTCCTGATTTTTGCGATGCAATGCTGCTATTAAATTCAACTTGTGTCATCCACCTTGTTGCTACTCATCTGTGGTGGAAGTTTGGTGTTTGTAAGCTTGTGTGCAGTAGAAAAGGGATATCCGGTGAAATTCATGATCATAAGTTAAACAGTTAGGGAATTGACAATCCAAAATGGAGGTTTGGTCGTTTACACCATAGTTTCCAAAAAATCTTTTGCGGACAAATATTTGTAAATTCGCCAAATATGGTTATAACAATCTTTGAACGATCTAACTTCTGTTGGCTTGCGAGTATTACAATGATACAAGGATGGTCCGTTTCGTCCACACCTTAGCCACAGTCTCAACTTGTTTATCATCAAATAAGCGAGGCGACGAGATGAGCACCGAGTGACACGACTCTTAGACAACGAGCAAATCAGAGAGACGCTACGATCTGATGGTTCGTCTGACAACTTACAGCCCAAGGATCGCGCCTATTCCACTCCTCCACCAACTTTTCAGATCTTGTCGGGGAAAATAATATATTTTCCTCCTTTATATTCTGATCATATCTTTTATTTTATTTCCTTTATATTTTATTTCGTTTCATTTATTGTCTTTCCTATGGACAGCCTATATAAGCCCTTACTTTCTAAGGATTGAAAACAACTTTTGATTCAAACTTTTAAACACATATTAGACTTTTGTCGAGTGGATGTATCTGTATCCGTGGAGGTTGATCTCAACTTATTCTTTCATACTCAGCGATTCAGCTATTCCGTTTCATTATCTACCCTTCCGACCATTCTCTCGTCTCTCCATTCCACATCATTTCGGTATTGGATTCATTTATTCCTTCTCATCCCCTCATACAAGTTAACCAATAATTACACTGTTTGGCTGGAATTTGCAAACTTTTTTCCTTATTTTTGTCAATTTCTTTTGTTAACAAACGGCATAAGGAACATTTCCCAGAGATGCCTAAGCCTAACCAAAAAAAAACCTACTAGGATAAATTATCACGTCAACTTAAAATAGAGAATGAATTTCCCTGACAAATTCTAACCACAAGGTACAGTAAAGGCCAAGCCCGGATCACATGATTGCATCCGGCTTTTGTATATAAAGATCGAGATCAGACGGTTAGGCCATCTCAGGCCGAGGCTCTGCAGTAGCCGGCCATTCGTCTTGCTTTGCCAATCAGATATCGGTGGTGGTCTTGATTTTGTCCTGTTGCTTCACGTGTGGCTGGAACTGGTAAAAGAACGTTCTTCTTTTGACAGCTACGCACGGAGTTTGTCCTCGTGTGGGTTCAGTGAAATACGGATCATGGAATCTAGTGAATGGTCCTCTTCCCTCCGGCGTGTCCGTACAAATCTTCTCCTGGCATTTCCTTGGATCAGCTCCACATGCAATGCTACGCCAAGAGCTGCCTCAGACTAATGCTTGCAGATACCGTGTTAGACTAAGCTATTTGCCTTGCCTTCTTCACTCATGCAATGATCCAGAAGGTGAACTAAGCCAGTAGTTGTGGTGCATGTCAATCAAGCATCCCCTGCCAGTCTCCTCGATTCAGCACCGTGCTGCACCTCAGTCATCTGATTATCATGTCTAATCTTTTTCCGTCTTCATGCCCTGCCTCATCCTCTCAGCAGTAAATTCATCCCAACAAAAACAGCAGCAGCAGCAGCCATCAGGACTGTCGTCATTTTGGTATTGGAGAATAGATCCTTCGACCACGTGTTGGGATGGATGAAGAAGAGCGTGACAAATGCTACTCCCTGTCCTCTAACCACTCCGACCCAAAGACGATTTGCTTCTCTGACGATGCCGAGCTCGGGGATCTCGATCCAGGTCGCTCCTTTGAGGATGTGGCTCAACAGGTGTTTGGTTCTGGCTCCAGTTCCGTCCCTTCCAGGTCTGGTTTTGTGGAACAGGCCTTGTCTACGTTCTCCCAATCTCTAAGAAACCGTCATGAAAGACTTCAGGCCTGAATCTCTACCTGTCCACGCTGCTCTCGTAAGGGAATTCGCAGTCTTCAACCGGTGGTTCTCCTCTATTCCAGGCCCCACGTCCACTCAGCCACCTCCCATGGTTCAATCAGCCATGTGGTCAGCCAGTTAGCCCTTCGATACCCTCAGAAGATGATCTTTGATTCCCTCGATGAAAATGGGTAGGATTTTGGAATATACTATCAGAGCATTCCCAGCACTCTCTTGTACTGAAATCTGATGAAGCTCAAATACGTATGGAAGTTTCACGAGTTTGGCGCCTCGAGTTATTTGAAGATGGACGAAATGGCAAATTGTCAAAATGGCAAATTGTCAAACCTCACTGTGATAGAGCCGTGGTACTTTGATTAATAGGCCTGCAAGCCAATGAGGATCACCCATCCACGACGTTGCAGATAGAGAAAAGTTGGTGAAGCAAGTTTATGAGACGCTGAGGGCAAGTCCCCAGTGGAATGAGACCTATTTCATCATCACATATGATAAGCATGGCGGGTTCTATGACCATGTCGAGACCCGTCATGAGACGCATTACATGCAGAGGAATAAAGAAAGGGAGGAGTGGCAGTGCAGAAGAATAAAGAAGAAGGAGCCAGCGGTGGGAAAATGAGAAGGGAAGAGAAATTAGAATCAAATGTTAGTTACAAAGTTGTTAGGAAGGATGATTGTATAAATAGGGGGCTGTAACTGCCGATAGAGATTAGATTGTTCTTGTGGTTTGCTATCCCTTTCTGCTCTGTACACATTCGACTGTGAGTAGAGAATTCGATTGAAGTTCTTGCGTGATCAATCTTATCTCACTCTCTCAGCTTCTTCGATTGAAATGGACTTCTAGGATTAATACAGATCGAAGAAGCTGAGCTCCATTACTGCTACGACCTACTTGGCCTATCACGAACTTCCTCCATTTCTCTTATCTTATCTCCCATCTCTTGAAACTGATTAGTTATGCGGAGCATCATCCAACGTTGTGCCTTCATCTCCTCCCGCATTTCCCCTGTTGTTGTTGGTGTTGGGCCAAGAACTCCAACCATGCCTCCTTCATCGTCTTTTGGAATTCTTCCATTGCGGATTGTGTCTTGGTGGCTACTACCATGGATTAAATTGCCAGGATCGAGGCACGACTGATACCACTTGAAATTTAATCCATGGAGGATTGCCAAATCCCCTGCCATCTAACGCCATGGGAGGTCTAAACTCTAACTTTGCTCGTTTTTCGAAGATAGGCTTTCCCAGGTTTAGTGGAGATGATGTTCAAGGATGGCTCTATAAATGTGATCAGTTTTTTGAAGTAGATGCTACTAGTGACATTCTAAAAGTAAAACTGGTTTCATTCCATTTGGAGGGGAAAGCCACGTTATGGCATCAATCATTGATGAAAAATAGGCCAGGAATGTTGTATTATGAATTTGGAAGCTTCCAGCTTAGGAGTGGTTCCCTCATAGGCTTAAAATTCTACCACGTTACGAGTCTCCCTTGCTGTCTCAAAATTCACTTATAAGATTTCTCTTGGTTCTGCCCTAGGATGCATTCATAGGCATTCGGCCCATATTTGACAACGAGCTTTTGCTTTGGGTTGATGCATTATTTCCTTCCCTTAACCTCGAGATGATATAGGGATGGTCGATGGGCAACCTCACCCGGTTTCTTGCTTATGCAGTTGTAAATGGAGCAAGAGGACCTCTGAACCCTGAATTTGAGCACTCCTCAATGTCTGCAACCATAAGAAATTATTCAATCTCATATCTGATTATTTAACTCGCAGGGATGCATGGGCAGGCACATTTGAGGATATTTAAGCTCCTCTTTCCAAACGCAAACCAACCCACTCTATTATGTAAGTTCTTCTGGACTTCACGGTTGCAGAGGTGACTTCATTGAGAAGAGTAGAAGCCAAGGAAAATAGGGTTCTGTCCGAGTTCCAAACTGAGATGGTTCACCTGGCTGCTGTTCTTGGGGGAGACTACTTCCAAAGCAGCTTCTCGGACGAGATGAGCAACAAGATGAGCGTGAAGGAAGCCCATGATTATGTGCAGGGAAGCAAGGGGGATCAAGTATGAGGGCCAATCCATAATCTAGCTTCCATAGTCAACGTGAGGGAATGCCTTAGCACCAGGAGCTCCGCCTCGAGGCACGGCTGATTTTTCTTTTTGGCGGGGGGAGGGGATGGAGAGGACATTCAGAGCAAGCTGCTTTTGGGTAATTTGCAAAGATATTGAACGGCAACACTGATATTGGACTATACATTATGATTACCGTGTCCTTCCATCCGACTCTCAAAATCAGGAACCACACCACAGGACGGGAGGACCGATGCAATCTATCTATAGGCTTTTCCATCCCAGTCCCTTAAAGAGGTGGGTTCTTGTGGACAAGAAAAGGAGTTGGGAATCATGAACCGGAGTTGCATCCTCCTGTTATCCTCCGCCTCAACCCCACCATCCGCCCCCTCCCTTTCCTCGTCAATCCTCAAGGACCCGACTCCCGGGCAGGGCAACCCCTGCTGGAGGGCCGTCTTCCCTGCCCTCCTGTCTGTGGCCCTCAACACCATTGCTTCCCCTCCTCCCACCTTCGCCATCCCCTCCCTCAACTCCTCCTCGCTCCCACTACCCACCACTCCTTTTACTCAGTCCAAAAGCCTCCCCTTGGGACTGCTCGATGGGTGGGACTACGGCTTCCTCTCTGTCACCCCTCTTATATGACAATTGCCCACTCTACTGACCCCGGATTTTCATCTACAGGAAGATCATGCCTTGCCCTTCTACTAACCCCGGTTGCATATCCTCCAATCCCAAGTCCTCCTCCTTCTCTTTTCCCTGGAGGATCCCCGAGGGCTCCCTAGACCATGACCCCGTTCAGGTCTCGACCACCACTCCCCGTGGTTGCTCTACTTTCTTTCTTTCTGTAATAGTAATTTTGTTTGTTAACACAACGTCCAGAAGCTAGAAGAAGCCATACTAAAGACACAGAAAAATCCCAGGATCGTATCCCTGGAAGACACTCCCTACGGTAAGACAGACTAATTAATTCCCTGAGAAGACTGCCTCAGTTTTTTCTTTGATATAATTAGTTTTGGATTTGTTCCCGGGGGGGTGGGGGTTTGATGCAGGGGTGTATTTGCTGGCGGAGGTGGACGGAGGAGGGTTTGGGAGGGATGTAATGGAATTCCTGGTGAAAGGGGATGTGGTGGGGTACAGGTCGATGGCCATGAAGGTGACGTACGTGTATCCGTTTACCACTGCACTGGGGGATTCCAAGGGGCAGGAAGAAAGGTTGAAGAAGATGATTCAGCAGTTGGGCTGGTACGCTCCCAGTTTTGACTCCATGGATTAAGAGGCGTTGTTTCTTTCTGGTGTTGAATGTTTTAGTTTCAGGCTTATTGCCTGTGAAAACCGCAAGAATCAATTGCCTGAGAAATAAGAAGCTGTCTTTGTCCGTTCATCAAGTGACACAACACGGGTGGATGTAGGTATTTATTATTTATTTATATTTTGGATGCTGGTGGTGGTAATGGATGCAGGTCCCCAACGGACAATGTGCGAGTGGCCTGCTGAGTGTCTTTGGTTGGGGTTGGGTCCTCCTCCTCCTCCTCCTAACCTTGTCTCCTCGCTATGGTCGCAACCCAGTGGGCCTCCCGAGGTTAAATGAGAAAGAGAAGCCCATTCACGACCCCCCGGGCAGAGTATTATTATTGCAAAAGCGTCGTGTATCGACTCTCCAGTTGCCCTGATATTAAGGATTGTACGAAAAATTAATAAAAATACAAAGAAAACGCAGCGTATAATAAACCTCCCCTGAGGTTATGTGGTCGAATTTATTTTGTTTGTGTTCCGTAAAATAAAAGCTTCCGCCAGACACTCTCCGTCTCTTTTGTTTTTTGTTTTTTGTTTTTGAAGTCAAGACAAGACTACTTTCATTCAAACCCATTGCCACTCACGTGTCCATAAAGTTGGATGATGGAATTCTTAGAGTTTTGTACGGAAATACGGTTAGTTTTAAAAGAAAATTACGAAATACGGTCACAGTTTCGTAAAATACGATTTTACCGATGAAGAGGTGCGTTTGGATTACGAAGAGGGCGCGCGGTCCGGAAACGCGCCCTCTGTGTGCCCGATTGAGGGGCGGGTAACCCGCCCCTATTACGACATGGGCGGGTTTCCCTTACGCAAGTACCGATCCGGGAGGGAAATAACGCATAAGTGTTCAAGGGGCGCGGTCTCAAAACGCGCCCCTTGAAGAGGCCGTCCCCCCTTTCCCCCCTTATCGTTTTAGACGTCTGACGGGGGTGGGCTGTCCCCCCTCTGTCTCCCCCCGTCCCCCCTCAACAGTTAGGGCACTCCCCCCTATTCCCCCCGTTCCCCCTTCAACCTTAGGCCACTCCCCGTGTTTTGGAAACCAGCCCCCCGTCTGGCAATACAACATTCCTAGGAATAACTTTAGAAACCCTGTTTCAACAAACAGAAACAATTCATAGATAACATCCATACATCCAACACCAAACTTCGAAACAATCTAACACCCAACATTCAATAACAAAGCCAATGTCTATACATCTAACGCACAAAGTGAAACGTCCAAATTTCATATCAGTAATGTCCCCTACGCCTCGTAGATTTCCTCCTAACATAAAGCCTCACGACGGAGACTTCTGGAACTTCAGGCTGCTCCGATGGAACATCCGGGTACAGTTGTGTAATTTGAGAAGTTCCTTCTCCTTTTTGCAAATGGTCGTACCTGAAGAAGTTATATTAGTTAAGTAACGAAAGTTTAAATGAATCTTAAATCGAAGGACATACCCGAATTCTCTTGGGCCTTTAATCGGAGCTTCCGGTGTAGAACTGGACCCAACCTCGTAGTATGGAGTACCGTAATCGCCATAAACATGAGAAACTTGCGAGATGAGTATCCCTTCTCGCACTTCATGGCCCTCCTCGTCAAATACGGGGTCGTTGTATGTCCGTGGCTCATCCTCATGTTCTGATCCTCTTCCGCAACGTCCATATGATGAGGATGATCTTTCTCACCGGTGTATACTCTCGCATCATTTCCATGGACTCCGCGACAAGAGTAACGAGTTCCGGCTGGTCAGACCGAAGCTTTATCTTTCGAAAGTTCTTCATCTACATCAGAAATATAGGTTAAAGTTGAAAAATGAATGAGAGAATGTTATGAGATACTCATACTCATAAACGACTTACCAATGTGCCTAGCATGGAGTCGGTGTGCGATATGTGCTGCCTGGTGTGCTTGGCATACCATTTTGAATATCTAACAGGAGACTCCCAAATCAGCGGCACGACCATGTTAATCCGATCTTCCCACTGCTCCAAAAACACTCGGTGGATCTCTCTCCAGTTGTTCATGGTTTTCCCGCGTAAATCTATCCGATGGAGTGCTTTGCTTGTGTCACAACTCGCCGGCACGAGTTGATGATCGCCAAACTGACGAATCACTCTATCCGGGTACTGCCACTCCACGATGTAGATGCAAATCAGCGGAAGTCTTGCACGCCAGAAAGCCTCACCAGATCGCCATTCAAACGTAAGGGAAAACTTACGTGAATTAGCTATCATCTCAATCTTAATAATACCTACAACAATTCAAACAACGTATAATTAATCATCATAATTGTAATACCAAACAACAATTCAAATAAAACCAAACAACAATCCTAAATAATCAAATCAATTTATAAATTTATATACTAAATAATCAATCCTAAATTTTCAGTGTAAATTTCTAACATAAATTTATAACCTAAATTTCTATCTTACAATTCTATCCTAAATTTCTAACCATATTTTCTAACCTAAATTTCTATCTTACATTTCTATCCTAAATTTCTAACCTAATTTTATAACCTAAAAATCTAACCTAAATTTCTAACATAATTTTCTAACCTAAATTTTGTAACCTAAAATATCTAACCTAAATAATTAAACTTACGGATGATAATCGGATGTCGGATGACCGGAGATCGGAGGTCGGAGGTCGGACGGAGGACGAGGGGAGGACGGAAGATGAGGAGGACGGGGGACGGGACGAACGGAGGTCGGAGACGGGGAGGATGGAGCACGGGGCGTTGGACGACGGATGTTGGTTTTGGTTGCTGCGTGGAGGTTGCCGCGTCGGAAGTCGGGGGCAGGGGGTCGGAGAAATCGACGGAGGGAGTAAGGGAAATTCGAGTTTTAGGGTTTTGGTCTCGATTTCGGGACTTATGTCCGTCAGGGGGTGGGTTCCGAAAACCCACCCCTTATTGTTTTAACGGAGAGGCGGGTTTTAGAAACCCGCCCCTTGTCTGATGCCCAATGCCAAACCCGCCCCTTATTGTTTTAACGGAGGGGCGGGTTTTGGAAACCCGCCCCTATGGGGGACTGGCCGAAGGTTGGGGGGACAGGGGGGACGGGGGGGGACGGGGGGAGTGTCTTAACTGTTAAAGGGGGGACGGAGGGGAGGACCCGCCCCTTTGGTATTCCCAGGAGGGGCGGGTTTCCAGGGGGGACAAGGGGGAGTGGCCGAAGGTTGATGGGGACGGAGGGACTGGAGGGAGTGTCCTAACCGTTGAAGGGGGGACAGGGGGGACGGAGGGGGGTGACCCGCCCCCATCAGACGCCCAAAACGAGAGGGGGGACGGGGGGGACGTGGGGGCTGCCTGTTCGAGGGGCGCGTTTTGAGACCGCGCCCCTTGTACACTTAGGCTTTTTTCCGTTATTCCCCCACAAATCGGTGCTGCACCCGCCCTTCACTCAAGCACACGGAGGGCGCGTTTCTAGACCGCGCCCTCTTTGTAATCTGATGGGCGCGTTTACGGAACGCGCCCCCTCGACGGTAAAATCGTATTTTACGAAACTGAGACCGTATTTCGTAAATTTTTTTAAAACTAACCATATTTCTGTACAAAACTCGGGATTCTTGACCCCAAACAAATGTAGAGTATCGATAACATTATATATATATATATTATTATATATATTTTATTTAGAAAGCATGCTGACGCGAAGAAATTTTGAAAGCCTTGGAAACATCTTTTGGATTTTAGGGGAAGGGGATGTTCCTGAAGCGAGGAGGAGTTTGAGCTTTGTCAGTTTACTGCATTTCTTTAGATTCCAATCATCCTCCATCGTTATCCCATCTATCCGTTCCTCTCTTTCCTGACCCTCCATATCCACAACACACTGAACTTGCGGAGGGCTCCCCCTCGTCACCTCATCCCTCTAATTAATTAGGGAAAACTTGAGAGAATTAAAAAAAAAAGAGAAATTCTAGAAAAAAAAGGGTGAAGAAGAAGAAGAAGACGAAATAAGGGTAGTCATTTGGTGATGGAGAACAACAGCAGCAGCAGCAACTTGCTTCAGCAACAGCAGCCGCCGCCGCCACCTCAGTCATCGTCCCCGTCCACCGCTTATCTGCCCCAACCGCCGGCGTCCGCGGCTGCTCCTTTCAATCATCTCCTTCAGCAGCAGCAGCAGCAGCTCCAGATGTTCTGGTCCTACCAGCGTCAGGAGATCGAGCAGGTCAACGACTTCAAGAATCACCAGCTCCCACTCGCCCGCATCAAGAAGATCATGAAGGCTGACGAGGACGTCCGCATGATCTCTGCCGAGGCCCCCATCCTCTTCTCCAAGGCTTGCGAACTTTTCATCCTCGAGCTCACCATCCGCTCCTGGCTCCACGCTGAGGAGAATAAGCGCCGTACCCTCCAGAAGAATGACATCTCCGCCGCCATCACCCGCACCGACATCTTCGACTTCCTCGTTGACATTGTACCCCGAGATGAGATCAAGGAGGAGGCCGCCCTCGGCGTGGGCGTCGGCAGCATGGTTGGGGCCACAGCCAGCGGGGTGCCCATGCCCTACTACTACCCACCCATGGGCCAGCCTGCTCCCCCTACGGGAGGGATGATGATTGGTAGGCCTGCAGGCACGGTCGACCCTACCACTGGGATCTATGGGCTTCCCGCAGCGGCCGCTCCCCCACCTTCTCAGGCATGGCAAAGCGTCTGGCAACATCCTGCTCCTTCTGAGGATGCTTCCTTTGGCCAGGGCAGTCGAGAGTGATTGATTTGCAGGGTGGGTTCTCGCGATCTTTCTTCGTTACTTCCCAGCGTGATTGCTTCGGTTGAAAATGATTGTTGATGGCTGTCTTCCGTGGTTTATTTGAATTTTTGAGGTTCTGCTCGAGGGGGGTTGCAAGCCACTGGGCTACAGTCTATTTAGCTGGCAGGCAGTTAGAATCATTGTTAACATCTCTTCAAAAAAAATTTTAGCTTTAGCAATTCATCTTGTTAAGTTAAGAGTAGCAAAATTCGAAGGGCAAAAGTTCCCGTCTTCCTCAACCTCCCTTCTCTCCACCGGCTGGTTTCTTCCGTTGTATTTGAAACTCTTCTGACAAGTCGTATAACAGCATCTTCGGTTCTGGTATTGCTGATGGTTAGACTAGGATTCCACATAGTTGACATTTAGCACCACTTCTTTGTTGAGTTTTGTTTCAGTTTTTATTTTTGACCTGGCTCCCTGAAGTTTCAAGAAATAGATTGACGTTATTTTTCTAAGCTAAGAGAGCATGAGTTCTGTTTATTTCGGGAATTGTTATGTGACTACACACCATCATTTAAGCTAACCTACTGATGCTCTTCTTTTCTTCCCGGTTAGTTTAGATCGGGCAAAAGGTTTTGAACTCTCTTTTCCATTGCCCAAAATGCACAAACATTGGTGCTCCACCTGCAGAAGGTTTTTAAGCACCTAGTGGTTAGTCCTGTTGTTAGTTACAGTACTTTGGCTCCAGGATATGGCACAGTTGCCTGGTTATCTAACCACATACCAAGGAAATCTAAAAGCTTCATCAAATATAACAAGTGTTGGTTCGTTATAACTTTCTATACTAGCACGTTTGGAGAATTTTCATGTTCAGCTAACTTGACATGCTGACCCTTTTGCTTTCTTTCTCTCCATTCCAGTCAGCTTTGTTCGTGCTGATGTAAGATCATGCTTCGTATTTCTTCCTTGATTTGAGTGCTCTCGTATGAAAATGATCTGAACTCCTGAATGGAATTAGTGGAATGGTAGTGCTCTCCTGAATGGAGTTAGTGGAGAATGGTAGTGCTGCAGCATGGAACAGCATTGATCACCGTAATCTGTCATGGCACATATAATTCGGGTGTCCATCTCTTGTATATGTTTGGAACGGTCGTGAAAGAAGCTAAATGCTAATGACTTTCCAAATCTTCCATTGCTGGAAAGATGGATCTCATCTCCTTCCTTAACGGTTTCTTTGTGCACATCAGTCATCTTGCTTTAAATATTACTATAAGTTGCTTCACTTTTGGTGCTCTTCATTTTGAATTTCTTCTTCAAAATGACAATGGTTTTTGCGATTTACATGCAAAATGAATGAGACACGTCCGTGGAATTCAAAACTTGCTTTTGTGACTGACTGCAGCTTTTTTCTTGGCATTTTTCCTTCATGGAACACTTTGCAACCCTTATAGACAGCTTACAGTCTATTTATGTAGTCGCAGCGGTTGCATTTTCTGAGGAAAAAATGTGGCTAGGTAAAGTTTTTTAAATTATTGACCCGATATGCCTGCATAGGCATTTAGTTGGGTGAATTCTGGCCATTGTGACCCATCAGGTGTGCAGAAGTTGCGGCTTTTGTGTGTGTGTGGGGGGGGAGGAGGTGGTCTGTGGTCATTGACTGTCTTATGTGTTCCTTACAGAAGGAAGGTACAAAAGCAATTTTCAAGATGATGGAAGGCACATATCCTTGGCAATGTACCCCAGGAGTTGGACTGCTTATAGCTGAGTGCTTGTGCCGTGTTCAGTTGGCGGTTTAGGATGTATGTCTCTTGACGAAACTGGAGTAGGCTAACATATTGAGTACCATATTCTAAAATGCCCTTATTCCTTACTTATCCTACATTATTTGTTTCTACCTTCTGAATATAATGCATGGGTAAATCAGCTGTTCTTATGGCCTCATTGCATAAGCTGAGTTATGGTAATAGGGTTTAGACAACATCTCTAAAGCTGTTTTTGCTGATCAGCCTAGCCCCTGGATCTCGTGGTAGACTGCTCGTGGGATTTGCAGCTTCAAATGTCCGATAAATATGATGCTTAAAAGGGGAGGGGTCAGGGCCTGTTTGAGAGAATGGACTACGTCCACGATGCTGTTCTTAGGTTTATTTTCATTGATGAGACCCGGGGCAGCTATTTACAAGTGTTTGAGAGCCCACCTATGCAAATGGGTTACTGGAGGACTTTTTAGCTTTTCTTAATGGGACCCATCTGGGGGGAGAATTTGTGGAGATGAAGGCAAAGGTGCTGCAGACAGTCAGTGGTCGTCCATTGTCAATAGTTCCCATCACTAGTGGAATTAGAATGTTTTGTAGTTCTCTTGCGGCCTCTTGGCTTGTGGCTTCGGTGGTGACTATAGAAACTACTAGTTCCCCAAAACGGGGTCTCGAAAAGCCGCCCGTTCTAATGATGGGTTTCAGTGCATGGAACACAAAATGGGAGATACTTCTGAATGGGAGGCTGACTGTGGGCCGAGCCTACCAATTGTTCATGGGCTCGGCCCGATTAAGCCTGAGTTTAAAGGGGGAAGGGGAGGGGGGAGGGCGCGACAGTCGCCGACTAAAGAATGATGAAAGGTTTGATGCCGTTGTGCTGGGCAGCAGTTGGGGCCTTGGCAGTTGCTGCATCCGCAGTGGCACTTGGCTTTGTCCTCAACCCGAGTGGTCGCCACACGCCACAACACCAACAACAGCACAAAGACAATGACAGAGAAGGGCCGTCTGCTCGCCCCCAGTGCCCCTACGATCCCACGAAGCGCAAGGGGTAATCCTATTTATCCTTATTTTGAGTTTTGAGACCCGGTGGTCTCAGGTATCTCTCACTCAGGTATCTGTCATGGGATGACTACTTCATGGCAATTGCATTCTTATCCTCCGAGAGATCCAAGGACCCCAACCGCCAGGTCAGCTCGTTTTCTCTTCTTCCTTTTTCTGTTTCTTCTGCTCCTGCAAGTTTCTTCAGTTGTCTCATATCCTATAATAACCTAATCCCGAGGTCCATCTTGTTGTTGTGTTTGCCCCCTTCGTCGGTGTAGGTCGGCGCCTGCTTGGTTAGCCCGAAAGGTGTCATACTAGGTATTTTCCCTTCCGCATCTCAACTTCTCGAATAGCATTGTGTCTGCCTCCCGAGATGATCGTCTGCCCTCTCTAGGTATTGGCTACAATGGATTTCCAAGAGGTTGCTCGGATGATAAGCTTCCTTGGGCCAAGGTTATTTGATACCCACATCTTCTTTGTGTTACCTGCCCTCTCTGCCTTTAATTCTGGACATGTTTACCAACTGATCTGTTTCTTCCCTCACTTTCCAGAAATCTAGGAATGGGGATCCTTTGGAGACTAAGTATCCGTGAGTGGTCAACTTAGTTTGAGTCTTGCTATTTATTGTTTTCCACCTTCTGATTGTCCAAACAAAAAATAATAATAATCGGGAATGCTACAACTTATTCTTGGCCAGTATGGAGTAAAGGTTGTGCCTAAATCTAGGTACATCCTATCCTTTATTTATAATTTTCCATGTGATACACGTAAGAAACTTAATAAAAAATGCTTACCTGTCAAAGATGTATTATTGCAGGATGTACCTCACATTTTCTCGCTTATATGTCATCTGACAGTTTCTCCATTTATCTTTTATTTTTCCTTGGATGTCTATTGTTCTGTTACTGTTTTATTGACATTGCTTGTAGGTATGTGTGTCATGCGGAAGTGAATGCCATCCTAAATACTAATCATGCCTCTGCTGCTGGGCAGGTTGCCAAGATCTTGCATTTTTTTGTTTTTGTTTTTAAGTTTAGTTGAATGGAAGATTGATTAGCCAACAATTTAGCTTCTTGTCCTTCAATTACCACATATCTTTAAGAGTAGTCATGTTGAAACTGCATTATCGTCTGTTCCTGGGCAGCGGCTCTATGTGACCATGTTTCCCTGCAATGAATGCGCCAAAGTCATCATTCAGGTATATTTGGCATAAATCAAGTGCTACACATATCTTAAGAGGCTTGACTATGGCTGTCGTCGTCATCGTCTTAATTGTTGTATCAACCAGCAATTTCATAGGCAGCAAGTATTTGTTTCTAGAGCCTCCCAGAATCTGATGTTTATAACATTATCGAGACCTCCAATACTTTTCTGAATGTTTAGGATTGTTGTCTACAGGAAGAATCTGGATATATGGCGTCCTTGTGTATTCATCTATTGTAATTTTACTGGTGTAGGCAGGTGTTTCTGAGGTTATATACTTTGTTGAGAAGAAGATTAGTGCCTCAGACAGTACGTACGTTGCGTCTCACAAGTTACTATCAATGGCTGGTGTTATGGTAAGCCTTCTTAAGGAAGCTTGGGGGATCCATTTTTTATTCACATTGTTGACCCACAAGACATTCTTTGCAAGTCGGACAAAAATTTACTAACGTGTGACGAATCAACACTGGAGTTTCACTGCAAGATAT
This sequence comes from Melastoma candidum, assembly GCA_023653495.1. NCBI lineage: Eukaryota > Viridiplantae > Streptophyta > Magnoliopsida > Myrtales > Melastomataceae > Melastoma > Melastoma candidum. The sequence goes on from CM042887.1 coordinate 183,290, forward strand.
TGTTTTAACAGTGGAGACGAACATGTCCTCTCTATCGCAGGTCAGGAAACACCGGCCACAGAAGAACCAAATTGTTATCGACTTCAGGGAATAGTTTTGCAGCTCAATGGTGTGGATGTGAGTGGTTGCCCTTGGTGTAACTGGATTTGGAACAATTAAATCATATATCATGCCAATGGACTAAAACTTGAAAGCCCGTACACCATCAAAGTACACAGCAGTTTGTTTTTGTTTTTGTGGTGTGGTGGGTTGAGGGACGATGATGGAAGGCATTGGTATAACTAAGCACGTTTGCATCGTGGAGGCTTGTTTAATCTGTGCATTTGGTCAGTGTTATTGGTGCGGCATTAAGGAAAAAACAGGGAAGAGAGACGAGCTATATGTTTGGGCCTTTTGCGTTGACTGTGGATTATTGACGAAGGGGGCTGGGGTTTGGGCCTCTCTCTCCAACCCCAACTCCAACAACTCATTAAAAAGACAGGTACGGGCAGAAAGAGAGGGAAGAAAGAGGGAGGACTGGTGGGGGGAGAGAGAGAGAGACGAAGCAGGGCGGAGAGGGTCAAAATAGCGGGACGATGGATCTTGGAGTCCAAACGCAGTAAGTACAGAAGCTTTCGAGAGAGACGGCGGGAAAGACGACTGAAAGTGATGGAGGGCAGCGGTTCCAGTGCCAGCGACCACCCCTCTTCGTCTCCACCCCCATCTCCTTCTGCTTCCAAACTGCTGACTAACCTCCCCTCCCGGGGCCTCTTTTCCTCCTCCACCGTCGTTTCTTCCAATCCGGTCATTCTTTTTCTTTTCTCGCCTTCATCATCATTACGAGCCTCGTGCCCTGCGATTAATTCACTCAATTCGATTGCCCTTTTGACCGTCTCCTAGGATCTGTTGTTTCTTTGACCGAGGAGCTGCTTTTGCCCTTACTGAGAATGCTTTTTCCCGGTACGCCCTTTCACCGTCCTGATGAATATGCATTCATTCCGTTGCCCAGGCTCAGGCTCTCACCCCCTTTGCTTTCTCTATCCATGGCAGGGCCAAAATCAAAATAAAAGATAAGATGAATATCCCTTGCGGCTCTTGTTAAGATTCAACAATTAATTTTTGAAATTTCTGGAAAGTTTTAGAAGAACGTGGAATGCTACAGAGAACTCAGAATAGGTATAGAAGATTTAGATAACGTACATGTAGAACAATTCTAGCTGTAGGTTGAGGATGTCACCTGGTATAAATAGGGTTAAGGAGTCTCATTTGTAATAATCATTTGAAGTAATGGAGTGTGAGCTTCAAGTGAGAGTGTTCCTCCTTTTCTTCTTCCGAGCTCAGGAGTTTGAAGGTTCGCTCAAAGAATAGCGTTCGCCTTGATCAACGCTAAGTCGAGATCGAACAGCTCTCCTCCAAAAAGACAAAACTGAGAGAGACCTACCCTCTCCTCTTTTTATCTTTTTCTCCCCCATGTTCATGGGGCTGATCATGACCTGACCGTCTCATGTCCATTTGCAGGGGGGAATGCGTGTCTATGTCTGTGAGCATGAGACAGCGCCTCCTGGTAACCGCTTCCATCTGTTTCAGCCCCCTTTTGGATCATTTTAATCCTGTTGAGATGAAACTCCTATTTCCTAATCCTAATTCATTTCGTTTCATTTTATTTTATTTTACACTTTCTTTGATCGTGCCTCTCGGTGTTCCCTAAAAATATCCCCTAGAGAATATAACTTGCATTCCATTGAACCCTTTTATATTGTATGTTGTGATTTATGGGAGTTTTCAGTCTTTGATTTTCTCGTTTCTTTTTCCCGCTTGTTCTCCCTGCAAACTGCCACTGGCTTCTTGTTCCCAATGCAGAGGATCAAGTCATAAGGACAAACCAACAAAACATATTGATTCGATCGCTCATGATCAAGAAACAAAGAGGTGATTCCATCTCAAAGAGTGGAAAGGGTACCACAGTTGCTGAAGGTTCTAGAAAACGGTACTCCCTCTCACTTCAAGATATGAAAATCTTTTTGGTTTCCTGGTTTCATATGTATCTGGATGTTTATAAGGTTTGTTCATTTCAAGAACCAATAATGGAGCAGGGAATCACCAATACAGGAATGACATTCATACCATAAATTGTTTCATTTTTGAAAGTTTTTTTATAAGTAAAAGCAGGAGGGATTGGAAGGGAAGTGGCGGCACCCAACGCAGGATTTTTAAAGGTTTTAATAAGGATTCATTTTTGGGAAGGAGCAATATTTTTATGATGGTCATGATTTTCTTGAATTTATATACAAGAGACTACATTATGTTGATGATAGAGTTCACAAGGATGCTTTCCCTTTTCTCATTTTTTCACGGAATCTTCTGTGATATAATGCCATTGTGTGGTTCATAGGCAGACTGCCTTTGCTCAAGAGATCCCACATTTTTATCCTTGTTTGAATCTAATTTTTCCTCCTGTCAGTAGCCCTCTGAAATGGCATACGAAATCTAAAACTGTCAGTTTTTTTTTCTTTGTGAAAAGAGGGACGTGGTTGAAAATAGAAACTTTTTGAAGAGGTGTGTGTGCTCTTACTTAGTGGCCCATTATAATGTTTCTTATTACTTATTGCAGGGCATCTGAAAGACTCTCAGATGCAGCATCAGCAAAGAGACCTAACACACAAGGTGGTTCTCAGCAGGGTGAGTTGTTGACGATAATATCTTTTCATACTGAGTGAGTAGAATGTCTCAAGAAGTCCTAAAGCACCAGGTGCCTTTGTCCTGAATTTGATTTTACTCAACAGTTCAAGTGAAGTTACCCCCTTAAGTGCCATTTAACTTGCATGGTGACAATGCCAGCCCATAAATCAAGAAAAGTAATACCATTCAGCCTTGAATCTGGACAGAGAACTTGACTGCAGGTGCCGCGCACAGGCTTGTAAACTCGGCTAATACACACACCGATAGCAGTGTGGTAGAATTGAGTATCTTCAGAAGAATCCTGCCCTTTTTAATATTTTCTGATTTAAATGTTTTTTCAAGTTTAGCGTGTGCATTCTCTCAACTAATACTTCTAAAGCATATGTGTTCCTTTTAGAAATGATAATATGTGGCCTTGATTTTCAGAAGGGTCACACTCCCATTTATCCGACAAGGATTTGCACACTTTGACTGTGGAGAGGCTACGGGCTCTTTTAAAGGAAAAAGGGCTTTCCGCCAAAGGGAAAAAGGTGATAAAACTGCGATAACTATATTTTTCACTGCTCTCGTTCGGATCAGTACGGTGGTATATCATGTTTAGTAATCAAAGCAGGCAATCTGATTAGAGCAAATTTCTCTGTAAATCCTCTATCTACTAGCCATCTTTGGTGATCCTCATGATTAGTTTGATTTATGTTTTCTCTTCTGCTGAATCCGGGCATTGAAACGACCAGGATGAGTTGATTGCTCGCTTGAAAGGGTGAATGGTTAAGAGTGAAGACATGGTTCAACCAATGGACTTCTCTTGTACAAGGCATATGGAAACCGACACTCCAGAAGTGGGATTATCAGGCATGCTGTTGCATCCATGATCATTTTGCTCTACTCTATGGCTCTATGTTTGTTCCGAAATGTTCCATGCTATGCTTTGGTTTGGTTTTGATATGCCTGGTTTGCCTTGCCGGGTATAATGGTCTTTCTCATATCAGGAGCTGGATAAGACATGATTTTGCAGTGATGGTTAATCCTTGTTGATTATGAAACCCAGCAAGTAGAAGTTTTCTCATATCCATAAGCTTTACCCTCTTGTTGGGATAAGAAATTGACAAGATATGAGCTGATTAGAGGGAACTTTTGGAAATTTTTCTTAATTTTATTGGACAAATTATTTCATAAAATGGTATTTCCCTTAAGGGGTATTTGGATAAGGAAAGAAAATTGAGAGACCATATTGGATTTGTTCCTACTTCTAAATTGGTTCAATTTGTTAAGAACATTAGTATTTTTTTTGTTGATCACCAGTAAATTCAAATCTTATCCCTCTGGTAAATGTTTAAGGACAAATGCCTCAAATCCTGTTAGATACGGCCATGGCAGATTGATTGTTAAGAAAGGGAATGGAATCCCAAAGTGAAACAAAGAAGCAAAACACATGGATTCCACGCTACCCCGGGTCAGATGAGCGCAAAACCTTTCCCATTTTCCCCGACTAGGCGTCAAACCTATAGGGTTTGTTTAACTTTGGAGCATGGGTAGTTTGGTGAAAGCATATGATATTTAGATTTGGAGTTAGGTTCGAAAGTCATTATTTAAATTTGTAATGTACGGAACTATTTTGAGTTTCATACATTTTTATGAGTCATAGGTACAAAGTTTAGTACTTTAGTGAATACGAAAAAATTTAGTATATTATGAAAATTTCACTATCCATATTTTGTAATTTTTATTAAATTCATTAATAATATTTAGTAAAAGTTCGTACAAATATAGGAAGAAATACGAAGCCCATCGGCCAGCGTGTTAATTGTTCATATTTTCGTAAATTTTACTGAGCCCATTAACGACAAACCTCATAAATATATTAAGGATTACGAAGTGAGGGCCAAAATGTATTAAAAATTCGACGCCGCGTCAAGTTCACTGGACTTGAGCCTGTTACCGTTTTGTTTGGTAAATTAGATCTGTTGACCAAAAGCAAGGCGCATGGCCCACCTCCACCCCTTTTGAGACTTGGTTGGATTGGGGGAGCCATTGTTTTATCACATATAGCAAAGCCAGGCAGGAGCATCATCGCCTCTGCCCCTGAGAGAAAAGATGGGAGGAGGAGGAGGATTCTCCCCTGATACCAAGATATACCACAGCCTAAGACCACCAGTCCCCCTCCCCCCTGACACCCAACCCCTCTCCATCTACGACTACGCCCTCTCCCTTCTCCTCAACAGCGACAACGACAGGGATTGCCCTCTCCCCTTCGTCGTCTCCTCCTCCACCGGCCACACACTCCCCTACCCCGACTTCCTCCGCCTCGTTGACTCCCTCTCCTCCGCCCTCTCCTCCCTTCACGCTTTAACCCCCGATGACGTCGCCTTCATCCTCTGTCCTCCCTCCCTCCACCTCCCCCTCCTCTATTTTGCCCTCCTCTCCCTTGGCGTAGTCATTTCCCCTTCCAATCCCCTTTCCACCCCTCAGGAGGTCTCCCACCAGCTCTCCCTCTCCCGCCCCACCGTCGCCTTCGCCACCTCCTCCACCTCCCATCTCCTCACCCCCTCCTACCCCTTCCCCCGAGGACTCTTCCTCCTCGACTCTCCCTCCTTCCTCTCACTCCTCTCCTCCCCTCCTCCTCGCCATCCCCTTACCCCTCGGCCTTCCCTCTCCCAGTCCCTCCCTGCCGCCATCCTCTTCTCCTCCGGCACCACCGGCCGTGTCAAGGGCGTCGTCATCACCCACCGCAACCTCATTGCCCTCCTCTCCGGCCTTTACCACCAGAAGGCCGACCCCCCCACCTCCGACGACGACAACCCAAGGAATGTCTCCCTGTTCACCCTTCCCCTGTTCCATGTGTTTGGGTTCTTCTCCATGATTAAGGTGTTCGCTTTCGGGGAGACCATGGTGCTGATGGACGAGAGGTTCGAACTGGAGGCCATGCTGAGGGCTGTGTCCAGGTACAAGGTCACCAGCATGCCCGTCTCTCCTCCTCTGCTCGTCGCCCTGGCGAAGTCGGAACTGACCAGGAAGTACGACTTGAGCTCTCTCAGGATGGTGGCATGCGGCGGCGCCCCTCTCGGGAAGGAGGTGGCCGAAAGGTTCAGGGAGAAGTTCCCCAACATCGAGATTGTGCAGGTCAAAAAATCGCTGTTACATCACTTTTTTTTACCAAAAATTTCGACGATTCAGACCTCTGACTAAATTGACTTGTCAACCACAAACAAGATAGACAAAAGTTATTATTTTTATTGAGCTTAAAAATTGTCGGCATTTGTTTTTGGGATACTTTGGGATTATATTTTTCTTTTTTGCCAAAAAGAAAAAAAAAAAAGACGGTTGACCTTTTTGTCGCTTTACATGCTGCTTCTCCTGTTCCGTCTTCAGCCGCTGTCGTAGCAACCGGGTTGTTCCCTTTTGGTAATTGCCTGCAGCAGGCAGGGACTGCACCTATGGCCCCTGATGAGAAATGTTTTTTGAAACGTGGAATTTAGTTGGGCTACTCTTTTTCCTGTTTCTGTGGCCTGCCTGATTCTTAGAATGCCAAATTCTTCTCTTCGGAACAGGGGTATGGCCTGACTGAGACTTCCGGGGCAGCAACCAGGACCCTGGGCCCCGAGGAGAGCAGCCGCCATGGTTCTGCTGGACGTCTAGCTGAGAACTTAGAGGCAAAGATTGTTGATCCTGAATCTGGAGAATGCCTACCACCTGGTCAGAGAGGAGAGCTGTGGCTGCGAGGCCCCATCATTATGAAAGGTAAGAAATTGCACATAGGATTGTTCTTCTTCTCTAGTTAAGTGGTTCAAGACGCTTTTCAGTAGTGCCTATGTCCATGTATTGATCAATTTCGTTTACACAATTACTATTTCTGATTTGGTGCATAAGTGCCCAGACCAGAACAGCCTGGTGGATGAAGACTCGAACGTTTTCATATAGAGTATTGCATTCTTCGAGTCAATGACCCCCCCCCCCCCCCTCCCCCGATTTTGTCTTGTCTAACGAAAGATAAAATGGTAGCTTGTTCAACTGTCAAGGTCTTTAAAACGTGCAAATAAGACCTGTTTTATACTTAAAATGTATAGTTGGTTGGCTTATTTCTAGATCAACCGATTGGCAGGATATGTAAGGGACGACAAGGCAACTGCGGAAACGCTTACCTCAGACGGTTGGTTGAAGACTGGGGATCTCTGTTACTTTGACACTGAGGGCTTTCTGTACATTGTTGACAGGTTGAAGGAATTAATAAAATACAAAGCGTATCAGGTGATGCATTCGCAGTGATTCATATCAAATCATAGGGTGCTGGGTTTTAGCTGCGGTGATTCATATCAAATCATAGGGTGCTGGGTTTTAGCTGCGGTGATTCATATCAAATCATAGGGTGCTGGGTTTTAGCTGCGGTGATTCATATCAAATCATAGGGTGCTGGGTCTTAGCTTTCTTTTTCCTCATTTTGATCAGGTTCCTCCTGCCGAGCTGGAGCGCCTGCTTCAATCCCATCCAGAAATCGTAGATGCTGCTGTTATTCCGTGAGCATTTGCTTCAATCCAATTCCGACCTTGTTTTTCTCTTCTACTTCATCTTTTTGTTGCTCATAGTAATGAGTGGATGTGGAAAATTCAGATATCCAGACGAAGAGGCGGGGGAAATCCCCATGGCCATGGTGGTGAGAAAACCTGGCGGCAGTATATCGGAGTCTCAGGTCATGGATTTCATTGCCAAGCAGGTAAATAATAATATGTCTCGTCTCACATGCAACGCAAACCAAAACTACAAGGGGTTATTGGCTTTTGGCAGGTTGCTCCATACAAGAAGGTGAGGCGAGTGGGGTTCATCGAGAGCATCCCCAAATCGCCTGCTGGGAAGATCCTCAGGAGGGAACTCGTCAAATTTGCATTGTCAAATACATTATCCTCCAGATTATAACCACCTCGTCCTCTGAAAGATCGTTTGTCCCTATCCCCATTTTAAGTCATTCTCAATAGCTAGAGTGAGTTGAGCGTGATGTTTAATATTAATTCCAATCGCGTAATTACGAGCTGATTATAAGTTTGATGTGTCTATCAATATCATAAAATGTTTGAATGGTTCATATAATGAATGAAAATGTGTGCATTGTATTTTGGACGGTAATAACCTTATTATTAACTTTTATTAGAACAAATAACACTCGAGAATTTAATTGTCTCTCCTTGTTTTCTAATAAATGCTTGAATGCATGATTAATTATCCGTTACATAATTACAACTGCCTCAATCAATATCATGTAATAAGTTATTTGACTTTCCAAGGGCATATAATTCCGTAACATTTATTTTTGTTCAATACAATCTAGACGAAATTGAAAATAGCTTTTCTTAACCCATTTTTATCATCTGAAACATTATTTTCAATACATAAATTTTCTATATCATTCTCGTTTGTAGTCTTAATATGTTATCCATTTCAAAAAATAGTTGTGAAAAATATATAATATGACGTCAATGTTCCCTCCATCGGGATCGTTTACCAGTTTGCCCTGTACGCAGACATTTCGCTTTTACGCTTCAAAAGAAGCTTTCTATTCCTTCTCATGGGACGCAGACATTTTGCTCCACTTTTCAACGCTTCAAAGGAAGCTACTTTCTTTTCCTTTTGGAAAAGATTCAAACTCACCATTAGAGTGATAGAAAATGTATCTTACCAGTAGTTTTAATATCTGCGAAAAATATTTTAGTAGTTTATGCTGATCGGTGAGGTTAGCTTATATTCTCTGGCGAGGTTAGCTTTGGATCCACATCATGTATGTGGATCCACATCGGAGTGATAGTAACCCATTGCAACAATTGGGGTTGTATATGAAAATGGACTACGAGGAGGAGGAGGAGGACGGGGAACCCTCTCGGGACACTTATGTGGATGCTGTGGACGTGCAGGCAAAGGACATAGTGGTGGATGGGAAACCATCTCATAGTGTTGAGGTGGAGATGAGGGCAAGGGATGTTGAGGAGGAACGCGTTGAGAGCATTGAGGTGGGCGTGCAGCCAAGTGATGTAGATGAAGATTTGAAGGAGAGAGGATTTAGAGAAGGGTGTGGAAGAGGAGTTGAAGGGTACAGTCCCAGAGGATAGGAAGAGTGTTGAGAAGGGCGAAAGGGCAGGGGAAATAGATTAGTAAGAGAAAGGGGAGGGGTGGTTTGTATTGTCTGTCTAATGGCCCGACAGCCCCGGTTGTTTTGGTTGTGTATCATCAAAAACGGTCGGGTGGGTATTCTCTAGTTGGAGATCTCACCGTGCTAAGGAATCTACCACGTCTGCACATAACAACTTCCATATCCTAAGACACATCATACTAAACAAAAACACTGATGTTACCTGATGCCTTTCAGGAACAACAGAGAAAAGATGGAGCAGATTCCAGAATCAGACAAGTTGGTTAGTCTTCAAACATTCCTTCTTCAGACAGGTGCGACGATTCAGTTCCATTCACAAGGGGCTGATTGTTTAAACCGATACCCATGTCGGACAGGATACTGTAATCAAAATCATCATCATCACTGTCCTCGTCGTCTTCGTCTTCATCATCACTCTTCTCTTCATCTACATCTCTGGGACTGGCTTCTCTCTGCATCTTCTGCTTCATTGCATCTTCGTAGCTCATTTCATACCAGACCACACCTTTTCCAACTACAGATTTATTATGAGTGTCCATCATCCTTTCGTGCTTGCTCTTCTCTGAGTTCTTTGGTTCTCCCCAATAATCATATCGGTACAATGGGTTTGAAGGATCATACTGATCCTTTCCAAAGTAACTGGCATCAACGTATCTTCCAGGTTCTTCCAAAGGTAGACCCAGTGCCTGTCGGCTGCACAGATAAGAGAAAAGAGAAAGGAACTCCCATCAGCTCAAACATAATGGTTACACACCACTACAATACCCTTTTCAAACAAATATCTCATTTTCTAAAATGTAGCCCAAACCACTATTAATTTGTTACCAAAAATAAACATTTGCAGGAAATGGAACCCAACATCATGCTTCTTTCCTAAACGTTAGGGTATCCGTTTGAACTATTCTTTCACTCTTTCAGCCACTACTACTTAAAATCTATGCTCTAACCACATTGACTGAGGCCCTGTGCCAGATTAACTGCATTGCATAGAATACCGATTCTACAGGTTTCACTTAGAATCAACCTACGAAATATGTGAGAGGCTTGTAAAATATCGTGCAACAATACCAACTGATGTCTCGAATTAAAGCTTCCCTTTCTTCAAAAGATCGGCGCCAATGCAGTAAGTCATATTCGTCCATTTCAACATTTCTTTGGAGCCTGTCAATTTTATATTCTTCACCCCTCTCATTGGCTTCAATCCTCATCTTGTTATGGAACTAAATAGAAATAGAAAATTCAAAATAAGTGAGGCCAAGGAGCCAGTAGAGAGATAAAGCGAGTTGCGTGATGAAGTAATCATGTAAGTCAGGAGTAGTTGAAAATGCTACCTGACGCTCTGCCAAGGCTGCCTCCAAATCAAGTTCTTTGACACTTGTTTTCTGCAAAAGGTTTACAGTGGCATCAACCAGAAGTTTACCATAAACTGGCAGAATCACAAATAAATGCCCACCAGAATGATTTTCGGCAGTTCTGAATTCTTATAATATGTTTTTGTATATTCAACACTGTTCTCTTCATCAAATTCTTCATCGTCAACTAATTCGGATAGCTTCTTATCTTTGTATTTCTCCGGATTGGCCTCATAATCATCCAAAATCATCTGTTCCGCTACAAGGATCTGCCATAACTGACAGAAAAAGTTTCATTAATGAAAGTGCAAATAATGAATGAATGGAACAACGTTTACCAGATAAATACAAATTGGTAGCAGCAATGACAGTTTACTGTTTCGCCGCCAGCTGGCACATATAGTGTGTATGCCTCAAGTAATGTAATTTATACAACAAGAAACCACCGTAGTGCGACAGCATTACAGGGAAACATCTAGAAGCAGCAGCCCAAATGCTCCTCATGCTACCAAAAAGGCCACATAAAGCCATGCAGTTCCTTAAAAGATATACTCAAGATGGGGCATATCATCAGGAATTTCACAGATCTAGATGTTTGGTAGGTGAATAGTAAATAGGCATTATGTAACCTGAAGGTCTCTACCTCTCCGTATTATTTTCCGCTTATCCAGGTGGAAGTTGATCGAATTGACTAGCTACTTCTGTATTCTATAGTACAAGAACATGTTTTAGAAAACTACAACAAACAGTTCTCCAGATAGAAATCCATAGCGCGTTTGCATTGCTAGCTACTTTCTGTCCTCTGCAGTACAAGACATATTTTCAGAACTATAGTGAATAGCCTAAAAGTCTTGAAACTAAGCAGCATCATTAGTTAGCTCTTAAGTAGCAGATAGTCATATAATTCAAAGAAGTTCTTGCTGAAGTTAACCAGCGACAACCAGTCAAATTACAATATTAGAAGAGAAGAATTAATCAATCAGCAAACATTTTCTGCTCAGTTCTTAAAAATGACACCAGGAATGAAGCAACTTAAATGAAAAACCTTTGATGGTGGAAAAACGACGTGGAACAAACAATGGAAAGATGAACTGAGTAGCAGCTTTTCAGGATCAAAAGAAGTGCATGTCGCTCCCACAAACACATTAAGTTTTTATTCAATTAACATACAATTCATCTGGATTTTTTTAACGTAACGATAATAACTTTTCAAAATTAAAATAATAATTATATCCCTTTTAAACATAAAGTACTAATTAATATTGGTGGTTGTTTAAATAGGGTGTGTCGAATTTTTTAGGGATTCTAACCTCTTACCACCACCCTCCCTCTCATCTATTAGCACATTAAAGATAGAGTAAGTATTGTGAGAGTGAGATTGGGACTCTTCACTTTTTTAAAACAAATGGAGAAAAGTACCTTGTACACATATGGGTGATTTGATAACAAAGACTCCTCTTCAGGATTCGTACCTCGATCTTTTCGAGGAATAGGAGGCCTTCCACAATCTCTCTGTTTTTACGATAAAGGAACGCAGAGGATCATCAATGAAGATGAAATTAAGCATGAAATAATATTATCAAAGGTTCAAAACACAAATTAATAAATCAAGAGAGTCGCACTACATGATGCAGAGTTACATCGTATTACAGAATACAGTTCTGATGACATGACAAAAGTAGAGGAAGCATGGTCTTCAGGTGGCAAAACAAAAAACTGAATGAGAAAAGTTGCTTCAGAGAATTTATTAACCTAAGATGCAAAAGGCCATGCTCAAAGTGCTCCCATATGGTGAGTAAGGGAGACACATTGCCCTGGATATTTACAAACACAAGAACGATTATGCAATCAACTGGGCCCATTCCTCCTCAAGGTATCCAAGCAAACATATCCCCAATTGCAGGATGCTGGAACTGGAATGTTGCCGTTGGATGACAAACAAATGAAAATATCGCATATAGATAAAAAGCATTAAATAACACACCCGTAATTCATCTGGATTTGTATCATCATCACGGTGAAAGATGGGTGGAAAATCGAATCGGTTAAAGCTGCACGTGTCAATCAGAAGATAAATACCACACATAACATAAAAGGAATAGCCTCAATGCAAGAAAAACAAGTCTAAAAGAATCTTGTGGATAAGGATAACATACATCAAATGATCAATGTTAGGATAGACAAATCGCATCTCAATAGGAAATCGGAACCTATATGGGTCTCGTTTTGCCTGCCATCGTAAGAGCCATAAAATTCAATGACATATATAAATAATTATTTAGCCACAAAAAGTGATGGAAAGGGAAAATATTGTTCCAGTATATAACAGGAACAAACTAATATTAAGGGGAAGTAATGACAGAAAAGGTTGGCATAACTGAATCACTGGAGATAAAGGTTGTATATTCCAACACACATCACTCATCACTCAGAATAAATGAAAACAGAACAGGGAAGGTATATGAAAGGAGACAGGGATGAGAGATATCCAAATCCAACATCAGCAATGATGGGTCCTTAATTTCTCACAAGGTTTACACAGAATGAAAGAGCAAGCTATTCAAGTCACTTTGTCAAGTCCCATACTGGATTAACCAAGTCCCTCAGACAAGCAAGAACAACCTACTCCACCAATTTTATTGTCTGGCAAGCTCGCATCTCCCTATTGATCAGCCTAACAACAAATAATGGCTTTCCCATGTAAAATAATAAATGAGACGGCCAGTAATTACTCACCAGAACCTCCACAATGACATGCATACCCACTTTTATATGATGACGAATCCAATACCAATCGTTTCCTTTTATGGGAACCCACCTGAAAGATATTAAGTTCCGATCACGTGATTTACTCTTGAGGTAGGACCATATAGGTACATGTGCGAAGAATTGCAATCAATACAAAAGTTGGATGGCTGAAACAAGTAGCCACAAATCTATTAATATCACTGTAAAAAACCCAAGAATCCATTAGCACCCATAAGATAAATGCCCATATCAGTTACCTATCATATAAAGTACATGACTTAGCAGCCTGCAAGCATACAAACATCCAAGTATATATGATCTGTGAGGATCATTTGAAGTTCCTAGTCATACAATGAGAATTCACACAGAAGCCAGTGACCTTGGAAGAAATCATGATGCCACTTCTAATAACAGGAGCTTAATAATTCCCCGTGAGATTCTCCAAATTGACAATGGATAAAAGTATCCCTTTTTTGAGAAAAAAGGTACCTTGAACAGGATATGTTAAAAAAGAAATGATGAGGAATTGAAGATTACCCATCATAAACACCACCAATATCAACAAAAGCTCCCTGATAGAGATGAACAGCAGTAACTTTTCCTTCACATATCTACAGAAAAGTTTATACCAGTCATTTTGCATAAATAACAATCGGAAAAGTCTAGAAACCTGTTAAGTGCATCATTATTAGGACTGCAAAAACAGTTTAGGTAGTAGCACGATTTTTATATGGGTTTCCATGATTAAGGCAGTTATCGCACCATGAAGTTCCAAAAGAAGATTGGCAGGGTATGTGATGTGTTCGTTTGGAAAGGAATGCAGAGTTAGAGAAAGAGAGAAGAAAGCTTACTTGCCCTGGGTAGAAAAATGGAAGTTCATACTGCAGACAAGAGCAGAGAAGATGAGACACGAATCAAACAACCAGCAATGAACAGGAACTATAGCGGATTTTTATTTTTTTAAGTGCCAATGTTAAGAACACTCCCACCATTCCTTCCCGGTAGTCCTTGCCTCTTTTCCTGCGGCCAGGATGGTAATCCTGGTCATGCTGCACTAGCACAGCCAAAAGAATTCAATTCGATGAGAATTCAGTAAAAAGATTAAAAAACTGGGCGGAGAACAAAACAATAGAGGGAATGGCGGGAAGGGGAGGTGGCACCTCGTAGGACTCCTCCTCCAGCCTGTCCTTGTTGAAGTCCACCCACTCCTTGTACTGCTTCAAGAACACCTTGTATCGGTCCAGGGAGGGGTTGTCAGCATCCTCGCCCGTCCTCACCGCACGTTCCAGATCCTCAACGTCCAAGTCCACCCTCTCAGAAGCCAAAAGGTGAGCTTCCCGAATGAAACTGAGCTCCCGGGAGTCAACCTCCCAACCCCTCGGAGGCCAATCCCGGGGGGGAACGGGCCTCACAACGAGGGGGCCAGCCCAAAAGGTGGTGAGACGATCGGGGATGTGACCCTTGGTGCGGAACTGACGGAGGTACCACTCATCCTCGGAGAGGCCGGACTCGAGCATCTTCTTTTGGCGGTAGGAAGGGGTGAGCAAGCGGAAGGCCTCGATGGCCTCAGGGGAGCGGAGGGGGACCTCCTCGCCCTCGTTGAGAGACAAGCGGGCAAAGTAGGCCTCGGGGGAGAGGATTTCCTCCCATGGGGCCCAGCCGCGGTCGATCCAGTTACTGCGGCGAGCCTCGTCCTCGGAGAGGTTGTCCTTGGGGGTGAAGCTGGAGAGGAAGGCATCGTCGTTGCCGACGGGGAACTCGTCGGAGGCAAGGCAACGAAGGGGAAGAGAGCTTCTTCTAATACTACTACTAGTACTCGTTCTCGGAAGGGAGGAGTTGGATGGAGGGTTTAGGGGTTTAGGGAAAGGGAACGCCAGCAACGGATAAGGAGGAGGGTTGAGGGAGAGGGAGGGCAGACCCTGTATCCCCATCATCCTTTTCGTCTTTTTGTTTTTCTTTCTTGTGTCGAAAGCTCCAGGGCTTTTTAAGAAAGCAAGAAAGAAGATACGGAACAGCAGCAGCACATTTGCTGGGCTCTCAACGAACATCCTGGGCTTCTTCCTTATTCTTCTCTTTGTTTGTAGTCTAAATAAAAAAAAACACTCACTCTTTCGTCCTCACAGAACCAAATGCAACAACGTTGGGAGTTTCAGTAGGGAAGCTCTCCTTCTGGAACTTCCCAGTTATCATTCTCTTCTTCGTCTCCCTCTCTATTGTTCTTGGCTGCCTCTTTCTTCTCCTTCTTCTCCTTCTTCTTCTTCATCTTCCGAGACATTTTCTGTTGAGGAGTCCTCCTGCCCATAAACCAGCAAATCACCCATCACCACACCAACTGACACGCACGTACTCTGCCCCCTCCTCCATTGGATAAACCAAGTACCATTTTCCAGTATGATTGTTTTAAAGATGAGTGAGTTAGATTTGCAACTGTCAGTACAAGGAATCTCACCGGAGATTCCTAAGGTGGGGCGCGGGCGCACTGTCTGATAGAGCTGAAAGTGCCTAATTCTAATAGGCACATCTGGTACATGATAAACTTTGCTCCACAAACATCAATAGGCAGTCAAGTAAAGCAACCAAATACCTCATAGAGAAGGCACGTTTACGGTTCGCCTCGCGTGTCTTGCGCTTTCGATACTCCTGGCTGGTCTCGAAGAACCTCCGCCGCTTACATTCGCGGATTATACCGCACCTATTGACCTCCCTCCTGAACCGGTTCAACAATCTCTCCTCAGACTCGTTATCCTCCACGGTGATCTCCAGGTTATAGTGGGAGGACTTGAAGAAGAGGGTAGTTGCATTGGCCAGGGAAGGATTGGTGACGCAAGCCATGTGTCCGTCCTTCTCCCTGTCAATCACCAGTGACTCAAATCCCTTCGGAGGGCGGGTGACCGTAAGAGGCTGCGGCCTCATGGCGACGGCTGCAGCTGGGATTGAAGAATCAGCCTTCGGATGGAGAAGCAGCCATTGAAAGAGGGTGGTGATCGCTGCCATCTTCCCGACAAAACCCCTATTATGCCCTACTCCTTATTTATCTTCCTTTAATAAGTTGATTTGGGGCTAAAAGGAAAAAGAATCTACACAGATTACGGAAAACTCTAATTAGGGTCGCAAGACCTTCCGACGGCCGGTACCAGCCCCATTCCTTGACCGAGGAGGAAGCTCGGGTACGCGCTGTCTCAGAAATCGTGTCTTTCCCTCACCCGCCAGGGCCTGACCATCGACCTCAACACACCCTCAAGTTCTCCACCTGCCGTAAGTATGGTCTTGCTCAAGCGCCCAAGCTCGTCAAGATGATCGCCGTCCTCCCTGACTCGGACAAGGAGGCTGTCCTCCCCAAGCTCAAGGCTAAGCCCGTCAGCTGGGTTGCCGTTGTTGCCGTCATGTCAAAGCCCCACCTCTGCCCCCACATTGCCACCACCGGTGACATTCGCGTCTATTGGCCCGTAGGTCCCGACTCTGACTTCGAGTACAGCACGCAGTCGTACACTGGGTATGAGCCACGTGCAAGCTCGGAGTAGGATTGATCAGCTTAAGCGTTTGGGCCACAGTGTCAACAAGGTCAGTTTGCTGATTATATATCTTCTCGAATTTAGTTATACAGCTGCAGTGTTATCCCCCAAAGGATTTTGCTTGACTGCTTGTTTTTGGGAGTCCAGTTCGAGTTCATATTGATGGGCGGCACATTCATGTCGTTAGCGGCAGAATATCGAGATTACTTCATTAGGAATCTTCATGGTGGCCTATCTGGATATACTTCAGCTAACGTTGACGAGCCGGTTGCCTATTCAGAGCATGGCGTAGTTAACTGCATTGGCATGACCATCTGTTGGAGACTATTTGAGCTACACTGTCCCTTTTTATGTCAAATTGGGGAAGTGCAATGTTTTACTTTTACTCTATTCCGGTCAACATATCCTTGTTCTCTGCTATACTCCCAGTTTAAATTATCAGGCGGTCAGTTTTTTGCCTTGGGCCTCATTTGAGGCAGATGCTTCTCTGTGGATATACGCAACTTGAAATTGGTGTGCAAAGCACCTGTGAGGATGTTGCGCGAGATACATATAGAGGCCACACCGTTGCTGCCATGGCTGATTGTTTTTGTTTAGCTAAGGATGTTGGTTTCAAGGCGTGGATGCTCAAGCCATAATGTTATTGCGAGCTTCCGTTTAGCATTTTGACAATTGACTTGTCAATTCTGTGTTGCTGCACAATTAGTTACAGTCAAGCTACAACGGAATTACTCTGCTTGTCTATTAATTTCCTCGTAAAGTAAATCAGTCACGTGTTCATGCTTTCGTCGTAGGTTGTTGCTCATATGAATCCTGATCTTCCCAAAGTTGGTGTTGAGAAGGAGTTGGAAAGTTTTTGGGAGTCCGCTATTTAGAGCAGATGGACTGAAAATATATCCTAAGGAACTGTCCTCCATGAGCTTTAGAAAGCCGGCAGGTAATATTCATGTTTTAACAATTTTTATTTGTGCTTTGACCGCTACGCTCTGCTTAACAACAGATTGTATATCAATTTTACCATAGTTTTTTTATAAGTGATTTTTACCATAGTTTTCTTATTCTGTGAGGGGATTATCTTGTCTGTCTGTGGGCTAGGCCATGGAAAAGCAACTTCTTTGTTGTAATGGGACCCATGGAAGATTGCATAATTGATCTTGGCAGTTTGACATTTTTGGGATGAGTTTTAAATGATTTGTCTTTTTAGATACCGCAACCACCCACCAAAGCAGTTGGTGGATCTCGCCATCCTGCCACTGAATTTGAAAGAAGATTGATGTATAAAGAGAAAGCAATGTTAGATAGGAAACAATCGAAGCTTTAAATAAACATTATTTGAGTCTTCACCCCCGATGGGTAAAGCGGGTGACACGCTCCATTTGGGTCATATTTTCTTCTGAAAATCAAGTGAATTTAGGAATTATGTAACCCTTAGGATAAGGAAAATCTCTGTCCATGCGCTCTGGGTAAGACACCGATATAGGGGCACCTTTTCCCATCGAGCTATTCTAGAAACCATAATAATTGTGATGTAGCATCTCAAGTTAGTAGTGTCTATAACAGGAGAATCCTTGAGATCATCAATTGGTTGAGGTGGTCTTACGGTGGATGAGTATAGTTGAGGCTTGCTTGGGAAACTTTCATGGTACATGTCGTGAATAGTGTGCCTATCCACAGGGTCATGGTACATGTCGTGAATAGTGAGCATTGATATTCAATATCAATAATATCCCTATTAAAGGCATCGTGTTGAAGATTTGAGGGTCCATGAATGTGGCGTGGGTCGACAAATTCTAATTCAACAAGCTCAAGATCTGTCTCATTGCTCGTCGTTAAGTTAACCTTTATCTTACCTTCGAAGATAGAGGCTCTTCGAGTTCAAGCTTCCATAGATTCATGCATTGAACCCTCTACCACTCCTTTCAAGGACACTTTTAAATTTCTTTTTGAAAATTCTTTTCATGAATTTTTCCTTGCTTAAGAAGTATCTTCATAATATTACTCATGGCCAGTGGATGATCTTTCTTACTTTGTCGATGTCTTTCGTTACCCTCAGCAGGATCTGTCACTATCTCTACTCCTGGACAATTCACGCAGTCAGTTCCACAGGATCCGTAGAAACATTGTCATTAGCCCTCTCATTAAAATCTCTAGGATTAGAGTTGTCAGACAAGGATGAATTCCTAGTGAAACGTCTAACCATTTCAATGATAATGGAAAGATATCACTGTGTTTACTAAAATGAAAGGAAAACTGCAATCGCTATAAAGAATCAGGATACGAACAATGAAAAGGCAAGCACATGGGGTGGAGACTAGCTCCCGTTCTGCTTCTCGACATCGTAGCGATAGAGATTGTTGGATCTTGGTATATCACTATACGAGAGATGAATTAATGTTAAAGTTTAAGTTAAGATTTTTAACAACTTTTTCAAAACCACTATAGTGGAAGATAATTTCTGTAGCAACACAACCTTTCTTGTTTATGTAAAAATAGAATGTGAAGAGCATGCCCGAAATGATTTGTTCGATATTTTAGATCAATGGTTTTTTATCCAATGATAAGTCAAAATCGAAACTAAGAGGTTTCTGGAAAAACAAAAATCTACAGCAGAAACCATATCTGAATTGGCTTATGTAGAAAGTGTGTTTCTTTTGTAGTAAGTTAACCTTCAATGTATGACGAGCACTAGTAAATCGATTAGAAAATAAATGGAAATGACACAAGAATATTATGGTGGTTTGATAAGCTTTGCTTACATACTCTCTCGCTTGAAATTTGAATGATTCTCCTTAATCAAGATGAAATAGTGAATACAGAAGGTGATATTTAACCAATTTTCAACAACACAGATAATAATTCAGTTACTTTGATTTCCCAGATGCTCTTCGATGCGATCTGGACTTTTCTCACTTGGGCGACATCTCGTACCTTCATAGTTGACTTCCCTTGGTCCATTAACGTGAATACTTTCTTTGCACAACCACTCAGTTGCGAACTTTGCATGACCAATCACTTTCTCTTTTCACGATTTTATTGGCGCACAGTACAATTGACTGAATACAACTAATTATACACAAGACTCGAGGTGTAAATAAAGAAACTAAAGTTAATGAGAATAGGCTATTTAAGAAAAATAAAGAGATCTTGAAAATATAATTTCCTAAATACTTAATTAGTCCTTACTTATGAGCAAATATTTATTATAGATAAAATCATATTAATGTGATTTTAATTTAATTGAATTCATTAGATATAGCCTTGCAAAAGTTTCACTAGAATTAGTCTTTCACTTTATATAGATGGAAATAATTTAAAATCTTCGTCTGATTCGATCCATAACATATCATCGTACAATTTGGTTAAATGACATTGATAATTATTATATCCCTTAAGGGAACCCACCAGAGCGCTAGTGAAAGCGAGTCTTCACCCACTGCAGAAATTATTTTTTGGGGCGAAACTAGGATTTAGAGAATATCATGTGAAAAAATTTCGTAAATAAATAATATTATTTTCTTGTTTAGGAAAAATATTATTTATTTGTTTATTTGGTAACAAATAATTAATTTCGATCTGATAATCTTGATAGTAAGGATAATTGCTATGAAATATTCCTTTTAGTTATTTGAGTAATAATTAAATAATTATTCATTTATATATTTTCTCACATGTAATGTTTTTCATGCTTCTGTATCTTACAGAATGTCAGACTTCTATATTACTCATCATTAAAATTATGCCGAACTCGTATAGGGAATTCAAACCAACATGAACAGATATATTAGAGAGTGAGTGAGGAACAGAGATCAAGACTGAGTTAGTGAGTGACTTTGTGACCGTTATAGAACTCTCCTCCGTAAATAATCAACTCGATGTGATACAAAGACGGACGACAACTTATCTCCGTCGACGCGCAGCAAGAGAGGCGTCACTCTACTCGCTTGCGACTGAGCTACGAGTGCGACTGAAGGACGTCGACTTGACGTGTGCGACTTGCGACTTGACGTCGACTTGACGTGTGCGACTTGCGACTTGACATCATCAGCGACTGAGCAACGAAGAGTCGGCCAAGCCAAGAGTCTCAAAGATGAAGAGCCTCAAAGAAGCTGAATCAATTCGCATTCCTCATTCATGCATTTGTCATTCATGCTTTGCATTTACTTTGTTGCGTTTCCAATAAGCCATTTATGGCCCGTCCATGAATCTTGCCTTGCATGCATCTAGCCTAGGTTCATTTCGTGCATTTAAGTTCTTCTTCAGGTGTTTCCTATATAATGGGCACCTTGTACTCATTTGGATGGCAGCTTTTGAATCAAATTATAAACCCTTATCAGACTTAGTGTCTTTTATCCGAAGTGAGTGGATTCTCCTTCAAACCTCGTTCTTCATTTGGTGGATTTCCAAGTGCGGATTGAGTAGAGTGTACCAACCGGTGGTGGTGTATCTGTATCCTCCGTGTTGTGCCTCGCCCTCGTCTTGTTCGTGGTGGTGTATCTGTATCCACGGTCAAACGAGTCTACCCGAGTCTTCTTTCACGGTGGTGCATCTGTATCCGTGGAGGTTGATCTCAACCCTGCCTTTTCATCATTCAGCCGCCTACCCCACACACTTTCCGTCCATACCGAGCGTCACTCCATTCCGCACCCTTTTCAGTGACGTCCCCATTCGTTTTCGGTTTAGGAATCATCTATTCCTTGCCGTTCCCGTATCATCTTGGTATCAGAGCACGAGGTTGTCAATGGCTGGAAGATTTCAACGCGGTATGACTCTAGACGAAGCACAAGTTGCTCGGCTTGAGGAGCAGATAGCCGATCTTCAACAGCAACTACAGTCGTTACGGACACACCATGCATCGACTTCCCGCAGTCGAATAGAGAGCGATGATGAGGAGAACCCATGGCGTGAGGAGTCTCAACGAGGATCTTCACCGGAGTATCGTAGGCAGGAGAGGAGAGCCCCGACGATGAGCGTTCAGATTCCGGAGTTCGAAGGAAACTTGGACCCCAACGAGTTCATCGATTGGATGCACACCGTGGAGCGCATTTTTGATTACAAGGAAGTGTCCGAGGATCGAAAGGTGAAACTGGCTGCCTTGAAACTAAAGAAGTACGCGAGTTTGTGGTGAGAGAACACCAACCAGCAGCGCCGTAGGGAAGGGCGTGATAAAATTCGTACGTGGTCAAAAATGAAGAGGTCCATGACGAAGAGATTTCTACCGGAGCATCATCGACGAGATCTCTACCTCAAATTGCAGTCGCTACAACAAGTCTCAAGTGTATCGGAGTATACATGGGAGTTCGAGAGACTGTTGCTGCAATGTGATGTCCAAGAAGCCCCAGAGCAAACCATTGCCAGGTATCTTCGAGGACTGAAGCCCCAAATCGCAGATGCCGTTGACCTACAGCAATATTGGAGTTTCAACGATGTGCGAGCATTGGCGCACAAGGTGGAGCAGCAGCAAGCGAGGAGAGCGACTACCCGCCCATTTGTGAAGGCCGCGCCTTTCAACAAGGGGAGTAGCTCCCAGGTAAAGCCACCATTGACGACATCGAGAAAAACTCCTTCATCGACTACCAGACCAGAAGTTAAGTCGAACGAGCGAGATAATGCTAGACGATGTTTCAAGTGCCAAGGAATAGGACACATGGCTTCTGAGTGTCCAACGAGAAGAAACGTTGTCATTAGAGAGCCGTCTGATGGAGAAGAAGAGTTCGATGAGAACGTCGACCCTGTTTGGGATGCCGAAGAGATAGAGGAGTATCCGGACGAAGGAGAGCTGTTGGTCGTCCGAAAGGCTTTAAGTGTGACACCTGCGAAAGAGGAAAGTCAAAGGGAGAGCATCTTCCATACTAGGTGCACAGTCGCAGGGAAGGTATGTTTGGTGATTGTGGATAGTGGTAGCTGCACCAACGCCGTGTTAAGAACGATGGTTGAAAAGCTGAAGTTGCCCATCGAAGCGCACCCACATCCCTACCGTCTACAATGGCTCAACAAGGAGAGTGACGTTCGAGTCACCCTGCGAGCGCGAGTTCCATTTTCCATTGGGAAGAGCTACCATGATGAAGTCGCTTGCGACGTCATTCCCATGGATGCATGTCACCTACTATTGGGGAGACCGTGGCAGTTTGATCGACGCGCGCAACACGACGGGTATCACAATACGTATTCCATCCACATCGGAGAGAAGAAGGTCACTTTGATGCCCCTCACTAGTCAGCCTACAATCGCGACCCAGGATCGACTTAGCGACCAGCCTCTCAAGGGAGTTCAACTAGTTCGAGCGATTCAAGAAGGTGAGAAGGCTTATTTTGTGGTTCTTGTCGAATCCGCCCCAGGTCAAGCGACGAGCCATCCTCAGGCCGCTTCCATTCTTGAGGAGTTCAAGGACGTATTTCCAGAGGACCTACCAGTCGAATTACCACCGATGCGGAGCATCCAACATCAAATCGACTTGGTTCCAGGGGCGTCGCTACCAAATAGACCAGCCTATCGATGCAATCCAGAGGAGGCAAAGGAGTTGCAGAGGCAAGTCGACGAGCTTGTCAACAAGGGATCAGTTCGAGAGAGTTTGAGCCCATGTTCGGTTCCAGCCATATTGGTGCCGAAGAAGGATGGCACATGAAGAATGTGCATGGACAGTCGAGCGATCAACAAAATCACAGTAAAGTATCGCTTTCCTATCCCTCGACTGGATGATATGTTGGATGAGTTGCATGGAGCGCAGGTGTTTTCCAAAGTGGATTTGCGAAGTGGTTATCACCAGATCCGGATGAAAGAAGGCGACGAGTGGAAGACAGCCTTCAAGACTAAGTACGGGTTGTACGAGTGGTTGGTGATGCCATTTGGATTGTCAAACGCACCCAGCACGTTCATGCGACTAATGACCCATGTCTTGTGACCATTCATGGGGAAGTTTGTGGTCGTCTACTTCGACGATATTCTTGTCTACAGCCGGAGCAATAAGGAGCATATCAATCATTTGCGAGCTGTGTTCAACACACTTCGGGAGGAAAAGCTATATGGAAATCTCAAGAAATGTGAGTTCTTCCAACCGAGTGTAATATTTCTTGGATTTGTCGTCTCAGCAGAAGGAATTAAGGTGGACGAGAGTAAGATTGAAGCGATCAAGGAGTGGCCGTCTCCAAGGAGTTTCCACGACGTTCACAGCTTCCTTAGCTTGGCGTCGTTCTATCGGAGGTTCATTCAAGGATTTAGCTCAATCGCAGCCCCACTCACCGAATGTTTGAAGGGAGACAAATTCGAGTGGACACCAGTCGCACAAGCTAGTTTTGAGCGACTGAAGGAGTGTCTAAGCGCAGCCCCAGTTCTAGCTTTACCCGACTTTGCGAAGATGTTCGAAGTGGAATGTGATGCATCGGGAGTAGGAATTGGAGGAGTTTTACTGCAGGAAGGAAGACCCATCGCTTATTTCAGCGAGAAGCTTAATGGCGCCAAATTGAACTACTCGACGTATGACAAGGAGTTCTTAGCAATTGTTCGAGTACTCGAGACCTGGAGTCATTACTTGCTGCCTAGAGAGTTTGTGTTGCACACCGATCATGAAGCTCTCAAGTACATCAATGGTCAGCACAAGCTTAGTCGCCGACATGCGAAGTGGGTAGAGTTTCTACAGGCATTCAACTTTGTCTTGAAGCACAAACCAGGCGCGAAGAATGTAGTCGCAGATGTTCTCTCGAGGAAAATTATTTTACTTTCTGCGATGGAGACAAAGCTGATTGGATTTGGGTATTTGAAGGAGTTGTACAAGGACGATGAAGATTTTGGAGCGATCTTCGTCCAATGCGCCCAGCAAGCCATCGATCGATTCCACCAGGTGAATGGATTCTTATTTCGCGACTCTAAGCTATGCATTCCAAGGAGTTCGACGCGAGAGCTACTTATACGAGAAGTCCATGGAGGAGGAATCGCTGGACATTTTGGAGTTGACAAGACGCTGGCAATGCTACAAGAGCATTTCTATTGGCCTCGAATGGAGAAGCAAGTGCGAGGACTAATCGCGAGATGTGCGACTTGCCAGCAAGCGAAGAGCTGTGTCCAACCTCAGGGTCTCTACACTCCATTGCCCGTCCCAGAGCGACCATGGGAACATGTGAGTATGGATTTTGTACTAGGATTGCCAAGAACGCAACGAAGAAAGGATTCGATCATGGTAGTGGTCGACCGATATTCGAAGATGACGCACTTCATCCCATGTCAGAAAACGGACGATGCGACCAACGTAGCAGATTTGTACTTTCGAGAAGTGCTAAGGTTGCATGGAGTACCCAAGTCGATCGTTTCAGATCGCGACACGAAGTTCCTAAGCTACTTTTGGAAGACACTGTGGCACAAGTTGGGAACGAAGCTTGTATTCAGCACAGCTTATCATCCGCAACCGATGGACAGACGGAGGTTGTCAATCGCACTATGGCTGCAATCCTTCGAACCTTGGTCTCGAAGAACCAGAAGGATTGGGACATCAAGCTTGCCCATGCTGAATTCGCATACAATCGAGCCCCAAGCTCGACGACGAAGTCATCACCCTTCCAGGTAGTTTACGGACTCAATCCTTTAGTCCCTGTTGAACTAATGCCTGCGAGCGATATGAGATCAGTTAGCCGAGATGCTGAGGAGCGCGTTAAGGAGATGCGATTGCTCCACGAGAAGACTCGAGCGCAGATCGAGAAGGCCAATCAACGTTACACGGAAAGAGCCAATCGCGGAAGAAGAGTGAAGATATTTCAGCCAGGAGACTTAGTTTGGATTCATTTGCGCAAGGATCGATTCCCAGGCAAGAGGAAGAACAAACTAATGACGCGCGCAGAAGGACCATTCAAGATCGTCGAGCGCATCAACGACAACGCCTACAAAATTGATCTTCCAGGTGACTATGGAGTTTCTGCCACATTCAACGTCCAGGATCTCATGTCATTTGTGGAGGATGACGACGACGAGAGTTTGAGGACAAACTCTTTTCAACAAGGGGAGGATGATACAAAGACGGACGACAACTTATCTCCGTCGACGCGCAGCAAGAGAGGCGTCACTCTACTCGCTTGCGACTGAGCTACGAGTGCGACTGAAGGACGTCGACTTGACGTGTGCGACTTGCGACTTGACGTCGACTTGACGTGTGCGACTTGCGACTTGTCGTCGACTTGACGAGTGCGACTCAAGGAGGTGCGACTTGACATCATCAGCGACTGAGCAACGAAGAGTCGGCCAAGCCAAGAGTCTCGAAGATGACGAGCCTCAAAGAAGCTGAATCAATTCGCATTCCTCATTCATGCATTTGTCATTCATGCTTTGCATTTACTTTGTTGCGTTTCCAATAAGCCATTTATGGCCCGTCCATGAATCTTGCCTTGCATGCATCTAGCCTAGGTTCATTTCGTGCATTTAAGTTCTTCTTCAGGTGTTTCCTATATAATGGGCACCTTGTACTCATTTGGATGGCAGCTTTTGAATCAAATTATAAACCCTTATCAGACTTAGTGTCTTTTATCCGAAGTGAGTGGATTCTCCTTCAAACCTCGTTCTTCATTTGGTGGATTTCCAAGTGCGGATTGAGTAGAGTGTACCAACCGGTGGTGGTGTATCTGTATCCTCCGTGTTGTGCCTCGCCCTCGTCTTGTTCGTGGTGGTGTATCTGTATCCACGGTCAAACGAGTCTACCCGAGTCTTCTTTCACGGTGGTGCATCTGTATCCGTGGAGGTTGATCTCAACCCTTCCTTTTCATCATTTAGCCGCCTACCCCACACACTTTCCGTCCATACCGAGCGTCACTCCATTCCGCACCCTTTTCAGTGACGTCCCCATTCGTTTTCGGTTTAGGAATCATCTATTCCTTGCCGTCCCCGTATCACGATGTCTTTCATAGGATTTATGCTCAACTGAGGGGACCATATTAGGAAGAGAAAAGAGATTATAGAGCAGCAAATATAGAGAAGAAAGAGTGAGGATGTTGAGGTTACGGAACAGTTAGAGCGAGGGGAAGGGCAAGGGACGTTGTCCTCGACACGAACCTCCTTCTTCTCGGATTTTTCAATTGGTGAATGGAAAGGAGGATGACGTCGATGTCATCCTCGGGGGAGAGCTTCTTTGAGTCGCGACAGGCCACCTTTTCCTCTACCCTGTTGCTGAAAGAATTTGAGGCTGATGACATGACTGTTTGTTATGGCAACTCAAAATGATTGACTTGATTTTTATGTGTGAAACGATGATACAATCCATTACAATATATAGAAGGCTAGAATGTCTAAGTGTAGATAATCATTCAAGGTAATAATTGCGAGGAGAATTTCGAGGAGTCGCGATTGTTGAAGAATGGAGATGGTTTTGAAACCTCAAACGGAATTGATTATCACCATTTATTATATGCTTTCACCCTGCCGCAATCTCATGCTCAGGTCGGAGAGTGAGATTGGTCCGTTGATAGAGGAAAGCTGGTCCGCCAAGGTTCTTAGTGAAGACATCAGCGAGTTGTTCCTTTGTAGGGACATATTTGATGAGGAGTGCACCACGACATATCTGCTCGCGTACGAAATGATAGTCGATGGCGACATGTTTCGTACGCGAGTGTTGAACAGGATTCTCCGCGAGGAATGCTACGCCGATGTTGTCACAACAGACAACAAGAGGACGTTGTAGCAGGAGTCGAAGCTCTTGAGCGAGGGATGTTAGCCACATTAGTTCTGCCGATGCATAAGCGATGGCCCTATACTCCGCTTCCGTGGAGCTTCGTGAAACGGTTGGTTGCTTTTTCGAACGCCATGAAATCAGATTAGAACCTAGGTAAAGAGCATATCCTGTCGTCAACCGTTGTGTGACGGGACATCCTGCCCAATCTGCATCAGCATACGTTGTCAGGCGAGAGAGATCCGTAACACGAATGGGCAGTCTGAAGTCTGTTGTGCCTCTCAAGTAACGTAAAAGCCGCTTAGCCATTTGGACATGCACAATCGTGGGTGAGCGGAGAAATTGGCTCAACTGGTTGACAACAAACGCGATGTCTGGTCACGTTAAAGTCAAATATTGCAGAGAACCAATCATTTCACGAAAAATAGAAGGGTTCGGGGCTGGCGATCCATCCCAGGTCGGTTGAAACTTCGGGGAGAGTGGAGTTTTGGCAGCCTTACTATTTTGAAGATCGTATTTGCTAAGAAGCGATGCTGCGTAATGTGCTTGTGATAGAAACAATGTGTCACGTAGCTGAGTGAAGCGGATGTTGAGAAACGTCGAGGGAAAACCGAGGTCTTTGAGGGCAAAGACCTTAGATAGCTCGTCAACAAGTATCTGGAGATGGTCGCCTGATGTACCTATAAGTAATATGTCATCGACATACACAAGCAAAAATATCGAGTGATGGCGTTGATGACGATAGAAGAGCGATGGATCGGCATAGCTCTGTGTGAAGCCGAGATTGACAAGATCATCTACAAATCGCTCAAACCAAGCATGGGGGGCTTGATGTAGGCCGTACAATGATCGACGAAGTCGGCACACATGCTGAGGATACCGAGGGTGTTGGAATCCTGGTGGTTGACGCATGAAGACAGCTTCAGAAATATCATCGTGGAGAAAAACATTGCGTATGTCAAGTTGTCGAAGCGGCCAATTCTGGGAAACGGCGATGGTCAACACCAGACGAATAGTTGCTGGTTTAATAACCGGGCTGTATGTATCGTGGAAATCAAGCCCTGGTCATTGATGGACACCTTGGGCAACCAAACGGACTTTATGACGGTTGATAAATCCATCGGGGCGAACTTTGAGTTTGATGATCCAACGACAGCCGAGGACACGCTGAGATTGGTTCGGTGGCACGAGGATCCAAGTGTCGTTTTCCATAAGAGATTTATATTCCGTTTCCATCGCAGCTTTCCAAGTGGGCGAGGCTAGAGCAGCACGATATGAGGTTGGCACAAGAGACTGCACAGTAGCCGTGAGACTGAGGAGCTGCCGAGGTCGTCGTGTTCCATCCTGGTTTCTTGTTATTATCGGGCGTCTTGAAGGCACGGGGACTCTTGGGACATCACGTTGATGAGCAGTTGAAGACATCTCAGGTGGTGGTGAGGATGGTTCGTGCAACACCGCGGGAGAAGACTGTGAAGAGGGTGAGCTCTTGGAGTTTGGCGGTGGAGGCATGACAAGTGGAGGACTGGAAGACGGCAACGAAACAGTCACAGCTGGGGTAAGAGGTGTGAATTCTACCAGGGAGGTAGCAGGTGAGGTAGGAGAATCTTGCAAGTCATTGAAGGGAAATACTTCGTCGCAAAAACGGACATGACGGTTGTAATGAACTTTGCCAGTCGCCAGGTCCAAACAACAATAGCCACGACGGTTGTCGGCGTAGCCGAGAGAGACACAGGGGGCACTCCGAGGATCCAACTTATGGGCAGCAAAGTGGCCGAGGAAGGGGTAGCAGAAACACCCAAATGGTCGAAAGACTGAGTAATTGACAGCTTTGCCGTGAGGTAGTCTATACGGTACATCAAAGGCCAGCGATGCAGAAGGCAGACGATTGACGAGGTAATGGGCAGTGTGGAAAGCATCAGGCCAATAAATTGCAGGCAACCGAGATTGAATAAGCATCGTCCGAGTAAGATTAGCTAGGTGACGGTGGCGGCGTTCTGCCACACCGTTTTGCTGCGGCGTATACGGACATGAGAGCTGTAGATTGATACCGCGTTGAGCAAGAAGGGCGGCGCGCATAGATGAGGAGACAAACTCTCCTCCGCTGTCACATCGCAAAGAGCGGACGGTTGTCGAAAATTGAGTGGACAACATGTTGAGGAGATGGAGGAAGTTCTCATAGACGTCAGATTTGCGACGAAGAAAATAAATCCAAGAGAAGCGGGTATAGTCGTCGATGAAAATGACATAATAGTGAAATCCAGCGTTTGACAGGACAGATGATTGCCAAACGTCAGAGTGCAGTAGTACAAAGGGTCCTTCGGCCCTCGAAGAATGGCGCTGAAAAGGAAGTCGCTGAGATTTTCCTTGCGCACAAGCAGAGCAGGTTGCTGGTGCAGCATTGACTTCGTGCGTCAGGATGAGGTTGTCACGACAGAGGCGTCGAAGTAGATCTGGATGGGGATGGCAGAGGCGGGCATGCCAGTTGACCTGGGAGGAGGCGGTGAGAGCAAGCTTAGGAGAAGGTGTCGACCGCCGAAGGGGTTAGTGAAAGGTTCTACCGTTTAACAATTTGTTAAAACTTCAATATAATTTTCCATTCCTTACACGAATCATTTACATCGATTTTTCGAATAAAACTCCTAGGCCTATGCTTCTATATGCTACGCACGCCATGCGGATGCTCAAGATCTGTAAAAGACCAACTTTGTCAAGAAGTAACAATCACGCCACTCATGGGAAAGATTTCTCCATTAGAGTATTCGCCCACTTTCCGGCTCGTACTGCCTTCAGCCGATCTGACCCCTTTCGGCCATCCTCACTTGACTAGCCTTTACGCGGGGTCATCCCAGCCCATTTCGGCGCCTCGCCTACTCCTTAATAAAACAAGCGCCGAGGCTTACCACTCCTCTGGGGCACCCTTCAAGGGCAGCCCCTCACACTCGAAGCGTTTGCTTCGTTCGTGCTCATTTCGACCGTGTAATCGCCTAGCACGGCCTCAACCACCCGACCACCCCCGAGCATAGTTTCCGTGCTTCCTTGGCACGGTTTATCCGCCCTTACGGCTCCCTTAAGGCGCCATTTAGATACCTCATTCCAGCCCCCGTGGCCGATTCCCTTTTTCCGAGACCACGTCTCGCGATTCCGCTCCTTGAGTGCGCATTCGGGTCCATCCTCGGAGGTGGCTTCCCCGTGGCTTCCCCTCCTCGGATCCTCCCATTATTTCCAGCTCGAAGGCCGATTCCCTTTTTCCGAGATCACGTCTCGCGATTCCGCTCCTTGAGCGCGCATTCGGGTCCATCCTCAGAGGAGGCTTTCCCGTGCCTTCCCCTCCTCGGATCCTCCCATCATTTCCAGCCCGAAGGCCGATTCCGACCCCCCATGGGTCGCGCACATATCACTTCCTTTACATTCCGTCTTGCGACGCGCCAAACCCTCGTAGTACTTTCACTCCTTCCGTGGGCTTAGGGGCGGCTTCCCCCTCCTCCCAAGGTCCGGCCAGCCCATTCCCACTTCATTCCACCGTACCAAAACCCATTCACGCACACCATATTCCCAACAACACGAATAGAAGATAGGGATGGGGGTTTACCTCTCCGGAGTTTGCGCGGGCGCGGGGGTGAGACTTATCCTCCTCCGCACGCCTCCCGTCCTTGAAGGTCGCCTAAACTTGGCCCTTAACCGTAGGCTCGCTCGACGCCGGGCTCTCCTTGAGCGGGAATCCACTTTGCCGGTCGTAAGCTCATTCTTCCTTCCACGAACGTCCTTCCTTCCCCACTCCCGGATGCCTTCTCCTTCGCTCCCCCTTTTCCCTTGGAGAGAATATGGGTTTCAAGAAAGAGAAAACGGTTTCGAGTGAAAAATGGGGTCCCTACCCCCTTACTAGTACAACCCCCATTTGTTTATTATTTTTCTCACTTACCACCATTAATGCTTTGTCCCCTTATTCATTATTACTCATCCAACGGTTCTTGTTTCGCCCAACTAATCTAGGGGCCAATAATTCGCCTTGCCCCCCCAAGTTGCATCCTAGGGCTAGGATCCATTCTTGATTTCCTCATCCAACGGCCAAGGGTTGTCCTTGGGCGGGCGCCCCCGCCGGCCCCGCTTCCGGACCCCCCCGAGGTCCCCTCTGACCCCCCTTGGACCCCCTCTACACTCTCGTTGGACCCCCCATGGATCCCCTCTGGACTCCTCCTGACCCCCCTTGGGGCCCCCCATTGGGCGCCCCCTGGGCGTCCTCGGGGCGTCCTCTGTGCGTCCGCTGGGCGACGTTCGTCGCCCCCTGGGGTCGGCAGCTGTCGACCCCAGCCCAATCTGTGACGCCCCTTGGGCGACCAACTTCGCTCTCAATTAGCTTAAGATCTAGACCTTATCTTAAAATTATAATCCATACTAAACGTCTCCTAATGACTTCCTTAAGACCCCCGAGGCGTCTAATTTCGATTCCGGGTCGGGCCATTTTTCGGCCGAAACGACCCACAAGGATGCCCTTCGGGCGTCCCGGGCGTGTCCCGGGGTCGGTGGCCATCGCCCACTGATCGACCCCGCATCGCCCTCCCAAAGACACACGTGATCGACTTTCTCTCTCTTCACGGTTTGAGGTCTGGGCGTGCCAGGGGCAGCGGTTGTCGCCCCTCTGTCACCCACCAGACCTCTAGGGGCGCATTCCTGTCGCCCCTCCAGCATCGCCCCTGATCGGGTTTTTCTCTCTTCATAATTTTACGTCCGGGCGTGCCAGGGTTGACAGCCATTGCCCCCTGGGCCAGCGGCCGCCGCCCACGCCCCGACCCTTACTGACTCTCCTACCACCCGATCTACGACTCATTTCCAAATTCCAACACCCACTTTAGGGCTTATTTTCCATCCTTTATCACCTCGCACACACCTCGGGCCGATCTAAGGACCCTCAATTTTGGGCGTCCCGGGCTCCATGGTCGTGCTACCTTACCCGCGCACCCTCTCGTTCACGCACTCGCGCCAACCCCTTTATGCACCCGTTTTCCCCCATTTCATACACATTTTAGTGACACAATTTATTCCCAAAAAGTAGGGTCGTTACACGTAGAGGGCGCCTTCAGTCTGTAACCGTAGCCGGGTTAGCCCCGTGCGGCGATCTTTTACAATAAAGAAGGTGTCGTCAAATGTAGCGCTGCAATTGTTATCGCGACATAATCTCTTAACCGATAAAAGATTATGTCGTAGTTTTGGAACATAAAGAACTTCATTCAGCAAGAGTGGAGACTGTCTTGTCGGAATCGCTAGTGCGCCAATGCCATCAATCGACAAGGCGGTACCATCGCCGACAAAGACACGTCGTTGACCAGTATAAGGTAAACAATGATCGAGCATACCAGGTGTATTGGTCATGTGGTCAGTAGCCCCAGAATCTAGATACCAAAGAGTGTCGTCGTCGGCAGTAATGGTGGCAGTAGTGAGAGCTTCTGTAACATCACTAATGGCACGATTGAATCGGTGAGTGCAGGATAATGCGGCATGGCCACGCCGTCCACAGATTTGACAGGTTAAGTTGCCGATGGGGGTCCCGGTAGACCCATAACTAGTTGGGCTGCGGCGACGACGAGTGGCCAGGACAGTTATGGGGGCGGACGACGCTAACTGTGAATGCTCAGAAGTAGAGTTGGTTCTTGACCCGCGGTAACCAAAACGACGTTTGTATCGTGAGGCATCGCGACCATGTTGACGAGGCAATGATGTAGATGAGTACAGTGCACCATCATCTGGAGAAATGTGCCGAAGTCGTTACTCATAATTAAGCAAGTAGGATTTGACTTGATCGAAGGCTTGATCGACAACTGTATACGAAAGCGTCGTGACGTGACTTTCGTATGAAGAAGGAAGACCACGGAGGACGTAAACGATCAACTCGGATTGAGGCACTAGTTTGCTGATGGCAGCGAGTTGGTCAGCAATGCTCTTGAAATCTTGTAGGCAAGCAGACATTGTCTGATGAGAGAGACGTAGAGAGAGTAAGCGGTCGCGAAGCTCGAGCTCGCGTGCCAATGTATTCTGGAGATACCAGCGATGAATGGCCGACTAAATCTCGTAAGCAGAAAGGATGTCATAGACTTCGAGCATTATTTCCTGCGACATCGTGGCGAGTAAGTTCGCCCGGATGGAGTAATTGAGGCACATCCAAGGAGAGAAATCAGGGTTGGGAATGCAAATTCCATTGGAGAGAGTGATTTCCGCTGCGAGTTGACGAATTGATCCGTCAACGTACGGCATCTGTTCGAAGGAACAGAGGAAAGATGTCATTAACGACTGCCAAATCGGATAATTGTCAGCTGCAAGTTTGACTATCACGATACTGGTAACATGCTGCTGTTGACCTAGTTGGGCAAGTCTTTAAGGGATACCAAGGAAATTAGGTGCTAGTGGAATTGATGGGGAATGGGGGGCCGAACTAAAACCTGGGGGAGGAGGTATGACAGCGGGAGGAGTGGTGGGAATGGGAAGAGATTGCGTCTGGCCCTGGAGGGAGTTGGGATCGGTGGCATCTGCTTGTGATACCATGAAAGAATTTGAGGCTGATGACATGGCTATTTTTTTTGGCAACTTAAAATGATTGACTTGATTTTTACATGTGAAACGATGATACAATCCATTACAATATATAGAAGGCTAGAATGTCTAAGTGCAGAGAATCATTCAAGGCAATAATTGAGAGGAGAATTTCGAGGAGTCGCGACTGTTGAAGAATCGAGATGGTTTTGGAACCTGAAACAGAATTGATTATCACCATTTATTATATGCATTCAGTTGCGATATTCCTCTTCGTCTTCTCCTTCCCCATTCTTCCCTTCAATTTTTTTTCATGCAACAAAATGGAGCAAGGGGCGGGAGGGTTTTTAGTTACTTAAGCAAGGCATTCCCAAAAAGACAAATGAGTTTTACTTGAAGGACTTTGATATAAGGGTGGTTGAAGCCTATACAAAGACATGTTCTCGAATATATTTGGTATTTTTTTCAGTTCTAAATATTTTATAACCATTTCAGAATTCTATCTCGGAATCAGTGAGGAGAATCTTGACAAACGAGAACTATTAATTCGAAAATATTTTCAAATATCAAAAAATCATATTTAAGAACTTATCTTAATATATATCATATGACGTTGCTTTTAGGTTTTATCAAAAACTAATGCTCACCTTGATGTTGAAATTGATAAATAAATAATATTTCAAACTTTATATATGACAAGAAACTAACAACTATACTTGATTTTTTTTTGTTTTGTCAGTTAATTGCTGACTCATTTTCGACTCGGTGTCTTCCCCTCTTTTCCCATTAACAGGGCTTTCCACCCGACATAGTGACGCCGCGTGACGAACCGTCGGTGTATCTCACTATCGTCATCGTGGGAGGGAGCAAGGCAGGTTAGCTTTTTAAAGGCCAGATATTTGTCTCGGGAAAATCCTCTTAAGTAGGGCACGTCGTTTTCCTAGGTTCTCTATTGGCTGCGGAGCTACCGAGGATTTGAGGAAGTTTGGCTTTTTTGGGCTCTCGATTGCCGATTTCTTTCCGTACCGAGAGATCCATTGGATCTACAATGCATGCCGTCGTTTTCATAATAACTTAGGCGGTATTTTAATTACATTAGCAGTAGTTTATTCCATGTGCCGGTATGCTGTTTTATCTAGAACTACTTCTACCACAACCCAAACAACAACAACATTTTATTCAAATTTATGAAATTCCAATTCCCATCATACTAGCGAAGAAGACGACCCAACTGAGGATGGGTGAAGTTGCCTTTAAGGAACATCTCCGATACCACCCTATACATTGCTTCCGTCAGGTGCACTCCGTCCCAGTTTATGTACTCCTTAGGCTTCTCGCACATCCTCGCCAACTTCGTCCCGCACGTCTCAAACGGTGTGAAATTGTATTTCTCCCCTGTTCCGCAGCACGCCTTGAACCTCTCCCTGAACCCATACTTGCCCGGCTCCTTCATCACCTCTCGGTACGCATTCCAGTAGTCTGCATACACGATGACCGCCTTCGGGTGTTCCTTCCGCAGGCCAGCGATCCTGGCCTGGAGGACAGAGTTGTGAGCCTCGTTCTGTTCGTTCACGCTCTTCACACATCCCAAGTCGTCCCTGTCATTCTCCGGCGCCAGGTACAGTGTCAAGGGCAGGCACCCTGCAGTCGGCAGTCCTTGGACCACCACGTATCTTGCACCACGCTTCAAAAGTGACTGCCAATGAGGACACCGACCAATTACGCCTGCACTTGACTTTGTAAACGATTAGAGAGGAGCTGTCTGTATTTTACCTCCAAGAAGGCTGTTACCGTGTCAATTGCGAGCTTCCGAATGGTGTCCGATGAAATGGTAGAGCCGAAAGTGTAAGCATAGTCATTCACCCCGATCTCGCCAGCCCAGATCAACGAGTCCTTGAACAATGAATCCCTGCACTGCTGAGCCGAGGGTCCCATGCCGCTGCACCCCTGGCTCTCCAGGTATTTTTTGAACCAACTGAGCTGAGTCATGATGGACTGGGGTGTTATGTTGAGGGTCAAGTTATTCTTCACGAAGAAATCGTGACTGATGGCAGTGGATCCAGCGACGGCGAAGTTGACTCCGTGGGGAGAAGGAGTGGGTTTGGAGCTGGCAGAGACTAAGCTCCGGTAAGGGGGCAAGTAAGGGAGGGACAAGGATTGGGCAATGAAGTCGATGACGAGGCGGCCATCAGAGTAACGGTTGGTGGGGTGATGGAAGAAGGTGGAGCCGTAGGGAGGGTTGGAGACGTGGCCAAAGCCACTGGGACCGCTGGCAGACCTGGTATTGCCGGTGTCGGTGAAGGAGTCCCCAAAGGCAAACAGCTTGGTGAAGGGAATATGGGAGGGAGAGACGTGGGAAAGGAGAAAAGGGAAGAAGGCGATGGTAAGAGGAAGACGTAGGAGAGGGTCCATTTCTGGTCTTCTCCGAGGAACAGAGGGAGGGAGGGGGTGATCCGGGTTTCTTATGAATCCACACCTTTCTTCAACAAAAGCTGATGGAGGGAGTGGGTAATGAGCATGGATGGCCTTGGCAGGGTAGATGCGAGTCATAATAACCCTCCCGATTCCCAACCAAAGGGGTGCGGGTGGGAACATTGAATACATCTGAGGTGAGAGGCTTCCAGTTCCACCGCCTCTCGTTCGACCCAAACCCAAATTATGACAAACTGGGTCGTCGTCACCCGCAACATTAATGATGTTCACTAAAACAGCTAGCTTGACACAGATCATCTTTAACCATTTGCTTTTTATCTTAAAAGAAAGGGTTTTGGGGCGTGTTGTCGTTGTTGGATGGATGACGAAAATGACGAGTAGCAAAGAAAAGACTGTTTTTGGGTTGCGTTGGAGAAGAGAGGAGAGGAAAAAAATTAATGCAAACATTGGGGAGGGGGATGGATGATGTGACTAACCCCTGTGATCGGAGTAACATGGGGGGAAGGAAGTGATTGGTGTTCTAAAAAATATCGTCCAATTTCCAAATGAAAGCTGATTTCCAGCTTTTATAAAGCCGCTCGGGTTCTAACCAACCAATTGAGCAATTCCTCATTTCCTCTTCTAACTGTCTCATCATATCCAAACAACACATTGACTCACGGCAAAGACCAGGAAAGGCCACCACCTCTCACTTTCTCTAAACATTGGGTTTCTCTTTTTCTTCTTCTTCTTCGAAAGAAAGACAAAGCAATTGTCGTTGGGGGGTTGCGGGGAAGTGGTTCCTAAAAATCTAGGAAGCAAAGCACTAAATGTCTAACCCCAATTCATTTTTATACAGATTGCTCCATCCCACCACCTTCCTCTCCATTCCTCACCACCTCCTTCCTAGATCCATTCCCGTCCACTGTCGATAGCAACTCCTCCCCTCCCCCCATCTGTGCTGCACCTATGTTGATCGAGTGATCAAATTTGCATGCAGGGCCAAACTTGCATATTCCATATCTGCTATAGTATGAGCAGATGTTCTGATCCTGCAAAACCAGACAAGAGAAGAGCCCCCCTCCCCATCAACATCCAGAAACAGGACAGGCCACATGAAGGATGATGGGATAGGAAAGACAATCTCAAGCTGACGATTACCGGTCTCAGAGGCAGACCTTTGTCGCTGAGCACAACAGCAGGGGACTTCAACACTCGATCCTTTGGATGGTGATACTTGCAGTTAGATTTAAACTTACAGTCCCCAGTTTTCATGAAGTAGCTACATTCAGGTTGACCAGGTCGCTCTGGAAATTCATCCCCCATGATATGTTGCTGATGCTGAGAATATGGACTGCCTTCGGTCATTGGGCTTCTTGGGACATAAGTTGCGGCGGGATGCATACTCAGTCCTTGTGTGTTTATTTGATACTTGAAAGGGCATAAAACAATACATATTAAAGGTGCTGGAATGAGCAATCATTTCGAATCAAAGAATCCACTTGAAAAAGTGAATTTAGCCTCTACCTAGTGAAGCGATGCAAAGGGAGACGGTAAAAAAAAAAAAATAATCCACATCCGGCATGCCTCAATCAGGAAATAGAGAAGCAGAGGAGATCAGATGATGCAAACAAAATACCAGAGCAACGAGGAAAGTGACATCATACCATCTCTGCAAAAGCAATCTGCTGCTCTTAATCCAGACACCGTAGAGGAATAAAAATATATGTAGAAGTTCAACGTCAATCATCTGAGTTTTCTTTATAACTAGAAAGACAGTTTCTATTAAGGGTTAAGTAGAGAGTCAGCATTGAGTAATTAATTGAAGGGGCCACACCAAAGTGGCATTTTGAGTAGTTCGGGTCTAACTAAAAACAAAGGCTATTTTTCCCTTCTCTAGTCAGTGTAGAATTCACATAACTCTTTGATTTGTCTCCTTAACTGATCTATGAAGCCCTCGAAGGAGTCACCATTCCCTTGCAAAGTGCATTTTCAGTTGAGAATCAGTACCTGATATTTGTTCCATTCAGTGCTGTGAGATGACACCCCATGGGTTGGAGAATACATAAGTGGTATATATGGGGCAGATTCATTCAATGAACCAGGTGTTGGCCATGATGCCACGGAGAGCTGTGATCTGCTCGATAATGGAGCAGATACACCATTGAGATATTCCTGAGAAGGATCAACAGCTCCAGCCGATGGATCCGGATGATTATATCGACAGTTGGCTGCAAACTTACAGGACCCATTGAGCATATAATAAGGGCATTCTCTCTCTCCCTGTTTTAAGAAATTGGATTACTGGCATAAAAGTGAATGAAGCATAACAGAGCAACAACAACTAACAAAAACTTAATCAGGTTGCTGGGACACGGGCAATGCCAAGAAGGATTAAACGCGATACATGTTTAAAAAAAACAAACAAAATAAAAGCGTACCGGTCGAACAGGCAGACCCAAAAAGTTAAGCTCTACCGAGGGAGTTGGGGAGGATTTTAGTCTGGTGTGGTTGTATCTACAAGCTTTACCGAACTTGCAACCTCCTGTCTTCAGGTAATACTAAAGAGCATCCCAAAGAAAAGATAAACAACCATGAGAAGGGCCCCAAAAGAGGGAAAATGAAGGATTTATATGCCATTTATTCATACAATTTGATCAAGCAAAGAAACAAAACTTTATAAACCTAGACAAGACGGGAACAATAACCTTGCATTCTGTCCGGGAAGCCCTGTCCGTGGATTCCTCCTTCTCCTTGGCCTTATCCTTTCAAAAGAAA
This sequence comes from Melastoma candidum, assembly GCA_023653495.1. Taxonomy (NCBI): domain Eukaryota; kingdom Viridiplantae; phylum Streptophyta; class Magnoliopsida; order Myrtales; family Melastomataceae; genus Melastoma; species Melastoma candidum. The sequence continues at coordinate 222,044 of CM042887.1, forward strand.
GAGAGAAGAAAACAAAAAGGGGGAAAATAATGAGGAAAGGCCTTTGGGGACAAAAAAAAAAAAAAAAGTGATGGAGAGACAAAAAGAGGGGGAACCTGGTTCTTCCTGACGACAGGGTGATTGAACTTGCAATCGGATCCAAACTTGCAGTTGCCAGTCCTCATGTAATAAGAGCAATCCTCAGCCTCCAGCCTAACAGGATACCTAACACTGCTCTTCCTCTCGACTTCCCCATCTTCATCCTTGGGATTCTCCCTTTCATCATCATCATCCCCTCGTTTCCCCACTTCAACCTCATCCTTGTCGACATCGGCCTCCCCCGGCTTCAAAACGAGGGAGCGTAGGCCCTGGAGGAGGGGATCATCGGTCTCTGGGTGGGGATCGGAGGGTGCATGATTGGGATCGGTCATGGTATCAGTGGGAGAGGAAGAGGAGGCAGTGGGTTGGGGGTGGGAGGGGGAGGGGGAGGGGGAGGGGGAGAGAGAGGGGGAGGGAAGGAACCACCTAAAGATGGAAGCTTTGAAAGCCATCACCATCGCTCCACATCTCCAAGGAGGATCATCGTACACAAAGGCAAAGAGCAGCAGCAGCAGAAGAAGAAGGGCAAAATCAGGGATGGGTGAAGAAAGGGGGACGATGGATGACGATGCCAAGGGAAGGGGAGGGAAGGGAAGGGAACTTCCCCACGAAGGTTAGAATGTGAAACCGGTGTGTAGTGAAGAGAGAGAGAGAGAAGGAAAAGGCGTCCCCCCTTTTCATCTTCTTTTGTTGTTTTTCTTGGGTTTGCGCGTCTCTTGTGTCAGAGTTGGGACACACAAACACACGTACAGAGCTCGGGAAACTCTAGTTTTGTTGACCCTCAACTCAATGATGATGCGGAAGGACTTTTTTACATGACCCTCAACTCAATCAATGCTTCTAACATCACCTTGTTTGTTTATGTTTTCACCTAGACTTAGTTAACAGAAGAGCATAAGCCTAGTCTAATATATGAATGAATGCTTCCCACTAAAACATTAATCTTATAAAAATCAGAAAGTACAAAAGGCCTTCAGGCCAGTTGAGTTTCTCCCTGTCAGAAATTCTCCCTCTACCCTAAAAGAACAGACCTTCCCCTATTCTCTCCCTCCTACATCCTTCCCTACCTTTTAATTAAAAGAAAGTAATTTTGACTATCAGATACACTTGTCAGACAAAAAAGAAAACTATTCATTCTTTTTTTGGGGTAGGAGGAGGATTTTGGGTTGTCTGCCGACGGCACCAATCAGTTCAGTAGTGCTGCCCCTTGAACGGAATGATTCACAGACAACAAAGACAGACAACGGCCAAAAACTGCTCCCCTTTGGGCTTCAACAAGAGCGGATTGACCCCCCCCCCCCCCCCCCCCCCCGGCCACCCAAGGGACTGGCAACATATAATTCTTTTATATAAATATTTATAAAAATGTGTGGAGAAGTCAAATGGAAGATTAAAGAGCCACCATTAAAAGCGAGCAAGCAAGGAAGTCGGGCTCAAAAACCTCTTCAAATTCCCACTTTCGCTGGAAGTTGTCGCCCATCCATATCCTCCTCTGCTTGGTCTTTGACCAAAATGACTCCCTACTGCTCCATGACACCGACGCTCACCAACCCACCAAAAATGAAATGAGTAGCTCCAACACTAGACCATACCCAATTCATTAAACTAGTCCGACCCCATCCTCCCCCATGTCACTCTACCAAGCTACAAGACTCCGACAGATAGAGCACCCCATCACATAAGATCAACCATCTTGCTAGACAGCGAACAAGTACCATTTGTTCATGAAGCCTAAAACTAACAGGCCAAGAAAAGACCTGCCTCTCTTAACAAGCATGTTACGTTACCTACCTCATCTAGCAATCTATCAGACCGAGTCAGATGCCACTGAGCCCATACTGGATTCTGAAAGCTCGAGGGAGACTGGGCAATGGTCGCTTCCATAAAATCCTGTGCAAACAAAATGATCCGTTTTCATTATTACATGCAACTGCAACAAGAAAAGGAAAGCAAGCTAAATTGTGTTTTCTCTGTGATATTGAAAATGAATTTCATGTCAAAGTCTGTGATTCAGGAGGTAGAGAGATGCCATCCAATGCAAGGATCGATCATCCGCAATACTTATCCTTCAATGTGCTGAAACTATATCTCTCGAGCTCATTTATTTCCCGCTACTAGTCTAAAGTCACTAAATTCGGATCCATGGGCTGAGTCACAAAGGTTACTATAAAAATGATTTACTTTGGATTGAAATTACCCTATGCACGATTTTTTAAATGAAAAACTCAGCTCACCTTCTAGTTCAATCCCTCTCCCATGCATTTGACATTTGATAATCCGATCTTTAAGCTTTTCAGAAACAAGGAAGTAATCAATTCTCATCCTCTTCCCTCTGTACCTGCAAGAACATTCACGTGATAAGCCAACACAGAAGAACATTGCATATTTTTTTGGTTTGTTAGCTTCATACTTCCCAATAGGATGCCCTGACCAAGAGAAGCCACAATCCATATCCTTCTCTTTGTTTAAATATCTGTATGCATCAACAATCTTTCCTCTGTAGAATAATTCAAACATGGATAAAAGACAAAATTAGAGGAATGTCAAGGGAGGTAATTGTTTTTATAGCTAAAAGATTGATTGGCACCAAACAGCAATGAATAACCTATGCACAAATAAGGCAGCTCCTAAGAAAGCCGTATAGTAAGAGAAACAATCCATCCCAAGAATTCTGGTTCCCATGTGATGTCACAGCAGAATAAAAATGGAGTTATGACATGCTCAATGAGATAAACAGTAACCAACTCTACACCTATGCACATTAGGTCGTTTCCAACAGGCCAGAAGTTGAATAATAGAGATCCTTCAATCATGAGAACTGAAAAGTAAGGTAGCCGATTCAAGTCCAGAAACAAAGACATACTCTTTCAGGATAGTACCAAAGCGCTTCCTTTCAGACAAAGTAAATCCAGGCTGTCCAAAGTCCTGTATGCCATGTCAATACCAAAATATAAACCAGTAGTATTGCATCAGTGAAATTTGGGACACCTTATCCAGCCAAAAAATAGACTCAGTACTTAATGGTTTACTATTCACATTTACAATCCAATGCCAAGAGGATTCGATACCTCGTAGCAACAACCATTTTATTCATCAATTAAAATAAAAAGCGGCACAAAAAAGTGTCCTTCTAACATTGAAGGATAAAGAGGATTATTTAATGTCAAAAGCATAATACAACTTGCTTTATCACGAGACAGTGGTTAGTAATGACAGTTCTTTTACATCTCATATCTTCACGATGCCCATTAACATGGAAAAGAGATTGCCACAGAGCTAAAATAAGCCGATTCTCAAAATGCTCACTTGCGAATACATGAAAAGCTAAAGTATCTTGAAACTGGTCCATAGGAATTACCTCCGTGTTTGGAGGAACATATCCATTGAGTTTTGCATTGCTAAAAAATTCTGGATGAGTGACATCAATCTCTTCATGGCTACAGACATGAATCGAAATAGTTAGATGACCCGTACACAATAAATAAATAAGAGTGAGAAAACAAGCTTCTTTAAGCCAAGCCCAATTAGAAGTAGAAACAGCTATTCGGTCACTAGCTTAGAACTAACAGCGAAATTAGCAATTTTTGCATCAAAATGCATCTTTTTTGGCGTTACTGAATCAATTAATTTGAAATAACTCAGGAATCTCCTCACATATGAAAATAGACAAGACCATGTTCCATAGAAATAACATAATGTTAAGCTTCCTTTTCTTATGGGGGTTTATGGGGCTTTGTCTGATTAATTTCAGATAAATAGTGCTTCATTTCTCATATTGGGCACACTTTTCTGATTGTATGATCTAGATTTAGGGACATCATTTCAGTATACAAGTCTTGTTTTCAACATGGTAAACTCATTGAGCCTCAGACATAGACGACAGGCAAAAGAAGACACTGAATGATAACTCACCTAACATTCAAATCTCCACACCAAATCAATGGCTTATCTGATGATTGTAAGACGAAGTCCAGTAACCTCTTATCCCACTTCCGCCTTCTCTGAAATGCATTCTCATCATCCTTCCAGCCATTGTTCGGAGAATATGTATTCAGTAAACGAAACGTCTCAAACTCGGCCAAGATAACACGCCCATCAGGCTCATGCTTGGAAGCTACATTCGTGAGCAAGAAATATAAGCTGCCACAGCAGATAAGAACTATCTCTGGATGGAACTTGTACATGGAAAGGAGAAGTCAGACAAGCAGATGGGTGGCGCTTAATGGTACCTTTTCTATCAAGAGAGAAGAAAACTCTTGGTTGGAAACACTTCTTTAAAAGAAGGGCAGTCCCAGCATATTTTGAATCAGCCAAGGACCACCAAACACGATACTCCCCAAAGGGAGGACTTGATAAGGCACGTAAAATCATCTGAAGGAAGTTGTAAAATGACATGCACACCAATCACCGGATATGAAGCAAGCAGCAAGACATATAAAAATTAATTCAGGGTACCTGCTTCTCCTCACGAGAGGAGGTTGTATCATCTTTCAGCTCCCCAGGATTTTTAGGAGCACCTTTTGCCCCAGCTGCAGGCATTCTCACTTCCTAAATCACCGTTTTTTTGCAATTTCTCAGATGACACATTTCAATGCTTCCAAATTTATGCAACGGAATCATTGAAGGGCAAGATGTTGCGAGGGAGAGGAAGGAAACCCCATTCCTACCTGAATGGCGATGACATCGGGGTCGAGATGGGAGACGAAGTTGGAGAAGTGGGTCCAGTCGTTCTTGACGCGGAGGAGGAGGCTATTGGCGTTCCAAGTGACAAACTTGAGGGGCTCCTTCTTGTTAGCATCGGTATCACTGGGTGGGTCGGAGGAGGATGACTGGGGATGAGCAGGAGAAGACAACGCTGCCTTCTTCTGGTCGGGCCCATCCTTCTCCAATGGCTTGAAGAAGCGCTTCATCCTACTCCTTTACCAATATTCAATCTCACGTTTTGCTACTGCAAACCACAGAACAGCAACCAGCCGCCTCCATCCCTCCCACTCCCTCGAGGAAGAAACACTGAAAGAAGGATAAAAAAAAAAACATCGTCAAATTTTAAAAATAATTGAAGAAGGAGAAAATTATAAAAATAAACTAATTCATAAACTAATTACGTGCAACGAAACTAATTCATAAACTAGATATCAAGCAATCTCTTAAATTCAAAATATAAATGATGCCGAGATGATTCTTTCCACACTGCCACCAAAACCCAAGTCAAGTCAAGGTGGAATCACCGAGACCGAGAAAGATTACAGTCGGATGAAGTGAATTGCTCAAGGCAAGGCTTCACTTGAGATGATGTCGAGACGGTCCATCTCGAGACAATACAATTTCAGTCTAATCGAGAAGGTTTATTTCGAAATACCACAAACTCAGTCCATTCGAGAAGGTCTATATCGAGATATCCCAACTCGATTCGAATAGGGCGAGAGTCTAGCAAGCCAAACTCGATTCTAGAATAGAAGAAGTCGCCATCGAATAATCGATCATGTTCGAGTAGCTTATTCGAGAAGACTTCATCCGGCTGATCAAGGGAGCCATCGCCGTCTAGTACTCGAAGGAGATTTTATTCGAGAAACCTTCTTCCAGTCGATTGAGGTTAACGTCTCTAGAAGCCGGAATGAAGCATTCCTCTCGTTGATTGAGATAATCATCTCGAGAAGACAACTCGACTCGTTTTCATCTAATGGGTGGAGGAGGCTCAGTCGATGATGTCAATAAAACCAGCTTGTATGAGAAAGTCACTGTGAGAAGGTCTTCATCAAGGAGAGTCGGATGATTGCAATCGATTGTCGAGGTGGCATAATCGAGAAGATTTGGTCGACTGATCTTCATTCGAGTAAGCCTACTCAAGAAGTCTACATCCAATCAACTCGAGGAGGTGTCACCTTGTTGTCGAGAAGCCACCACGAGCAAAAAAACTCGAGCAACCTGAAGAAGTCATGTTGAAGAGCTTTGATGCCCATCTCGAGAAGGTGTCATTGAGAAGGCAACTCGAGCAGCATTCATCAAACGGCACGAGCCGGCCCGGTCGATCATATCGAGAAGGCCGACTTGGTTGGTCTACCACCTTTTTGTGTAATTATTGCTTTCCTTTAAGTGCGCGTAAATAAGGTTCGTTATGTTTTAATTTCCTATTTATGTCTAAGTTTAGGCGACCTTTTATAAATATAGGCGCTCTGTAATAGTAAAAAAATATTATTTAGAATTTAAGAAAACCATTTTGTTATACATGATTGTCTTTCATCCATCTTTCTTTATTTGTTAGATTCCAAGTGTAGTCCAAGCTGATTATGTCCTCTTGATAGTAGTGTATTTGTATCTACCTATTCATCCCTTACCCTTGTATCCGTCAACAATGGTGTATATGTATCAATGTTCAAGCGAGCCTATTCGAGTGTTCAATTGTTGGTGGTGTTTCTAGATCTTTCAAACTCGTGTCATTTCACAGTGGTGTATTTATTATATCTATGTGAGTGTCCAAGTTTACCTAGACTTCTCTGATCATGGTAGTGTATTTGTATGTCATTAGTCTTGACTGTTAATTGCTTGTGGTGTGCCTGTATCCTGTTAACTAGTCGTTTTATCTTCTTGCCCTTGCTATCGAGTTATTTAGTCTAAAAATCATTTCTTTTTAATTTATTCATCTCGATATCCCGACCTCTAGTTTGTACCGTAACCTTACACACTTTTCCGACCATACTTTGTCCCCCGTTCCATGAAGTCCCCGCATCATCATCATCTTGATATCAAAGGGAATTCTATGCACTGACGTCAGTCATATCATATTGGTATCCGAGTGAACTCTCTAGTGTCGTCGCCATATCAATAAGTCACGTAAGGTGTGTTCTCAGTTCAACTGATTACGCACAATCTATAAAATGTTGTCACCTGAATGAACTCTTGCTCGTGTCGTTTGGACAACTCAAATTCACATAACATATTTTCTCCAATAGTATTTTTTTAGAAGATTTTTCCTCATTTAAAATTAAGTTTTCTATATGGTATTTAGGCAAAATATCATTAGTGGCATAACGTTTTTCCAAATTTCTTTTGAAGCCGAAACTTTGAAATCTTTTTTTAATAACCTTAAATCGATACTTTGAATCATTTGTGAACTTATTCTATAGCAGTACGATTTATTGTCACTGAAGGTCGTAATTATCTGACATGACATATTTTATCACTACATTTTCCAGCCTGAATCCTGAAGTGCTCCGAGATTACTTATCTCTTAAAATTGTGTTTAAAGAAGGAACCTGTTGACATGCGATTGACTTGCTGGTAATCTTGGGTCTATTTCTAACAAAACTCGTAAAGGCCCATTGGGGCCTATAGCTAAGGCAGACATACCAAGCCTGCGCCCGCAGTTTACATGGCAAAGGAAATCTACAGAGGCGGGGTAATAACCTTGTAATCAAGGGAAGTCTACAAGCCTGCGCCTCCAAGGGACACAAAGTCTACAGACTTGTGTCTACAAAGGATACAAAGTCTACAGGTCTGCGCCTGTAAAAGACACGTGTAAAAGGAAAACAGTTCCACAGCCCCGAGATAAATGTGACTTGTTACCCACGCTTATATCATCACACGACTTAAAAGGCAACCAATTAAACCCGAAGTCAGAGGAGTTCACGATCCACGATCAAACGAGTGGAAGTCAGTTAACTCTGAGATTCTTGAGGAAAATCGAGTCTGGAAAATCTTCGGAAGGTCGTAACAGACCGGGTATAAAAGGGAAAGGATCTCCTTCAGAGAAAATCACGAACAAATCAGCCAATAGATGCTTACCTTGCTCGTCACCCCTTAGTTGTTAGTTGTTAGGATTCCCCGACCTGGGCAAAACTCTTAAAGTTTCATTGGTCTTCCTTCTACCGTCAGAGTGAGCAACCGTAGCTCGGGCAACAAATCTCCGCCTTCACTTCCACCACCAGAGTGAGCAACTGTAGCTCTGGTAACAGCCCTCCGCCTTCGATTCCAACGCCAGGACGCACCTCCGCCTTCGACTCCAACGCCAGGACGAGCCACCGTAGTCCCGGTACACATCTCCGCCTTCGACGCCTCCGCCAGGGCCAGCCACCGCAGCCTTGGTGTCCACGTCCGACTGAGCACCCGACCGCATCCAGTCCATCAAGTCCAGCAGCTAAGTCCTGCTGCCCGAGGAGCACAAGTCCATAGCAATCTGCCATCAAGTCTACGACGATGCCCCAAGTCTAAGGAGAACTGTAGCTAGTCTACAAATCTTACCACCGTCCTTATTTTTACTTTTATGGCTGTAAGCTTTCTTTATTTCATGTAAAAACTGTTTGCATTCAATCAATCTCTTCAAATACTTACTGGCGACCACATCTACAAATCCCTGTGAGTCTTATTATCAAATATTTCCAGCGTGATCCGTTTCCTACGCGAACAGAACCCTAATTCGACTTCCGTGACGACGATGACTCCAACGACGATCCCTCACCACGACTCCCACCACTTACACCACGACTTTAGAGATTTCACTCCTCCCCCGCCATAACCTCCCTTCCCGCCATGCTTCGCCACTTCTCCAATGACGACAATCCACTTCAGGGAGGCAGGGTTTTCTTCCACATGAACTATATGATGAACAAAGCCTTTGACAACGATCTCTCCGACCACGACCCACCACTTACACCACGGCTCCGGAGACCTCACCCCTCTCCATCACCTTCCTCCCCACGCCATGCTTCACCACTTCCCCAATGAGAACGATCCATCCCCCAAAAGAAGCCGGGGTTTCCAATTGAGATCGAATTAGGGTTTGCTTCTTTTAACCCTATTTTAAGGGATCCCAGAGTACGTCATGACCCACGTAGGAAAAAGTAGTATTAAAATATTTCAGTTGATTATTATGGCCTTTAGTAATAATAACTCTAGATTCATGTAATGGCATCAAAATAAGGTCGTAAACGATTCAAAATATCGATTTAAGGCTATAAAAGAAAGATTTCAAAGTTTAAGTCACAAAAAAAATAAACAAAAAAGTCGATACCACAAATCGATATTTTATCTAATATTTAATATATTGTATTTATTTATGGTATATTAGCACCTATTCCAATATATTTTCTTACTATCTACCCCAAATTATCTCACTATAACATTCCCTTTTCTCCAATTTAGGAAAGGATTATCTCTAGATACATTAGTTCAAAATATTCAAGAAATATGGAAGTTTAATGTTGGAACCTGTAAGCCCAACTATCATCTTTCATTTCCCATCTTATTATCTCCATTTTTGAGAAGCCTTCGCTTGGAGTGCTACCTAAACTTTCGAGCGATTCCGCTAAGTCAATGGATTTCTCTTTCGAGGTTTAAAGTTACGCATTCGCAGGAGTTCTACTTGGAAGCTACTCATTCGAAAAGTCCATAGGGATGGAATTGTAGGACACTTTAGAGTTGAGAATACCATATCGATATTATAGGAGAATATTTTTTTGGCATAGAATGAAAAGGCAATACCAGGCACTCATCCAATAATGTGTTGTGCGCCAATGAACGAAGTTTAGCCCCAAGGACCCTACACCATACTTCCTGTACCAGAGCGCCCTTGGAAATATGTTAGCATGGACTTTGTGTAAGGGTTGCAACACACGCAAAGAAAGAATGACTCAATCATGATGGTGGTAGACTGATTCTCAAAAAATAACCCACTTCTTTCCTGCCACAATCCTTTCAAATATGCATGTAAACTCTTGGTTTCAATTATCATAACATCTCCGGTTGATTTGAAATCTTCCTCGAATCCTAACTAAACATAATAAGAGGTCACCACTTCAATTTCTTGATGAAGCCCCCAATAATGTTGCTGATCAACATCTTCTATCAATCGACCTAGCCAGCAGCAAGGGCTGGTCTCCGCAGCAATCCCTGTACTGTCAGCACACCGATCCCATCCTATTATTTACAATTACCATTATGGCGTTCCTAACCCTTCTAGTTTTGGTAGCAGCCTTTACATCCAATATGACCCCGAGCTTCTCATATGACCTTCTATCCAGCACCTGCCCACTCTTTACCATCACCTTATGATAACGCCCTCCTGAAATCCCGAACCCGCGCACGGAATCATCTGCATCAGCTTCTCGTTCGGGATGAGGCCGCCGCCGCTGCATCGGTTGGGGAGGATGAGTGAGAGGAAGGAAGGAGTGGCGGATGAGGGTGGTTGCAGGTGTCGACATCATCTCACAGTTTCTCTGCTCTCGATTTTTTTTGGGGGGGGGGGGGGGGGGGGGGGGGGATGGGGGCTGCAGGGCTCAGTTGGGCCTCGTCTGCCAAATTCCAAAATGGAAATCGCCTCTCCCTCCTTGGGATCCAATTGGGCCGGGCCCATCCTTAATCACACATTATAGTGTCCTTTTCCTTTCCACTCTGTAAGATTGCATGGCCCACGTTATTCCTTTGATATTGAGTGAAACAAATATTTGGAATTTGCTTTGAAAGAAAGACAGGAGGCGGAGGAAATCGTGCATGTGCAAAGGAAAGAAAAAAAAAACAAAGAAGATGGAGAAGTTATGATGCATTGACATTATGAGGAGGGAAGAAAAAAGGAAAGAGAGGATGAACGTGGAGGACCCACCCAGGGATGAGAGGAGAGGAGAGGAAGGATGTGAAGGGAGCAAGGAAATTGAGCAAGGGGTGTGTGTTGTGTTGAGAGTTGGGAGTGAGTGGAGGAGAGGAGGGGAGTTGCCACATAGTTTTCCAAGATACAACATGGCCTTGTCTTCTCCTGTCCCCTCATTGTTATAAGGAAGGGCGGCCCCCTCTCACGCCCATATTAGTTGTTCCTATTTTGTTTTATCGAAACAACAACAATAGTAACTGGATGAGTCCATATGACAAATAGGAAAAACTGAGACAACCCCTCCAAAAATCAAGCGTCGGCTGATTGATGGAGTTGAACATCAAGCCAAAGAGACAGAGAGGGCCTTGGTTAGCTTAGCTATGTAGGGCTTCTTCAGGCCACCCAGCAAATCAATCGCATTCGCTTCAAACGGCGCAAGTTACTCCCCCCCCGCCGGTGAATTCGGAAATCAAAAAACCCGCTACTGTTTGTCAGTGGACTAATCCAACCACCAGTTGGTTATATAAAAAGAGCACCTGCCCGCCTTCCATGAGAAAGAAGCAAAAAAGAGGAAGAAGCTAAGAAGATGATGGGCCTCCTCTACTACTCCTCCTTCCTCTTCTTCTTCTTCTTCTTCTTCACCCTCTCTTCCCCTAGCCTCGTTTCCTCCTCCTCCCCATTACTCCCACAACCCGAATTGGTCGTCCACCAAGTCCACAGGTTCTTTTGCTTTTTCTTCTTTTCTATGCTTTTTCTACTGGTCCTTGCTATGTCCCCTCATTTTTCCTCTTCTTGTCCTAATTGCAGGAGCATTAACGAATCCAGGAGGAACCTCGGCTACCTCTCTTGCGGCACTGGCAACCCCATCGACGACTGCTGGAGGTGCGACCCCAACTGGGAGCAGAACCGCCAGCGCCTCGCCGACTGTGCCATTGGCTTCGGCAAGAATGCCGTTGGCGGCAGGGATGGCAAGATATATGTCGTCACCGACTCCGGCGACTACGATGCCGTCAACCCCAAGCCGGGTACCCTGCGCCATGCCGTTATCCAGGACGAGCCCCTCTGGATCATATTCGAGCGGGACATGACCATCAAGCTCAAGGAGGAGCTCATCATGAACTCCTTCAAGACCATCGATGGCAGGGGAGCGAGCGTCCACATATCCGGGGGGCCCTGCATCACCATCCAGTTCGTCACCAACATCATCGTCCACGGGATCAACATCCACGACTGCAAGCAGGGAGGGAATGCGATGGTGAGGGACTCCCCTCACCACTACGGCTGGAGGACAATATCGGACGGGGATGGGGTGTCCCTATTTGGGGCAAGCCACGTGTGGGTGGACCACTGCTCGCTGTCCAACTGCAAGGACGGGCTGATCGACGCCATCTACGGGTCGACCGCCATCACCATATCGAACAACTACATGACGCACCACGACAAGGCGATGCTGCTGGGACACAGCGACTCGTACACTCAGGACAAGAACATGCAGGTGACGATCGCCTTCAATCACTTTGGGGAAGGACTGGTACAGAGGATGCCGAGATGCAGGCATGGATACTTCCACGTGGTGAACAACGACTACACGCATTGGGAGATGTACGCGATCGGAGGGAGTGCCGAGCCGACCATCAATAGCCAGGGCAACAGATTCTTGGCCCCGGACGACAGATTCAGCAAGGAGGTTAGTGGAAGAAATGCTTTTTTTTGTTTTTTTGTCTAAACCATGGGTTTTCGTTTCTTCTTTGTTGGTGGGTTTGCCCTAAACATGGAATGGAATGGGATGAAATGAAATGAAGGTGACCAAACACGAGGATGCGCCGGAAAGCGAATGGAAGAATTGGAACTGGAGGTCGGAGGGAGACCTGATGATGAACGGGGCGTTCTTCACGGCGTCCGGGGCAGGGGCATCGTCCAGCTACGCGAGGGCATCCAGCCTTGGGGCCAGACCCTCATCGCTGGTAGCAACACTGACGTCGTCGGCAGGGGCTCTCTCATGCAGGAAAGGATCTCGATGCTGACTGACTGACTGACCGACTCATATGATAAATTATCAATATCCTCTTTCTTTTTCTAGGTGGTGCTATTACAACCTGGGCGTGTTTGTTCTCCGGACCACCGTGATTCTTGCCCAGAATCTTTTGTTTTTTGTTTTTTGTTTTTTTGTTTTTTTTCTTGTGAGGAGAACAAATTTGCAAACCAGTGTTGGGTAACATATATGTTATGAAATCTTTAAGATTTTAGACATGGTTGCTGGTGCTAAACTTTACCCCCTTTTTTGACTAGGTTGTTTTTTTTTTAATTATTATTATTATTATTATTGGCTTTGGTTTTTGCATCGATAGACGCGGGCGCATGCGTAAAAAAGGGGGGGGGGGGGGAAGAAAGAAAAAAAGAGAATATAAATAACATTTACATTATTATTATTTGTAACTGTAAGGAAGAAGGGGGGGAATGATGGCGGTTGATGAACCAACCACTCCAGGCCTAACTAAACATAACCGAAACCAAAACGACCAGCTCTATCCACCCACCCTCTTTATTCGTTTAATAATAAGGGATCTTGGGATATTTGGGGGTGGGACCCACCGGAAATCTTCACAGTTTAAAAGGTGTCTGCCGGTTATTAATCATAATCATTATTATTATTTATATAAAAAAATGGGTTTGAAATAAGAGGAGGGAAATGATAGGAGGGGTTTGAAATATGATGGGAATCCATGTAGAAAAGGGGAGGGGGGGGACAAGATTATCGGGGAAAGAAAGCACATGGATGAATTATGATGATCTCTCTCTCTCTCTCTCTCTCTCTCATCTCTAGTCTACTAAGTATCCCGAGTGAGTGAGTGTGGTAAGGGGTTGGCGTGGGAATTCCTCCTCCTCCTCCTCGACAATTACTTGCTTCTTTTTGACTATTTCAAAAAAAATATGGCCCCCAAAATCACGGGTAGGTAGGTGGGCGCGGGTGAAATTGTGCCGCTACTACTCTCTCCTAGCCCTGTAAAAGACCAAGTAACCAAAATCATTTTTTACTCGGAAGGAGTCCGCCAACCAGCAGCGTCATTAGCGGGCAACTGATTTGGGGATTGGATTTGATTTTGTCCCACTTTTTCTCCTTTTTTTTTTTTATTGGCCGAATAGTCAGTCCAGGGAGGTTGGAGTTTGGGTCCCATCCATGTGGATTGTGGGTGGGATCTTTTTAACACGATCAGACCACAAAAGCACGGGGAGGGAAGAAGTAACCATTTGTTTGATTTTGACCAAATAATTCCCACTCTCTCCTCCTACACGAGCTTTACCAAAATATGATTAATTAAAAAAATGTAGTTTAAATTTGTAAAACTCCCAAAATATCGTCTTTAAGACGCGATTGAAAATCACGCCACTTAATTTACAAAGAAGATGGTGTTCTCAATCGCGCCTTAGGTGCAACTAAGTAAAAACAAGGTTGAGAACCGCATTACATCTAAATAATAGAAAGGCACGGTTGAGAACTCCGTGGTTGATAAAAAGACAGGATTGGAACCCCTCCTTTCGTACACTTAGCAAAAATTGCCTAGCTTCTTATATGACGTGAACGGCACCTTATAGACGTTATTTCGGGTAAATTAAGAAATATAACCATATTTTACAAATTTCTTTTCGTAACAGACCCCTCTCACACTCGCACACTGTTCTCTCTGAAGGAAGACAGCTCCTCCATGACAATGGGCCGGTCATTCTTAAGCCCATCCATAACCATCACAAAATAGGCAGGCCCAGCCCAAAACTATCATGACGTTTTTATCCGATTTCTTCGGTTTCCCCCCCTCCCCCCACCCCCACCCCCCAAAAAAAAAAAATAAAAGGAATTTTGGGAGGTTTGGATTGGACTTGAAGGAAACGTTCTGCCCTGTCCTCATCTGGACTTGCACATATTTAGTTTAGTCAATCCCTGTCCATTCTTTTGCTTACCAAGAAAAAATAAAATTCCTCTCCATTCCAAACCCTCGTCCACGTTCATTCAATCCCCCGGAAACGATGTCATCCACTCCCGTCACAGAGGCTCAGGCTCCCGACACCGACCATCCCGATGCCCCTGACCTTGAATTTGCCCAGTTCGCTGCCGGCTGCTTCTGGGGCGTCGAGCTCGCCTTCCAGAGGGTTCCCGGCGTCGTCCACACCCAAGTCGGCTACTCCCAGGGTCACCTCCCCAATCCCACCTACCAGCTCGTCTGCTCCGGCGACACCCTTCACGCCGAGGTCGTCCGTCTCCAGTTCGACCCCAAGCTCTGCCCCTACCAACACCTCCTATCCGTCTTCTGGGCCCGCCATGATCCCACCACCCTCAATCGTCAGGTTTGTCTGTCCCCCTTCCCCCCCCCCCCCCCCCTTCCATGCTCATCGTCTCTAAGAGTATGTTTTTCTGGCTTCCGCAGGGGGGTGATGTCGGGACGCAGTACCGATCAGGGATATACTACTACAACGAGAACCAGGCGAGACTGGCCCGGGAGTCGCTGGAGGTGAAGCAGGCGGAGTACGGGGATGCAAAGATCGTGACCGAGATCCTGCCTGCAAAGAGGTTCTACAAGGCGGAGGAGTACCACCAGCAGTACCTAGAGAAAGGCGGGAGAAGGGGTCTCAAGCAGTCAGCGGAGAAAGGCTGCAATGATCCTATCAGGTGCTATGGCTGATAACGACTCAGGTTTGCCCCTTGCTTCATGGATTTGATTAATTCCAATAATTGTTCTCTGTACCCGAGAAACCCATTCTTTCGAGGTTGGTTGAGTCCAATAACTGGATTGGTTTGTATGAATGGCAAGCTTTAAACCAGCCGGTTGCTAAACGGAAGGAACATTTATCTCTATCTAGTTCGTAATACATCTCCTCCATGGATCGGAGATGAAGCCACTGTGCTGTGCTATCCAAACTAAAGAGACAATTCACCATCAATCTTCTACATACCTAATTTGTATATGTTCCAGCCAACAGGGAGGGCGCACAATTCACGAGTACATACACAAGATACAAAACTTCTTCAGGGCCTTGATCTGCGAGAGCATGCTCGCCACTTCCTTGCTGCTTGGCCTCTGCTTTGGGTCATCCAGTGTGCACAAGCACGCCATTTTCAGCACCGGCAGCATCTGCCCTACCTGTCCATTCTCCATCGACCTCCTGTGGATCGCCTTGCTCGGGTTCCCCAAACTAATTACATGCATCAACCATTGCACTATACCCCTCCTCTTGTGTATGCTGGAAGAATTCGTCTGATGGCAGCTTCCCCACCACCAGCACACCGAGCATCACCCCAAAGCTGTAGATATCGCACTTCGCGGTGAACTTCAGTGTCTGGTGATACTCTGGGGCAATATATCCAACAATGCCCGCCACCCCTGACATGCTAATGTGGCTTCCCATGCGGGGCATTGTTTTTTCGAAGCGTTCCAAGTCTCCATGTTTTTATAGAGGAGGATGTTTGCAGGCTTGAGATCCCGATGAATTATCTGAGGGTTATGGCTCGTGTGAAGGTACTCATGCCTGGACACCACCAGCACGGCCAGTCTAACTATGTATCTCCCTTTGAAACCCTAGTCAGCAAATCCTGGAGTGCTTCATGTACTCATAATGAGATAACGGCATTCGGGTGGGGGGCACGGAATGCGTCAACAATGGCAGGGAGGGTACCTGCCTGGATATCCTTAATTTGCCTCCTCCTAGTTCCCGGCAACGGAGCGGGGGGACGACGACTCGAAGCACCTGGCGGTAGCTGGTCTGAAACTTAAAAAAGTCGAGCTTGATGGGCTTCTTATGTCTTAAAACTCTATAGTTGTTAGTTCTGTGGAATTTGGACTATGAAATAATAACATATGGTATTCGGCCCGGCCCAGGCGCTGGGGGCAGAGAGATTTGCCTCAGCCTCAAGAGGAGGATAGAGGAAAGGTTTCGGGTAGATTCGTGAAAGTAATCGAAGGATCAGGATCAACAAAAAACGATTATCCTATTTCTGGGAATTTTTGATGCCTCACACAACTGCTGCCTTGTTGTCGACCCCTGCCACCGCAGCAGCACTCGCCTTCTCCTCCCGTCATAACCTCTGCCGAGGCGGTAGGATTCCTCCTCCTCCTCCTCCTCCTTCCTTCTCCGCCCTCTTCTGCTGTCAATCGCCCGACTTCCACAACAGCAGCTCCCTCTTCTCCTCTATGGAGGTCCTCCCTCTCCCCTCCCTCTATACTTTCTTTTGTATTTGGGTTTTTTCTTAGTCTCTGCTTTATCCTCATCTTTCTATGAGGAAATTGGTAATAAATACTGAGTTTCAGATGGTTGTCGTCCTGTTTCATGCATCCGTTGAACCTTATCTGCTGACGTGGAAACAGTTTATTTGGGACCAATTTCTGTATTGGGGGTGGTGATGCAGAGTTTTTGGACTGGAAGAGGGATCATGAAGAACAAAGCAATGGTGGAGCTCCTGCTGACTTATGGAGTTGTTAGGTCTAAGAAAGTGGCCCAAGTTATGGAACAAGTTGACCGGGCATTGTTTGTCCCTGAGGGCTCCCCCCCTTATGTGGATAGTCCCATGCCCATTGGTTACAATGCCACCATCTCCGCCCCTCACATGCATGCTTCCTGCCTCGAGTTACTCACGAACCACCTGCAACCTGGGATGCATGCTTTAGATGTCGGTTCAGGTGGTGTGATCGCATCCTACTCCTTGATTCGGTCGATTTTTGTAGGATAGCCTTGTTATATTAATGTTCCGTTTGACTTCATTTCAATGGTTTCAAAGGGCTCTAATGTGTCTGACCTCTTGAACTTGGCGTGGGATAGGAACTGGCTACTTGACGGCATGCTTTGCTATGATGGTCGGGCCTCAGGGTCGAGCGGTGGGCGTTGAGCACATTCCTGAGCTTGTTGCGACCTCGATTCAAAATATAGAGAAGAGTGCAGCTGCTCCTTTGCTAAAAGGTGGAGCGCTGTCAGTGCATACAGGAGGTATATGCATCGTGTGACTTCTAAGCCCAACTCCAATCCAATATCATTTGGCTGAATTGACACGACAAAGAAACGGACGTGTGCCATCTAATTGTCTGGACATTGAATAGATGGGAGACTGGGTTGGCCTGAGCATGCACCATACGATGCTATCCACGTCGGAGCCGCGGCACCGGAAATCCCGAAGCCGCTGCTGGAACAGCTGAAGCCCGGAGGACGAATGGTGATACCTGTTGGCAACATATTCCAGGATTTGAAGGTGGTGGATAAGCAGTTGGACGGTTCCATCAGCGTCCGGAACGAGAGCTCAGTTAGGTATGTGCCGCTCACGAGCAGGGATGCACAGCTGAGAGGGTTCTGAGGCTAGCTGGATTGCAGTTGTTGTGTACAGTTTGTAGTCTAAAAGGAGGTGCTGTTTAAAAGTGTAGCCTAAACAACATAGTTAGCGCCTGGGAAGAATATCCCTCCTGTAAATTTCTCGTAAATAACTAGACCGAGCTATGGATGCAATCTCCTTAACACTTGGTGGGTGTTGCGTATTCCGACAAGTTTCTGAACAATCTACCTAGTAAGAAGGTCCGACCAGTAGAGTAGACACGTGCGACCTTGCTCTGGCTGTGTGGTCTTCTTACCTTTTGTTAGACTCGGTTTGCCCATCCACAGCAAGACAGACAGAGAAATGGTTCCCACCATCAAGTTCAATTATTGTCCACCACAAACTAAAATTCTATTGGAGACTCATAAGTCGTTAATGAACCAAGTCATTTGTCATTTCATGTGGCAATCATTTTCTTTGTCGCTTCCCGTCTATCATGGGATAACAATCACGTCACCACCACTAAAATTACGCTAATCCTCCCAATAATCAACCTTAGAATTATTATGTCATATTACCATGATATCAATTAATATCTTCGCCTCTGGGAGCCGTCTGATTCATAATGTCATCGTAAGAAATCTGGGCGGATATTTATCAAATGGATTTTTAGTATGTGTGATGCTCCTCCAACTGATTCCAACTTTGTTTTAGGCAAAGCTGCCTGCCCATGGAGGAGGAGGAGGGGAAAACAAAGGAAACAAAAAGTCAATATTCTCTAAAACACACACACACGATCAACGAATTAAAAAAAATATCAGGTTGTTATAAGAAAACAAAAATCAGGTGTTAATTTCTTATTGAAAGTTAGTGGTTGGATCAAAGTTTTTTTCAACGTTACGACCAGACTTGTTCGGTTTTCGGTCACCAGCCGTATATCCCAAATAGGAAACGATGACTATGTGTTATATCCTAACCTCTTTTGAGTCTTTCTTCCTTCTGCAACGGATATTCCAAAGTATTCCTACTCCTGAAACACACATGCCCCTTTATAACAAGCCACGCCATGACACTCCCTTCCCTTCCTAGCACTTACCAGACTTCCCTGTGTCTTTTTTTTTTTTTTAATTTAGAGACCCTTCATCATGGCCATGCCCAGCATCACGACGGCCGTTGCCAACACCAACGCTGATATCTATGCCCTGGAGGCGGAGAGAACCGGTGAACACCCCCTCGGCAGTAGTCAGGAGACTCTCCAGGGAAAGTATGGTGCTATCTCCGCCCACACCACCGGCCGCGGTAATAACGAAGGAAGTTATCCTGTCTGTGGATTTCGATCTTGGCTTTCTGAGCTTTTCTTTTTTTTTTTTTGTTGGGGATGGAGCAGATACATGGCAGCAAGTTGGGTTAATGCTGGTGATGAGCTTCAACTGTGGATACGTGCTGAGCTTCTCCAATCTCATGCTCGTTCCTCTCGGGTGGGTTTGGGGTATTGTCGGCCTGGTTGTCGTCGGCTTCTACACGGCGTATGCTAACTGGCTGCTGGCGGCTTTCCACTTTGTGGGAGGCCGCAGATTCATCAGATACAGGGACATCATGGGATATCTCTTCGGTGAGAGCCTTGTCTTCTTCTTTTTCTATGTTTATTAAATTTCACGCTGCTGCTGCTGACGATAATTACAAGGATGGTAATGATGAGGACATGTTTGTGGATTCAACCTTTCTCTGGTGATAAAAAAAAACTTAGGGAGAAAAATGTATTACCTGACATGGATATTCCAGTTCCTGACCCTTCTGCTTGGGAACATGGGATTTATCCTTCTCGGAGGCAGGGCCCTTAAGGTACTGACTGCATCAAATTTTACATTGCTTACAATCACGATCATAGTAAATACTAACTACACTTTATTCATAAAAAAAAAACCAACTTCAGGAGATAAATGCAGGATTCAGCGAGCATCCTTTAAGGCTGCAGTACTGGATAGGGATAACGGGGGCATCCTACTTTTTGTTTTCATTCCTGATTCCGACCATGTCCGCCATGAGAAGATGGCTTGGAGTCTCCAGCCTCCTCACCATTCTGTACATCACGATGCTCATTGTTGTCCTCATCAAAGACGGTAAGGCTGAGAGCTGGATGAAGAATCCAGATCTCTGTTTGTTCGGCAATAGGATCGAGTGAGGGAGATTAAAGTATTTGTTGGCATCGGGTAGGGAAAACAAACAAGGAAGCAAGGAGTTACATGGTGAGCGGAGGAGGGAAGGTCGGACAAGTATTTGATGCCTTTGGAGCCATCTCTGCCATCATCGTCTGCAACACCTCTGGACTTCTACTAGAGATCCAGGTTGCCTGAATACCTTCTTCCTAAAACAATATTACCTTTTGATGAGCAGGATATATGTGATTCTATTGTTCCAACAACTATCAAACTGGGACATTGTTTCAAAACATTTTGAGCAGTCTACTCTACGGCAGCCGGTGGTTGAGAACATGAGGAAGGCATTAGGCCTCCAGTACACTGTGGGCCTCACCATCTACTACGGGGTGAGCGTGGCTGGTTACTGGGCTTATGGGTCGACCGTGTCCGAGTACCTTCCCCAACAGCTAAGCGGTCCCAACTGGGTTAAGGTCTCCATCAACGCTGCCGTTTTCCTCCAGTCTATCGTCTCCCAACATGTGAGACAACCACACTCAGAATGTAAATGAGATCCCTTCCCTTTCTCTCGCTATCTTTGCGTGACAGCTTTAACGACTGCAGATGTTTGTGACACCGATCCATGAGACACTGGACACCAAGTTTCTGAAGCTGGACGAGAGCATGCACTCCAGGCATAATATCAGACGCCTCTTCCTTCTCCGAGCCCTCCTCTTCTCCACCAACACCACCGTGACCGCCGCATTCCCATTCATGGGGGACTTTGTCAACCTGTTCGGCTCCTTCACCCTCGTCCCCCTCACCTTCGTCTTCCCTAGCCTCATTTTCCTCAAGGTGAAGGGAAAATCTGCCTCGACCACGAAGAAGGCCTGGCACGTGTTTAACATTGTCATGTTCTCGATTCTGGCAGTGGCCACCACGATTTCTGCTGTCAGGCTGATCGTCGACAACATTCGTCATTACAACTTCTTTGCCGACACATAACTTCCACGGCGTAGATGTTTATCACGGAGAAGTTGCCAGGAGGGTTTATGATTATGCTCCTGAACAAACCATTCGCACAAATATAAGCAAAGAAAGGAAAGTACTACAAAGAAAAGGTAAAAGGTGAACACATAAGTTATTCAATATATATGCCTACGGCATTGATATTGCCTTTTAGCGATCATCGTCTTATATTGCCACATGAACCTAACTGAGGTCGAGCATCATTAAGCATGTGTGATCCTGACCCACTTGGAAAAGCTTGGAATTCCACCGTTGACGACTGTTAACATGTAATAACCGGACGGTGCTACTTTAGGTGATGGAGGCGCTTCCACCGTGGCCGTCACTAACCCTTTCCCTTCCCTGACCAGGCTCTTACACCTCAGGACTAGCATTCTCTGATTCATCGACAAGGAGTGCGTCGTGAAAGGCGGGGAGTAGAGGGTGAACTTTATATCATTGCTCGGCCTCCTACCCAGATGGAACCGCATTGAGAAGTCCTCCCCATATCTGGCGATGTTTTCCTTGCTGCCCAGGTGGACAGACAGGTTCATAGGCCGATAGTCATGGTATTGGCGATCCATGTAATGAGGGATGAAAGCTTCTAATCTGAGCTCTGTGGGATGCTTCACGTGTGAAAAAGTGTAGTTGAAGTTTGGGTTGCCGCCGGCAACCAGAATCCTCCCGTTTGGTAGGAGAATGGAAGATGAGTGGTATAGCCTGGCTATCTTGGTCGATTTGAGAACTGAGAATCTCCTTCCTAACGTCTTCTTTGGCTTATACAGGTAAGGTTGTAGGGCTGGATTGGCCGCATTGGTGTAACCAGCACTGCCTTTGTGGGCACCGTTGATAATGAGGATGTTGCCGGTTGGCAATATTATCATGTCATTCAGGAGACGTGGTCCGGGCATGTTCTCCATCTTCCACCTGTGATTGCTTCCCGTGATCTCCAGCCTTCCGCAACTCTTGAGTCCCTGCAGATAACTTCCTTTTCCGGCCATCGGGTAAGCTCCCGTCGCAGCTCCTCCACATATCATTACCTCGACCTTCTCATATCTGTTGGAGTGCTCCAGAGGGAGAATCACCGAGGAACCAGAGCTTGGGTAGCTTCTTGATCCACCTCCAGGGATCCGGGGAAAGGATTTCACCACTTTGTGGGCTCGATAATTATATAGGATTGAATCTCGGTTAGCGAAAATGAATAGATTACCGTCCGATGAGAGGTGAATGAAAGGGTAGAGGTTGTTTCCTCCGGCACCAGCATCATATGTCCGATGAAGCAGGGGAAGGTCGTGAGTTCTATCCGTGGATGACATTTTGGGTACAAACTCGTAAGACAAGGCCATCCTCCCACCAACAATGATGATGCGGTCGTGTTCGGGGAGTAATTGGGCAGAAGAGTACCATCTTCTTTCTGCCAGATGAGCCTTTGATTGTCTCCAATCACATTGATGATCATGACATGGCCGAAAATATCGGACCTCCCGAAAGCCATTCCCATACCCGCCGACATGAAGTAGCGTCCCGTTGCTCAAGATTGAGCCCGATGAGCACCAAGGATCAGACTCCAGCCTTAGTGGCCTGACTCTGTTTTTTGTGACATCATACTCAACGGAGTGAGCATAACAGGAGGCATCTTCTAAATCGTGATGTGACCTGGTGCACGGGCCTCCGCTGAACCTCCGACGGAGCCGATACTGGGATGGCCCAGCTCCAGTCTGGTCAAACATCAGCACCGTGTCAAAGCGGGTCAGAGCCATGTGCATTGGGACAACACCAGTGCTGTTCAGGAGAACTTCCCATCGCCCATTACGTGACGATCCAGCACCAACTTTGGCACGCTGAAGCGAGACAAAAACTAACAGAACAAACTCAAAAAGAATGAGAGGACCTGCATGACCTCCGGCCATAATTGTAGAAAGTCTTCCTTCAAGAAGCACTCAATGTCGAGAAGAATTGCAGCGAGCCACCTTTTTATAAGGGACAGAGCCTAAAATTGTCGGGAAACATTTCCCCGGAAATGTCGTGCATGTCAAAGAACGTTTTCATCCGATCCCTAGCAAGACTTGAAGAATCCCATGTTTGTAGTTAAGACGATCTCTGTGACCAGTCACACACTTTGAGCAACAAAACTGCAATGCCAAGAAACCGCTCTTATCACCCCGGAATCACTGCCCCCCCACCAATTTCCGATTCCCCGAACACATAAACTCTAATGCATGGCCAGATGAATATGTCTGCTTTCCATCAAATTTCAGATGACCGGAGGATTTGAGATAAACGACAATTGCATTTCTCATCATATATCAATTAAATGAAGCTGAAAGAAGAGACACTTACTGGGGCCAATTAGAATTAATCCAACCCGAGGCAGCTCAGCGTGTGAGAATCACTAACATTCATTTGTCTATAAAGAACCTTTCTGGATATTAGCCAGATCTGTCAATAGGTTTAATACAGCTTGATTCTCGTTTCAATGAAGCTTCGACAGATGGGACATGTCTCCAGATCTTCTCCACATTCGCAACATGTCTGCACATTCAGCTAGTTTAAGGTGAGTGAAGGTCATTGCTAATAGAGATGGAAACAAAAATAACTGACCGCATCATCACCTGATGTCCACAATTGAAGGCCATATCCTTGGGGTTGGTCAGACAAATGGGGCATTCCTAGATCACGTAACAAACAAACATCAAAAGACAGGTCTTTGCTAACGTGATTGCTTTCAAAAGTCCATAGCCCAAAAGGTGTGTAATAGTTTAGGATACATTCATTAAAAGGATGACTAGTTAACTACAAGGAGAGACTCACGTAATTAGAAGAAGAACTCGAGGAAGCTGTGGGAACCAATGGCTGCTGTTGAGGAGATGGCGCAGAGGGATGAAAGTTGCTGGCATGAGGAGGTTTATCGCTGCCTCCATAAGCAGCACCATACTGGTGGAACCCTATCTACTTCATTGCCTCTTCGATTTCTAATCGGGAAATGAAATGAGATAATCAATAAAGAAATGAAAAGTAGCATTAACTCGGTCGCAATAGAGGGTTCCTGTGTTACCCCAAGATATTAAGCTCCAAAGTGGCCTTATACTGGGAAGGTATCTCCATCAAGGCCGCAAGAGCAAACCCTGCTTCTTTTCTTGAGTGATCCACATTCTTGGACATTATTTGGGTGAAGTTCACGAACTATATATGAGAGATATTAAATATCTCATATGAGACAATTATGGGCAGAAAATGTGAGCGATAACATCAGCGGAGGGTAATAACAGAAGGCAAAAGCAGAGGCGCTTTACGAAGGTCAACCAGACATGTTTCCTTCTATGAAATTGTTAATTGAACCCAAGTACCTCAACAAAATACAATGAAGTTTCCCCAGGGTATGCATTAAGAGCACCTGAGTAACCAAATTGCACAAAAGAAACTTGCCTGGAAATTATCAAAAGCACGACCAGGAATGTTGTCAACGAATTCTTTCATCATGTCCCACGGTCCATCGCCCACTCAACCAAAACTATTGACAAGGGGTGGTTGCTGGAAGCACGGAAAGGTTTAAAGGATGTAAATATATACGAGTTTTTGAATACATAAGCAGTAGTGGACACCTTGCTTTGACAATTGCATCCACAGTGCTTACGTAGGTCCTCACGTTGCGGAAACAAACTCGCATCAATAGCAGAAACTATAACAGAAGCGAGACAGAGAACAACAGAACCTTTTGCAGATGCTAGCTTCTGTAGCGCAACCTTCTGCAGGACGAAGGACGAACCAAAACTTAATAATACTCAAACAACCTTTGAGCAAATACTCTTTTCCGAATTTAGATTTGATAGAATGATAAAGAAACCGTTGCATCACGAAACTTAAATAGACAAAACAAAAGGAAATGAAAAGACAACAAGACAAATGAAAGGACACCACTTAGACTTAATTTCAAACCCCACTAACATCATTAAAGTGCCCACTAACTTTCTCATTAATCTCCACTAGCCTTGATCAAATCCAACAGACTCCTCCTTGGATCAAGAGCTGATACACACTCCAATCTTCTCTCGAAGCCACACAAATCTGCTTTGGTGAAATGACTTGGTGAAGATATCGGCTAACTGATCTTCTGTAGTACAGTAGATCAGTTCTACTTCTCCCATCTGCTGTACTTCTCTAAGATAATAATACTTCACGTTAAAGTGTTTTATTTTACCATGGAAAACTGGATTCTTTGAGATCGCCAGTGCAGCTTGGTTATCTATAGAGACTTTCATTTTCTTCTCCATTATGTTACCCATATCATTCAGAAGCTTCATTAACCAAATAGCTTGATTCACAGCACTTGTTGCCGCAACAAACTCAGCTTCTGTAGCCGATTGAACTACAATTTCTTGTTTCTTCGAACACCATGAGAAACAAGCTGATTCCAATGAGAAACAATACCCTGAAGTACTCTTCATATCATCTACATAACCTGCCTAATTACTATTAGAAAATCCATAGACCTCAAACTTGTTAGACCTTCTGTACCTCACTCCATAGGAATTCGCCCCCTTAAGATATCTAAGTACCCTCTTCGCTGCTATCATGTGCGTTTCACTAGCACAATGCATAAACCTTGAAAGTATACTTACAGGAAATAGGATGTCCGGCCGAGTTGCTGTCAAGTACATCAGACATCCGACCAAACTTCTGTAGAATGCATTGTCTGCAGGTGCAGAACCATCACTTCTGCTCAGTGTATCCTTCTGTGCCATAGGAGTTGCTACACTCTTGCACTCCTCCATTCCCCGGAATCTCTTTAGAATTTCTCTCACATACTTCTTTTGACAAATGAAGATCTCTCCTGGAATTTGATTCACCTCCATGCTAAGGAAAAATGTCATCTCTCCCAAATCTGTCATCTCAAACATCTGTATTAGTTTCTGCTTCATCTTCTGTATGAGCTTCTGATCATTTCTAGTAACCAAAAGATCATCTACGTACAAGGAAATGATAATTACATTCATATCAACCTTCCTAAGATACAAAGTATGCTCACTTCGACTTCTTTCCAAACCCAACTCGGTAAAATAATCATCAATCTTACTGTACCAAGCTCTAGGAGCTTGCTTTAAGCCAATACAGAGCCTTCTTCAACCTGTACACTTTTTGTTCAGGCTTTGCAACATGGAAACCTTATGGCTGCTCTACATAAATCTCATCCTGTAGAATACCATTAAGAAATGTAGATTTCACATCAAGTTGGAATACCTTCCATTCCTTTTCAGCTGCAATTGCTAGTATCATCCTGATTGTATCTAGTCTCGCCACAGGAGCAAAGGTCTCTGAATAATCTATTCCCCAAACTTGAGAGTAACCCTTCACAATAAGCCTAGCTTTATGCGCGTTCACAGAACCATCTGGGTTTAGCTTCGTTCTGTAAACCCTTTTCACTCCAATGTCCTTTCTGTCATGTGGTATATCCACAAGTTCCCAAGTTTCATTCTTCTCAATCATAGCTAGCTCCTCTTGCATTGCAGCTAGCCACCTTATGTCTTCCTTTGCATCTCAAAACTAGCAGGTTCCAATACTGCAACATTACATCTTTCATAAATATCAGTTAGTGATCTCGTACCTCTTATTGGTGTATCATCAACACGTTATTCAGAACAAAGTTGTTGCTCGATGTTCTGTCCCTCAGCATTCTGCTCCTCCAAAACAGGCTTCTCTGACGTATGCCAAGTATGCTCAGAGTCTGATTCTCTGTCCGACCAGATCCACTTCTCTTCTTCAAAGAACTTCAAATCTCTGCTCATAATTACCTTCCCATTATGTGGCTAATAAACTCTATAAGCCTTTGATTGCATGCTATAGCCAACGAAGATCCCAACTTCTGCCTTCTGGTCCAACTTATCTCTTCTCACAGAAGGAACATGTGTATAGCACACACATCCAAACACCTTTAGATTCTTCATGATCAGTTTGACCCCATA
This sequence comes from Melastoma candidum, assembly GCA_023653495.1. Taxonomy (NCBI): domain Eukaryota; kingdom Viridiplantae; phylum Streptophyta; class Magnoliopsida; order Myrtales; family Melastomataceae; genus Melastoma; species Melastoma candidum. The sequence continues at coordinate 249,092 of CM042887.1, forward strand.
CCAGGCCTCATGAGGTGTCTTCATGCTCACCGACTTTGTAGGAAGTCTGTTCTGCAGAAACACTACAGTATTCGCAGCTTCTGCCCAAAACTTCTTTGGCATATCCTTCTCCTGCATCACGTATCTTGCCATCTCCATGATGCTTCTGTTCGTTCTTTCACTCACACCATTCTGCTGTGGGGAATAAGGTACAGTAAACTGATGCTGCACTCCAGTTTCTTCACAGATGGTCCTGAAACTGGCAGAAATATACTCTGTCTCATTGTCAGATCTCACAATCTGTATGGATCTACCACACTCATTTTTAACTTGCTTCTTAAACTTCTCAAACGTCTCTGCAACCTCAGACTTAGCCTTCAAGAAATAAATCCAACACATCCTAGAGAAATCATCTATAAAAATGATAAAATACTTACAACCATTTAAAGAAACCTCCGACATAGGTCCACAAACATCTGTGTGAATAAGCTGTAGCTTCTCACTAGCTCTCCAACTCAAACTCCCGAAAGGAAGCTTCGTCTGCTTTCCAAGCACACACGTTCTGCAGTCAGATGTATCCTTCTGCTATAGAATTGGAAATCCAACTGCCATCTCATTATTCTGTAGAAACTCTATGCCCTTGCTATGGAAATGCCCCAGCCTTTTGTGCCAAAGTTCTGCTTCGTTAACTTGGGCCGCCACAGCTTGCTGACTCTGTGACACATGATCAAAGGAGAAGCTTTTGTCTTTCATATGAATCTTGAGTATCTCCTTCCCAGAAGAATCTTCTATCAAACAGAACCCTTCTTCAAACATCACCTTGTAGCCCTTCTGCATAAGTTGTCCAACACTCAAAAGATTATGATCAATCTTAGGTACATTCAATACATCACTTATCAACTTTATACCTTTTGGACCATCAACGACTACATCTCCTCTTCCTTCAACATCGATGTAATCACCATTTCCGATCTTCACTTTAGCACAGAAGCTTCAACCTAAACTTGCAAATGACTTCTCATCGTACGACATGTGATGGGTGCTTCCGCTATCCACCAACCAACTTCTACGAGTCATACCTGTAGCAAAACAAGATGCTGTAAACATCAACTCTACCTCGTTATTTGCAGCATCTTCTGTATCGTTTCGTTGAGAATCTTTCTCCTGACAAAATATTGTAATATGCCCAAACTTCTGACAACTATTGCGCTTAACATCCGGCCTCCTCAAGCACTTGAAATGTGGATGATTTGTGCCTCTACAGTATTTGCAAGGATCAAACCTTTCTCTCTGATAAGCAGAACCACTCTCAGAAGGATGTCTCTGTTCAGCAGGACCTTTGTTACTGCCTGAACCTTCTGCATACAATTTCTGTTGGTTCCATGGCTTCTTTTCTCTTCCAGAAGCTCTTATCTGCGACCTCGCTGGTAATGCTCCTTCCATGGCTTCTGCGGGAACTTTCCTTCTCATCAACCTTCTTTGTTCTTGAGCTTCCAATGCACTCAACAACTCCGCCAGCCTTATATCAGACAGATCTTTGGTGTTCTCCAGAGAGGCAATCATAGCTTCAAACCTTTCTGGCAATCTACACTAAAATCTTCTGCATGATCTGGTCATCCTTCATATCTGTGCCCAGAACTCTGATTCTGTCAGCCAGATTGATCAATCTATCTGAAAAATCCTTCACAGCCTCATTCTCCTTCATTTGTTGTCTCTCGAACTCCCGCATCAAATTCAAGGCCTTCATACCTCTTATCTTCTCGTCACCTTCGTACACAATCTTCAAAAAATCACAAATCTCATTTGCGATTGGAAACTTCATGGTCCTATTGAATATAGAGGATGACACTGCAGCATAGAGGCACGACTTCGCCTTCGCCTTCCTTGTGACTCTTTCCTTGTAAAACCGTATTTGGTTGATTGTGGGATTGTCGAGGAGTGGAGCCACTTTATAATCATCCTCCAATGCTTCCCATAAGTCACTACCCTCCATGAAAGCGCTCATCTTCACCGCCTACGCTTGATAGTTCTCCCCATCAAACATAGGAGGCATCGTAGAAGAAAAACCGCTCCCACTTGCTTCCATCCTTCTGTAGGACAGAAACAACTTTTCAAAACCTTCACAAGACTTCCACAGCTCCTGAAAGATCACTAAGAGCTCTGATACCAATTGTAGATTCTCGCGTTACGGAAACAAGTCTGCATCAATAGCAGAAACTACAACATAAATGAGACAGAGAACAACGGAACCTTCTGCAGACGCTAGCTTCTATAGGACGAAGGACGAACCAAAACTTAATAATACTCAAACAACCTTTGAGCAAATACTCTTTTCTAAATTTAGATTTGATAGAATGATAGAGAAACCATTACATTACGAAACTTAAATAGACAAAACAAAAGGAAATGAAAAAACAACAAGACAAATGAAAGGACACCACTTAGACTTAATTTCAAACCCCACTAACATCATTAAAGTACCCACTAACTTTCTCGTTAATCTCCACTAGTCTTGATACAATCCAACAGCTTCTTTCTCGTGGGCTTATCTGGCCACAATCAGTATCCACGCTTCTAGTCACCTCCGTATCAAATAAAAATCAAGTACATCACCAATAAAAAAAACATCATGAGCACAAGATAAAGCTTTTTTTTTTTATCAGAATTGTGGTTATCAAAACGTACATTATTTATCCTGGTTTTGCAAATAAATAGCAGCACAATACTTTCAATAGGCTCTACATATAGCCTAGCTGAATTCTGGTGAGGTCTATTTGGTGAGATTTAGAGTGGAAACTAGAGACAATCAAATTGAACACACATTTCTACACTTGCAAGCTACAAAAAACTTATTCTTACTGCTAAATGATTACCTCACTCGTTTCCAAATAATGGAGACAAATAGTGGTACTATATACATAACTATCAGAACAATAATTTTTCATTATATGCCAGTTTCAGAATGAAAGCATTGATCTGGTACCTGCCCATCAGCTATTATCAATAAAACATGTATTGGCCACCACTTGTTCGACGAGTGAGATGGCCATCTCAATCACAGGAGCAAATGAAGTCGGTCCTGCCATTGAGATATGGAGAGAGTTGTGTGCTTTTATCAGTAGCTCCTTCGGGCAATAGTGTGGATGTGTAGCAAGAAATGGGAGGGAGAGGGTACCTGCTAATCGCAGCTGAGGAACTAGTTCTCTTAGCGTCTTAAGACCTCTTCAAAACCATTGCAAAGTCTCTCATCTGAGTAGAAACTGAATACTTCTTGATCATGGGTTGAGGCTGCCAACATGAAGAGAATGTGGGGCCAATAACACTTCCTCAGGGAGGAGAAAAATAAATGAACCATGTTGAGGAAATACCATCTCCAAATCCAAAACGGGAATCAGGTTATCCTCATCAAAGGACGACAATGTTTTCCCAATAATTGATATGGCCTGTTCATAGGGGTTCTGATCATTTCCGATATGATGAAGAGTATTCTGGTTGAATGATTTCGCACCTGCAACAGAAACAGCTAACTAGATCTACTCCACTACAATGCAACAAATGCAAAAACCAAAAAGCCAGTAACCAGTCCATTCATTGCTCTTGGAGAAGTCTATGCCAACAATCAGATTGGAAGACTCCAGGCCAGCATGCGCTAGAGCCTCTGTGACCTGAACATTGAAAAGAACAATATCACAATCATCTGTGAAAGAAAATCTTATTAAACAGGTTCAATAAAATAGCTGGCCAGAAAATGCAGGGTATCCATGAAACCAGTCACAGAAGAAGCAACTTCGCTGATGTGACAAAGATTGTCTTCAAGTATAAACAAAATCAAACGCATAGAAATTCAAAAAGAGAGTGGAAAGAGGACCTGCTCCAGGCAAGTGTAGTCGTCGTTGATTTTAGAGTACTTTCTCTCAAGTTTCCGTCTGGACGGAGAAGGCTGACTACCAGTATAGCTTGCAGGATGAGGCGCATGTTTCTGCTCATATTCATACTCCTGAGACGGCTGAGGATACGACGGTGCATATGGATATAACTGAGGATGCGGAGGATAAGGATAGCCCTGAGTACTCCGCAGCTGCGAACTAGGCAGGAAGGGAGAAGGTTCTCTTGAGTTTCCACATCTTGAGATTGCAGAACCCATGGGATCTATAAACAACAGTTCCCCTGCAGCAGGCAAGAAACATTTCTGTGAATCATCTATTAGAAACTGGAAAGGTAAACCGCACAGAGGTAACTCCTCTATACTAGAAAAGGAAACGGAAGCCTAATTCAAAGTAGAACTTTCGTCTAAAGCCATCACAGGGGGTCAAGCCAGAAATGAAACTGGAGCCAGAGCAACCCAGGACTACAAGCCAGGAGGCAGGCTGTGATACTACAAAAAAAGAAGAAAGCAAAAACGAAATCCCATCATCAATAATCTAAGAATTCTGCTACCCTATGCTGAAAAATAAAACCCTGAGCGGAAGGCGTCATTATGCCGTATCAACCCAGAAACAGCAAGAAAGGTAGGATTTCAAGAGTAACCCAGAAACAAGAAACGCATCCAAGAAGAGCCTCAATGAACTGACTAGTCTCTGATGCAGAAAATGTGGCACAGGTTTTGTCATCCTCATTGCCAATTCTTTATTCCTTGGTGAGCAGCAACTTAGTCATTACCTTCAGGAGATAAGACCCCATTGATGAATTAGTTTGATTTTTTTTTAAATGAAGGATCTCTTCCTTGTTAAGTAGAAGGCAGCATTTTCCGGTTTTGGGTGATGCGTGGAGATTCCTTTTCAGACAACATGGATTGAGAGTGATGCACCATTTTCCATGGCCTAAATCTTCGTTGAGACTATTATGTTGTGCTTATTTACATGAGCCGAAGTGTGAAACTTTGGGGACGATGATCCTGAAGAACAGTTGGCTCATGAGTAATTATCAGGGAATAAATGGGGAGATCGATTGCATGTTGTCTCTTAGAAGTTTGCACACTTTCTGTACAAGTACTTTAGAATGTAAAGTATTAAGAGAAATGATGAATTTTCATCTGAGCAGGAGATTTTCCGAGTAGATCTATTTCTGCCAGGAGACTGGTATGGTCATTAAACCTGCAAGAATAAATACTGCAATGGAATGGTACCATGTCGATTTAACAGGTAGATAGAAATAACATTGAGGGAATGATGTTGTGGCCTTAATGGTTCCATCTATAAGAGCCTCCTTATTTGTTTGTCCCTGGTTCATTGACTAGTGTCTGACTATCTAGTTTGCTACATCATCCTTGTCTTTCCGGGAAAAGCGGGGTTTAGCAACTACCATGAGATTCTCTATCCGGTGCATGGTTATTCCAAACGCCTCTGTCATATCCAAATCCCTGCCCTGAACACCGGGAGGAAGCTCCCAATCAAAGCTATGCAGTAGCTGAGCTAGAGCAAGTTCGACGCTGGCAGTCCCAAAAGTTATCGCCGGGCATATCCTTCTGCCTGCGCCAAATGGGACGAGCTCGAAGTCCTGTCCCTTGTAGTCAATCTCACTTCCGAGGAACCTTTCCGGCTGAAATGCTTCTGGCTCTGCCCATGATCTGGGATCTCTCCCAATTGACCAGGCGTTGACAAAGAAGCGGGTCTTCTTGGGGAACTTGTACCCGTTGATAGTCACTTCTTCCATGGATTCCCTCGGCAGTAGCACTGGTGCTGGCGGGTGCAGTCTGAAGATCTCTTTAATGACGGCCTTCAGGTACTCTAGCCTAGGCAGGTCCGCCTCCTGCACATACAATCGGTCTCCCACGAGGCTTCTCACCTCATCCTGCACTTTTTTCATGGCCTTGGGATTCAGGATAAGCTCCGTCATTCCCCAGTCAAGGGTTATGAAGGTGGTATCTGTCCCGGCTGCAAACATATCCTATAATTTGTGCGAAAAGGTTGACGAATCCTGTTAGGGGAGGACTGTTGCTAAGAGTGGCAAATAGCTACAAAGAGGGAGAGAGGCTGGGGGGAAGTCAGCTTACCAGGATGATGGCTTTGATGTTATCCATCGTTAGGGGAATCTCAGCCGAACCACTCTTTTGTATCTCAAGCAGAACATCCACAAGATCCTTGCGGTCGTCTTTGGCATCGCCTTTGTTGACATGTTCCTTTATGATCTCATCGAAGAGTGTATCGAATCGTCGGAAGGTATCCTGGAGTCTCGCCTTCATGCCGGTTAATGTGTGTATGAATTCCATCGAGGGAAAGAAATCTCCAACGCTGAATCCGCCGAGCAACTCCTGGTACTCCTCCAGCATCTTCTGGAACCCGTGCTTATCGAACTCCCCATCTCCGGAGAATTCCCTCCCAAAGGCGACCCTGCAGAGGACATCATTGGCATACATGGTGAGCATCTTAGACAGGTTCATCTTGCCGGGGATGGACTCCGTGATCCGGCCCACAAGGCGAGCGATCTCCTCCTCCCTGACATAGGAGAAGGACTGGACCCTCTTCGCGCTGAGCAGCTCAAGGATACAAATCTTCCTTATGTGCCTCCAGTAGGCACCATAAGGAGAAAAGGCGATATCGGTGGAGTTATAGAACAAGTGTTGGGCAGAGAAAATTCTGGGACGACTAGCGAGCGCGAGGTCGTGGGTCTTGAGGACCTCCTCGGCCATCCTGGCAGAAGAGACGACGATGGTGGGGATCTCCCCGAGCTGCAAATACATGATGGGACCATACCTCTGGGAGAGGAGGTGGAGGGAGATGTGGGGGGAGTTTCCCAGCTGGTGGAGGTTTCCTAGGATGGGAAGCTTGGGGGGACCTGGTGGGAGCCTGTTGCTGGCCTTCTTCCTAGAAAAGAAGAGTAGCACAGAGGCTATGGCTATGGCAATGGCTAACAGGATAAAGGATGACATTTCCTACTTGTTCTCTAGTATGAGAACTGGTGGTTCTTTGAGGAGAAGGTAAGATGAGGTTTGGGCTTCTTACATTTATAATATGTCCATTCACCGAAAGTCTCCCCAATGGTTTGGGAGTCTTGTGAGAAAATTTTTTTTCCTTGCTTTTGTTTTCTTCCTTTGGATGCTGATACCCGAGAATATAATCCAACTACTCTCTTTGTTTTTACTCTCTTTTGTTTCGGTAATGTAGTAATTGAGGATGCTTGCTTTTTCCAAATGGAATGCGATGGCAAAGGAAAAAGGGAACAAAAATCCATCCATCACCAACAATACTCCCCCTTCTACTATTTGGCTAGTGCCCAACAAATAATTATTATTATTATATGATATAATTAATTTAAAGTTCTGAAATGTTTATTTCTTTTCATAATTATTGTTGTTAATTGTGGTACCATTTATAATTAATTATAATGATAATTAAGCTTTAACATATCAGTTAATGAAAAAGTTATTCTTATTAATCAAATAATGGGAGGGTTTAATTATTCCATCAATCTAATTGATGTATGAATTGTTGTACAATAACATACACTAATTGCCCTAAAAGGTCGAATTTGAATGTGAAAGTATACACTAATTGTCCGAAATGGTCAAATTTGTAGGTGAAAGCGTTTTATACTTTATATTTATATTCAACATCATCTTGTCCATCGAAAATGATCCATATGAAGATGATAACTCTATGAAAGTAGAGTTATTTGGTACTCTTAATGGGCCTTTACAAGGCTAGTATACGAGTTGATGTTAGATTTTTTTATAGTTTTTGTTTTAGTTTAGTTTAGTGCTAAGTCAGTCTTTGTTATTTTATTAGATTTTGAGTTTATTTTGACATTAATTAGAAACTAGTTGATGAATCTTAGATTTGTTTTGATTTGGTATGGAAAATGAGGAAATCAGCAAATAGAAAAGGGATGAAAAATGATAAAGTGCAAAAAATCACATAATAGAGGAAGACACGTCTTTCAATCTCAAGGACGTGATCTTCAGAATCAGCGTATCGCAGAGAGTAGAAGGATACGATCATCAAATTTGAAGGATGCGTCCTTGGGGAATCTGCCGATAGAATGACATGTCTGTCTGCAGGAGTGATGCGTCCTTCGTCAATCTCTACAAGATCTTGCCCAACTACAAAATCTTTATCCATATTGTGATTTGGAGAGAAAGTGCATCATTAATTACTCTCTTTGGTCTTTTTAGGTTTTATTTTTATTTTCTTTTATTTCCTTAGGCCTTTTAGAATCTTTTAGAATATTAGGAAATCATTTTATAGGGATATTATATATTTCTTTGGTTTACCCTAGAGGAGGGAAGTTAGGTCACGTTCCATTTCTTTTAGTTTTAGACTTTTGATTTTAGGAGAAGGAGGAGGTGACGGCTAGGGTTCGAGTGAAGATTCGGGCGTGGCGACTACCTACCGGATCGGGAGATCGGGAAGGCATTCCTTATCTATATTCCTTGATTTCTATGTCATTACTTATTTCTTCTGAACTTTAGATGTTTTCTTATTTTAGAATGAGCTAATTTTCTTATCTAAGGCACTAAGTTTGCGAGACTTGATGAAGTGATTTTGAACGTGATTTATTTTATTGAAAGTCTAGTCTTCTTTAATGTGATTGCACGTTGATTTTTCCGAAAAATGATTGATGTCGGTTTCTGAATTAACTCGAATTACCTTAGCATCGGGAGGTGTAAGATTAATTCGAGAGGAAAATCAAAAAACAGATTGATAGTAAATGTAGTTCAGGATATAACAATTAGTTTTCATTGGATAGCTTTTGGGAGTAGATTAATAGTAATTGTAGAGAGAGATATCACGGTTAATGTTAATTGAATCGAATTCTACGAGTTAACTAAATATAATGCGTAGAAATACGTCTAAATTATATGAGAGCATGATTTAAATCATCAGACAACTTTATCTAAGCGTTCAATTGATCAACAACAAGTTAAGTAAATTTAGTTATCCTTGACTTTTATAATTGATATTTTCATATTATTCTTGCCGATTTTACTATCGTTATTTTACTTTCTTTCGTCATTTATTCGATTAGTCTAGATAATATTAGATGGTTTGATTTGGTACTTAGGAACAATTAGTCCCCGTGGTAGTAATATCTTACGTGCTATAGTTGATATGTGTGTATACTTGCGCACAACACATTTCTAGTAGGACAGAAGATTGGGCATGGCTCTATTAGCCCAAAATATCGATCTAAATATAGCATTTCCCAACCTATCAAATTAGCCACGATCAAAACATCTTGCAGGAACTCAGTGTTGGTTTTTTTCAAGATCTAAGAATCATGGAGATGGAACCGATTACCAATTTTCTCCTCCCATGCTTGGATCGCAGTCCAGTTCTTACTGAACAAATCCTAGGTCATAGGCCCCTAAATAAGAATGGGCCTAAGGTCATAGTCCCCTAAATAAGAATGGGCCTATGATTCATGCCTGGTAAACGAATATCACCTAGTTTTCACTTACCACAACCCATTGCCATCTCTTGGACTTCATCCTACAATCACAAGATAAAAGTCTGCTGTCATTGTTCGCTTGATGAGGAGTATCATCGGGCTTCAACTTTTCGTTTGGTTAATATCACAACTCATTTCCATCGCTCGCTTTATCTTGAGCATTACATGGACTTCATTATTCGCGCAGAGGGTAGCATTTTCCAACCTTGGCTCGATTAATACTACAACTTATTTTATTCGTTTGCTAGACTATGAGTTTCGATCGAACCCCATCATTCACCCAGAAGAGAGTAGTATGTACCATCCCATCTAGGTGAAAGGATGTGAATACTTTCTGAGTACACGTGTCATCACATTAAAAAGATAGCCACGTATCACGGAACTAAGAAGGGAGTTGAGATACTCCAATATTTTAAGAAGTATGCAAGATTCACATTGTAATAAGATTCTTGTATATAGTATTAAACATTACAATCATTATTCAAATAGAAATTGGGTTGCCGTTCTTAGTCTTTAGTAATTCTTATTCTCTGTTGTATTCTCTCTCAGTGTACACTATAAGCTTTTGTAAGTATTTGTTTTTTCTTAAGCATATTATTTTTCTTTATTCTTTATTCACGATAACCACTTTCTCAAACCAAATATCGAATCTCGTGTTTCTTTGTTAGATATTTTTATGTGTGCTAGTTAACACGTCTTTGGCGACCACAGTGGGAGTCAAGGCTAGTCAACAATTAGGATGTCGTACATGTTCCTTGTGTGTTGTTTACAGGAATGGTTTCACAGAAATTATTAAGTTAGATTTCATCATGTTCATCACTAGAATTACCTTATACTATGTCTAAGTTGTTGTGATTGCCTTCTGAAATATCCATTCGGGCTTCCAAGCAATTTTTCGCAACAACGTTTGAACTGCTTGTGATAGATCTTTAATCATATGTCCAATATTAATAAGTTCCATGAGGGTGAACTCCCTTCCCATGGCCTTTACCACGATTAATCATCCTGAAATCCTAAACTATAACCCTTAGATAGAACCTTGAGCTCTGGATTGGCGGAAATAGAGAAATAATGTTAAAAATTTCTGGGTTTGTAAAAAGCTTTAGAAATGGTATAGTAAAAAGCTTTAGAAATGGTATAGTGAAAAAGACATAGCTTTTATCTTACAAGCCAAATACCCCTATTAATATTAGAAGAAATCTCAAATGATGTTAATAAGATTTCCCCAAATTTGCAATAAAATAAAATACAATAAAAGTTTTTGCTAATATGGGACCTGATGATTGGTGATGGAATTTGCTACCTCATGTTAGATCTATAGGTTTCGGCTTTGGTAAATTTGATTATTTTTTTATGCCTTGGATTGTATTTGTCTGGGCAGTCATCAGTTACATCTATTTCAGGGTGAATTTAGTTGATAATATTTTGGTCAAGTTCTATCCCTGTTTAACTTCATGGCCGGGTTTCTATTGGACTGGATCAAAGTTAGTGGAGATTAATGAGGAATTTAGTGGGCACTTTAATGATGTTAATGCGTTTGAAATTAAGTCTAAGTGGTGTCCTTTCATTTCTCTTGTTTTCTTTTCATTTTTTTTGGTTTTGTCTATTTAAGTTTCGTGATGTAATGGTTTCTCTATTATTCTATCAATCAAAATCCAGAAAAGAGCTTTTGCTCAAAGTGTTGTTTGTCTTTTGAGAGTTTCGATTTGTCCTCCATCTGCAGAAGGTTATGTTGTTCTCTGTCTTGTTTCTATTGTAGTTTTTGCTATTGATGCAGTTTGCTTTCGTAATGTGAGAATGTATAATTGGTATCAGAGCTCTTAGTGATCTTTCGGAAACTGTAAAAGTCCTGTGAAGTGTTTGGAAAGTTGTTTCTACCCTACAGAAGGTGATGGAAGCAAGCGAAGCGGTTTTTCTTCTACGACGCCTTCTATGTTTGATGAGGAGAATTATCAAGCGTGGGCGGTGAAGAAGAGTGATTTCTTAGAAGGTAGTCACTTGTGGAAAGCAGGGGAGGATGATTATGAAGTGGCCCTACTCCCTGAAAATCCTACAATCAACCAAATCCGATTTCACATGGAAAGAGTCATAAGGAAGGCGAAGGCGAAGTCGTGCCTCTATGTTGCAGTGTCACCATCTATATACAAGAGGATCATGAAGTTTCCAACCAAGAGACTTGGGATTTTCTAAGGATTGAGTACGAAGGTGATGAGAAGATAAGAGGTATGAAAGCTTTGAATATGATGCGAGAGTTTGAGAGACAACAAATGAAGGAGAATGAGGCCTGAAGGATTTTTTCGAATAGATTGATCAATCTAACTGACAAAATCAGAGTTCTTGGCACAGATATGAAGGACAACCGGATCGTGTAGAAGATTTTGGTGTCGTTGCCGGAAATGTTTGAAGCTACGATTGCCTCTCTAGAGAACACCAAAGATCTGTCTGTTACAAAGCTGGCAGAATTGTTGAGTGCATTGGAAGCTCATAAAACAGAGAAGGCTTATGAGAAGGAAAGTTCTCGTAGAAGAAGCCTTACCAGCAAGGTCGTAGATGAGAGCTTCTGGAAAAGAAAAGAGTCCATGGAACCAACAGATATAGAATGCAGAAGGTTCAGACAGTATTAGAGGTTCTGTTGAAAAGAGGCGTCCTTCTTAGAGTGGTTCTACCGATAAGAGAGAATGGTTAGATCCGTACAAATACTGTGGAGGAATAAATCATCCACATTTCAAGTGCCGGAGGAGACCAAACGTGAAGTGCAATAGTTGTCAGAAGTTCGGGCATATTACAAGATTTTGTCAAGAGAAAGCTTCTCGGCGAAACGATACAGAAGGTGCTGCAAATAATGAGACAAAGTATATGTTTACATCATTATGGTTTGCCACAGGATTGAATCGTAAAAGCTGGTTGGTGGATAACGGATGTACCTACCACATGAGTATGATGAGAAGTCATTTGCAAGTTTAGATCGAAGCTTATATGCCAGAGTGAAGATCGAAAATGGCGATTACATTGACATTGAAGGGAAAGGATATGTTTTCATTGATGGTCCAAAAGGTTAGAAGTTGATAAGTGATGTGTTGTACGTACTTAAGATTGACCAGAACCTTTTGAGTGTAGGTCAACTTGTGGAGAAGGGGTAAAAAGCGATATTTGAAAAAGGATTCTGTTTAATAGCAAATTGATTTAGAAAGGAGATACTTAAAATTTAGATGAAAGAAAAGTGTTTCTCATTTGATCATGTGTCACAGAATCAGCAAGCTATGGCGACTCAAGTTAATGAAGCAAAAGTTTGGCACAGAAGGTTAGGGCAATTTCACAACAAAGATATAGAGTTTCTATAGAAGAATGGGAGGGTAGAAGGACTTCCTATTCCACAGAAGGTTGCGTCTGACTACAGAAAGTGCTTGTTGGAAAAGCAAATCAGACTTTCTTTCGAGAGTTCAAGTCTGAGAGAGAATGAAAGGTAAATGTGATCAGGGATGTCATGTTCTTTGAAGAAGAGAAGTAGAATTGGCCGAGCAGACTTGGCACGCGTCACAAAAGCCTGTTCTGGAGGAACAAAATGTTAAGGGAAAGAATGTCGACCAGCAACTAAATCCTAATGAACAGGTCGATGATCCACCGATAAAAGTTACAATGCAGGAGAAGATTTGCGTAGAGCAACCAGAAGGCTTATGTATTGCAGAACCTGAACAGAAAGTGAAGTTTTACTATCTTAGAAGAAGATTTGAATGGCTCAAGGAGAAGATTGGTGTATCAGCTCTTGATCAAGAAGGAGTCTGTTGGATTGGATCAAGGCTAGTGGAGATTAATGAGGAAGTTAGTGGGCACTTTAATGATGTTAGTGGATTTGAAATTAAGTCTAAGTAGTGTCCTTTCATTTCTCTTGTTGTCTTTTCATTTTCTTTTGGTTTTTTCTAATTAAGTTTTGTGATGTCATGGTTTCTCTATTATTCTATCGATCAAAATTCAGAAAAGAGCTTTTACTTAAAGTGTTGTTTGTCTTTCAAGAGTTTCGATCCAGCCTCCATCTACATAAGGTTCTGCGCTACATAAGCTAACGTCTGCAGAAGGTTCTGTTGTTCTCTGTCTGGCTTCTATTGTAATTTATGCTGTTAATACAGTTTGTTTCTACAACGTGAAAATGTACAGTTTCTTTCTCTAACTTTTTTTTTTTTAAATCGTTGGATTTTAAGTTTTTGGTCTTTACATCGATATCAAGTTGTTTTGAATTTGTTGGACTTGCATAATCCGATCACACATATTCAGATTTTAAATGCCTAATCCGAATTGCTTAATACATCAAAATGATTCTTCCCCATGGAGAGAAGATGACAAAGATGGCCACTATGTGATTGTGTTCAGAGAAAAATTAGCATGAAGCTGTAATTATAACTGAACGCTTTGTGTTGTTTTTTTTTTATGTTCTTAGGAGACGGTTTTCTTTCTATGAAAGATTTTCTCTTTTCGAATTTCTTTTGCTATCCTTTATATTTATAATTGTAACCATTAGATTGTGCAAAAGTTGCATTTGCTTAGTATCAACCTAATTTGTGATGTCCTTCTACCCAATACTAGCCGGAGCTCCTCACTTGGCGCGCTCTGGGAATCCATTTTTATAAGAAAAGATAGAGACTGCCAATACAAATATTTTTTACTTGTTCCCGATACTTTTCTTGTACTTCTACCACGATACTATCTTTCTCTGGTGCAGGTAAGATCCATAGCAAAATGGGACGTATTGTATATTTTATCTCGGATTTTAAGTGAAGGTTTTCGTGTGCAGACAAAGGGCATTTGCATGTCTTCCGAGAGTTGGTCTAGTTGTTCTTATCACTATAAGTCACAAAGTAAAATAATGAGGATTTTGCTTTTGCTTAGGATCTTTTGGTTAAGTTCTTGAATTCAAACCACTGGTGTTTGAGAAAGTTTGAGCTGAGCTTATACCATTTTATGTGGAACAATAATGATTGCTTATTTTCCATTGATCTTGTCCATGAGATTGGGGGGACAACTTTTTGGAATGCATAGTACCTCTAAACCAAGCAACTTTTCTTTCCATTCATGAATTTGCATTTCTCCTATTCCCCTTATCCTATTTGATATTTTGTAACTGTTACGTGGTGGTCCTTGTGTGCTACCATTATTTATAGCACTTATAAGTGGCATTTCTTTATCTTTCACCACCCCCCCCCCCCTCTCTACAAGGGAGCTCCTTATGAGGCTGTGTTTGTATGTACATAGGTAGATGTTGTAGCTGGTTGTAATTTTATTGTTATATTTGTAAACTCTTGTTATCCGTGCAAGAAAAGGTGGTGTAATTTGAATGCTTTGGGAGTGTTAAATAGATGGTTGGGCAATACGGATGCTTCATGTTGTTGAGTGTTTACACTTCACCGCATTTCCTTGGATCGCTTTGATAACATGAAGGAATTTGGAATATGTTATCCTCTTCATCTTTTGGGATTAATATTATTTTGTGGATGGATGGAAATACGAAACACAAACACTTACTATATGTAAGACCCAAAAAAAGGTCATCCATTGGTTTGATTGTTCTTTATTATGTTGCATCCCAAATGGTCCCTTGAAGAAAAAGGATAACTTATTCCTGCAAAAGAAAATTTAGAATCTTGACTATAAGATGTCTGTCTCTCTTTCAGTGCCCAATGTCGTTTTCGATGGGCAAATTAAGAGGGGGACAACCGTCAATTCCATACGAGAAAAGGACCTGCATGGCCTAGCTTTTGAACGGGATGAAATCCATTCTTTTGAACATCGTTTCATGTACCCTTCCAGATAAAGGGCCGATAGAGAGGAGCCTGTTTTGGGACAAGCAGGGAGGGAGGACCAACTTCTTAACAGAGAGAGAGGGGATAGTGGGGGATCATTCAAACGGGGCTCGTGTCGTAGACAAAGCGGCAATCCTGAAGATTGGCCTGAGCTCCAAAAGGGACTCCGCACCTGCTGACAAGGCAGTATTCTGCGGTGCGCAGGCAGGTCATGCAATCCGCATGGGAAAGGACCAAGGAGCATACCCCGCGGGTGTAGCAGGTGAGCCGGTTTCCAACGGGGAGATGCACAGCAAAGTCATAGTTGTTTCTGGCGGTGTCCCTCTGAATGATGATGGTGAGCCGAAACAGGGGGGGACTTGTTGCTGCCCGCATAGCACAGATATTGTTTGAACATTAGGAACTCCTCCCACAATCTTGGGAAAGGATGCCAATAATGTCCACACCCCGAGGAAGATCGCCGCCGCCTCCCTGTTCCAAGCATACATCCCTTTTCTTCTCCTTTTTTTTTTGTCTATGTCTTCAAAGGAATTTCTAGAGATTAAGTTGTGTTGTGGTTCATTCACATATATAGGAATTTTTTCCAGCCATTTTTTCCAACTAGAAGCTAGCATAGATAACATATTAGGAGAGGCCGCATGTCTTCCTTTGCCCCAACCCTCTCGACGAATCCTATGCAAATAACTCCATATATCTTATTGTTTACTAATAAAAAAGAGATGGAGAAGAAAGAACAACATGGGAGGGAGCTTTGATTTCAACGTCAAGGGCGAAACTCACAAGGAGAAGGGAGGTCGGTTCCTCCCATGCATCCCATGTCTTTTTTCCTACTTTTCCACAAGATGGCAAATGATTAGAAGATTGGATCTTTGACCATCGGTGCCGAATAACATCCTCGTTCTGCAGCCGACCAAGAAGGAATTAAAGAAAGACAGAATATATACTGGTGTATGTAAACTAGCTTCTCAGATTGATTTTCCATATAAATGATATGATATCCATTTAAGTAACTGGGCCCTTTTCTTTTTCAGGTAAAACCAGCATTTTGACATGGGAGCAATGAAAAAGTGGTCCAGACAGATAATGGATGGCCTGATGTATCTTCCTTCGACAGGGTTAGTCAGTTCATAGCGTCATCGTTGAGGAGTTGTGACTTTCCTCAACATATTGGGTACTCCAGTAATTCATGGCTCTTGAACTTCACGAGGATGAGTGTAACGGACTGGTGGGTGTTTATGCATTCAGAAAATAGTTGTTTGAGATGGTAATCCTCGGATGCCCCCTAGGTTGAGTGTGCCGATGGCAGCTCGGAGTTGCTTACAAGCTGGTCACGTTGGCAAGATGTTTCGGTAGTTCTTTATATTCCTCTTGATACCTAGAAAATAGTGTTTATCTCTTTGGAGCATTACTACGTTCTGTTTCATGAAGACATTAGTGTTTCTTGTCACCATGTTCTAAACTCAACTATCCCAATGAATAAATCTTTCCATTCTCATTGTCTCCATATCACAACTATCAATTTCTAGTGCCACTTCCATTATGCTGTGATCGTTGATATAAAGCATAGAAGTAAACTGCTCAATGCATTTATACAGCAATGGACATATCGGTCCTCGACAAGCTCCTCTGCTCCAACCTCTGATCCCAGGTAATTTCCCTGCCTCGTCTTCCTTCTCAGTTTCGTGGGCTCGCATTCATTTTGATGATGGGTTATGGGATTTCCTTTGCTTTATAGTGGTTTGTTCGGTTGATGGTGTGGATTGGATGGATTCCCTTGGAATTCTTTTCGTTGTCGTGGCCTTTCTCTTATTTATTCGACCGGGGTAATCTGCTTTTGTATCAAACGAATACGGGTTTAATAGAGGAAGAATCTTGCTTTTGATGATTATGTCATCGTCATCGCAATGTTGAAATGAATTTGATTGGCCTTGTTCCCTTTGTTGCGAAAACCTTGAGATGCAACACGTGCATCATTCATTCGGCTGGGGAATTGATACATCTATTGCAAGGACTTCGGAGTTATGATCCTGCGGAGAAGGCTCTTCCCCACCCCTTTTTAACAAGGGGGTGCACCTGAGAAGATAAAAGGGAATTCCTTGTGAGGATCTGCGTTTGTCTGTACCCAGGTTGACATCATCGCTCGGAGTAATTTTGTTGTGATATTTTTAAAATCTCTCAATTTGTGCAAGAAAGCTGGAGTGTTACCTCTGGCTGAGGTTCATGAGTCTTACCGAATAACTTGCAAGTGCAAGTTGTGGGAGTGTTAAAAAGCTAATAGTCAGTCGACTCGAATTCATGTTATGGAATGTTTACAGTTCACCTCGTTTCCTTAATCAGTGTTCAGGTTAATCCCACGTCGGATAACAAAGCCTAGACCAAAAGCTTTAAGATGGTTGGGAATCGCCTATGCATAAAGAAATTTGAAATATGTTATCCTCTCCAGCATTCGGTGATAACAACAATATAGCAAGAACAACTACATGTAAGGACTACATGGTTATGTTTCTGTTAGATCGTTTATGTACACTGAGAGGGGGTTGAATTAGTGTTTATCATTTTTTTGCCCTTTCTTAGCGTATGCGGAAGCGTACTGTATCACAGCAAAGCGTTACTCAGAAGTGAGGTTGGCTCGCTGTAAGCGTTACGATTTTGATCGTTAGATACTCGTATGGATGTAAGCATGATCGTAAGGGACACACTTGTTTTATAGTGGTTAGGCCTTAATCGACCTACATCCACTTTCCACCAACGAGGTGATTCCACTATATAAAATAATGGCTACAAAATGCCCTTGCACTAGGCTTTCGGTATCTCAACAAGTGAGATTTAAAATCCTTAAAAAGGAGATCACTCATGGGCAACGATCAGCTCCTCACACAGTGGACGTCTTCTCGTTTCCAGCAGAATGATGCTCACACTCAGCAGTTGATTGCTCAAGGGATTTCCACGCAGCACGTTGTCGCTTAGGCGTAAGCCTGTCTATCAAAGTACAAAGACAACGTTGTGTTAGAGTATAAATCATCACAAAAAATTCCTTACAGCGAAAGAACGACTTCTCAAAGAGCAGCCCTTTTCTGGTTCACAGTAGATGAATGCTTTAGCACTTAATAGCTCAGCATAGGATTACCCTACAACTTTTGTCTCTTCACAAGATGAGCCTGTAAGGATTCAAGAGACAACCACACAGAGTCACTTAGAACAAAGACAAGAAAATAAGGAGTTGGTTCCTCACACAACAGAACCAGACTTCTCACACAGCGAAGTCGGGGTATCCGTCCTACACTCTGTTCGGACGTGCATGGTTACCACAGCCGTGACTCGCTACACCGCACACCCAGTGCCTATGGTGGAATTTTCAGCTCCGGCGGCTCCCACACAACCTGCTCTACTGTCTCTCTGTATCAGGAGGTCCAGACTTCTGCACAGCACCCCTGTGCTCGGGAGGACCTCTTTCAACTCCGGCGGCGTTCCCAACTCCTGCTCTACCCTGCAGGCACGAGACTTCTGGTGCGCACCCGCAAGTGCGTGTCTAACTGCTCAAACAGTCACAATCCCTCTCATGAAGACCAAGGTGGCACACAGCCATTGGCACTCCCACACGCAGATTGCGAGAGGGAAGAACCAGGCGATCACTTAGCACCTTTTGTTCTCCGCCGAACACACTGCTCCTTAAAGCTTCACACAGATCACAAACCACATATACCACACAGATTTTTTGTTAGGAGTAT
The DNA here is from genome assembly GCA_023653495.1 of Melastoma candidum. Classification (NCBI taxonomy): domain Eukaryota; kingdom Viridiplantae; phylum Streptophyta; class Magnoliopsida; order Myrtales; family Melastomataceae; genus Melastoma; species Melastoma candidum. Next base: position 267,978 of record CM042887.1, read on the forward strand.
GAATGTCGTCTGGTTTTAATAGGGAATGAATCAGATAATTCGTTTCCCAAATACTAGGCTTCAGGAAGCTGTAATCAGGATCAGCGGACAGCTTCTCAACGGTCACAACGACCAAGAAGGAAGGAAATCTTTGTCAGCTTACCTAATTCGTTTGATTTAATCCAATCTTTATCAGAATGCTACCTGATTTTTGTTTCAATCATTAGTCATGACAGAACCGGAATACTATATTCGTTAATGACCGTTGAGATAAGATAGTAAATAACAAAAAATTGTTATAATTAGAGATTCTATTTCCAAATCTCTCTCAAGCATCGCTATCTGATCCCCACACGTATTATCTGAATAAGATAATATGATTAATCATTAAATATTTTAAAATTAAAATAATCAAGATGGAATAATAATTATTCCTTCATTTAGTAATTGTAGTGCAGTAATGCAGTACATCTTTGTTGTAGTTTAGCAACACACTTCTCAAGCAGTACAGCAATACATTTCTTATGCACATGTCATCATCGTATGATTTATTGTCAGAATAATATCTAAGAACCTTGTCTAATTTTTATGGGAAAAACTTCGTGGGAGGTGTCCGGGTTCATTAGGACGGTTCCCATTGATTGGTTTTCATAATATCAGTGGTCAGACAAATTTGAGCAGATACATATTCAACGGTCGTAGAAACAGAGATAGAAAGTCCTCAAACGGTTACTTCCCTTATAAATATATCCAGATCTTTAATTCGAAAGAAAATATTGTAATTTTGAGTTGCCTCAAAGCTTGTCCGATGTATTTAGACATCTAAATATTTGTTTTAAATATATTCTGAGATAATTCGAAATATATTGTAAAAGGAAATATTATTTCCAAATTTTCATTGAGCAAACGTAGCAAAACAGTAACGACTTACTATAGTGTAGCAAGGTATAGCTCAGGCTAGTTGTGGCTCAGCAACACTTTACCAAGCTTATCACTAAAGATAAGCGAAGTGTTACAGCAACACATTGCTATGAATTTATAACATAGCTTCTCAAGCCCATCATCAAAACCAAGGTTAATAGTTTCATCTGCTGGCGTGGATGGACCACGACCACAACAAACAACAAGCAACAAAGAGGATGCTAATATAATAGCACTTTGCGTTAATCCTCTTATTATCTTATGCTTCGGCCTGTCCATCCTCTATCATGTCGGACCAGAATCTCAAACTCTTCATCTCCATCCCATTCAAATATTTTTAACCAAGAAGTCATAATTAAAATAAAACTAAGAAAAGGCCAAACAAAACACCAACATTTTCACCTTAGCTTTTGAACTGGATGAACATAATTTACTTACTTGTTTCATGCAACCACAAAGATAAAAAAAAAGGCCGAAGAGAAGAGCTTCTGATGATCAGGAGGAGAGATAACCAACTTCTCACTTGGCACACGCACTGAGAAAGGCTCCCGCCTTTTGATTAAACCGGGTATGTATCATAAACGAATCGACAATCGACAAGATTGGCTTGAGCTCCAAAAGTGAGCCCGCAGTTCATGACGACTATGCTCTCAGCGGTTTCCAGGCAGACCCTGCAATCCTCGTGGGAAAGGACAAGCGAGCATACTCCGCGGGCATGGCAGGTGAGTCCGTTTCCGTCAGGGAGATGAAGGCCGAAATTGTAATTGTTGCGGGCGGTGTCCCTTTTGATGTAGAAAGTGAGTGCCTGGAGGGCATCCAAGTAGGGATCTAACGGGTCGGGTACTGTCGGACCGCAAAGCACAGATAATATCCCCACATTAGGCACTCCTCTCACCAATAATATCTTGGGGAAGAATGCTAATAATAACGTATACGCTCCGACTAAGATGACCGCCAACTTCTTTTTCCAGCCATACATCCTTTTCTTCTTCTTCTTCAAAGGATTAGTTGTGTCGTGGTTCACTCACACGGGACTACTTTTTGTGTATAAATAAACTGATATCCGTCCGTCCATCTTAGAAGCATTGATTAATAAAAAACAAAATTGATTATATCAAGCTTCAATTTTAACGCGATGGCGAAACTTACAAAGAAAAAAGGCGGTCGATTGTTCTCTTCGCGGCATATATGATTCAAATATTGAATCTGTGCCGAACGACATCTTGGATGATCAGTTCGTTCCTCCCCTCCCAAGTTCAGGTACGCTTCTCTGGCAGTAATATTTTTTTTTTTTTTTAAATCCCTTTCTGATAGTTACGTTGTTAAAAAATAAAAACCAGACCGATTTTTAGGAATTAGAAAGAAGCATGAGCATACATACTTTAAAACATTTAGGAAGCGCAGCGCAGGGACTGACTGTTATACTTTCACCGGCCTTGAAGAAGTGCGATACTGTATTGTTTACCGCGAACCAAAAAGTGAGTGATTTAGCTGCTGACCAACAATTGCTTTCTACTGCCTTCGAATCACCAATATAAACAGGTTTTGATAAGGGTTGTATAGAAAAGTTAGGTAAAAAAAAAATATATGCATGGAATTCTTATCCTTTTAAACCCATCAGAACTTGCTACATATAGTTCTATATGCTAGTAGATTTTGGAAAATCGTAAACACGCAACTGATTGTAAATAGCTTGTAAGTTATGTGATAGTTTTACGCTCTGTTTGCATATATAAAAAGTTCGTAATGGAATCATAAAGAATTGGTAAAAATTACAAGACGGTTGGATGCTCATGAGTTAGGAAAGATATACCTTTGTAACGAGATCGGAGCAAAGGTCCGACTAAAAATTTTTTAGATATCTATCTAAAATGGTCTACCTGATGATAAATCAACACGAGGAGATGGAGAAGGGGAACAGAGGTTGCAATTGTTTGCTTTCCGTTCAGGGAGCTGGTGTAAAATGCTAATGCTTGCAGTGCAGTGCATTAGAGACTTGTTGCTTTGATTGAAGATTTTTATTTTCATTTTATTTTGGACATTATCCCTTTCTTTGATAGATGCATTGTATTGTAAATGGATTGTGAGGTGAGAGACTTTTTGGTAAATCTATCCATCATTTCACACACATGAAAATTGATTTCACAGTCAGCAACAAGACAAGACAGAGAAAATAAATAAGGTATTAGACAGGGCAGGGCAGGGCAATCCCACTGAATGCAATCAACTACAGAAATGTGAGAGCTCAATCCAAACCATGGCCCCAACCTCCCGTGGGATTTCAGCCACTCTCTCTGGGACTCCTACGAGATTGTGGCCATCTCCAAGAGGCTCGAGACTGCTCTCATCTTCGACTGCTATTATGCGGGGATCGACGAGCTGGACCTCGGCGTGGTAGAACAAGGTCGTGTCATTAGGTGGAAGAGGGAAAGTAGGAACAGTTTAAGGAACCCTGTTCAATCTCATGTCTTCTAGGAGATTCAAGTGTCCTGAATCTCCCCAAGACGTAACAACATGACGGATTCCTCCATCTTTCCTCGAGCGTCCCCTTTCAGGCATTCATCCTAAATTCCATGGATGAAACCGCTAGGAATGGATTTCTCACCAATTTCATTCATTTTGTAGAAACCCATCATAGATTTTCCTTTCTGCACAAAAACAGCAAGTTTTGTAGGTCTCTAATAATGGATATTGAGGTCCAGATAAGCTGATTGTCGATTGATGAATCGATCCACCGTTCATGGTGGCAGATTAACTCAAATAGCAGGCAGTTATTATTTCATCAAGAGTGATGCTAGTGTCACTCTGTCGTTTATTACATAAGCTTAAGCCTGCAACCACGGTTCACAGCACAGATGAATCAGAGCGCCTTAAAGGTCTTCCATTTGCGTAGCTCGAACCCCTTGTGCCTCCGCTCGATGAAACTGCTAACGTTGCAGTTGTCTACCTCCTCCTCTACAATCGCCCTTTCTTCCTTCCTGCTGCCATCATCAGACTTCTCCTCACGGAACTCGATCACCTCAACCTTCTCCTGAAACTGGGGATGCTTTTCAACCTCACGACGAGCTCCTGTGTTCCTCCCGTCGAAGAGCGAGTGCAGGTTTGGATACCGAGGGACATCGCTGAGGACGCTCGGAGTCCTCTCGAGTGTGGAGATATGAGTGTAGTAATCATTGGCTGTGGTTGCTGGGTATGCTTGCTTCCTCATCGTTCTCTTAACTTGATCGAGTATGCGGAAGCAGCGCGGATAACCGCCCAGTACGGGCTGAGATCGTATTAATAGGCTGTTTTGGAGGGAGGGATTGTTCCAATGAGATAGGAAACGAATCTGATTCACTCTTATATCTTAGGATGAGATTCCTGAAGTTAACAAGACGCCTTTAAGGGGCATATCATGCGTCTGCCTCCCAATAATTTATATTCCGAAACGATGAGAATCTATTGCCTGGAAAGTTTGATGTAACATTAGAGAAGAAGACGGATGACCTCATTGAACTTTCAAAACAGAATTACTGAAGCCGATTCATCCCATCATCCAAATGCTCGCAGATGAACCTCATGAAAATTGATACCTGTGTACCTCGTGTTCTTCCTGTATACGGTATTCGCCCCTTAAATGTCTCTCTATACCTCTTTTCTCTGCGGGAGTTTATGCTTCGGACCTTATCATCAGCCCAAGTGCACATCTATCACGCTGATCAGATAAGATGATGGGTGCCTAATTAAAGTTCCCCGTGCCGAAGTCATCCATCCCCAGTCGAAGAAACTGATCAAAGTGTCGGGAAACAGGGGGGGGACTAGATTGAGAGGAACAAAAAGATCTTTCTCGTCACCTGCTCAAAAGGGAAGTTCATCCCATTGCGATGGACTTCTATTCTAGGCCATTATACAATTGAATCCTGTCTAAGCAAAATTGGATTTGAAAGCTAAATCCAGAAACTAGAGGCAAAAACTGTTAAAAATAATAACACCGACCAACAGTACTCTCTCTCGTCATCTCTAGAAAATTTCTTGCTTAGTCTAGATTTCACTTCGGTGGGTAGAAAATTGAAAGAGAAGAAGTATCGAGAAGGTAAAATCTAAGCCTCAAATTTTACATGGCAGGTGGTAGGTAGAAGTAAAATTCCTAGGATAATAATATGTAAACGTGACAAAATTAGAGTTTCACGTTTTGGGCTGAACTCCCTTGTAAATAAATAGGGAGGAGCTCTACATTTGTTGTTGCGCTCGAGAGCAATAAGTATTGAGTTTTTTTCCCTCCTCTCTCCGAAAGTTCCTTTCTCTTGTTCTTTTCCTCCAAATAGTTATTAGCAATTTTTCTCCTTCGGAGATAGTTTTAGCCCGAGTGTAGGACGAGTCTGGGAAACGGGTCGTGAGTCTAACAAAAACTGATAGCTTATTTACTTTAGAAAGGTTTTCAGAGTCGGGCCAACTTACAGAGCATCATCGCTGGGATTGTATGAGTGCAAAAATATCTTGCTTACTCATAAAAAAAACTTTCGGAGGCAGCACCTGAATGCCTTCTATGCAGGAACAGAACTTCTCCCAAGAAACCGGTGTATGTAACCCTTTCTCGAACAGAAGACACAAAGGGGGCCGCCAAATACACCGAGATTTATACCACTACTTCTCCTGAAGAGACTAGACTAAAACTCTGCAGTGGGAAAAACCAAAGCTTTAGAGCAGTGATGAAGATAGTCAAACTATGATTATTAGACTTGGGTCTCACCGACCTTCCAGTACAATGCTTAAACTGGTTGAGATCATCAAGCCCAAATTTATCGGAGTGTTGTTCTTCTCTCAACAACATTGGTCAAAGCAGAAAAAGAAACCCCTTTTGCTTTCATTCCTTGCTTCAGGAGTTTCCTCGGTGATGTCTCGTCTTGCCATCAAAGAGCTAGTACCAGGTGATTCAGGTGGAAGAACTCTGTTCTCGGATGTGTGGATTCGAGGAGGAATTGCCGGTTCAGGAGGACAAACGGTGTAAAGATAGTTGAGGAGCATTTGGATGATTTGACTAAAATTTGGCCGTGCATTTGGATCCTCCTTCCAGCAAGAGGTGACTATAGCAGCCAGTTCCTCTGGAAGGTCATCAGCACTAGGCCTCACATTCTTCAAATACATTCACAATGCCATAAAGAACAAATCTTGAACTCCTAAAATAATTTAACAGTGTAGGCCAGTGAAGAAGTTACCTTGAATGCAGCTGCATAAGCTGCTTGGAGATTTGACATGCCTTCAAACGGTAACTTGTTGTGTATGAGTTCCCATAACACAACGGCAAAACTGTAAGCATCGACTTTATGATTGTAATGCTTCTTCTCCCCCTGACGCAACGTCACAGTGCTGTACAACTACCACAGGTATCGGAAATAACTCCATTGTTCCACCTTAAATATCAAAGCTAGACAGTATCACACATGCGAGGGGTCCGCGTATGGCTATAATGTCCCAAGGGCATGTCTAAGGGCTTTGCACATGACAGAATGAAAACTTCTAAGTTGTGTTAAAAGATTTACCTCAGGAGCCATCCATCGGTAGGTGCCTGTTTCCGCAGTCATCATTTCAGTTAGCGATTCCTCCCTAGCCAGACCAAAGTCTGCTAGCTTCACTGTTTTATGGTCTGCAGTTAAGAGCAAGTTTTCTGCTCGAAGCAAAGATATAGGATTATAAGTTCAACATTGTCCGAGCATGAAAAATATCATCCATGTTGAACAGTTACTTGAGGATTCGTTCGCGTATACGGATGTCTGAAACCTGAAAGTTACATGAATACAGTGAATAACCAGGCCTGAAAAAAGATTACCGGGCTTCAAATCTCTATGTATGATCCCATGGGCATGCAAGCATTCCATTGCACGGGCAATGTCCAGGGAAAAACCAATGGCAACACGTGTATCTAAGCGTTGAGGTCGCATGCTCAGCAAGTACTTCCGCAAAGTCCCTCCTGATAGGAGCTCCGTCACGATCACCATGACTGGATCATTGCAGGCACCAATGAACTGTCCAAAACAGTAGGAGTTTAGCATACCGCAAAGACAACAGACTTACATGTCAATTCAACATTGTTTCTTTCTTCAAAAGAAAGATAACCTTAACCAAGTTCTTATGCTGGACTCTTGAAAGCATCGCGACCTCCCTACCAAATCTCGCTTTTATCTTGGCAATCTCCTCGGGAGTTTCACCATTGTGGATGATTTTGATGGCAACAGTCTGGTTCTTGTACCTGAAGAATGATGATTCTATTTAAGAACTGCCGACAAAAATAGATTCAGAAACGGAAAAAGGGAATGATTTCACCCTCTGGCGAATCAATGGAACTAAGAAAGTCGCGCACCAGTCACTGAAAAGAAGCAGAATACTAACAACATCCCCAAAGACAACGGGGCGTTCAAATCTGATAGGGATGCAAATCGTCAAATTAACTCCGTCAGGATATGTCCAGGCAGAGGCACAGCAAACGACTTGGTCTAAAAACAAAGATGGCTGAAGAGATCCCAGCTATATATGGGTTCGCCAGTCATCAAACCAAAACACACCCCATCATCCCAACCCAATAATTAGCTCAACTAGTGGCAACAAAAATGGGGACTTACTTGCCCTCGTAGACCTTGGCATGCGCCCCCTCGCCGATCCTTGGGCCAACAAACAGATTCTTGGGATCGATCAGCAACTTGGGATCCAGCACGAACTCGTCCCCGGAGTGAATCCTACTTCCTGAATCCATCTCCCTCTAGCAGGACCGATCAAGAACGCATCACACAATATGCGAATGCATCCAACCCCTCGAAAACGCCCAACATATAAGGATGAGGAGGAGCAGCAGCAAAGACCCAAAAAGTTGGTTGCTACCCAAGGAAAGGGACTTGACCCGAACGACGAAAGACTCGGCCTTCACCACAGAAACGTTACCGGGAACCCCAGGGAAGGACCCGGAACCAACGTCAACTCCAGAGAAAGGAAAAATACAACATTTATGGCGATAAACACAACAAAAGACGGGGACGGGGAGAGAAGAAGGGGAATGAAAAGCAGCAGCTGAAGGGGGAAGGGGATGGAGGAGATTAGAGAAGAGGGAACATGATTAATAAGAGGAGGAGTGAATCCTTTCCTTTTTACTGTTTGTTGACTGCTTCCTTCCTTCTCACATCCTTGGCAAAGGTGGGCAGGGAAGATTGCGTTGTTGTTGTTTTGACTTCCCAACAACGTACGTCCAGTTGGAAGGATCATTTCTTGTGACGATGAATTCAGTGAATGGCTTAACAAAGTAAATACCATTAGATTATCTTTGTTTTACTCGTCTCCGGCGGTGAATTATTTATTTATCCTCCTCCTTTCCACCTTTATTTTAAGACAAAATATCAATCTATGGCCTCAACTTTGAGTCAACTTTCTATTTTGTTCTTAACTTAGTTTGTTATATAATTTTGTCATCAACTTTTTTTTTTATTTTAATTTTGGCCAATCATGAATTTCTTCTAGCGAAAGCCAAAAAATGCCTTAATAGACAATTTTCATTTATCGACTAAAAAGAAAAAAGAATTTAAAAAATAAAAAATAATATTAAAACCTTTCATTTGTTTTTTTATTATAAAATTTTGATGAACAAATCAAGTGAATTGGAAGCCGAAGTTAACGATAGTTACTGATGTTGTCAAAAAATATGAAAAATCGATGAATGTCGAATGATGTTCTATTAGGGGGCGACTATTACGGATAAAGTGGATTACGAGACGAATGAATGAGATGTCGAAACTCCACTATTATAGGACACATGTTAGACTATATTAAGGCCTTGTTTGGCTTTCGCTAGAAAAAATTTCTGATTGGCCAAAATCGAAATAAAAACAAAAGTTGGTGACAAAATTATATAACAAACTAAGTTAATGACAAAACAGAAAGTTGGCTCAAAGTTGAGGCCATAATCGTATATTTTGTCTTATTTTAAAAGAGATGAAGAAGATCGATAATCTTCGAGGATCAAAGCTTAATATTATGAAAGTACAGGACTCAATTTGAATCTTTTCGGATATTAACGAACGCAAACCTTGCGAGGGAAAACCCTAAACCCCCCTGCGGAAGAACACCGAACGATTTGCTCCTTTGGAATGGAGACTCCTGGGTTCATTGATCAACCAGTGGTTTGTCTCCCCAGTGTTGCCGAATTCATTTACTCTCAATTGAAAGACTTTTTATTTATTGTAATTTGTGCAACTGAATGCGTTTATATTATGGGGAAGGTGCCTGGCGATGTGGTGATGGATTTGTCGAAAATGTCTAATCAGACTATCAAGATCGGAGGCGGTCTTCGTCAGGTCCTCTACTTCCCTCCCCTTCTTCAATTTGGGTTCTTTTCTGGATTTGCTGTTGATGGATTGGGGATCCAGTTGAGTAAGACTAGGGGTTCCTGCTGGGATATCCTCCACTATTCTTCTCTTCATAGCTGCTGGGTGGGCCTTCGCTCATAGGATTGAGCTGTAATGGATGCTCGTCTGATTAGCTCAAATTCACCATGATCTTCCTTCCTGTGTTGATTTCAATCCGATCAATGCATCTATTTGCAGGGACGGGCTTGCTTTAATGTTCTGTCTGCTTTCCTTTTTCCACGAGCAGGACTCCGATTTAATTTCTGTCGTCAAGGCTGGGAAACTGAGGTTCTCGAAGCCCAACAAGTACTGGGTTGAAACCTCCCAGAAGAGGGTAAGCATCCGCAAGAGTTTATTGGATGGATGGATCGATGTCCATGTAACCACTTCTGCCAATGGCTTTGCACGACTTACTTTAATTCGGCAACTTTCGGTCCTATGTATCTTCTGGAAACCTCATCTCTACATGTTTATTTGTGTTTATTGAAAAGAAAACTGGCGGTTGCAGTATGTCTCTAAAGATGTTGCTATTGTTTTGAAATGTCTCTTTGTATCTGCCTTGCATCTTGACAATTGCTTTTGCATTTGGACTGTGTTGTTTCTGCAGTATGTGCCTTGCGTGGAGGATGCTATTCTTGGCATTGTTGTGGATACCAGAGCAGATGTAAGTGATTCTGGAGCTCCTTTTCTTCTGGCATTTGTATCAGCAAGATTCTCTTGATCTGGACGATTATGGAATCTCGTCCTAGGTCCATCAAGTGTTAAATAAGCTCTTCCATTTTTGCAGAACTTTCTCATTGACATAAAGGGTCCAGCGATAGGTTTTCTCCCCGTGCTTGCGTTTGAAGGTGGTTCAAGGAGAAATATACCCAAGTTTGAGGTAGATTGATTTAGTGTGTGCATGAGTTCCCTTCCTTCTACAAGTGTATTCAGATCAGATAGAACCTCTTGTTTGTTTCCCAAAATAATTCCATACTTAACTCGAAGCGTGCTTTGTGCCTGCAGCCAGGCACATTGATTTATGTAAGGGTAGTGAAGGCCAATCCTGGTACAAACCCAGAACTTTCATGTACTGATGGTGGGTTCCCCTGGTTCAGTCCCTTGATTTAATGTTTAAGGTCTCTTCATTTTTTGTCGTAGTTTGATGAAATCTGTGTAATACAGCCAGTGGAAGAGCAGCCGAGTTTGGCCCTCTGAAGGAAGGTTTCATGTTTGAATGTACAACCGGCTTGTCAAGGATGTAATTCCTTCCTCCTTTTACTCCGAATAAGAATTTTCCCTTGGATGCGACTGGGGGTTGATATCTGTGACGTTAACAGATTGTGTTTCACTGTAGGCTGCTTAGCTCACCTACTTGTCCAGTTCTGGAGGAATTTGGGAAGAAGCTGTCTTTTGAGATAGCAGTCGGCTTAAATGGACGAGTTTGGGTACGCCTTTTTCATATAGTAGACCTTGGGGCCGGAATATCATGTTGGAAAATGGAGTGCTCCTCATTTGCTGGGATTTTATGCCATTTTGCTTCGTCCTATATACATATTGTTGACACACCAAGGCTTTGGGCTTCGTATATTTTGTTATCGTCTGGATCAACAGGTCACCCTGTGTTCAGTTTGAGTTCTGGGTAATGATTGGTGGAATCGTTTCAGGTGAATGCGGCTTCTCCGTCCACAATTATCGTTGTTTCAAACGCGATTATGAAGTCAGAGTCTTTATCGGGCACCCAACAGAGGATAATGGCACAGAAGCTGCTGGAGAGAATTCAATGACAGGATCACGCTTTTTTTCTTTATTTTATTTACCTGTATTGAGAAAACAAGTGGAGTCGAGGGGGAGTGAGAGTTGGGGTTGATATGGATCAGAAAATATTGATGGGGATTAGAACAAAAGGGAATCAATGTGATCCAGGACATGGGTGAACTCCCAATTTGCAAATGTTATCTGCATGTGAAGTGATTTATTTTAATGTTAACCTAAAGGGACATTAAAACACGTACACGTGAGCCCGAGGGGGGTGTAAATCACCAGGACAGAATCCATGTGATTAAAAGGAAAGAAAGTGAAAGGATGCACCATCCAACAACGAAAAAAGCAAATAATACTTTTGTCCAGCTCTGTCTTCATTTGATCAAGAAGATAACAGTGATAGGATGACTGGCCCAATGAAAGTGTGACGGGTTCTCCTCTTTGTTTTCTTACTGCCTCTTCCTAGTTTGCCATGCCAAATCTGTTGAGCTACCTCCTCGGCTCTAAATAGTTAGCCTCAGTAGATGCTTGCTTCACTGGTTTATTTTAAATTTTTTTTCTTGGCAGCCAACATATCCTAACAGGAAAGTCTTACTGCCGGCTCTCGGGTACCTGGGCCATGTACATGTAATTCTGTTTACTCTAGTTGATGATCCTTCCCAGAGTTTAAGATTCGCACTAACTTGTCTCCATTTGACAGAAGATCAACATCACCTCCAAAAACCAACACGACTGTCAGGTCCACCACATCCGCATTTCTTCCTTTGGTCGCATATCGGTCGAAATAGTTAAAACACCATGCACTCACCTGCTCTGTTTGGCACCTCTTTGGGTTGGTCGAACCTTTAAAGGACCCATTACATTGTTGAACTAGTGATTCCTGCCACAACTGGTCCGGCACATTTCCATTTTGGATGGTTATCTTGATGTAAGAAGGTCTTGCATTATTTTACAGACCATGGCTATGGTCCAAAGAGGAGAAAGACCTCCTAATGTCAGGGTAAGTCGCTTTTGCCGTTCCTGTTCTAACATAATTGTGTTTCCAGGTGACCAATTGCGATTGTTCGGTTACTTCATCCTGTAGGACGTTGACGATTCACCTCCTGATCGTAATCTTCCAATATCGCACTGCACCAAGAGCCAAGGTCTTTTCCTGTTTCCCTTTTTAGTACTTCAGTTTCATCTGCTTATCCCCTGTTTTTTGGACCATTCATGCTATACCGCTTGCCTGATTAGCCTTGCGGCTGAGAATGGGTTCACCTCCCAGACAAATAGTGGTGGCTCAGTTCCTTGGTGGCAGAAGAAAAATGTCAAGATTACCAAACTCGACCAGGATGAGAATTGAAAGTGTTTAGCAACAGAAATTCTGGGCCACAGATTTCAGTCCAATCTGTGGATCGACGGTCCAGAATGCAAGCCCAAGGAAGGAAAATCCATGAAGGATGTGACCACGGATACACACCAGGCGAAGGCTTGCTAGGCGAAGGGATCACCAAGCGACGGGCGACAACAGTCGATGAAGCGACAAGCGACAGTTAGACTGGGCGAGCGAAGAAACTCTACGGCGAAGGCAAATGGGCGACACGGTCGATCAGTCAGCTGTTAAGGAAGGCTCCAGAAGATCTCGGGATCCGAAAGGAGATTGTTTCCAAGTTTAATTACATGGAAATGAGATATTCCATGAAGGCTGGCAGCAAAGGAAGTGTAATATATGTGCAATATTACATTACCGTATATACGTAGGTCTAGCTTAGTATAAATACTTATTTTTAGGCATTGTATAAACACACATCTCTACAGACGGACATATATTGTCATATTTTATCTTGTCAAGCTTATCCGTAAGTGCTTCCGCTTAAGGCTGCCCATCCGCTGTCTTCCCCCTCTTCTTTCATTTCATTCGGCGACCACACATTTCAACGAATCCTCGGGGCACCAGTTGCCCGTAATGCCAGAGATTTCCAACGCGTTTGGATCCGACTTGTCCGCGGTCACTTCCGGAGCGAACAGAAAGCGAGTACATACAGGTTACAGTGGAGCGAGCCGAAATGTCCATTGTATGGAGGGGTTGTCGACGACCATTGGAATCGGGGATGCCAACGGGCAGCTCGACAGACGGGCAAGAAAGTAACTAGTTGACGTCGGTCCACGTGATTTGGCCAATCAGTTCATTACAGTTTTTACTCAATTGAGAAAAATAGAATACGTTCCAGAACCATGAGATCTGCACTGGTTAATGTAATCCTTTTGGGATTAAGCAAATGTGTGGCACCCAAACAAAAAGTGGTCGGCAGATCTGATGATGATTGGTTGTCCATTAAGGAAAGGAAATCCTCACCATCCCAACCAAACCTCTAGAAACGAAGAATGATTATTCTCGCGTGCGTGTCTGGGTCGAAGGTCACGTCCTCCATCGCAGGCGTTTGTTCCGGGGACAGCGGACGGCTGGCTCCGGGTTCAGAGCAATGGGGGGAGCAGGAGCAGCACTAGCACTAACATTGGGGGAGTGACTAACAAGCAAAAACCTTGAGTGCGTCTTTTTCATGGGGATGGAAAAGGAAGAAAGATTCTGGGAAAAAAAAAAGAAAAAGAAAAAGGGAACCCAATCCAAATACTAAAGAGGTAACACAGGGAGAAAGTACACAAAAGAACTAATTATCCACCAAACAGAAAAAAGAAATGTCGAATATTTTTATTGTACGAGGATCATTAAATACCTCCCTCTCTCTCCAAAAAGGAAACTTCTATTGAAAATTCTGCTAGTCTTCTCTTCTCCGTCCAATTCAGACAATTACCTCGTTTTATAATTTTCCAATGATTAATTGTCGGACGATGACATGAAATACAAGTTGGGGGTTTTATGACTTTCGCTGGTGTTCATGTCTATTATTATAAAAGTTTTACGACTATGTTTCAGAATTCCAAATCTGAAATGAGGTTGGCTCGTGAATATTCCAAACGTGTTACCCGAGCCACAGGGATTCCCAATTTCAAGGAAATTCACAATCTCAACTTTTTCCATTCCATTACTATCCCCAATCCAAACCAAAATCTAGTCTGATAATCGGCGATAGAAAATGGACGAAAAAGGAAAAGTTTGTAGTTGGTGTCGACAGCAGGTAATGACTTGACTGAGTACACACCCAACAATATTGAGAGAACAACAACACCATCCATTTCTTCCTCCTTAAATATGTCGATGGCAAGTGAAAGTCCCCAAGAAATATCCATCCAATCCATCGACAACAATGAGGGAAAAGAAAAGGTCTTGTTGCGGTCAGCTAATGGGTGTGTCTCATTTCACCACCCCCTAATTTTATTTATTTATATTGATGTCCACATTAAAAACAATCCCATGTACACACACCTAATAATAATATTATCCCAAATTCCTTTCTACCAAAATTACGAGTCAAGTCGTCGCCTAAAACGATGGGGTGAGGAGGGAGGGAGGGAAGAAACTTCTGTACATTTGGTATACCTAAAACGCAATAAGCAATACTCGCTAAGAAGAAAAATTAGGCAGCATCCATCCATCCATCCTCCTCTCATTCAAAAATTTCAAAAAAACACGTATATTTTTTATTTTTTATTTTTTAATAGTTTGTGATGTTCACATTCATACGAAAGAAAGAAAAGGGAAGAGAAGTTGTAATTGGCCATGACTTTCTCGTATTTTGTCCATTAAAAAGTTTTGAGTGTGAAAGTTGTTGATCTTGTTTAATTAAATTGGTCATGACTCGGTTGATTAATTGTTTCTCACAAGAAAAAGCAAAAGCAAATAAAATCTGACGAAACGAAACCAAACACGAGTAAAAAGGGTGGGAGGGGGAGGCACCTTTTTTAGGACTTTGTCAACTTTTGGGGCTTTAAAATATATACACATACATACATATACACATAAAGAGTTCTTATCTTATCTGTGTCATGATGTCGTTATGATTATATCATTTGGCACTCCACCCGGATTGTCGGTTTTATTTATTTATTTTTATGCTACCTGTTTACATTACTTCATTAGTAAAAACAAAAAGATTGTAAGAAAGGGTTGGGTGTTCTCCAATCTTGTCTCCTCATGATCCTGCATCATCATCACTAAGTCATCCCTCCTCCTTTCTTTTGGTAATTGCAATTTGTAAAAGGAGCCACTTTCCCAATCAGTAATAGCAAAACACAAAAAATATGGGTATATATATATATTTGATAAGGATGTCATGGGGATCGTCCATAATATTCCTTTGTTCCTTTCTTGTACCATTGTTTTTCGAAAACCAACCGTACGGAGGAACAAACCACCTCCTCCTCACTGCACAAAACGTAATAGAAAGGGGGACCCGACCACCACTTCATTTATTGTTTTGAACCAAGTATTTTTTTTTTTAATTAGAAACAAATTAACAAGCTTCATCACACCTGAGACCCTGTTTAATTTACAATAACATAACTAATATATATTTATATATATATATATATATAAATTTCTCCACTCATCCTAATCCTAAACACACGCACCCAAAAAAAAAAGTAATTAGAGAGAAGAAGAAAAAAAAAATCCAGGGTGAAAAGTCAATGCTGCCCCCCACCTCGACCTTTGCGGAAAATGACGAAATTGTCCTTCTGGCCCTCGCTGGTGCTCCTCTTGAGCACGAAGTAGTCCCGGAAGCGCCACCGACCCCCCGACGAGCTGCCCTTCCCACGCGTCTCCTGCACCTTCAACCCCTCCGGCCTCCACACGCAGTAGCTCCCAGGCTCCGCCCCCTCTATCTCCTCCTCCTCGGACGAAGAAGAAGAAGAAGAAGATTCCCTCTCCTCCATCAGGAACTTCCCCAGCGTCACCCTCAAACCCCCCTTCCCCCTCTTCTTCCCATCTCCAGGCTCCTGGCGCTCGACCACCAAGACAGGGTACGTGTACGCAGGACGGATCCTGCCGTCGCAGAAGATTTGGTCAGCTGGCGTGGGGGACGCGTACTGCGGCTGGCAAACGAAGGTGAACTCCTCCTCCTCGTCCTCCTCCTCCTGGTTGACGTCGCCAGGATTGCCGTCGTTGGTGTGTGGGAAAGGGAAAGGATCATCGTCATGGTGGAGGTGGTGGCCCTGGAGGCGGAGCTGGTGGATGACACGGGAGGCGATGTCATTGAGGCGTCGGGAGGAGTAGACGCTGAGGGTGGGGGAGGGGGAGAGGGTTGCTGCTGCCGATGATTTAGGTTCGGTCATCTTTCCTAGAGAGAATGAAATGTGGGGTTGTGGCTTAGAAATGGGTTTTATTTATATTCACATCATTTATCTGATATTTTTTTTAATCTCTTTTCTACCCAAAATATATAAATAATCCTCCTCCCTTCGATTGAGTGGAACCTTGGGAAACATCCCCATCTCTCTCTCTCTCTCTCTTTTGTATTTGTGATGGTAGCTTTTTGCGTGACTCACGCACCCTCCACTTCTTTTTGTGCCAAAGAAAAAAACAGTGGGGGAGGGTTGATACGAGGTAAAGTTTAGGGGATAGGAATCGATAATGGTTTGTCCGTAATAAAAGAGTTTGTCTTGCTTCATTGGCACGACAACAACGCTTGTCGAGGGAGGAAGAGGAAGAGATTGGTTATATGTGCTTGCTTTGTTTCTATTATTTGGTAGTTAAATTGTCTGTCTGTAAAATGGTGTTGATTGATCCCTGGAGGGAATGTTATTATTGTCTGAAGCTTCTGAACCACAAGAATTTGGACTCTGATCCTCCAAGAGGCTTTAAACCTCGTCCATCCACAAAATTACTTGTGAACTATTCCCTTCCAACTCCTGGGCTTCCCACAAAAAGCCGACACCACTTCTTGTTTACCCAGGGTTTGTCCTTAGTAGGAGATGACCCCCCACCCCCCCACACACACACACAAGTCACTCACATGCTGTGCCCAAACTCCCTGCTGATTTCTATTTAATACGAAGACCATGTTTGTTTAATCCTTCCCATGTTCAAGAAAGCATGTTTTAAAAGTAGAGTCTTTTGTTTTTTAATATGTATTATTAAAAGAAAATTATATGATTAAGGCAAGAAAAACAACTGGGAGTTAGTTCCTCACAGCAGAGCACGCAAAGAGTCCGCCCATGAGCAACTTCAAATACACTTGCCTAAACCTGCTTACTAATTCCCACTCCCTCTGCTCACCTTATTCAACAGGCTCTTTATCTCTCCTTCCAGCCTCGCCTTCGTCCCCGGCGAGAGGTTGTCTCCCGACTCCTCCAGCATACTCGTCATCATCTCCAGGTTCTGCTTTATGTAGTCCAGCTTGGGTCCCTCCCCCCTCGACTCCCCCATACCTACCACTGTGTCCTTGCTGCTGCTTGTTATTTCTTCCTTCCTCCTCCTTCCCCTCCTCTTCTTCGGTTTCTCTTCCGCAGCTGATGGGGAGTTCATGCCCTGCTGTCCGTTCAAATCCGGCAGCCTCCAGCTTCCCTCTTCTCCATTTGTTCCGACCTCAGCTGCCTGATGAGATTTTGGTTTCCTGCCTCTCCTCCGGCCACCCTCATAGATGGACAACATCGCCTCCATGGTCTTCGATCTAATTTTAATGTTCTTGTTCGCCCCGGAATCCTGCTGGTCAAAAGCATATTCAGTGGCATCTCTCACTCCCTTGGCACTGCAAACTCTTCTCCTCCCCCTCTTCTTTGGCTGGGTCAATGTGGGAAAGCTCATAACAGTGCCACCGTTCAAATCCGGCAGACCTCCTCCTTGCGACCCGTTGACATCGAACCCAAAGTTCACATCAGATAGTCCACACAGTGGTTTTGTCTTACCGCTCTCATCTTCGGTATCTGGGATCCTCTTCCCTCTCTTCCTCCTTTCCTCTGGCTCCTTCATCGCAGCGGTATACGAAGCATCATCAAAATCCTCCTCGTGGTCGGATGCCTTCTTGACATACACCTCATGAGAGCTCTGGTCACGGAATAAATAACTCCGGAGTCTATAGGAAAACCAATCAATTGCATGAAATTTGTCGCTTCCATTGGGATACGAGCAATCCAGGGCAAGCAAGCCAATATCAGACAGAAACTCAGCGGGCGTAAAACTTGATGGATCAGGAGGAGGATGCCCAAACTTCTTGGAATGTAGCCTCAGCAACTTCTTCCCAGTACACTTAACAAGTGCAGGAGAACCAACGAACCGGTTTACGGGAACTCTGACTAACACCGCTTCACGAGAGTCTTGGGAGCACACATTTTCTTCTGTTTCACCGGCCAGCTCCTTGTTCACGTAATTGATGTAGGGATATGACAAGTATTTGCTCTTTTTTCTTGATCTAGACTCGGAGCCCATGTCGCTTTTTCCATCAGTAACCCCATCACCATTCAATGGGGAAGAAGGCAAACCGCCAACGTCAATGCCTTCCGCTCCCCCAATTCCAGTTTCTCCAACACCGACTTTCATTTTGCGGGAGCGTTTCTTCCATCCAGTAGAGCGCTTTCTTGGAATGTCATTCGTATCATCCTCGGGATCCGCTTCTGGAAGAAGGAGATGAATCGACTTGTTTTCATGTCCAATCGAACTATAGAAGGCCGACAGATAGTTCTTCATCACCACGAAATCGAGCACATCGGGCCTGGTCAAACTTACTGCTAGGAACTTAAGCTTCAGAAGAAATTCTCCAGGTTCGAACAAGATGCTAGAATATTCACCAAACTCGACCAACAAAGAGTTCACATCGTTCTCCCTTGTGGAAGTCAGTTTCTCCATCAAACGCTTCCCGAATTCTTGCACAGCCTTTTCAACAGCTCCCGTGAAACTTCTGGACTTGTTCTGCTTCATCATTTCTACAAAGTTCTTATGGAAAGACTTCAACTGGGACGTGAGACACCACGATACATGGACACTACCCAAGTATGCGACCAGCAGGCGACCGCAGTTAGCCTCTATGGCATCGACGGATGCATCTGATGGATTGAGGATCTTCCCCGGCCACCATGATTGACTTTTAGTCTTGACCCATACAACATCGCCGGCGAAAAAGCGGCTGCATTCATCGTTTTCCTCCATTTCCATGTCCTCCTCCTCATCCTTCGTAGCAAAATGGTGACCAGAACCCTCAGCAGCAGGGCCCGAGAACTCGACGAATAGCGAAATGCCGTCTCCAGACACATCTATCTTGTCAATCAAGCCATCTTCGCCCAGACATTGATGGTCGCCAACTTTAAAATCCTCATCCAACAAACCGCTCTTCTCATAGCCCAACGCCTCACCTAGCTCACAGACCAAGTTATCCGTCTGAGAGTCCGAGGCTGCTCCAGCATTACCATCGGCCTTCACATTCAAGACCAAATCCCTGGCAGTACCCGTGCCAGAACTAAACCCTAAATCCCCTTCATCCAACATAACCTCGTCCTGAGCTGACTTACGAGCAGCCCCGCCATTTTCATCAGCTATTTTGCCCGAAACACCAAACCCGCCGAAGAAGGCCTCGGGGGCACCCACTTCCAAGTTACCAGTGACCTCACTGTAACCCTGCTCTTCAACGGTGGAATTATCCGTTCCGACCAAAGCATCATGCAAAGCAGCCCCTTTTTCTCCGGCAGAAGGCTCCATCCAGTTCAACCCAAAACTCAGCGAAAATACTCGGAGAAAATCGGACAATCCTACAGCCCCAACCCAAGATTCTTCAGCTTTAGGGCATTTCTCGAAAAATTACAGCTCCTCTAAAGAACGGCTGATTCTTTTAAAAGGAAAAACACACGATTTTTTTTTTAAAAAAAAAAAAATGTCCCAATGAGGACACAACAAGGGCGTGAACCGAAGAAAGGCGGAAACTTTATGACGAACCTGGTACTGGGGTTCCCAAACACGGGCGAGGATTTCGTGCCCAGCTGCTGCTGTGATCGTCCGAAAACGGGTTGATGGGAATTTGTTTGTTGGGGGGGGTGGGGGTTTAGGCGCTGCACTGAGACTGAGACCGAGACTGATACCGAGCCGAGAAGAAAGACGCAGCTGAGAAATGGAAGCGAATAGCCAGCCCAAAACGACGCCGTCGCTGTCCCCCAGAAGATTACGCGTAGCCTCCTAGCCAGCCTGCTGCTGCGCTTTGTAATAACAACAAAAAAACCTTTATTTACTCGCAATAAAAATTAATTTTTTTTTAATATATAGTCGCTAACCCCATTTTCGTACATTCACGGATGATGATGATGATGATGCGTCATTGCCCATTTCTTCACTTCCTCGTTCAGTATTAGTAGTAGAGGAGAGAGAGCGGGGGTGTTTGGATGGGTTTTCTTTTCTGGGCCGAGGAGGCTACAGATTGGTTATGTACAAGGTTACGACGAAGCCCATCACAGGTTGTAAAAATTCAAACCCAAGGAAAAAAATAAAAAAGGAGGGAAGAGAAAAAGGGGGATGCAAGAACAATAGCTGGCTGGACAAGTGAAGATGGTCTGACTCAGAGATTCCCAGGGGAAAAGGTGACAGACGACGGTCTAAAAAGTGTGGTGATTTTTACTACCGAGAGAAAAAGATACTTGTAAATCAAGCCTTCAAACCAAAAAAAAAAAAAAAAAAGACAAAAGACAAGGGACGTGTTTGCTTTTTTACCTGTAAAGGAAGACACAATTCGATCAAGTCAGGGAAGTCTG
The DNA here is from genome assembly GCA_023653495.1 of Melastoma candidum. Lineage (NCBI taxonomy): Eukaryota > Viridiplantae > Streptophyta > Magnoliopsida > Myrtales > Melastomataceae > Melastoma > Melastoma candidum. Next base: position 288,596 of record CM042887.1, read on the forward strand.
CAACTCTATATTATTAGCCTTTGAAAGTGCGTGTTGCACTCACTCATTCTTCTTCTATTTTTATGCAAACATCTCAGAGGAGTCATGGGGTCTCGTCGTTTGTTTGCATTATCGCGTAACAGTTGTGTCCGTAGCATATCAATCATACACACACTCTCTCCTTATCATTCTCTCTATCCCTTGCATCCATCCATCTCGAGCTTGAAAATTCAATGAAAAGCTTTGATTAGTAGGCATACACCCTCTTATTTATCTTAATCCTAATTGACTTGATCGTGAACGTATCTATTAGGCAGCGAGATAGGGGACTTAGTACTTATTAAGTAAAAAGTAGCATGAATTTCACTTCCATCATCACTTGCTTACATTAACACAGTGACATAGACCAAAAATGGTCCTAATCATACTAATAATAAAAAACTTGGTATTGTAAAATGCCTAACAAGGATGATCACATGAACTTAAATGGATTATGATGTTGTATTATATTGTGTAATATTAAAAAATAAAGAGTTAAAATAAAATTCCAATTTTTTTTTTTTTTGATGTTAGCTGAGAATGAAGGGCGGTTAGCGGAGACAAAAGACTAGCTGTATGGCCACACAGAAATATATAAAAATGGCCCCCAAGATAAGGGTTATTTGTTTTTTCTTTAAATTAAATTTAAAAAAAAAAAACACGAGAGATTGTCTGGATAGCATCATAATATGGCATGGATGGTTGAGGTTTCTACATGCATATATGATGACACTGAACACACACTATATGTTAAGAGAAGATAACATCAGTACATATATATATATATTCATGTTAAATACCTTCGATTTTTCATGCGAGGGGGATGGACCCTAACTTTAACGTTTTCTTGTCCAATCCAATCAACAAGACTCCTTATATAAAAACAAAAGGTTTAGTATTAGGGGAAATAAATATTGAAGTAGGCAAAATTTCGTTCTCAACTTTGAGCAAACTTTATGTTTTGTTATTATTTTAATTTATTATATAATTTTGTCACCAACTTTTATTTCTATTTTAATTTTGAACAATTTTGATTTTTGTCACGCGTAAGCCAAACAGTCTCTAATTTATAATTTTTATTTATTAATTAAAAATGAAAAAATAAAATAAAATATTGGTAGATAATATTGAAACCTTTCGTATGTTATTTTATTTTAAAATTTCGATGACCTGGACGATAATTGCTTATGCCATCAAAAATACATAAAATTGATGAAGGTCGGATGATTACTCTATTGAGAGGTCATTGCTTCGGGTAAACTAAATTATGAGGCGAATGAATGAGAGGTTAAAACTCAACTGTTATAAGACACGGATCAGTCTATATTAAGACATTATTTAACTTTTACTAGAAGAAATTTAAGATTGGTCGAAACTAATATGAAAGTAAAAGTTGATGATAAAATTATATAATAAACTAAAATAACGATAAAATAAAAAATTAGCTAAAAGTTAAGAATGCGAGCGTATAGTTTGCCAAAAATGAAAAGCTCGCTTTCGATAGGGTTTTCTTTTATTACATCCCAAGAGTTATTACAAGACAAGGCAAGGGTCACCTGGGGTTGGTGGAACAAAGGGATCACCTTACCATACCATTCCAATGAAGACAACCCCACTTCGGCTCCTTTATTTCGCGTCGTCCACCTCCTTCTCCGACTTTTTTTTTTTTTTTTCCTTTTTCGCATTCCTTACCTTTTTGTTTATCTGAGGAAGTTTGAAGGGAGGGGGGATGTTTGCGTTGCTTTTCCAAAAGGGAAGATAGATAGATGATGATGATGATGATGATGATGGGATTATGAAATTAACCTAATCCCATGACCTAACATTTCTAACTGTCCTCTACATTTATTTATTTATTTAAGCGGAGGTGCTTGTGCTCCTCTCATTTTGTTAGGCTACTATAAATAAACCACTTCCCGTTGCTGATGATAAATACATTTCCACTGAAACCTCTCCTCTCCATTATTACAACCCACCCCGAACAGAGGAAAAAAATTCCTAACGATTGCGATCTGTAATATAATAAATACATATTATTCCAATGTAAAGTCACCAACCAATAAGGGGCCACTTTAAGACATTATTGTTCATAGAATGGAAACGTACCCTAATTTTCCACCCCATTTTTAATAGAGAAGAAAGCCCCCCCTATCAAAGCACAACAACAAGTTGCATGCATGGATAGAGAGATTCCTGTCCAAGAAAGGACTGCATGATTTTCGCGTTGTCGAGAAGAAAAAGGGGGAAGTGATATTATTTTCTATGCACGGGAGAGGATAATAATAACACCAACATCATCTGTTCCTTCTTCTTACTAACTTGGTTCATTCAATCCACCTTTTTGTGTATATATATATATATTGTCGGTCCAACCAAACCAACGACAGACGAGATAATATTAATACGCATCGACTTAATCTGTTAAGCTCGTCGATAATGCATATCCGGAGAAGTTGAAGTGATTTCATTCCAATCAGCAATCCAATAAAAAAAAAAAACCTGCCTCTTCCACGCCCGTGGCGTTAGGTATGGTGTTGCGTTCATCATCAAAAAGCAGCACTCACTCACTGTTCCTTAACTTGCACTTAGAAAACGTTATCCTCCAAATTCATCATCAACTTTTTAACATCCCATGAAAACACTGGGGGCTTCAATGGTTTTCTCCATTGCTATCTCTTTCGCATCCCCCATCGTTAATACTCGGTTCAAGTAAAACTCAAAACCCCTGCCGAGGATCTATATTTTTATTACAAGTTAGTTGTGAGCTTAATTAAACTAGGGATTGGATTAAACTAAACACACGCACAAAGAGGTAACATATGTATGAAAACTCCATTAGTAGTTAGTTGATTATTATTATAAGTGAAGGTGGTATGTGGTCACCTTGACAAAGGAGAAATATTTGCAGAGATACACAGTAAATTAGAGACGTCTAAATCACAAAAGTTAGATACGCCCCCACAATTTTCAAATCCTTAACTCGAGAGATTAGTTGCTTCTACACGCACCCCTCCCCCCTATTGTTATTATTATAATAATTTAGTAGATATTGTCGGGGATTATGTGTGTAGGATTGGATCAAGGAAGGGAGAAGGTGCTAGGTTATGTACTGTCGACGACCTTCTGTAGAATAGAGGAAACCTTCTGCAGAGCTGCACCACCTACGATGAGTGATTTGGCTACGATTTCTCTTTCTTTAGACTTTTTCTCTCACTTACATGAAATGTCTACACGTCTCTTTATATATAGGGAAGAGTAGGAAAACCAAATGTCAAAAGAAATCGACACCATAAATCATATATTTAATCATCTACTTAAATGCTCTACTTAATGACCCACTTAAATGACATTTCCGTTACTAACTTTAATACCCATTAATCTTGATCATAAATTACCTTCAACACCTCCTCTTAATTTATGATCTTCAAGAAGTCTTTGAATGTCTCGAACTTCTCGGAAGACACCACCTTTGTAAGAAGATATGCGGGTTGATCATGGGTGCTGATGAGTTATAGAAGAATCTCCTTCTGCGAAACCATCTCTTTGATAAAATGCTGACGAAGTTCTATATGATTCAATCTTACATGGAAAACTGGATTCTTGGTGAGAGCAATTGCAGATTGGTTATCAGAGAAGATTGTTATTGGGTCGTCTACCTTCTGTTGTAACTCTAGAAGTAACCTTCTGAGCCAGACAGCTTCTCTTGTTACTTCATTTGCTGCGATGTACTCAGCTTCTGCAGATGAGAGAGCAATAGTGATTTGCTTCTTTGAACTCCATGAAATGGGCTTCTGTGAATAGCCTTTTGCTACGATGCGAGCTTTATGCTTCTACACGCTTCCATCTTCATTATACTTGGTCTTATAGACCCACTTCAATCCGATAGCTTCTTTTCCTTCTGCGAGATCTACCAATGACCACGTGTCATTCTTCTCTATAGAAGTCATCTACTCCTTCATGGCATTTCTCCATTTTTCTTCTTTGGCTGCCTCCTCAAAGTTCTGTGGCTCAAATGCAGTAAGAGCAAAGTTAGCTTGCTCATAAATTTCAGTGAATGATCGATACCTCCTTGGTGATGTATCTCCAATAGGACCCTTTGCTTTTGGAATGGTTTTAGAGGAATTAGCTTCTGTTATTCCGATGGGATTCTGTACTGTAACTTCTGTTGCTGCTTCTGTTGTTCTGATAGGGTTCTGTACAGATGCTTCTGCTACTGCTTCTATATACTGGAACATCTAAGTCATAGAAAACTATTCCTGCCACTTCCAAGCTGTATGTTCATCAAAGATAACATCTCTCGACAGAACTACTTGTCAGTATTCGGATTATACAGACGATATCCCTTCGATTCATCACTATATCCGATGAAAATCAACTTCTCACCTTTCTCATCAAACTTTTCTCTTCCTTGAGAAGGTGTGAGTGCATATCCAATACATCCAAATACTTTCAAATGATTTTCGGCGGGTTTCCTTCTGTGCCACGCTTCATATGGTGTCTTGTCCCTAACTGCTTTTGTAGGGGATCTGTTCAGAAGGTAGGCAAATGTGTTAACAACTTCTGCCCAGAACTTGTTGGGTAGACCTTTGCCCTTCAGCATGCTTCTGGCCATCTCCATTATGGTTCTGTTCCTTCTTTCTAAGATTCCATTCTGCTGTGGAGAATAATGCACAGTCAACTGCTTCAGTATCCCTTTCTATTGGCAATAGTCTAAGAATGGTCTTGACAGAAACTCTCCTCCGCGATTTGTCCTCAAGGTCTTAATCTTATATCCACTTTGATTCTCTACAAGTGTTTTGAACTTCATAAAGGTGGTAAAAGCATCTGACTTCCTCTCAAGAAAATAAAGCCAAATCATTCTAGTATAGTCATCTACGAACAACAGAAAGTATCTTCTGTTACCGAGAGACGGAGTCTGAGTCGGTCCACAAATTTCTACATGAACCTGCTCGAGAGGGGCTTGAGCTCTCCATGATGTGTTTGGGAATGGAAGATGATGATGCTTTCCGAAGACACATCCTTCACAGACGTCACCTTCTGCAGCTTGTATAGAAGGTAGTCCTATCACCATATCCTTCTGTTTTAATAGAGCTAGACCTTTCCTGTTCAAATGTCCATACTTAAGATGCCAAAGATGAGAATCATCTATAACCTCAGTTTTGAGAACCACATTGCTGCAAGGAGTCATCTTTAACGGGAACAAATTATTGAACGTCATCTTCACGACCGCGACCTTCTGTCCGTTTCTGTCCGTTATCTCACATTGACCTTCTACAAAAAACAACTTGTAGCCATTTTTCATCTTCTGTCCCACACTTAGTAGGTTCTGTGCGATTTCTGGAGTGTATAAGACGTCGTACATCCTCTTCTGTTGACCTTCTGCACTGAAAACTGAAACAACACATTTATCTTCTATCTTTAACTTCTTGGTATCTCCAAGTTCCAAGAGATAGTTGTATTTCTCATCAAGCTCCACAAAGTTCTTCTTGATCCCTGTGACATGGTTACTACAGCCACTATCGAGGAACCATATCTCATTCAGATCTTGCACGGTGTTAGAGGAAGAATAGAAAACTTTAGAAGGTTCATTTTCCTTAGATAAATTTACCGAGCTTCTGTCCTCATGCTTCTGTTCATACTTCTGCTCTTTATCTTTGTACCAGCAATCACGATCTGAGTGAGCTGGGAACTTGCATCTCCTGCATCGAAGACGGCAATCTTTTGTTTCATGATTATTTTTTCTGCAGATGCGGCATCCTGCTTCTGCTTCTCCATGACCGCTTCTGTGCTGACCTTCTAGTTATCCTTCTGGATAGCCTCTGCCTCTACCACAAGACCTGCCTCCACGTCCTCTGCCGTAGGACCTTTTGTTGTTTCCATAACGTTCTTGCTTCTGCTCAGAAACATTCAACTTCGCTTGAAATGCTTGTTCTATCGGGGCTGTGTACTTGCTGACACCGATTCTCATGGGCTTCTAGGGAACCCATCAATTCATATATGGAAACTTCTGCGGGATCCTTCATCTCTTCAATCACGGTTACCACATGCTCAAATTTTTGTGGCAAGCTTCTGAGGATTTCTCCACGTCTTTTTGATCCGGGACGACTTCTCCGCAACTCTTCAATTGATTGAGGATCTCCACGATCCTTGAGAAGTAGTCTTTGACGTTTTCTGCATCTTTCATGGATAGTTGTCGAAGTCTCTCCAAAGGTTCTACAGCTTTATAGAGATCACCTTCTGTGACCTTTTGAACTCCTTCTTTAGGACCCCTCATGCTTCATTCACCTTCTTCAGGCCGTATATCCTTGGGTAAATGGTTTTGCTCACGGATTGTTGCAGAATCCGCAGAGCCATAGCATTCTTCATGACGTTCTCCTTGTACGCCTTCTGCTCATCTTCTGTGGGGTTGATGACACATTCTGCGGAAGTGTTATCACCTTCTAAGAGAGAGATTCCTTCTGGAACTTCTTCGTAGCCTTCCTCCACAAGTTTCCATAGATCTTGCGAAAGGAATATGGTCTCCATTTGAAAACTCCAATAGTTGAAGTGCTCACTGTCAAAGATGGGGATTTGGTTGGGAGAAAAAGTGAAGAACATGCTGCCAGCAGATGCAAACATTACCTTCTGCGCTCTGATACCAAATTGGTTGGGGGTTATGTGTGTAGGATTGGATGGGAAGGGAGAAGGTACTAACACAGTGTAGGTTTTATACTACCGACGACCTTCTGTAGAATAGAGGAAACCTTCTGTAGAGCTGTTGCATCTACGAGGAGTGTTTTGGCTGTGATTTTTCTTTCTTTAAACTTTTTCTCTCACTTACATGAAATGTCTACACATCACGTCCCTTTATATATAGAGAGGAATAGGAAAACCAAATGTCAAAAGAAACCGACACCTTAAATGACATATTTAATCATCTACTTAAATGCTTTACTTAATGACCTACTTAAATGACATTTCCATTACTAACTTTAATACCCATTAATCTTGATCATAAATTACCTTCAACGGATATTTCTCGACCTTTGTTGCAATGCATAAAGTGGAGATTAGAGTCCCATTTTTATCCTGAATGGTTTGGTTTTATCCCGTCATCATCATCCCCACTCCCACCCCAAACTAATATCTTTCTTGATCACTACTAGCCAATTCCAATTGGGTCAGTTTTGTTGTGTGTGTGTGTGTGAGGGGGGGCGGGGGGGGGGGGGGGGGGGGGAGATTTTACATTGAGGGACCACTTTTATATATGTTTTCCCTTTGCAACTAGTAGTACTTCGAGGTTGATCACATTGAAGATTTTATTCATATAATATGCATTAATCAGAGTTTTATAATAGCAATAAACACAAGCATGCGGAGGGGTGTACACACACGCACAAGTGATTAAGAGAAGTGATGATTGTGGGGGGGGGGCTCTCCCATCACCACCAAACCCCCCCACCCCCCCCCCCCCCCCGGCCCCTAAAAGAAACAAGAAGAAGAGTATATGCATATATTTTCAAGAAATTGAATCGATGCCAAAGTAAGAAAGTGAAGTAAAATGATTGAAGGATTAGGAAATTGAAAATCCCAATGGAGGGGAGATTAGGAACCGACTTTAGTATCTGATCATGACATCATATGACGATCAACGTGTGGATTGGCTTAAAAGGATACACGGCCTAAAAAATCTGTAAAATCCTGACCCCCAATCGAAAAGTACCCCCTTCCTTTTCCTCCCATCTTTTTATTGTGTTAAATTAAATAGTAATAAAACCTTCTAGTTTTAGTTTAGCATCCTACTTTGATGATAAGTAGATGTTTAGGATTGGGTTAAAGCAAAAGAGGAAAAGAGAAACTCGATTTCCTCATAAAAGGAACTTCTTCTTCTTCTTATTTCTAACCCCTGTCTGGAAGAGTATCTGCAGATCTGAGAAGAGAGCGAGAGAGAGAGAGAGAGAGGTGAAGAAAGAAAATCCTCAATGAAGAAAAGCCCACTGAAACTGGTTTTCCTCGATTGAATGAACCGCCAACCAAAACCAAAACACAATAATAATAAAAAAAAGTCTGGTTATTTATTTATTCATATTATTTAAAGGGTGGGAGTCCAACTCACTTCACACTCAACTCTTCCCCCCCAACCCACCCCACGTTGTCTAAGAAAGAAAGTTACAATCTTTCGCAGATTTTGCCACCATTTCCTTCCCCCACGACTCTTCCCGTTGTTGTTTCCGTACATCCGTCATCCGCCCTTTGGAAATACAACCCCCCCCCCCACCCCCCACCCCCACAACCCAACATTCTTCTCCCCTTCATTTTCATCCTCCCTCTCTACCGTCGAAGACTCTTCCTTTTCCCCCCCTCTCTTCTTTCTGCTTTGGTATCTCAATCTGGGTCTCCCACTTTGATCTTGGGTTGTAGTTACTTTCTGCATTTCTTCTGATGTAAGACTAGCGGTTCTGCTTATGCCCATTTCCCCTGGGACTGGTGTAGTGTAAGCCCCTCCTCTTCATGGGTTTCCGTTAGTTGTTGTCGCGGGTCTCTTTTCGCCACTCAGAATCTTCTTTCACGAATTGACTCTGTCGGTGTTGCGAAATCTCGCCTTACCATGTAACTACTATCTGTATACCCTCCTCAAGGATTCTTCAGCTCGCCTTGTTCCGTGTTCCTCTTTTGGGATACTGTAATGAGTTGGGGTCTTCCTCGGACAATGCGTCGTGGTTTAGGCACCTAGTCCTTGACATTCATTTCGAGTCTCCGCAGGCAGAAGCAGCAGCAGCAAAGAATAGCTACTGAAGTTGTGGAAACTTATGTTTTTATTTTCCAAGTGGTTCTTCGAGTAGGAATTTCTTTGTCGGCACAAGAAACTAATGTAAGGAGATTAAAAGATTCCTCCCCTGTTTCGATCCATTCCATTTGTTCCCTCCCCTCCCCTTGATGGGATTACTTACACTATGTGACAGAATTTTTACTGTTTGGTCTTCCTACTTCTCTATGCTGCTGATAATGATCTCCGACAGCCCTTATCTTTCTTCCCGTTTCTGCTTTGATCCATGCTTAGATAGGTGATTTATGTTCAACCTCTCGAGTCTCCTTTATATGCTCGAATATCCCCAATTGTCTGAAATTCTTACGATCGAGGAAAGTCGGGTAAGTGAAAAAGGCTGAATTCTCTCTGAGTGCAAAACTTGTGATGGAAGAAACGTTTGTCCCATTTCGTGGCATCAAGAATGATCTGAAAGGAAGGCTACTGTGCTACAAGCAAGACTGGATCGGCGGTATCCGAGCCGGCATCAGGTTTGCGAATTTAGAATTTGGAATTAACTTATTCCCTTCTACTCAAAACTGTCGGTACTTGCATGGGCTTTGACTACTATTTGATCCGTGATATATTTTTTTTTCCATTTAGAATCTTGGCACCCACCACATATATATTCTTCGCATCTGCAATTCCTGTAATATCTTTTGGTGAGCAGCTGGAAAGAAACACAGGTATTGGCTTCTTTGGATTTAACTTCCTGATATATCATTTCCTTGAGATTGCTTTGACTGTATAAACTTTCTCATCTTGTGCAGAAGGGACTCTTACCGCAGTTCAAACTCTATCGTCGACGGCACTTTGTGGTGTCATTCACTCGCTTATTGGAGGACAGCCACTTCTCATTCTTGGAGTCGCCGAACCAACCGTGTTGATGTACACTTTCATGTTCGATTTTGTCAAGGACCGGAAAGATTTGGGCCAGAAACTTTTCCTTGCCTGGACAGGATGGTAATTTTGTTCTCTGCACTATAAAATCTATTCATTCCTGTAACTGGTTGTTGATTTTTCCGTTATTTTCAGGGTCTGCGTTTGGACGGCACTTTTGCTCTTTTTGCTGGCTGTCCTGGGTGCTTGCTCCATCATCAATAGGTTTACCCGTCTTGCTGGTGAAATGTTTGGTTTGCTTATTGCTATGCTCTTTATGCAGCAGGCAATTAGAGTGAGTACATTCATAGTGAAACTTGTCTTTAATCTTCAAGGAGACATCTGCTGGAAACAAATTTAGCTCTAAATATATTGAAGTTGGTTGTTCTTCTATGCAGGGAGTTGTTGAAGAGTTTGGCATACCAGAAAGGGAGAACCGCAATGAAACTGCGCTGAGACCCTCTTGGAGATTCGGTAATGGCATGTTTGCCCTGGTTTTGTCCTTCGGGCTACTGCTTACAGCACTAAGAAGCCGTAAAGCAAGGTCGTGGCGCTATGGGACAGGTATAATCACTTTCTTCAATGAAGTCGATTCTCATGATCTGGTCTTTAATTCTGACTGTTTGATATCATCCTAACGAACTTGGAGGTTGGCTGCGTGGATTCATCGCGGATTATGGTGTACCCCTTATGATACTTGTTTGGACGGCGGTGTCCTATATTCCGGTCAGAGATGTTCCTCACGGAATTCCTAGACGACTTTTCAGCCCAAACCCTTGGTCTACCGGGGCATTTTCAAATTGGACAGTCATAAAGGTGCATTTCTGTGATCTGAAATTTACTAGATACTGAAAATAATATATATTTGATAGACGTGCTGGAATATCTCCCGGTTTAGGAAATGCCCAAGGTGCCTCTGTTGTACATAATCGGAGCATTCATCCCGGCTACTATGATAGCTGTGTTGTATTACTTTGATCATAGTGTTGCATCTCAACTCGCGCAACAAAAGGAGTTCAACTTGAAGAAACCTTCTTCTTACCACTATGACCTCCTCCTTTTGGGTTTCCTCGTGAGTTCTAATCGTCTTATGTCTTGTATTTATATACATTCCCTTGGTTGGTAATCGACTCAATTATGATCCAATATCATCTTCTTTATGAACTCTGAGCAGACTATACTTTGTGGTCTAATTGGTATTCCTCCTTCAAATGGCGTGATTCCACAATCTCCAATGCACACAAAGAGTCTAGCCACACTTAAACATCAAGTAACTCTCATCCTGACTCGTATGATCGATATTTGTCATATAATCCAGCTAGCTAGTATTCACTTGCCCACGCTTCTGCCTGAACTACCTTGTTCCCCAGTTGCTGGCATCTTCTTATAAAGGCTTTACAATTTTTGGGGCAGCTTCTGCGGAACAAGCTTGCATCCACGGCCCGCCAGAGCATGAGGAAGAACTCAAACCTTAGTCAATTATACCGGAATATGCAACAGGCCTATGATGACATACAAACGCCCCTGGCCTATCAAATTCCACCTGCCCCAGTATGTTCACAATTGAAAACAGTTTTGTCTTGCTCCCTATTTTGTTTCTGGTTATATTAAACCGACTTTGTGTCCCAATCCAGGGACTGAAAGAGCTTAAAGAATCTACGATTCAACTGGCTGCTAGTACCGGTTACATTGGTGCGCCCGTGGACGAGACCATTTTCGATGTAGATAATGACATCGATGATCTTTTACCTGTTGAAGTCAAGGAGCAGCGACTCAGTAATCTGTTGCAGGCTCTGTTAGTTGCTGGTTGTGTTGCCGCAATGCCACTTTTGAAAAAGATTCCTTCTTCAGTCCTTTGGGGCTACTTTGCTTTCATGGCGATCGAAAGCTTACCCGGAAATCAGTTCTGGGAGAGGATCTTGTTGCTATTCACTGCACCCAGTAGGAGATACAAGTAAGATAACGTCCTTAAATGTAGCTCTTGTCGTTCTAGTTGCTCAATAAGGCACGTCGTGATATCGATGCTACGCTCCGGATCTGTCAGGGTTCTTGAGGAATACCATGCAGCATTCATCGAGACAGTGCCCTTCAAGACCATAGCTTTCTTCACCTTGTTCCAGACAGCTTACCTGCTGCTGTGCTTCGGTCTGACATGGATTCCCATTGCCGGAGTCCTCTTTCCACTGTTGATCATGCTCCTTGTCCCAGTGAGGCAGTATTTTCTCCCGAGGTACTTCAAAGGTGCCCATCTTCAAGACCTGGATGCAGCAGAGTATGAAGAAGCCCCGGCAATCGCCTTCAACGTGCCTTACAATGTAAGTAGGAGCTGCCTTCATTCTCATGTCATCTTCTAAGGCTAATGTTTGGCAATGACCCGGCAAATTCTACCAATGGAACTTTCTTCGAGGACACAGTTCTCATGGAATCCGTGAGTTTGATGCGTGTTTACCTCCGATGCTTGTTGCTCTCGATCGCCGCAGGATCAAGATGTCCGGGCAACCAACATCGATGGGGAAGAAATTCTCGATGAAATGATGACCAGAAGCCGTGGCGAGATACGCCATACTCGCAGCCCAAAAGTGAGCAGCCACACGCAGGGCTCATTCGAAGATATAAAACCCGCTTTCAGCCCTCGATTGCAACAATGTGCATTCAGTCCCCATCTGGCTGAACCAAGGATGGGAGGCAGTCCTCGATCAAACGGAAAGCAAGTGGTAGTAAAGCAAACCGCGAGTCCAGGGCCATCAGGCCTCTGAAGGAAGGGGTATGGTTCGCCATCCGGGTAGCCCGCATTATCGGTGCTCGGGAGTTCAGTGTGTTCGAGTCCGTTTCTCATGTGGCAGCACAATGCCGACTAGCAACAAGCTTACTAACAAGTGGAGTCAGTTATTCGCGTATCTTGCCGCTTACCCTTGTAAGTAAATCCGCGGAGAGGCCCCCTTCGGCTTTGTTGATAAAGAAAGTGTCTGATTATCCAAGGAGTATTTCTGGTAATGAAATGATGCTTTTTTTCATTACCATCTCATTCCTTTGTTAGTTAAGAAGCAGGCATTGTCCAAAAGTTAATGTTTTGATGAAACCGTAAGGGATTAACATCTCCTCTTCATCTTTGGTCAAGCCTTATTAATTATGGGTTATTATAATTATGTGTCAGAGTTTATAACACTCGTTTACAAAATTTCCTGTAACAGCATTTGCACAACACCATCTAATGACCAATTAAATACACATGGTAATTAATGTTTATTAAGGGTAACAGCTCCATCTCCCCCCCCCCCCCCACCCTTTTTATATCACATTTGTTACGTAATTTAAAAAAGAATAAAAAATAGAAATACTTTTAACTCATATTTAGTAATTGCCATATCAATAAACAAAAGAATGCAATAAATGGGAATAATATTTATGTCCATTTCCAAAGACTCTGGAGATTGTTGCTGTCCTGATGGACAGGGCATCATCATTCAATTTTTCCCACCACCCCAGCAGCATACATACATACAAATTCCCCCACAAATACACACCCAGAAGAGGAAATACCCCAGCCCCCCTAGAAAAAATGGATACTAATCAAAATCTTCTTGTGTCCTCCCAGTCCCAGCAAGTATTCCCATATTCTATCATCAACAGTGATGCCAATTACATCTCCCAGAAGCCCTCTAGGGGAGACTTCCTTCTCCAGGAACTCCACCACCTCGATCAAATGCACGCGTCGTCCTTCCCTTTCGATACTCCCCCTTACGGTAATGGCCTGCCCGATCTCGACTTCTTTGAATGCAAGCCCTTCCAGATGACCTGCTACGGGCAAGGCCACGTCATGGATAACTTCCAACTCTCCACGAACATGATCTGCGGTATCCCCGAACAGAGCAGCGTCCTGCTGGACTACCCCAAGGACGTCAAGCCCCTGAGCTTCTTTATGCCAGATGAGGCCTCTTACGTTGATAACCCTGGGCATGTGTATTGTGATAAGACTTTTGCGGACTGTAAGGGAAGATACTCCACGTCATCGTCCTCGTGTAGCCGAAGATCGTACAAGGACCGCCAGAAGGCCCAGCTGGTCAAGGGTCAGTGGACGGTCAACGAGGACAGGTGGACGACCTCGCCATAATGGCATTTATTTCCACGATCTCTTTGAGGTTCGGACTGATCTTAATTGTATCATCTTTTTGACTGTGATTCGCGAAAGGCTGTTGATTAAGCTGGTAGGGAAGTATGGATTGAGGAAATGGTCATGCATAGCTCAAATGTTGCCCGGGAGGATTGGGAAGCAATGCCGGGAGAGGTGGCACAATCATCTCAGACCTGATATCAAGGTAAATGGCGATTAATCTCGACGTTAATTGTTTCTTAATCTCTTTCGAAAGATAAGCATGGATGAACCAATCAAACAGCTATGCCTTTCATTATCTGTCCGGGTGTAGAAAACCACATGGAGCGAAGAGGAGGACAGGATCCTCATCCAGGCGCACTCCGAGATAGGGAACAAATGGGCGGAAATCGCCAAGCAGCTTCCCGGAAGGACCGAGAACTCCATCAAGAACCACTGGAACGCCACCAAGCGCCGCCAGTACACCAAACGGAGGTCCCGCTCGAGGTGCACCACCGCCTCCCTCTTGCAGGAATACATCAGGAGCCTCAACCTGAACCAGTACCAACAGTTCCCTCGCAAATCCGCCGCCGAGGCCGTCCTTGGCGTGAAACCGGCCTACGTCGAGTCCTCGGGCAGTCAGCTGGTTCCAACTCACAGTTTCGACGAGGAAGGGTCGGAACTGGCCTTGTTCGATAATGAGTTGTTGTTCCAGGATGCAATCTGCTGCAACATCGACGAGCTGCTGGACGACATGCCCTGTCTGTGTCGGCCCGAACAGGAGAATGAAAAGATCACCGTGGATGCCGCCGTCGGGGAGGACAACAGCTTCGATGTGGAGATGCTGGCAGGTGTAGAGGTGGATGAAGGTTTGTCGATGGAGGGGGAAGGGAAGAAGGATATTGACTTGGTGGAGTTGATTTCCCAGGTTAACAATGTCTGAATCACATAAATTTCCGCCGGCCGGCCCATCTGAAGGTCCACGAAATTGATCACAGAGGACAGCCACTCAAAATTCAATTGAGTTAATGTTTTTAGTGTCAATACATCCAAACCAGAGCCCACTTTGGGGTCTCCTACCACTAATCTTGAGAAAATGCATTCGACATGAAACTAAGTTATGTCCCATGCACTCTGCATGAGGAATGAATGAATCCTCCCCTTTCATTAACCTATAAACCCCTCATCCTACAGTTCTTCAACACCTTCTTTCTCCATCGCGATCTTCAACACCTCAACTGGAGGGTTCTTCTGTGCTTCGTTTCCTTGGTATCCTCCACTGTGTTGGCAGCATGTCTGATATTGAGGAACGAAGGCTTTCATACGTGGAGAGGAGGAGGCAGCAGTTCACACCGACAGGGAACGGGACAGTCGGAGGCAGATACAGGGGACAAGGACAGGGAGACACTGTACGAGGATGAAACATGGAGCCCGTGCTTTCACGGGGTTCACCCTGCCTGGCTCTTGGCCTACAGGGTGGTTTCCTTCGTTGTGCTTGTGATAATGCTGGTGGTCATCTCCATCATTGATGGTCCTACCATTTACTTACTACTATTCACACTAAGCTCGGCTCCTCCACTTGTCCTCATCGGCCCTAAAACCTATTCTTCGATCCGTCAAAGCTCTTATCCCATCTCGGCTTGGTCGTTTGCAGGTGGACATTCATTTTGATCACAATTTATTTCAGGGTCTGTGGAACAACATCTCTTCTTCTGATCAATGTCTGCTCATGCTGAAATTTCGAGTTCTGCAGCATTTTACATTGGTTGATCTGCTAACAAATTCAACTGGGTTCAATGTTGTCCTTCTACGGATGCTACAATTACCACTACAGAGCAGCAGGGGAGAAGATCGACAGTGTTGACATTGACTCAGAAAGGGGGAGCTATACCGGCATGACACATACCAGGCAACTGAGTCATGACTCTGCGAACACCACAAAGAGTTCAATCAGCAATGGAGGGGCTCAGAAGACAGCGAGCGGTTGGGGTTACATCTTCCAGGTACTGTTCCAAGTAGGACTACTAGGTGTATGACCGGGTTCAAGAGATGATATAAATGACCAAGAACTGATTTTGTTCATTTCCTGGTCGGCAGATGAATGCGGGAGCTGTCGTTCTGACGGATTGCGTCTTTTGGTTCATCATCGTACCGTTTCTCGCCATCAACAAGTACAATCTAAGCATTGTAAGGAACGTGATATTTTTGCTATCTCATCATCCCAAGAAATGAAGGGTCATCTCATCTCGCATTAATAAACTTTCTTTCTGACTGCAGCTGGACATAAATATGCATTCGGTGAATGTAGTTCTGCTGCTTGGGGACACGGCTTTGAATTCTCTTGTAAGATTGCATTCTCCAACCAAGTTTATTTTCCTTTTCCTTTTTCATCCTCTTGTGTGAATCCACGAGCAATTCACAAGAGCTTCCCATTCCATCTTCACTCGCAGCGGTTCCCGCTCTTTCGGATCGGTTACTTCTTGTGGATAGTCATCTATGTCATATTCCAGTGGATCCTCCACGCTTGTGTCATCATCTGGTAATCCGATCTACCACGTTTACTGTCAATTAGCGACTGAAGCGGTCTATTTCTTGTCGACGATGATGAAATTCGTGCTGCTAAGATTCAACAGGTGGCTGTACCCATTTCTTGACCTGTTAACCCCCTTTGCTCCTCTATGGATCCGTTTCTCCTGCTGTAAGCCATCTTCCTAATCAATGCATGACGTTAACTACACGCCTGCTAAACCCGTCATGTATGGTTTCGAAGGTACTTCTCAGTGGCACTGATGCATTTCCCGTGCTATGGCATATCTGCGCTAGCGATGAAGTTAAAGCACGCCCAACTGAAGAGATGGTTTCCTCGGTCTTATAAATAGGCAAGATGATTCCGAAAACCTATACCATCCGTACATACATCGACATCATTGCTGCGCATCCCTCCTCATGTGGTATGAAAACCCGCATATGTCACTCGGCATTCAGCGTCTCCCAACATCTTCACGAGTCGCCCCAACCAGCTCTGAAACTCTATAGATGAATATCTGCAAACTAATTACAAAAAAAATAATATCCATAACATTATATAAAACGAAACTGTCACGCCGCTTGTTTTGCGATTCTCTCGATCTTTGGCTCTAATAGCATTGTTATACGGCCATCGACGCCAATTATCCTAAAAGCTGGAACTAGACGTGGCATACTGTATATATATATATATATTAACTGCAATCAGTAAAGAACAGCTTGACCTCAAACAATATATGACAATACTAAGCTACAATGAGCAGTAAAGAAACTCATGAGAGGCTTTCTACTGCATGAGAGGCAGCTATCGATCAGGGAAAATTTCGACAAATACATGACTACGGACATGGATTTTGTATGACTACGAGTATAAATTATTGAAGAATTTTAAAATTCATTTTTTATTTCATAAAATATTTAAATAATTGTCGTTGCTCGTCCACCAAACCAAATCCGTCTCCCAAACAAAGAAACGACAAACGGCAATGCGCCCCGACAACCTTTTTGACTTATTTGGAAGACCGACCTTAAAATCCAATCCTCATCAAATTTCCACGATTTGCTTTCACGGCAGATCCTTCCATCCCCTGCTTCGAAACAGACTGACCGGCCTGAACGTAGCCGGAAGAAAGGCATGTCCAGAATCCTAACCCTGCAACAGCCTTCTCTGTCGGCGTCCCCTCTTTACAGCAGAAGCTTGGCCGTTCCTAGAATTGCTGCCCAACCCACATTCCCGAACCGGGTCCCGGGGAAAATGAGTGGGCTCTCCACCGTCGCCTCGGCCGCTGTCGAGGCTAGCAAGCCCCCAAAGATCGCGTCTTTCAACGAGGTAAGTGCTTTTATTTTGTGTTATTCGAGAGAGGTCGGATCTTTCTTTTCCTTTTTCCCTGAGAGTTGGGGTTTTGCAGTTGATAGAGTCGTTGATCAAGGGGGAAAATCTGTCGGAAGGGGATGCCGAGGCGTCCTTGGATTTCTTGCTGGATGATGCTAGCGAGGCTCTAATAAGTGCTTTCCTCGTGTTGCTGAGAGCAAAGGGAGAGACTTATGAAGAGGTTTGCAGTGTCTTTGTTTTTCCTTTTCCTCGTTTCTGCACCATGCCGAGAATTGTGCTTTATGCTATGTGAAACGCAATTGGTCCTGCCGGCAAGCCACTTAAATCTGTGTTGATCGGTTATTCGTTGCTATCCTTTGTTTGATTGAAGTGAAAGCGGTTAGGACAAGGGGAATCTTTCTTTACCCTATATTGTTTGCCATTTTAGTCTTCTGGTATTGATTCATCCTGCAAGTCATACATTTAAAAAGATGCAGAAGTATTGTAATGTAATTGTGATGCTTATTTCACATCGAAGACTCTGTTGGCTGCTTAGCCCCCACAACTTTCTTTTCGCAATATTTTCAAACAAAAGGAATGGTTTTGGTTGGGAATGCTTTTATGAGAGTTAACCGACTCCCACACCCTCTGTCCAGAGATTGACAAAACATATTCCTTCCATGTATTGTTGACATTGCACCATGATAAAGAAAATGATGGAATGCTGTCTGCTTATTGAACTCGAGATTGTAAGACCGCAGAGTGTGAATTGCTTGGGGAGCTATTTGAATGACCACAAATCTAGTATTGACTTTGTCTGATTAGGTCATTTTATCTATTCTGATTAACATGTTTTGGTTGCA
Source organism: Melastoma candidum (assembly GCA_023653495.1). NCBI lineage: Eukaryota > Viridiplantae > Streptophyta > Magnoliopsida > Myrtales > Melastomataceae > Melastoma > Melastoma candidum. Next base: position 307,069 of record CM042887.1, read on the forward strand.
TGCTTCCTCCTTTTTGTTTCCTTTTATAGTGAATCTTTTCTATGGATATTGTTTATGATAGATAGTCGGCATGGCTAGAGCTATGATCAAATACGCCAAAAAAGTTGAGGGATTGGTTGATGTGGTGGATATTGTCGGAACGGGTGGAGATGGTGCAAATACGGTTAACATTTCGACCGGTGCAGCAATACTCGCTGCTGCATGTGGTGCCAAAGTTGCAAAGGTGATGCAGATCTTTGTTTATTTTAATTTTTTTGAATAATTGTCTGATTTTGTTGATTCCTAAAACCAACACAGGAAGTGCTGACCGGCGTCTTTCTGCATTGCAGCAAGGGAACCGTTCCAGCTCTTCAGCCTGCGGAAGTGCTGATGTACTGGAAGCCCTTGGAGTGGAAATAAACTTGGAACCTGAGGTTGGTATACCTTTCTTTGTTTCCAAGAAGTTGAGGATTGGTTTACGTGGGATGCTGATTTTCAGTTTTTCTCAGAGCTTGCTTTCTTGGTTAAATGCTGAGCAAGCATGCGTTTATGCATGTGATAACCATTTGTTCGCTTTTTCCACTGGGCCAGGGAATTAAGAGGTGCGTCAATGAGGCCGGCATTGGTTTTATGATGGCTCCAATATATCATCCTGCGATGAAGACAGTTAGTCCCGTGAGGAAAAAGCTGAAAGTGAAAACTGTATTCAATGTCTTGGGCCCTATGCTGAATCCTGCCCGGGTACCTTTTGCTGTTGTTGGGGTTTACCATGATGATCTCGTGAGTGCTCCTTTATCATTGTTTTGAATTTTGATTTATTAAACTTGACTAAGTCCTGCTCCGCTATCATTGGCCTCCCCCTTTTTTTACCTGTTCATATGACCTGCATGTAAAAAATGTATCCTCGCCCAATAGGTTCTCAAGATGGCAAAAGCACTGCAGAGATTTGGCATGAAGAGAGCGCTAGTTGTCCATTCAGAAGGATTGGATGAGATTAGTCCTCTCGGTAAGACGGTTTCTTAACCAATGGTTTGCTGATTCATAATTTTGATCTGTGAAATCTCAGTTCTTAGCTTTTCTGAATGATTGTTATGTGAATGCAGGACCTGGGACTATCTATGATGTCACTCCTGAAAAGATAGAGAAGTTCTCCTTTGATCCATGTAAGTATCTCAATGAGGGATTATAGCACAAGGAAGCTAATGGTGAAGTTCCTATTGGTGTTCGGAGTTGGATTACTAATCATTACTACAAAGCTAACTGGGAAGTTCTTCATGACCAGTGGACTATGGAATTCCTCGGTGCACTCTGGAAGACCTCAGAGGGGGTGGTCCACCTTACAATGCGGAGGTCCTAAAACGTGTATTATCAGGGGAGAAAGGGCCCATTGCGGATGCGCTGGTGAGTTCCCAATGAAAGTTCTTATGTTTCAAGAACACCTTCCCCAAGGGGGAGATATCAAATACATAAAGATGAAGGTGATGTTTTGGAATGATGTTGTAGATCCTCAACACAGCTGCGGCTCTTCTGGTGACTGGCCATGTGAGCAACCTCGGTGAAGCGGTAAACTTGGCTCGAGAAACCCAGCTCTCCGGAAAAGCAATGGAGACCCTGAACACATGGATCAAAGTCTCGAATGTAAGTTGCGGTTTGAATTCTACCATACTCTTTACTGGCATCCAGGCTTCACCAACGTACTGACGGGAATCCTTTGCCCGTAAAAAAATGCAGAGGCTGAAGGGCGAGGCTCTATCTTAGTTAAGAGAAGTCGGGAAATTGGGGTGGTTTGAGCAGCCGAAGTACCCTTGTATGCAGATTCATGTGTTTTTTGGAGGGATAAAAAATATGATCGTGATATCTCGCATTACAGATGGTCTGATGTTATGGCATGCATTTGACTGTGGACGATGGTTGTTTATGTACAATGTAATGTTATGGAATTTCACAAGATCGCCTTTAAGGGCCTTCTCTTTTTCTAGAGAAAAACTTTTTCTGCAGTATTTTACATACAGTTGCATAAAAATAATTAAACTAAAAAAAATTGAGAATGGTATAAAAATAATTTTTTTAGTTTTTTAGCTTTCATTTTCTGTTTAAAAAAAACGAAAATAAAAAATAAACATGTTTCCGCTTAACAAACGGGTTATTACGCTCCCTCGTTTTCTTTGGAGGGGGAAATGAAAGGGAGCTTTATTCCTTAATGACGTCATTTGACAAATTATTTCGCCAAATAACCTCGTAATTTTTAAAATTCGTCGACTAATCTAGTGAAGTCGGCTTTACAAAAGCCGACTTCCCTCTGAACAATATAGCAAGAGGAAGGGGGCTGAGGTGGTGGTGTTGCTGGGAAAGGTAGTCCCCCTTTCCTTTTTGTCTTGAGTTTAAGTAATAAATGATGGTCCCCCTGAGCAAAAAAGAGGTGGCCCCCTCCTGAGCAAAAAAGAGTCGTGGTCCCCCTGAGCAATGAAAGAGTCAGGAAATTATTTCCCCTCTTAAGCAAAAAAGAGTCGTAGTTCCCCCGAGCAAAAAAAGAGTCGGGGAATTATTTTCCCCCTTTGTCTTCTTTCCCAGCAATACCATCACCTCAGCCCCCCTTCCCCTTGCTATATTATTAAGAGGGAAGTCGGCCTTTGTAAGGCCGATTTCTGATTTCACTGGGTTAGTCGACGAATTTTGAAAGTTACGGGGTTATTTGGCGAAATAATTTGCCAAATGACGTCATTACGGAACAAAACTCGGAATGAATGATTGGGTTTCTGTCAGCGCTTGGGGAGAGTAGATCAGAGAGCTTTGTTCCTTAATGACGTCATTTGGCAAATTATTTCACCAAATAACCTCGTAACTTTTAAAATTCGTCGACTAACCCAGTGAAGTCGGCCTTACAAAGGCCGACTTCCGTTAGGTGCTTGAAACAATTTTGTCAAGTTGAATAAAATAAGAAAGAAACTAAACGATAGGAGGCCGACTTCCCTCTGAACAATATAGCAACAGGAAGGGGGGCTGAGGTGGTGGTGTTGCTGGAAAAGGTGGTCCCCTTTCCTTTTTGTCTTGAGTTTAAGTAATGAATTATGGTCCCCCTGAGCAAAAAAGAGGTGGTCCCCTTCTGAGCAAAAAAGAGTCGTGGTCCCCCCGAGCAAAGAAAGAGTCGGGAAATTATTTTCCCCGTGAGCAAAAAAGAGTCGTGGTCCCCACCGAGCGAAGAAAGAGTCGGTGAATTATTTTCCCCCTTTGTCTTCTTTCCTAGCAACACCATCACCTCAGTCCCCCTTCCCCTTGCTATATTGTTCAGAGTAAGGCCGACTTCCGACACTTAGGCAAAAATTTTTTTATTTAACGGAAGTATGCTTTTGTAAAGCCAATTTCACTGGGTTAGTCGACGAAGTTTGAAAGTTACGGGATTATTTGGCGAAATAATTTACCAAATAACGTCATTAAGGATCAAAACTCGTAGATCAGAAGTCATCCATCCGGGGGGTAAAAAGTTTGGACTTTGACGACTCTTAACACTTAATTTCGGTCCTCCCCAAGTTGTTATTTGCATGGCGACTAAAGTGTCTTCCTTTTTTATTTTTGGCCAAATTATCAATTCTACCCTGAACTTTGGCTCGTTTTTCCGATCTACCCAGAACTTTCAATAATATCATCAGCTAGCATCACGTTTGTCTGTTATCTCAAAAATAACCTCCGTCTACCCGACCCTCGGACGGAATCTGACGTGGCTAGCTGACGTCGTTTAACCGTCATTTATCAGCTGACATGGCATACACGTGGTACCCACGTATAGCCACATCGGCAATTGGAAGGCCTAACTTCCCAAATCGCCGAAATCGCCCCCAAATCAATTTACCCTGCACCCTAATTCCACCCCCAAATCAGTAGCAGCCCCCTCCCTCGCCGAATCGCCCCCAAATCGGAAGCCCTAACTACCTCCCCGAATCGCCCCCAAATCGGAAGCTCTAACTCCTCTCGTTCGGAGGAGGCTGCTGCGGGGAGGGGGAGGGGGCTGCTGCGGGAGAGGGGGAATTTGGGCGAATTTGGTCTGGTTTGGTGCGATTGTCTGATTTGGGGGCCGATTTATGGAAAAAAATTAATTAGGGTTTTCAATTTGGGAAATCAAAAGTGTGAAAAATAATTTAGGGTTTTCAATTTGGAAAATCAAAAGTGTGAAAAATAATTTAGGGTTTTAATTTGCCATGTCAGTTGATAAACGACGGTTAAACGGCGTCAAGGGACACGTCCTCTCCACGTCAGATTCCGTCCGAGGATCGGGTGGACGGAGGTTATTTTTGAGATAACGGACAAACGTGAGGCTAGCTGATGATATTATTAAAAGTTTTGGGTAGATCGAAAAAACGGGCCAAAATTTTGAGTAGAATTGATAATTTGGCATTTATTTTTTGTGGCAGGGCCACGCGAACCGAGTTCGGACTCTTGTATTTTTAAAAGTTTGTCGGTAACCCAGATTTCTTTATTGTTTGTTTGTTCTTTACCCTCTCTTTTTGACATTTGGATGTCTGTTCAGGCGATCATTGGGTAGCGACAAGTTTCTCTATTTTACTCCAGGATTCTTACTCCCCACGCCTTTTGCCTCTTCTCATTGTCGACTCCGATGCAATCTGATGTTGTTTTTTGTTCTTCTTCTTGTTTTTTCTTGCAGGAGTGATGGTGTTTATTGAGGGTTGTTCCTTAGTCTGAAATGTGTTGAATTGACAATTTGGGTATTATGCCTGGAGCGTGATGGATCAGGGAAGAAATCTGGACTCCCAGTTCCATAGTCCCCCTCACCTTCAGGGAAAGGTGTACCCCGAGGATAAGCGAACGGCCGACGAATTAAGTGCTGTTTGCAGGGGCACGAAAGTGTCCGTTCAAGGTCGGGATGTTATAGGCCTCTTATCACCATCGAAAATCTCTGCCGTACCTCTTCCTCGACAGTTCTGGAAAGCTGGGAGTTGCGACAGTGGGTTTAGGGTTGATAAGGTCTCTGTTCAAGGTATTGGCACCATCTTTCTGCTGGGTTTTATCGATTTAGTCGTCACAGACGTAGCTCTACTTAACAGGCCGTCGTGAGTTGTTGGTTGAAATTTCTAACCTGCTCAGTATTTATCCAAATTGCTATGCAGATGGAGAGAACTATGCCCATGTACATCCAATGTTCCTTCATTCGAATGCCACTTCGCATAAGTGGGTGTTCGGTGGTATGCCTGGCTTGTCATTTCTTCTATTGCTTTCTTTCTTATAGATCTCATCATTTTTTTGATGCGTTTCTTTTCTTTCAGCTATAGCAGAGCTGCTTGACAATGCTATTGATGAGGTGATTCTCTATCCAGATTCTTTTATTGTCGTTTTTTGTTGCCTAACTTTTGAGTTTGCAACATAAAAGCTGTATTGTGAACCTTTGTGGGGCCATCCAGATGAAATAGAACGCTTTTTCATCACATAGATTTTTCCTGGTGAACTTTCGTGGGGCCATCCAGATGAAATAGAACGCTTTTTATCACATAGATTTTTCCTGGTTATAGTATTTTCAAATCTGTATGTTTTAAAGGTGAACCCCACCTCCAAGCATAAAGGGACAATAACCCAATCAGTAGTTACATGCTTGCAACGCACTTTAGAAAACATAAGAAAACAATTGTCTGTGTATGCTTCATGTTATCTTTAATTCCATTGTTTAGTAGAATGTCTTCTATATGGTCTTGTTCTTCAGATTATTGCCCTCATTTATTTGAAACCAATACTTTATCGTGATACAGCTTTACTTTTTCTATGGAAGTTATTTTGTTTCCATATGCATTATTGCTGCTAAAAGACTTTCATAGTCTTACTTTTTTGTTACAACTTATGAGTAGATTCAAAATGGTGCCACATTGGTCCTTGTAGACAGAACCGTAAGCCCCAGGGATGGAAGCCCAGCCTTACTAATTCAAGGTACGCTGTGACGTGTTCCGAGAATTTTCCTTTGGTAGGTGCAGGAATTTTGACATCTCCATGATGGTCTTAATAGAACAAGAGAGACAACTGACAGCTAATTCATTAATTCGTAAAATATGTCTGTTGGCCCCAGATGATGGTGGTGGAATGGGCCCAGAAGCACTACGCCATTGTATGAGTTTTGGATTCTCAGATAAGAGATCCAAGGCTGCTATTGGACAATGTATTGCATCTTCAATCCTCGGTTGTAGTTGTGCTATTCATTTCTCATCATGTTTATGTGTGGATCTTTTTCTTCAGATGGCAATGGATTCAAAACCAGTACCATGAGGCTTGGTGCAGATGTTGTTGTCTTCAGCCGACACAAGGGTGATAGGTTTGAGCTTTGTTGTAGTCTGAATATACTAATAGTTCTCACTCGTAGCCTGCCCATGTGCCTTGAAAACTGAAAAACGGTTCAGATTATCTCAGAACTGGACACAGGCTGGCAACGCCCTGAGATGCCCGTTGAAGCTTATCTCATCATTTCTTTTAATAGATTTAATTAACCAAGTTCTTCGTGATTATGTTACCAGGGGACACTCTCAGAGCATTGGCCTTCTATCATATACATTCTTAACCAGAACAGGATGCAACAGGATAGTGGTTCCCATGGTAAGTTGGAATATTTGTGTTCTTCTGTAATCATTTTACTTAAACTTTCTATTAGCCAGACAGTATTGCTGAAGCTTACATTTTCAGGTGGCCTTTCTGGTTTCAAGCCAAAAGATGCTATATCTTGTTTTCAGGCTCACTATTAATTAGTTTCCTGTTTCTTTTCCTTCCAGGTCGATTATGAATTTGATGAGATCACAAGGACTGTTGGAAGCACGCACCTCTACAATAGCGATTATTTTGATTCAAATCTTTCTCTGATCTTGAAATGGTCTCCATACTCGACTGAGGCAGATCTTCTAAAGCAAGCAAGTTCTTGTACTGGATTATGTTTCTTTGAAAAAAACAGGAAACTACTCTGTGGAAGGTTTTAGCTTTGACTCATCTGCACAGTTCTGGCCGAAGAGACATGCCGTGATTATTTTGTGCCTTCTCTTTGATCTATAATGGGGAACTTAACATGCAAGTTTGTTTTTTTTTTTCCTTTTTTGGTAAGCAAGGAAGGTAACATTAGAATAGACGTTTGGGTTTAGGTTACAGAAGTCCTAGCACATGGGATGTCCCCATGTAGAGTGTCCAAAATAAAGTCCGGGGGAAATACAAAAGTTTGTTGATTGACTGTTTCTTCCCTTTCTCCATGTGATTTTCCTTTGAATAAATGCGGTACGTCATATGCAATTTTGTTTTACCAACTATATCTGCGTTCATTCAAAAATAATTTGGCTGCAGTTTGATGATATTGGATCTCATGGCACAAAGGTTATCATCTTCAATCTTTGGTTGACTGATGGTCAGATACCAGAATTGGATTTTGATTCGGATCCTACGGTCTGCATTCATCCTTCCATAATCATGCATTTCTTTTTCTGATTTCTTATAATTTCTGGCAATCTGATTTTCATTATCACCCGATTGAAGGACATATGCATCGGTGGAGACATGAAGAAAGTGACCTCAAAACCTCAATGGAAGCCACTGAACGAAAGACATATTGCTAATCGGTTGCATTATTCATTGCGTGTATGTGATATTCTATCTTTTCTGACAGTAGTCAGTAGTCATTTTTTTCTGATTCTCATGGGCTCTTCTTTGGGTGTAACAGGTGTATTTGTCCATATTGTATTTGCGATTACCTGATAGCTTTATGATTATTTTGCGTGGCCAAGCAGTGGAACGTCATAACATTGCTGATGATCTGAAACACATCGAATACATTCTGTACAGACCCCAGTCTGGTGGAACTGTGGAGGTCTGTGGCAATTCACTCCTGTTACTTCTTTTTCGTTAGACATTCATTTCCATGTATACCAGCTTTCAGAAATTTAGGTATAACTTGTTATCATTCAATATCTTCAATGCTTGTTATTTGCAAATCTAGCAAAGTCTGTTTGCTTCACTGGTTCTTTCCAATGCGTCAAAGTTCGTTTGGGACTCTCTCAGGACCATATTTTTTAATTGTACCTTCGAAATTAGTGCTGAATGCTGATTGTGTAATCAACGCTTTTCTCTGCGAGAGAGCTGTTCGTGTTTGCCCATTAATACCTCTTCATTATACAGGAGGACCTAATTACTGACCTAAAATGTCTGTTCCTTCATACTTCGCTCTGATCTTGTGCATTTTGGATTTATTTTGATGAATTAGCTTATCAGCATTGGTTTGAACTATATCATGCAGGGGGAAGTCGTTACTACAATAGGGTTTCTTAAAGAAGCTCCAAATGTTAGTATTGATGGATTCAATATATACCACAAGAATCGTCTCATATTGGTAAATCTTCCTTTTCCTTTCTTTCCTATCTTATTGCTTGCCAAAAGATATGTACGTTTGTGTATTGGTCCTGTTAATATAATTATAATCAATTAATATAATCAATTAGGAGATGTAGTATATCAATTACGCATATCTCATTTAGAAATATATACACGACTGTCCTAGTGCAAAATTCATTTACTTGGTAATGAGAATCTATGATTATTTTTAAACATTTTCCGGAAAAGCTGTGCTAGTTTTTACTGCCTGACATAACATGTTTTTGTAGCCGTATTGGCAGGTATCTTCACGTGGAAATGGCCGCGGCTTAGGAGTTGTGGGTAAGGCAGTGTTATTGCTTATATTTGTTCATTATTCTCTAATTAGCTTTTATGAAATTGAGATTGATATTCAGGTGTATTGGAAACAAATTTTATTGAGCCAACTCATAACAAACAAGATTTCGAGAGGACTTCCCTTTTTCAGAAGTTGGAAGTTCGCCTTAAGGAAATGGCCAAGGAATACTGGTAATCAAATTGATACCCTCATTGCGCAATCAAAATTGCCTGCAAGAATCCAGTAACCCAAATGACTTACCCAATTTCTACTACGTCATAATTACTGGACTCGGCCTTCCCAATAGAGGTGGGATGAAACGATTTTGCATACAATATAAATAAGCAGACATATATTGGGATGGTTTATCTCCATGGCTATTGGCTTACACCATTTTTCTGCAGTCATTTGCATCCAACAGGTCCAATTGATAGTTTTGTTCTTCTATTCATTTTGTTTTCAGCTCTATACTGGAGTCACTTTCTTTCACTCCGTAAAAGACTTTGAGTGGTGGTGTTTTATTTTATTGCCGTCAACCTAAACTCTGTTCCATATACTTTTCTCCTTGCCATTTGATATCCAGGCAACTGATAAATTTACTGAGGAAACCACCCTGGACATCAATAGGAATCTGATTTGCATTAGCATGCATGCATGCATTACCTTGGTGTACTGCAGATTACTGATGATGTCTTCTTCAGGTATTATCACTGTGGATTGATCGGTTATCAGGTGAGACCGAAGCATCTGATGAGCGAACCTTTAGGAAATGGACATAATCTTGGTAAAATGGCTCACCATTTTTGCAGTTATGAAGGAAAAGCTTTATGAAATTTCGTGGATCATGATCTGTAAGCTTTGACAGGTTCTAATTTGAAGCGGAAAGCAGCAGATCTCCTAGAAATTAGGAGGGAACGGCAGCTTGCGGGTGCTGGAGACACGTTCTTGGATGAGTTGGGGAACCCAGAAATTGGGGTCTGTGTTGGCCAGAAAAATTTCACTGGGAATGGACTAGATTTCTCATTTTCTGTTGCTTGTACATGACTCAATCCTGCTGACTGATGAATCTTGTGCAGGCTGTTTATATCGACCAAAACCAGTGGGGGGGACCTGATGCTGAAAGCATGATTGAAGAACATAGGAAGCTACGTACAAAGTGAGTTACTGTGTGACATGCTTCTTTTTCTGTTTCCACTTCAATTAAAGAAGCCAAACGCTTCCTATTTATTAGCTTGTTCAAATTTCGGTCTACCTTGTTATTTCACTCCGTGCATCCGACTGTTGATGTGTGGCCACCGTAATCATTTGAATGTTCTTCATTTCCTAGGTGCGTGGAGGTTGAAAAGAGTGAACAGGAACTCAGGGACAAGGTTCTTAACTGATCATATGATAAGCCACTTGACTGTATCAGATCTTGGACAGTTCTGTTGGGAGAATAAAGTTTAACCACTTCTGTTGTTGTGATTGCAGTTGGCTAAGCTTGGGATTGAACTAGAGAACACACAAAAAGAGTACGCCCAATTGTTAGCTAAATCGCGATTCCTGGAACGATCGAGCAAGAGAGGATGCAAATATTAAACTGAACATCGCGCTTCATAGATCAGAGGTTGCAATCCACGATACTGCCGGTTGTTGTGTCATTTGCTCGAGACCTGCCACTCTGGCCGAATTTTGTAATTAAGTAGGGTACAAGAAGTAAGCGTTGGTTTCATGACCTGACTCTCAAGGTAGGTAGCTGTACATGTCTCTGCTTTTGTACAGCAATGTGAGTCTGATTCTAGGCTAGTAATATCGCAACTATAACATGGATAGATATCCACCAGGAAGTACGAGCAAAATGCCTACCGATTCTGGTAGAGTTGCTGATAGAAGCAACTACTATACTCTTGCTTTTGATGGGTCAAAAAGCCATGTGAATGTGATCCCTGTTCATTTTGCCAAGTGTTTGGATAGTCAAAAATTAAATAAGATTAGCCCTCTTCCATGACCTAATTGTTCTACAGTAATATGGCCATATCGACTCCACAAAATCCAGGTACTTCTCCAACAACCAGTCTCTAAGCTCTCTTATCATTCTTTCAGATAGGTCCTTGCTGTCCTGATTTTTAATACTCACTGCCGGATCCCAAACATGAGCCTGTAAGTCCTGCTTGAGCTTACCATGAGCAACATACCCACAGGCTAATAGGTAGTATGGAGATAAACTCTTGAATACTTTGACCGTCTGATTGAAGGTAAACGTGTAGAGAGCCCACAACCCACGGAATAACTTGACGTACAAGGCAACAAGGAGAGGACCGAACACCCACAAAGGAGTCAACTCTCTGGATACTTCTCTCCCGTAGGTCGCATTTACACCCAAGTAAAGAGGAATGCTGCAAATGAAAGAAAACTGTGAGAGATGTAAACCCGTGTGTTTCACCAGCTTAAGACACATTGAATGCATTTATGAGACAACTTCCAGTGACAGGAATCCGCAGCTATTGCATATGACTACAGCGACTCCACATTTCTTACCACAGAAGGAACTCAGAAGGCAAACTACTGAAGAAAAAATATCCTAAAATGAAGAAAAGCTAAGGAAGCAGAAAAAGCATAATGCAGCTGTATATGATAAGGTATGCGTGTAACAAGCTTACAATATCATCAGCGGTAATTTTATCGATGAATCCAAACTCCAGAAGCGGGTCCACAATGCCTTAGAGAGCGGAATTTTCTCCCTCTCTTCGATCCTTGTTTCACTTTCAAACGTTTTGCTGGCACTATCATCTTCCACGAGAGGTTCTGGATAACGTGTAGGCAAAATCGATAACCATTTCCTAAACAATTTCTGAAAAGCAGGGGAACTAGCAACACCATTGGCTTCAGATTTATAGGAAACAGGGACATCATGCGCCTTTGGAGATCCCACGGTCTTCCTTTCTCCATCTCTTGGCACACAATGAGATAATTTCAGCAAGTTTGATGAAACCTTTGATCTATGAGATGTGGATGACCAATCATCATTCTGTGCAGCGCCTTTAAAGGACAATACCCGTACGCTTTTAGATACTGATAAAGAGGAAGGAGGCACCCGCGATCTACAAGACAAGCAACCTCAGCCCTTTTAGTACGATCAAATGAAATTCCAGAAGAATAATAACACAGGCACATCAATTAAATGGTTTTTTTTTTAAAGTACAAAGGGCTTCATACACTATCATGGAACAGAATCTATCAATCACAAACTATGATTTCCATACCTAGCTGAAGCATGTCGCTTAAGAGAGAAACAGCTATCCACCTTCCCAATTGCAACCACACAAAGTTTCAATCCGCAGTGCTTGAATGTAAAGTGCCTGCTCGGTAAAGGTCTCGACGGAAAGGACACACAAGAACCCTGCGAATACAAGACATAGCAACAGGATTCAGGGTCTTGCTGTAGAAGGTGAGAAGGAGAGCCACTTAGGGATGAAGATGTTGTTATTACCCGGAACTGATGGGTCACCAATGTCATTTTCTCAGGCAGCCCAAGTGCCCAACCATTTACTCAAAAAACACAAGCAGCCTCCACCTGACAAAATCTCAAAACAGGAAACCAATAAACTTCATCCTTACAAAAACAAAACCAACAATTCTTACCTAACGAAACACAAAAAAGGAAAATAAAAGGCAAGATCATGAAGCGGACGAAGCGCAAAAACAAATAAACAGCCTCCGGTATCGAGGCGGCAACAAAATCAAATCTTTAAACCCAGGTAAAAAAGACGGGTCTACTTTCTCTCTTTGGGTGAAAACGACAAATAAATAAATCTCGACAATTACCTGATGGGGGTCAGCAGCTTCCCAGAATTCCGGCGGTTGCCCAGGGGGTTTTGGGTTTTGATTGAGGGAAGAAAGATCTGGGTTGTGCTTCGGTGTGGATTGTGGACCAAGGAGGACAGATGGGAGAACTCAAATTCTTATTTTTGGATCGTTGGGTTCTTCGGGGTGGTCGGGTGCAGAGCAGAGAGGGGAAGGGGAAAGACCAAACTCTACAGGAACAAGAAAAAAAAAAGACTTGATGGGAGAGTGGGATGGATAATCATATATAATACATATACCAAATGACAGGTAATGAACAAATATGTAATGTTTTTCCGATCTGGTCCGTATGAAAAGAGGTGGAGACGTCCTCCCACTCCAGTTCGATTCGGCCGTCATCATCCTCGCAGGAGCAGATGAGCGTCGAATCGATGACTCTCCCTTCCGGTTAGAATAGAAAGATCCGATCTTTTCCTTACTTATGTTGTGTCATGGGACCAGAGTGCCCGTCTCCTTCCAAAGCTAAGACCTTTATCTCTAGATTCTCTCCCACCAATTCCAAGTCCAAGATCGCTGTTGCCTTGTCTATTATTTTCGTTCTTTCGTCGCTCGGTTTGGTCTATAGATGGAGGTCTTCTGGAAATAGGAGTGCTTGGAGTTACAGTTATGATCGTTACACTGTTGTTCTGGATTGTGGGAGCACTGGCACCCGTGTGAATGCGTACCAGTGGGCGCCTGCTATTCAATCCCAGGTCCCAGTTTTGGTCAATTCGTATCCTGGCACTTTGACCGGCATTGATGCGACTAGTTCGTGTGAGCGACAGTATCATTGTTTGCAGACTAGACCCGGGTTGGATAAGTTTGTTGGCAATTCTTCCGGGGTCAGGAAATCCGTAAAGCCATTGTTGAGGTTGGCGGAAAAGTGGATACCACAGGAACTCCATGGGGAGACCCCGGTTTTCGTACTAGGGACAGCAGGGCTTAGGAGATTGAGCAGCGCCGACTCTGTGCGTGTGTTGAGTGATGTGTGGGAGGTTGTGAAGGATACTGGGTTTTTGAGTAGGAGAAGCTGGATAAGGGTGTTGAGTGGGGAAGAGGAAGGGTACTATAGCTGGGTAGCACTGAACTTCAGGATGGGAAGGCTTAGTGATCTTCCTTCGAGAATCCCAACATTGGGAGTTATTGATTTAGGTGGCTCGTCATTGCAGGTCGCTGTTGAACTGAATGAATCGATGAGCAGGATGATCGAGAAAGGGTTGACTAGATTGAAATATGGCTCAGTTCAGTATCAGGTTTTGGCTTACTCGCTGCCAAGGTTGGGTTTACAGGACACGTTCGAGAGGTCGGTTTCCATGGTAATGGAGAATGACGTGAGGAATGAGAGTGCTGGCGGGAACAATATAGTCAGACATCCTTGTTTTGGTTTGGCATTCAAACAGAGACTCGCACTTTTTTATGATGGCCAGTGCAGAACAGGCATCTCTAATGGAACGTTCTTAAAAGTCAAAGATCTGGAAAACAAGAATCACGTACTTGTAACTGGATATGCAGATTGGCAAGAGTGCATACAGCTCGCAAGGGATGCTGCCACAATGCCCAACCAGTCTTTGCCAGAGACCACTGTACATAAAAAAGAGGAGGCTTCTCATAATGGTAAGTCGAGAATGGTGGCTCCATCATCCTATCCATTGCTGATGAGGACAATGGGTTTATATCAATCTGTGCTGTCCAGCTCTATTTATTTATAGATGATTAGAAACATTTTATTACCTCTGTTTTATTGCCGGGGTTAATTCTGCATATTATCCCATCTAACTAGCTCAACCCATGGCTCTGCTTGTAGGTAATCAAATACATAATTTGATGGCAATCGCTGCACCCAACGGAAGCTTCCATGCATTATCGGGATTTTTCGCTGTTTATAACCAGTTGAATCTAACACTGAGATGGAATTTAACCCAAGCATTAGACAGGGGGCGACAGATATGTTCAAGATCATGGAACACTAAATCCAAAATCCCAGGAAAGGGGGAGTTTTGCTTTCAAGTTCCTTACATAGCATCGCTAATCGACGAGGTATTACACCTCGGCAACAAAGAGATTGTCTTTGGTCCAGGCAATGTCTCTTGGACATTAGGTGCAGTTCTGGTGGAGCGATTGCTGGTTGGGACAAGTAGTGCAGAATCTATGGATTCAATCCCTTCTTACAAAAGTCTGGTGCTTGTCTTTGTTTTGCTATTGCTTTTTGGGCTTATCATATGTCAAAGTCAGATCAGGCTGCTGATGTCGCGCAACATAGGTGGTGCCCCTGCCACCACTGCAGTTTCACTAACTACTCGTCACCCAAAACGGCAGCCCATCTAGTCTGTGTGATTCAGCTTTTGTACAGATCTTGTTCTTGCTTTTTTCTACTTAACTATTACACCTCCTATTTAGTCATTCTTTTAGACAAGCTGTAGTTCCAACAGTCACCAGAGATTGCTGCAATGGAAGCTCCAATTTTGAATATGGATCAGTGAGATTGCTGCAATTTAGCATATGGCATTGGGAGAACATGGTCTCGCTCAAATCATTTTAACATAATGTAATCTATTCATGCCTTGTGAAGCATTTAGCTATGCAGAGCAACGTTACAACATTTGCTTCGCATAGGAAGGCTCGCTAGAAGAAAAGCAGATTACATTTAATTTCGCATTAATATTTACACAACTCCAGTTACGAGATCCATCCAAAGATTCAATACACGTTGGTTATGAACAGGCATTTTTTGGGATACATACACGCAGACAAATATCAGAAACCAAATATTCATTGCTAGTTGAACATGAAGCATCGTCAAATTGGTCAGACCATCCAGCCGTGGTTCATCAGTATGTAGCCATACCGCCAGAGCCAGACGCACAACCTTCTGATCCAGATGCATCCACATCCACCCAAACTTCATTAGTGCGGCCGATCAGCCGAAGTGGGGAGTCGTACTGCGCGATAGAATAAGCAAACTTGCTCTTGGAAGATGTAGAATTCGCCCAGGGAGACCTGCTCAGGCTCAACGCCAGCTGCTCCATCTCTTTCGTGATGCTGCCCTCCCTAGCGACGCCAGAGAACTTCCTGACAGCGACACATCGGCTACTCCAAGCATCGGATCGGAGGTGGAGCTCAGTGAGGGGGACTGGAGGACTCGCCTGAAACTTCGCCGGCAAGTAGAAGAAGACGGTGTATGGGGACGAGTGGAAAGGTTCAGCACCGGGAACTACGCTGGTGAGGACGGGAAACGTCATGGGGATCCTAGAGTTGTTGAGGTTGGCACCTTGGATGTACTGGAATAATCTACAAAAGCGCCAACAAAAGCAGGCACCAATCTGAGATAATGAAGGTGGACGAGGAAATCAACAATCTAAAGCATCGATGACCTAAACAAAACAACCCGAATCAACTCAATTGGTAGCTCGAACACACGAATATTTCCGATCACATGCACTGAAATCACGAGGGGAAACCTGTGGAAACCGAGGTAGGTAGCCTCCCTGAAGGTTATGCCGTCGACGGAAGAAGACATCCAGGTGGACTCCCCGTAGAGCCTGACCTCGAAATCAGGCTCCGAGTGGACAACCTCGTACTCCGGGGACTCCGTCGCGTGTACCACCGCCGCGAGACAAAGCAAAACAAGGCCGGCCACGGACGACGACATCACTGCCTTCTTCTCCATATCCCCCCCCCCCCCCCTCAGTTGCGTGCGGGCGTGCTGTTTGGGACGAAGAACCGAGGAGGAGAACGGAGACAAGTACGATGATCATAAGGAGGATCGAATTCTCATCTTTGTCCCCGAACACGTCGTCTTATGTCTCCTGCATCTCCGTGTCAAACATGTCATTTCCTTTGTCCTCCACGACCCAATTACTGTATTTTTTTTTCTTTTTAATTCCATTTTTGGGGGAGTCCAAAATTGTCCTGAAAATTGGGCTGGGCTTAAGTTACATACAGTGGGCCTATTTACGGGCCTGGCTCAGCATCGATTCAAGGCCTTTTACTAATTCCATCCTCCATCACGGACACTTGGGCTCCGAGGTTTAGTTTTGATTTGATTTAAAAACAGATGAGATAGGGGGAGGGGGTGGAACGACACAAGATTATATGATGATAAAAAAAAAAAGTAACCGTGGCCTCCACTCTCAGGGTGGGGAAATTATTTTGTTTTTTCAGGGAAAAAGTGTGACAGGGGGGGGGGGGGGATGCTTTTCCTTAGTATTTTTGAATCAAAGGGATGAAATATGTAAACATTTTTGCCTACTGCTGCTACTACTACTACTACTACACATATTGGGATGGCATGGCAGCCTTTGTATATTCTCTCTCCTTTTTCTTTAGTCTCCAAAAAAGGGGCCCCCATCCATACCTTTTGATGCTCCTTTTTTGCTAAATTATATTTGAACGTAGAACTTTGACCAAGTCCCCAAAGCATGGTTAATATGGGATTTGGGTATATTAACTGTGCTTAGTGGAAGTCCACATCACCATTTTTATCACCTCCTTTTTGAGGACCGGGACTCACTCATCATGTAAAAATGATTGAAGGAGGAGCACGTGATGCGCAGATGGTAGACTCCGAGGCATCATCATCATCATCATCATTAGAAGGAGGGGAATTTCTAAGCTTGAGATGTCAGAAAAGGGGAATGATTATTTGCCCATCTTTAGAGAAATGGTGCATGGCGTCCATCCTCGACTTATTACTACATTGAAGTAAAAGGACTTTATGATTGCTCCAACATTTTTCTTTTGGCAAATTATCGATATTTAGCCCCAACTATTGGCCAACTTTACGTTTTGTCATATCGTTTAAAAATTTTTTAATTTGGCCTTATTTTAATTTTACTTTTCGATTTGGCCTTATTCGTAACGGACGTTAGGAGGAGCCGACGTGTCACTAACGTCCCTTTTTCTCTTCCTATGTGGATTCTAATATAATATTTTTTTACCTACGTGGATAATAATTAATAAAATAAACATTTTTTTTACCCCAGACCACAAGGGGACGTCTCCCCCTCTTCCACTCCCTCCTCCCCCACCGTTCCCCCTCTGCCTCTTTCTTGTGGCTGACCACCAACATGTGCGCATAATCCGTCGGATGGTTCTTCCTTTACCATCCCGGGAAGAAAGATGAAAGAGGGACGATGGAAGGGGGGAGGGAGACGAAAGGTAGGGACGAGGGGGATTCGGATAGGGGGAGCGAGAGAAACGAGGGGATTGGAGATTTCGAGGGGGGAAGAGGGGGAGGGAATTCCCAAAGAGGGAGGGAGGGAGAAGAGGGGGAAGGGATTCGCAGAGGGGGAGGGAGGGAGAAGAGGGGGAAGGGGCGAGGGGAGGGGGAGGAGCGGGTGCAGGGGGGGGTCGGGGTCGGGGGAGGGGCGAGGAGTGGGCGCGGGGGCGAGGGGGAGGGGGAGGGGGGCCCGTGGGTGTGGGAGCAGGGGGGAGGGGGCGGGAGTGGGTGTGGAGGAGGGGGAGGGGGAGGGAGTGGGTGTGGTGGCATGGGGAGGGGGAGGGAGTGGGTGTGGTGGCATGGGGAGGGGGAGGGAGTGGGTGCGGAGAAAACGAAGACGACGGGAAGGTTATAGACCATGTAGGCATAATTTATACATGGCAGAAGACTACGTAGACATAATATTACAGACGTTAGTGACACGTCGGCTCCTCCTAACGTCCGTTACGAATAAGGCCAAATCGAAAAGTAAAATTGAAATAAGGCCAAATTAAAAAATTTTTAAACGACATGACAAAACGTAAAGTTGGCCAATAGTTGAGGCTAAATATCGATAATTTGCATTTTTCTTTTTACCTCATTGTTTGAGCCCCCCACCAGATTACAATCGAGTGAAAGAAGACTGACATTCTTTGTTGACAAAGATTTGACTCGGCTGAGGAATTTCTCAGAAGAAGACACACACTTGTTCTGTAAACTAATGATATTTTTTCTGGGATAAATGCTGAGAAAATAACTCAGCTTTCCCAAATCAATCCAGAGTCATTTCCCATCTTTCTTTTGATTAAGGAAAAAGCTCTTCCCTAACTTTTTTATTTTATTTTATTTTCGAAAATGGAGTTTTGGGTTGCCCTCGAGAGTTGTGTAAAGTGAAAAGGGACACAAAATGGAGACTGAGACACATGCTGTGCCGTGCCTCGCCTCCCTCCTCACAAATATTTTTAGTTTTGGCTTTGGGCGGGGGGGACCCATTCAGAGTTCCAGGACATCTTCCTTTCTCCCTCCCTGTGATTCCTCTTTGCTGAAGTTTCTTATGAGTCAGACCCAATGCCCAGAATCTCACTCCCCCACCCCCCCCCCCATTTCCATTTCTGTGTTGGAAATGATGCCCGTTATTAACTTAATCACCCCCTTCCTTTATACCAGAACACACTTACTTCTCCCCTTGTCCCTTTGACTTGTTCCGGGTAAATAATACAACAGGACAACACCAACCAACCCATCAGATAGATGCTTACAAACGCAAATATCACAATAAACAACCACCTCGGCGGCGGCAGCAGCAGCAGCAGAGCCAACCCCCCCTCCTCCACCACCACCCCAACCCCAACATTCCTCACAAATGGCGTTTTCTGCTTCTGGGTCTTATTCAATGGTTTCCTCCCTTGTTGTTTTCCTCTTGGTTGCTTCTCTCCTCGTCCCTGTCCCTGTCCCCGCCCTCCCCAATCTCACTGATCCTTCCCCCCAGAATCAAACACTAGTCAACAGCAACAGCAGCAGCAGCAGCAGTCAGTCTCTCCTCCATCCAAGAGAACGCATACAGAAGCTCAAGGCATACCTCAAGCAGATAAACAAACCTCCTGTCAAGACCATTCAGGCAAACTCCCACTTCCACCCATGTCATCCCTTTTTGGTCGTTTTGATTTGTTCCCATTTCACTCATCCCCTGGTGCTTTTCGTTTTCAACAGAGTAGTGATGGAGATGTCATAGACTGCATTGCCACTCATCTTCAGCCGGCTTTTGACCACCCTCAGCTCAAGGGACAAAGGCCAATGGTGATCCCCAGTGAACTCCCCCCCCCCCCCCCCCCCCCCCCTTTCTTTCTCACGGTTCCTCTTGTGACTTATTTCAATGGGATATTCACAGGATCCCCCAGAGAGGCCAAAAGGAAGCCAGCCCATTGATACCGTGACAGACATATATCAGACATGGGCAGACAATGGAGATTCATGCCCTGAAGGAACCATTCCCATCAGGAGGACCACCCAAAAGGACATCCTCAGAGCAAGCTCTTTTCAAAGGTTTGGGAAGAAGGCCAACAGGTTCGTCAGAAGGGACGCCACCGGCAGCAGCCACGAGGTTGTCCCCTAAATTTCCCATTCCCCGGAATTCTATGACGGGACAGCGCATGTGCTTAACGTTTTTCTCCACATCTTGACAGCATGCGGTGGTGTTCGTGAATGGGGAGCAATACTATGGAGCAAATGCAAACATCAATGTTTGGTCGCCTGCTGTCACCAATCAATTCGAGTTCAGCCTATCTCAAGTCTGGGTCATCTCCGGTTCCTTCGGCAATGACCTCAACACAATTGAGGCCGGGTGGCAGGCAAGTCCAATAGGAAACAGTAAAGCAACTCTTATTGTCATGAAATCCCACATTCAAGTAACTCCCGAAACTCGTACCATTGCATCGGCACGAGATGTCAACGATTCCTCTTCTTTTCCATTTCCAGGTCAGCCCAGAACTATATGGAGACAACTACCCGAGGTTCTTCACGTATTGGACAGTAAGCGCCCATGGCTGTTCTGACCCTTTCCTCATATCCTTAAGATCCAGTGAATAATTAGGAAGGCTACATAATCACAGACTGATGCATACCAAGCGACTGGATGCTACAACCTCCTCTGCTCTGGCTTTGTTCAGACAAACAGCAAGATTGCCATTGGGGCAGCAATATCACCAGGGTCGGCATACGATGGCAACCAATACGACATCGGCGTAACTGTCTGGAAGGTAAGGCTGGCTGGCTGGCTGACTTTCTTTAGTCAAATGCTAGATAGATCCTATATAATATATTTGTCCTCCTAACCTTTATAATGGAGACGACACACCCAGATTCAAGCATAATTATAATCTGCCAACTAACTCCTCTGAATCAGCAGTCAGAAGTCCTCGGAGAAAGTAATAACATAGTATAGAAAAAT
The DNA here is from genome assembly GCA_023653495.1 of Melastoma candidum. NCBI lineage: Eukaryota > Viridiplantae > Streptophyta > Magnoliopsida > Myrtales > Melastomataceae > Melastoma > Melastoma candidum. The sequence goes on from CM042887.1 coordinate 327,685, forward strand.
AAAAATGACAGTAGTCAAACAGGCAGAAGGGGATCGTTGGTTAGATTGGTGACCAGCACCTTCTGCCCTTTGTTTTCTACTTAATTGTTGACAAGAAGAGGCGATCCCTCTACCACAAATCGACTGTTAGTCTGACTAATAAAATGGGAGATTCTCACTGTCAACTACGAGGGACAACCATAGATTTATAACATGCAGCAAATCAGATCAAGATATTTGACTACTGACACAGACTTTCGTCGCCTCGGCTGTTGACAGGATCCTAAGCATGGGAACTGGTGGTTAGAGTATGGCTCGGGGCTGCTGGTTGGGTATTGGCCGGCGTTCCTGTTCAGTCACCTAAGGAGCCACGCTGATATGGTACAGTTTGGAGGAGAGATTGTAAACTCTAGATCCTCAGGCCACCACACGTCGACGCAGATGGGTAGCGGCCGTTTCGCGGACGAGGGATTCAAGAAGGCGTCCTATTTCAGGAACCTACAGGTCGTTGACTGGGACAACAGCTTGCTCCCACCATCGAACCTCAATATTTTAGCAGACAATCCAAACTGTTACAACATAAGACAGGGGAAGAACAACGTCTGGGGAACCTACTTCTACTATGGAGGCCCTGGAAGAAACGTAAGATGTCCATAAACAGAGTGAAAGCATGTAAAATGTAAGAATCTCGAGTACTAATGATACAGGCTTGTTTCTTTTCTATATCTTGTTTTTGAGGTCTGATTTCCTTTTAGTTCAGAGAAGCATGCATTAGGAGGTGAAAAAGGAGATGTCAGAAAAAAAAATAGTAAGTGGAAGGCCAAGCCGAGCCAATATCAAGATGAGCTGAGCTGCCAGTCTATGAGGTTGATGGGTTAGGCCCGGTCCATCCATTCTTAGAACTCGGGTATGTCGGATTCGTTGAATTATATGCAGGCCCAGACCAATCACAGTTTGTTTGTCCTGACGCTGTCTTGACATGAACAAGAACAACCCGGTGGAAAGGAAGGATGGCACGCCTTGAGCTGAGTTTGAGGGGGACCAGACCAATTCGCTCCTTTTCTTCTCCGCGTGCAAGTTGGGACTTTTAGGAGAGGACCATCTCTGGTTTACTACCTCTTTCATGTTCTTCTCGTGCATGCCAGTCCGAATAGTAAGAGAACAGCGAGCAAATTCAAAAGTCCAGCTGACAAACATCACGGGCTGATTGTGATAACGAGGTTCTCTCGTTATCCTAGAAGAAAAATTAAGACAAGGATTCTTAATCCAACGTGTGTGAAATGGGAAAAGATGGCCACGGACTGAACTGTCAATGGAATTTACAGAGAAGTGGATAATTGGACGTGGTCCACTCCATGGAGGAGTGATTCTGCCTGGGAAGAAGAACAACCAAGGAACAGATGAAAGAATGAAGGCCTAAACTAAAACGGGTTGACATCATCATCAATGATGATCAACAGTGGCCGATATTGTGGACCATCCCTCTCATCTCCTTCTGAATTGGGAGGAATTTCACCGGTCTCGTCACTATCAACATAATCAATGACTTGATATGATTTGCCATCCATATCCATAATCCATTAACAATACCCGAGGAAGTTTCAAAACAAATTAGGAAAAAAAGAAAGAAGGAATTTTGCCCCACCTTTGTGCAGGTCCACCTGGACTGGACCACTAAATTGTGTAAAGAAAGCTCAACTCGCTATAAATAAAGCAACAATGACCAGCCAGTCCGATGCACAAAACAAGTGGAAAAATTGGGTTATTATCTCTTCTGGTTTCTGGCCAAAAGGTAGATTTGACCAAATCACATAACAAGTGAAACAAAATAATCAAGTACTTGGACCAACGTCAACAGTCAAACCACAGTTATGTTTGCTTTTCGGGTTTTTTTTTTAACTGGGGGAAGATGTTTTTAGCAGTAACGAGTTTTGTTTCAAAATATCTTCTATTCGAAAAATATTTTTTATTTACTATTTAAATTTTTAAAATTGTCTAGACTTAATTTATAAAAAAATCGCACTTTAATCATTCGAATTCGTTTTACTACAATTAAATACTTAAAAAATTTTTAAGTGTTACAACGAAGGAGACAGAGTTCGAATTTCCTGCGTTAAGGTTTATCAAATTATATTAAAAAAATCAATTTGGTGCACTCATGAGTGCTGTGGGGGAAGGAATGTGTGATTAAGAAATGATTATATCATCGAATTCCTTTTCTTTTGTTCTGGTTTTCCAACTCTGAAAGTCAAACCTCGTATATGCATGCGTTGTGTAATGAAATTACGTTTAGAGAACTTTGGACAGAAGGGAAGAAGCATCACAATCACTGCCCATGAGGGGGAGGCCACAAGCCACAGGGAAGTCCCCACAAAAGCAAAGAAAAACTAAAGAAAAGGAGAGAATTCCCGTTTAGGAACGGAGTTGGGAATGTGGTTGTCCGAACATGGAGATGAAACTATCGGGAATCCCCCCATCCACACGACTACTACTAATGTTAACATTCACATTAAGAGTGATGGTTGGAGGAAGTAATGATGATGGTGAAGTGATGGGTGAGTGATGGACATTTGGTCACCCCCACTCCCCAACTTGGGAAGGTGAGTTCGGGGATGATTTGGACCCAAGGCCAAACCCACGACCCATAAATAAAAATTCAAACTTTTTTTTTTTTGTCAAATCATATCAATGCTTTTGGATTTTATTGTTTCTGCTCCGAAGTGACGATTCAATATTCCCCGTTTCTGCTTTACCCCAGTTCATTAAATTCACTGATTCTTTCCCTCTCCTCCTGCGAAGTATGGAATTCTCCTACCCTCTCCGCGCACTGCGAGGTTAAGTAATGTGTCTTGGGAAGTGGGATTTTTGTTGTCGTTGTCGTCGTTGGTCGTGTCGTGTTTCGTCGCCTTCTTCTTCTTCGGGGTCGTGTCAGTTGTCGTCAGATTTTTTCTCTTTTGCTTCGCCTTTTCAGAGCGACGACACGTGACAAACACCAGCACCCTCGTGTCCGAAGAAACCAAGGAGAAAAAGAGGGGGTGGGTTTTCTCGTTTTGCTTTGTTTCTGGGTTGGAGACTCGAAGGCGTTTGGCGTTGGTTTTTGGATTTCCTTTTTTTGTGGCGTCCTCGTGAGTTTAATTCATTCCTTCTGTTCTGGTTGTTTTGCATGGCTTTCGCTTGTGGTTGGGGGTTGTTCTGGTATGATTCAAATTTAGGATGATGAGGACACGACAAGTTTTGGATTTTTCCTGTTCTAGTTTAATTTTAATTGTTTTGGATGCTTCTGCTTCGATGGGGTTCGGACTGAAGAAGCTTGAGGATGAATTGATTGTTAAATTAGCACATGTGGGTCCTTGACTGCTTGTTTGACCTGTTCTTAAGTCCAAATTGTTGACCCCCTTTGTCCCTTCTGTCGAGAAAGAAATGTGGGCGTATTCTGGAATTTGGTGATCTCAGAAGTTGTCGTTCGAATGATCCCTTTCCTTGATGGCACTTCTTTTTCCCGGTTTTTTAAATTTCTGTCTGTCTTGGGGCGGGTTCTTGTGATGAGGATGGGAGGACTGAAACTGTTGTTGAGTAACCAACCACCCATGGTGATGCTTCTTCATGAGAGATGGATTGTGGGATGGGGATTCTGGGTTGGTACCAGAAATCAAAGTAGCATGTGTCGTATGGATGTTCTCTGTTTCATTGAGAAGTCGGAACCTCCTGCTTGATGTTGCCATCGCAGTTGGTTTTCCTTTTGTTTCCTTCTTTCACTCATATAAGGGATTTTCTTTCCTGAACATTTAGCTTTCCAGTTCCATGGCTGCTGCTCTGAGGACACTGTTTTCGACAAGGCACATGCTGATGCTTTCTCTTGCTCTCAACTTAAGCTTAATGCTAAAGATGATTGAGGAGAAGAGCAGCCCTGCTGAAAGTTTGATTATTATGGAGAAACTGCAACCGAAACTTATAGCAGAGGTCTCTCCCAGTGAGTCTACACAGCAGGGACGCTTTGAGGCTCCTCAGCCTCACTTTTCAGCACAGGAAACAGGAGATACGCCAGATGATGAAGACAGCATCGTTAATCTGGACCAGTAAGTTTGCCCTTGTGCTGTCATCTTGCTTGTATCAGGGGTTTTGATGTTACAATTAATCCTTGTCTTTTGGAGTTTCTGTACAAACTTATCTATTCAGAAATTCTCCCCACGTCTTTTCTTCAATGATGAAAGCAGAATGATGTTTGCTTCAAGTTTTTTTATGAAGCTTTGCTGCGGCCTGTTCGAGTAGAGCTGTTTTTGATGGGTCGGTTTTGCTCTATGCTGCCCTGCCATGTAAATATTCATTATAGAGGGAAAGTGAACTGGCACATGCGGGACTATTAGCATCTTAATTTTCTTCGGACAATAAATCACATAAAAAGATCTGAAAGATACGACTTTCTCTATTCCTTCGTCGAGAGCAATGAAGGTTTTTATGCTTAGACTACTTTCCATGGCCATTTTGAATGGGGTGATTTGTGGAATAGCATCGTCATATCAAATTTCTAAAATCTGTCAGCCAGTATATTGTCAGAAGTGTTAGCCAGCTTCTTTTTTATCTGTTGTTTTGTCTCCGTTCTATGATTTACTGGATAGAACCTAAATTAAGCGCCTCCTTATCGATCTTGTGGATCCTTAAGAGAGGGTTGCATGTAGATCAGAAACAGAAGTATGATATATTTCGATGTTACGTCATAAAGATATAACTGTGATTGAACAAGTTCATTATTTTCCCTTTGAATCCTCTGCTGAGTGAGAATGCTGGCAGTTGCTGGAATTCGTGGTTCATTGATTGCAATTGGAGCTTAATACTTCTTTAATCATAACACATCCATATTTTTGGGCAGTGGCGATCCGACAATGTACGAGAACTATTGGCAACAAATGGGGGACAGAACTACAGTGGTGATACCAGGGTGGCAGTTTACCAGTTATTTCTCTGTTGCCAGTAACCTCTGCTGGTTTCTGGAACCAGAACTTGCCAATGAGATCATCAGATTACACGGAGTTGTGGGAAATGCGATCACGGATGGTCGTCATATTGTTGTTGGAACTGGTTCATCACAGTTGTATCAGGCAGCATTATATGCGTACACCTCAAGTGGAGCCTCTGAGCCTGTGACTGTGGTTTCTGCAGCTCCTTACTATTCTGTAAGTCCTGGAATCAATGGATTAAACTCTTAAAGAAAAAAAAATATTAGTAAGATGTATAAAACATGTGGATGAGTGAGCTAGTCTTGTTTCTTCTCTTATAAATAATTATAGTGGTGATTATTACAACAGAACTGATGATTATAGCGTGAAAGGTGAAGATGCTATGTTATATTGGAGGATTGGCATGCCCTTCGTCGATGTTTTCTATAGTTTTGTTTGTTTAACAAACGGTTGAATATCTGCAGTCCTATCCTACAGCAACCGACTGTGTCAAGTCCAGCCTGTTCAGATGGGGTGGCGATGCGCGTGTCTACGATGGAAAGGGCCCCTATATCGAGCTGGTTACTTCACCAAACAATCCAGATGGATTCGTTCGGGATTCAGTTGTGAATCGAAGTGGAGGAATATTGATTCATGACCTTGCTTACTACTGGCCACACTACACGCCCATAACATCCCCGGCAAATCATGAGCTAACATTGTTCACAGTTTCAAAGACAACTGGCCATGCTGGTTCTCGTATTGGGTATGTAATGCTGAACGGATACTTTTCGAGTCTACATTTCATCTAGCCTTTTTGTGACGTGCATGATTTATGCATATACCCAAGTTTCTTATTATCTTCTATGTGCACTGTTACTGTTTTCGACAATATTATTATTTCCGAATTGATTGGTTAAATGTTGTATGGTGGAGTTTCTTTCCCTGGATTGGCTCATTTATTTGGCTTGGTTATTATCTCTATGCTTTACATCACTGCTTTCATATTCTCTGCAGTTGGGCTTTGGTTAAGGATCCATTGATAGCCAAGAAAATGGTGAAGTACATTGAGGTCAGCACGATAGGCGTGTCCAAGGACTCGCAGGTTCGAGCTGCAAAGGTGTTGAAAGTGGTTTCCGATGGCTGTGAAGGAGCAGGTGGATCGGACAAGGTCGAATGCTTATTCCGCTACAGCCACAGTCAGATGACGAGGCGGTGGATGCAGCTAAGAGAGGCCGTGAAGGAAAGCGGGGTTTTCAGCCTGCCAGAATTTTCTCCAAGGCACTGCAACTTCTTGGAGCAATCCTTCGGGTCTCTTCCAGGTACAGAAAGTTCCGATCCTTCGACCTCGTCGCAGCACTTGCTGTTATATAACCTCTAACTAACATGCTCGAGGTGGGTAATTCAGCCTTTGCTTGGTTGAAGTGCGAAGACGGTATAGAAGATTGCGAGAGCTTCCTCCGGAGGTTCAAGATAGTGACAAGGGGCGGGAGGCATTTCGGGGTTGGGCCTTCTTATGTTAGAGTGAGCATGTTGGACAGAGACAGAACGTTTAATCTTTTTGTGAGAAGGCTATCAAAGATCCATCGATAGCCCCTCTCCCTGGTTTCCGCAATCAAGTCCGGCTTCCCCTGTTGCAATTCCGTATAGATATAAGAGATATTTGGTCTTTAGTGCATTGAGATTCTGAGCTGTTCCACTCTCTTCTTCGAGTGGGCCAGCAATCCTCCCGGAATTTTGTTCTGTCGTGAAACTAAGCAACACTCGATTCAATCCAAACATTTCCATGGGCACATGAAGGAAAGGACATGGAACATCCAGTTCAGATCTTGCCGGTGTTCTACGATTGGCGGTGTCCCGGTGAAGTCACTGTCGTGTGATAAGGAGGAGGCCAGGAGGACTTTGTGTGATGCTTTGTCGGCAGCCAAGGAGAATTAGAAAGAAATAGTGACTGTTAAAAGACAGAAAAAAATGGATGATGTTAATTAAAGTTGTGGTGGGAGATCAAAGAAAGAAGAAATATCTAATGAGTATGGTATAAGCCAACGAGAAATACAGATATAAAGGGGTGGTTGTGTTTTATAAGTTTGTAAAATATTTTGAAAGTCTAATGTTAAGAATTTAATGTTATAAATATCGAATTTATTTATAAAAAACAAGGAAAATTACTATTTAAAATAAAAACATCTTGATATTAATAAAAGAATATGAATTTAATCTAATATTCTACGTAATATTTTAGAAGGTAACATCGTTAAGTAACAAAACCCTGTCTTTTGCGTGCGGCATTCACTGTGGTTTGGAGATTGGAGTGGACCTTGTCTGAAGATAAAGAAGTGTTTAGTTCATGTTCTGGATGTATCTTCTTCTGACAATAAAAAAATAAAAAGTTAAGAAAGGAGGGGGGGGGGGGGCAATTGTTTTCTGACATACAAAAGTCTCATTTGTTTTTGATAGTTTTTTCTTCTTATTCTTTATCATACTAGTGCTCCCGGTAGTTGGAGTTGGAGGACAGACGTAGATGCTTTGGACACATCCGACGATTTTAGCAAGTAAGGGGAAAATAACTTTTTTATTTTGTTTTTCTTTTTGGGTTGTTGGGATTGGGGAGGTTTTTGGGTGGAGGGAGATGACTCAGCTTCTGCACATAAAGCCAATATCACGCTCATACATCATCATCATTCATCGTTATCTGCCTCTGGGAACACCCCCAATCTCCCCATGATGAAAGACTGAAAAGGACAGCAAAAAGACACCCAATTATCGTACAAACACAGTAATATATAGGGAGGGACCCATGTAATGGAGAGATGACAAAGCTTTTTGCCTTTTCAGTTTTTTAATTGGATTCGGCTTCACTTTTACTTCTTCACATCATCCCCAGCTAACCATCAATCAAGAAAACAATGATGGAATGGGCAAAATGACAGTGGACTCCACCCTCTCTTATGATAAGCAACTTTGGCCCTCCATGACTTTTTTACAGTCGCCTGTTCTTCTCATCCTCCAGCCCCCCTCCCCCTACCGCTTATAATAAAGCAAATGCCCATCAACACCAATGATTTGGTGATACGTTGGGTTTTTACTCTGGTTCGGTTTCTGTCTATCATCTTCATCTTCCTCTTCCTCTGGTCGAAGGATGATAGTCGACGGGGTGGCTAAAGTCAAAGGTTTACGATTGTAGTTCAAACTCACGATCGACTAGAGGCTCGAAGGCAAGCTTGGGTGGGGGAGCATGGTCGGACGGACAAAGGGCAGTTCCCTCTTTTAGTAGTTGTAACTAGTCAGTCCCCTTAGAAGAATTGAATTGGACACGTGTTGTAACAGTAATATATATATATATCATCTCCTTGTTTGTTTATGTTTCTGATTTGTAACTTAAAAAATGAATTAGGTTTTGTCCAAGAGGGAGAGAAAGAGACACGAGGGTCCTCTCCTTAACTCTGCTTATCTCCTCCATTGGTGGTCGGTCCAACTTTCTGATAAGCCCTCTCACATTTAATTGGTAATATTCCACTCCCACCCTGTTATACTACTAGTCGTCTTCCGTGGTCGACTCGACTCATAATCAAATCCCAAAAAATATAAATATATAAAACAAAAATTTATCTTCTCTCTATCTTTAACACGACCGCCTCCTCACCAGTCCCCACCCACCTAATTCTCTCTTTTTAATTAATTACCAATGCCAATTGGAAAAAAACAAAACAAATCTCACGTGTGTGTCTCTGTGTATCTTTTCTACGTATCAAAATCCCGGATTTTGTTGTACATACACGACATGATACGACCCGATACTCTCATCAACTCACATAATAAACCAAGGTGGGAACTCCTCCTCCTCCTTACCAATCAATCAATCGATCGCATCCTTCTTTTTTAACCTTCTCCCACGCTGCCGCCCTTCCCTGTCCCCCCGCCCTTGACTTCTCCTTCTTCCTTTCGTTTCCTTTTTGGCGGGTGGGTCGGTCGCTGTATGTCAGTAGACTTCTGCTATCTCTATCACAGTCACGGCTCTGGGTGTTGTGATATCATCGTTAACCCTTCGCAATGGTCCCAGCTTCGCAAAAAACAACGCTACCCTCCTCCTCCTCCTCCTCCTCCTGCTGCCTCCGGGACGGACCCCGTGTCAACTCCTCTCCCCCCATGTCCTCCCCACCCCCTCCTTCCTCCTCCTCCCCTGCTCCTCCTCCCCAGGCCAAAGGTTTAGGCTGGGTTGGAGTGTCTGACTCTCGTGACGATCGGCCGCTTCCCCCCAAGGACTCCCTTCCTGAACCTCCCGGAAAAGGTTGCTTCTCACATTCCCCCCCGCTTCCGTCTTTTCTAGCCTACTACCCTTGTAGCCTGTCGCCGATCGTGGTCTCCTTCTTCTTCTTTCGTGTACTACAGCACCTGGTTGATTTTTTTTTATGGCATGCGGCTCCGGTTATATCCTGCTTCCGGGGGCGTTTTTGCGTTTTTGTTCCGTTTCTAGTCCGTCGAGGATGGATAGCCCTGGAACTTGTGCCGGCTCTTTTGTGGAGTGTCCTTCTTTCTTGGACTCGTTTTCTATTTTTGAGTTTTGCTTTCTGGGTCGGGCTGCAGAGTGGTGTTCGGCTCTGCTAATCCTTAGTCTCTCATTAGATTCTTTCTAATTGCTACTGGCGGTCTCCTACGTCGAGTAGGCACTGTTCTTAGTTGTGGCCTGAAGAATTCCGACGGCTCGAGAGAAAGTTTCTTAATTTTTTTTTGTTTTCTTCTTTTCTCGATTTTCCAGGTTCGGGTGCCCCTGTCCTGACTAGGGCTCAGTCTAGTCATCCACTGGATCCATTGTCTGCAGCAGAAATATCAGTGGCTGTGGCGACTGTCCGAGCTGCGGGGTCCACTCCTGAGGTATGTATGTGTATGATTCATGCAGTTTCTGTTTCCCACGATTGCTCATAATGCATTCATGCGCTTGATATCATCATCACTGATGGTTTCTTTTTTTATTGTTTTGCATTGCTTGAATTGTGCAGATCAGGGACAGCATGCGATTTATTGAGGTGGTTCTGCTTGAGCCGGGGAAGCAGGTTGTTGCACTGGCGGATGCCTATTTCTTCCCACCTTTCCAGCCTTCCTTACTCCCGAGAACTAAGGGTGGACCTGTTATTCCAACCAGGCTCCCTCCAAGGCGTGCCAGGCTCATTGTTTACAACAAGAAGTCCAACGAAACCAGCATTTGGATTGTGGAGCTGTCAGAAGTGCATGCTCTAACTAGAGGAGGGCATCACAGGGGAAAGGTTATATCATCCAAAGTGGTTCCGGATGTTCAGCCTCCGATGGTATGTGCCCTACTGTTGAGAATTATATTTGAGATTTGTCGTATGGAGTAACAACTTCAGATGGGGTTTGTTGTTTGTACCTTGTGAGTCTTATGTTTTTCTCATACTTTACTCATCTCCAATTATTTTTTGCAATGGTCTTTCTGTAATTTAACTTGGATTGATTTGATACTCAAGGATGCTTCGGAGTACGCGGAGTGTGAAGCTGTTGTTAAGGATTTTGTTCCCTTTATAGAAGCTATGAAGAAGAGGGGTATCGAGGACATGGAACTTGTGATGGTTGATCCCTGGTGGGTCAGCATGTTTCTTTCCCCCAACCACCTTTTTTGACTTGCTCGCCTAAACTCCCATCATCTCATCTGTCGTTCTGCGTTGGTACCCTGCAGGTGTGTTGGTTACTACAGCAATGCCGACTCCCCGAGCCGACGCCTTGCTAAGCCCCTCATATTCTGCAGAACTGAGAGTGACTGCCCCATGGAAAATGGTTATGCACGTCCAGTTGAGGGGATACACATTGTGGTTGATATGCAAAATATGGAAGTTATTGAGTTTGAGGATCGAAAATTAGTTCCCTTGCCTCCGGCTGATCCGCTTAGGAACTATACTTCTGGTGAAACCAGAGGTGGTGTGGACCGCAGCGATGTGAAGCCCTTGCAAATTGTTCAGCCTGAAGGTCCCAGTTTTCGTGTTAATGGGAACTATGTTGAGTGGCAGAAGGTATTTCTTTTCCTACTGCCATTGACGATTGTCTGCATCCACTTGGAATGATGGCATTGTGAGTTTGAATCTTATTTCATGGCTGTTTGCAGTGGAATTTTCGAATTGGTTTCACACCAAGAGAGGGTCTTGTTATTCGTTCAGTTGCATATGTCGATGGTAATCGTGGACGAAGACCTGTGGCTCACAGGCTGAGCTTTGTGGAGATGGTAGTGCCTTATGGAGATCCGAATGAGCCACATTACAGGAAAAATGCTTTTGATGCTGGGGAGGATGGTCTTGGAAAGAATGCACATTCTCTGAAAAAAGTATCTTTTTGGCTGATGAAGCATCCTTACTCCAGTATTGAGTATTCATTATTGCCCTAACTTATCTTTTTCTTTATCTGTTGATTCAACAACGTTTCCTCAGGGATGTGATTGTCTAGGATACATAAAGTACTTTGATGCCCATTTCACAAATTTCACTGGAGGGGTCGAAACAATAGAAAACTGTGTCTGTCTGCATGAAGAGGATCATGGAATATTATGGAAGCATCAAGACTGGAGAACTGGCTTGGCAGAAGTTAGGAGGTCTAGAAGACTAACAGTGTCTTTTATTTGTACCGTAGCCAATTATGAGTACGGGTTCTTTTGGCATTTTTACCAGGTAAATCCCTTGTTTTTTTATTTTTAGACATGGGGTTCAGCAAGCATTATTGTTTTACGGTTCCACCGTCATAATTGGCGATCACGGCTAGATATTGTTCAGAAATTTTTACTTGCTGGAATATGAGGGCAACATGAAGCTTCCGACTTTTGTACAGGATGGCAAAATCGAAGCTGAAGTTAAACTCACTGGGATTCTTAGCCTGGGAGCCCTCCTACCTGGAGAGTATAGAAAATATGGCACCATGATTGCACCTGGTCTATATGCACCCGTTCACCAGCACTTTTTTGTCGCCCGGATGGACATGTCTGTAGACTGTAAACCTGGAGAAGCATTCAATCAGGTCTAATAAATTGCTTTCGTGGAAGATTCTCATTTTGTTCCAGTTTTCCCTAGGCCTTGTGTAGTGGTTTAAGAGAATAGCCTTAAGAAATTTGATGTCACTGCCTAATTATTCCCATGTTTGATGATAACATAAATGCCAAGTAGAGCACATTATAGCAGATGATTTTGGAGGACACCAGTCATTAGTCCTGTCCAGTTGATTGATTTCATGTTAATAGAGGTCTTCCGATATGCTGTTTATGGTTTTTATCCTTTTCCTTATATAAGTAAATTACAAAGGGAAGTGTACGAGACATGATTTTATTTTCCTTAGAAAGTTTTTGCATCATCCATCAATGTATGTTTTGCTAGAAACAGCTTTCACTATTCATTCACCCCTTATCCCGAGGATCAATTACTTAGGTGATATGTCCTTTCTTGAGCTGACTATTGAAGGAAACATCTCTCCTGTTCGTTAGAAACATTAACATAATAATAGCACAGGTGACGGAGGTGAATGTTAAAGTTGAGGAGCCTGGTGGAAAGAATATCCATAACAATGCATTCTATCCCGAGGAGACACTTCTTAAATCTGAGTTACAGGCAATGCGGGACTGCAATCCATTGACTGCCCGGCATTGGATAGTGAGTCTCCTTTCCCATGTTGAACTGTTCCATCTTTTTAATACTCTGCTTTGTAGGATACTGCTGCTGTTGTCGGCAGGCCTTCAGCTTTTGGTGTGGTCTCTCTCCTGCTGATATGTGGTAAATAGGTACCCATGGATCACGGGAGAGATGGATGAAGGCCAGTTGCGACTATTCTGCTTAATTGATGTCTTGTTTCCTACGAGATTGCATCAAACATGATGGTCGCAACGTCCACAATAACCTGCATGATTGATTATCCCATGCGAGTTTTTTTATACATGTATCTTACTTGGCAACAAGTGTCTGCTTGTCATAGGTTTCTCTTTGAAAAAGAGAAAACCAAAAAGAGTATGGATGATGTGTATTTGTCTTAAAAGGTGGGAAGACCTCGTGCCTGGGGATGCCTTTTCCACCCGTCCATCAACCAAAGTCCATTTATTAGCCCGGAGCTGTGAAGCTTTGGTATTTGTTACTTACTTACCTAGCATTGCTTGAATTTATTGTGGAAGGAGATACGGTTTGAAGATGGTCGAGTAGAGTTCTTTTACTTCTCTAATGAATATAGATATTTTCATGGTTTAATTCAAGTATTTTGGTGGCATTCATCGAAAGCATCTTTACAACTTATTTAACTAACTTCTTTAGGATGTTTTGACTTACCAGATCGTGATTTGATTGAGGAGATTTCACGTTCTAAAATCTTAACGACTAGACTTTTAATCAACCAAAGCAAACACACTGATTGTATGTTCCTTCTGGTCCTCTGTTTATTGAAACTTCTTGTTGCTGCAGGTTAGCAACACTAGGACCGTTAACCGAACTGGACAGCTCACTGGTTACAAGCTGTTGCCCGGTTCAAACTGTTTGCCATTGGCAGGGTCGGAAGCGAAGTTTCTGAGAAGGGCCGCTTTCTTGAAGCATAACCTCTGGGTAACTCCTTACACACCCGATGAAATGTTCCCTGGTGGAGAATTTCCTAATCAGAATCCTCGAGTTGGCGAAGGGTTAGCGACGTGGGTTAAACAGAACCGATCTCTGGAAGAAACAGATATAGTTCTTTGGTACTCTCTCCTTTTTCCCTCTCAGCAGCTTCATTCAGTGACATCAAAAGCTTTTTGCATGGCTAACCTTTTGTGAATGGGTGTAGGTATGTATTTGGGATCACTCACATACCTCGGTTGGAAGACTGGCCCGTAATGCCGGTGGAGCACATTGGCTTCATGCTAATGGTACGTGCCCTATTTAATCTCCCGTAAGTCAACAGCTTGCAGAATTTGTTTGGAACAAATTTTCTCAACAATAAGGTATGGTTGGTGTAGCCACACGGGTTTTTCAACTGCTCTCCCGCGGTGGACGTCCCTCCTAGCCCGTGCGATGCGGATACCAAGGACAGTGATACGAAAGAGAATGAGATATTGAAGCAGGCGCCAAACGGGATAGTGTCGAAGCTGTGAAGAAGCTAAGGATTGGGGAAGTCTGGGAATGAGCAGGGTCCGATACTGTTTGATGCGCTTTGGGTTAGGTGGGTTTTTAGAGGGTTCTCTTTCTTTTGGTTGGATTCAAAACACTCTTCAGATGCAACTCCTCAGGTGGATGGAAAGGAAATTTTAGTCTGATAATAAAAACAGCCGCATGTTGGTTATTTTCTTCCTATCTTTGTAGAAAATGGAGTGACAGGGAAAGGGGGAGATCTTTTGGTCTTGAAAGCGTGGGCGTCTGTTGCACGTTTCTCTTTTTATGTGTAATAAAAAGGCATTCATGGGCGAGAAGGCGTAATAGTTTGCTGGATGGAATTGGAAGGCGGCAAGGGCAGATTTTAACATGGTATCATAGTCTAAGTCCATCCTTTCGAACAAGATCACACATTTTCAGTAATGAAAAACCGAGTGGTCGCCTGTGCCTACTTGCGAAACCCTGAAGGGGATAGAGGACGAAATGTCCGGCTACAAAGCTCTAGGATCCATAGAACGCATTGTCAGTAACGAGAAACCGAGTCGTGGCTGAATTCCTATGAACCGACCAAGTCCTCCACCGGGGTCCCCAAGTTCAGGTCTTCAAAAAACCAAGCTGCCCTATCTTTGCTTCATTTCGGCAGTCCACAATTGTTCCTCAACTAAGCTGCGATATGGCTAAAAATTATTCATCAACCCGAGCTCACCCCAGTTCCTCTTCCGACTGGTGATCAGGTGTTAGGCCAAGTCATCTTACAAACAAAACAATTGGTTTTCTCCCCAGGCCTTGTTTCACAAAGCGGAAGCCCGATGTTTTCTCGGCCCTCCAAATAAAGCTAAAGTTTCGGTATATTGGGGCCGACCTAAATGTGGCCTACTGTTTATGGGCTGGTTCTGGGCCCAATCAGATCATAAGTGGTTAATTGGGCCTCAAGTAAATGCCTGTTAAGGTTTATGGGCTTTGACCACCGGCCTCCTCGGGCAGTTCTCTCCTTCACATCACGGGTCCAGTTATAGTGTTATCTTCTTCCAAAAGGACTCTGATGCATCCTGTATCACGGAGTTACTTTGCCTCCATCGAATACCGGATCTCGTAGGATCTGAAAAGTCATCGATAATGTCGTCGGTTGTCGACTAAGACGTCGACTCTGCCCTGCCATCGATGATATGCAACTTACAGACGGTTCTGCTAAAACCCTTGCCATGTGCAGCAGCAGCACATGGCGCTCCCTTTTCATTTAGTCGTCTTTAGGAAAAGGACAGTTCCCAACTATTGTATTATTATATACACCAAACGCTACTACCAATAAAAGGTTCCTCCCCCTCTCCTCACCTGACTCCATTATTTCTTCTCGGAGCTCGGCATCCGGAGAATCCCCACTGGAACGACAATGATGACCTTCACGTTGCTCCTCTCCTTCTTCTTGTCCTTCCACGCCATCGTGTTATACTGCATCAGCCTCGGCCATGGCTGGTCTGCATTGTATGCATTCCTGTTGCCACTCGCCGGGGTGTTGCTGACAGGTGCATTCCTGGTGATGGCTGCTCGGGCCACAGTGATGACATGGATCATGGTTCTTGTGCTCCTTGCGTTCTCGGGGAAGCGCCGCCGGGTCCTTGTGGTTCAAGGGAGGAAGATCATGGCAGATGTTGCCATGTATTTGGTGTGGGTGGTCTTCAGCGGGAGAGGACTCGCAGCAGTTCTCTGTGCAGCAATCATAAGCTTTCTGCTCGTTCCTAGATGAAGGAAACCCAGAAAAAACTCCGATGTGATGTACATATGATCTTCTTCTCCTTTCCAGAGCTATTCCTATTGTCTATAGTTGGGGAGTTTCCCGAGAAATGATAGTTCGCGAAGCCACACCAACAGATGGTCGCCGATTTAGTTTTTCCAAATTCGGCCAACATTTTCATGTAAATTGTAGTCCTGATCCTTGTATTGAGATCATCAGGGATTATACAGCCTGAATCTCCAGTAAAACAGCATGGACTGGTTCTGATTCTATCAATTTTCCGATCATCGAACATATAAGTGCAGATCTAAATTCAGTTTCAAGCCAAGGAAAAAAGGACTCTCCAACTGAAAGAAAGACGAGATGGTACAACTAACTGAGCAATCAGTTTTTTTTTTTTTTGGCTGCGCAAATATGATATATCAACCATATCATCCCAACAACATCATCAATATACAACATGTTCCTTTTTTTTCTTACACATGTCGAGAATAAATACAGTTTCAAAAGAAGCACAACTCTCAAGTACATGGCGTTCGCTCTGTAAGAGCTGCAGAGACCAACATCACAGCAAACCAACACCAAAATCACTCTCTTGATTGAAAAGATAATATACCTGTGATAAGAGGAATGTAAGGGCTGAGATAAATAAATAATCTTACACCCACCAGAAATGCTTTGGTTGGCTTGTAATCCAATCCACTGTGTGAAAGCAAGATTAAAGTAATACCCAGATGCATACATACGAGTCCGAGTTCCTCTTCCTTTACCCGCCTTTTTCTTTGTTTGTATAGACAGAACTTATAATACAGTTCTTGATCCCTTCTTCAATCGTGACCTATCCTTCTTCATACCTTGATGCCGTTGATTTTTACACTCCCAGGTTCAGTACCGAGGAGATTCTCTAATGACCTTCCTGTCCGGCTCCGGACCCTGCCAGACTCTTTCAACAGCTCTGACAACCTCCTCTTCTCTTCGTCAACATCAGGGTTTGCCGTGCCGAGCTTCTCCTCTCTCATCACGACAACATGCTCGAGCAACTTTATTGCATCATCCGACCTAGAAACAATAGGACCGGTCCGAATATAAAGCCACCACACAAGTAAGAAACACCTATTGACTATAATAACAAAAAAGTAGTGATTTCTTTCTCATAAGCCGGCAGCTAGCCAACAGTAGAAGACTGCCGTTTTTTCAGTTATTAAAGATGAGGAAATTGTTAGGACAACGTACCTTCCCAGAGCATCGTAAGTGCCTGCAAGGTTGCTATACACACCAAGAGTGTCCGGGTGATAAGGACCGTATTGCTCTTCCAGAATATCCCTGGCTTCTTCGAACAATCCCACCGCCTCGTTAATTGTGTTAAGCTGAATGCAAGCAAGACCCATCTGATTGAGAGCAATACCAAAGAAAGCGGATTTCTTTTCCCCACTAGCACGGAGCTTTGCCACAGCATTCTGGAGAGATGCATAAGATTTAGAGTAATTCCCCAGCATATACTGCATGACCCCTATTTGTGCTTCAATCCCTGCAATCGTGCCCTGATGACCCGGTGCATCATTGTATATAGTCAGCGCCTTCTTGAGCAATCTAATGGCTTCTTCTTTTTCGTTCATCGATTCGTATATTGCTGAAACATCAGTCAGGCCACTGGCGAATTCCTCGGGTGGAATTCCAGGCAATGGCTTCTCATATATTCGAAGGGCGTTTTCACAGTAAGACTTTGCCTCTCTAAACTTCCCTGTTTTATTATGTAACTCAGCGAGACGAACAAAAACTGAAGCAGCAGATGGATGGTTCTCTCCTTTGGTGGTTTTGAAGACTGTGAGTGCCTTCTGGTAAGCAAAAATCGCCTCGTCATACCTATTAAGAGACAAATAAGTATCTCCAATACTGCAGTCAACCGATGCCACTTCGGTTTCTTGACCATTCGCTACCATAGACATGCTTGCCAAGACAAGGTGCTCCAGCGCAGCTTCGTGATCTCCTTTGGTCTCACAAATGAGACCCATTAGTCTCCTATCAGCAGCTTCCTCAAGAGAAGCTGGCTTGCCATTCTCCTTATGGATGTCTAGGGCCATTTGACAAAGCTCCTCAGCCTCGTCAAACTGTAATGCCTGGACACGACCCTCAGCCAAATACCTGCAAGTTTCGCCAACTCTGGGATCAGTTTCTCCTAGAGCTTGCTTCTGAATTTCCAGCCCATGAGTGTAACACTTTATCGAACTCTCAAGTCGACCCAACATTGCATAAGTATCACCCAACTGCATATAACCAGCAAACTTAGCCAGTTCATGTTCTTGACCTTCCTCAATTTTTGGAATCTCAATTGAATGCTCTAGAACAGGAATCGCCTCATTATACCGACCTAAACTAGAGTAAATTGCTGAAGTAACATGTAGAGACATAACCAGATCCAGGCTGGAATTCCCATTTGAGCAAGCTTCAAATGATTTTGAAGCTCGGAGTGCCAATTCAAGAGCTTTATGAGGATTTTCTCCTGAAGAAATGAGATCCCTGGCTTGCTTCAGTAAGAAAGGCCCGAGATTGGGATCGTCTGGTTTGGACTCGGATGGATTCACTGTCCCATTCTGTATCTTGGACCCCACTGAAGATAAGCTCTTTGGCTTTTTCACAGATGAGGCAACTGGGCTCGTCATTTGGGCAATTTTACCGTCACGGTTTTTTTCAATGGGAGGTTTATCATAGGGACTTTTACTCTTTGAAGGGAGTCTCGACATCGATGAAGATCCCTTTTTCTGCTTAGCTTCTTTCTTGGTATCTTCCGAGGAAACAGATCTAATACTCGGAGAACGGATCTTCTTGAGCTTCCCAGATTTCTTGCCACTGTCCAGTGAACTTTCTCTCTTTGATGTGGTGTCACTATGACCATCGTGCTCCTGCATCTCAGCCTCCTCTTCATCTTCCATGATTTCAACTTCCCTCATTTCTCCACCCACCAGATGTCGCAACTCCGAATCAATCCTAGATTCCTCCCCATCCGTCTCGAAGCTCTGTCTTGAAGGAGAGAGGTCAGAGCTCTGCATCTCATAGACATTCTCATAAAGCTTCTCGATAGAAGTATCTATCACGACTCCACCCTCAGGTACTTCAGCAACCCCACTTTGAGGACTCGGTTGGCCGACCACACTCTTTGGGGACTTGTCTATGCCCGGAGTCTCCTCACTGACATTTTTTGGGGCAGAGTCCCCATTCTGTCCATGAATCACTTCACCCTCAGAAATACCATCCATCACAATCCCAGGCATTACCTAAATTCGACAGAATTCCCAATGGAACAGTTCTCAACAGGCTAGGTAATATTTCTGCATCAGAAAGTCTCGTTACATACAGTAAACAGAACAACAGTGGCCAATGGAACAGTAATACATCCCTTCAAACAAAAGAGGTCACAATGATAACAAAGAGTACCCCAAAATCTGCGATCTTGAAAACCTCAAGACTAACTATTGAACTCGGCCCTAAAACACCGATAACAAAAGAGCGCCCTCCATTTGCTAACGACGCCGCAGTTAGGACTCTCCTTTTTTTTTTTGAAAGAAGAAACAAAATCATAGCAGATCTCTAACCGCCACTAAAATCAAACCGCTTTGTCTAAAAAAGTAGATTAGAACAATCGCAGAATCCCACAAATCTGCCAAAACCAACCCCAGAAACCCAGACAGAGGGAATGACGACAATCAATCGCCGAAAGCGAAAATTCACGCAGAACAAGGATACCCCACAAAATCCCACGCCCAAAAGGGGAAGGAAAAAAAGACGGAACCTTTGACAAAGAGATTGCAGGAATTTCCGACCGCCGGCCCAGCACTTGCCTCCTCTACACTCGGGGCCGGGGGGGGGGGGGGGGTCTACAGCATGTATGTCTATTGGGGGAATCGACCAATGCAGATACTCTCAAATATCTAACGAAGGTGGAGGAAGGAGGGGGTGGGGGGAGGGGTCTATTTCTGGTGGGGGCGTCCGTCCATGTCTCTCTAACCCAGCCTTCTTCTGAAAGAAGATGACAGGGAAAACATTTACAACCCAAGTTGCAAAAAGCAAAGGACCTTCTCGTAATTTTGGAATTATTACAAGACATAGGAAGATAGAGGTCTGGGGTTGGGTCATGTCAGAAACCCCGACCGATCTCAAACCCGACCGACTGTCGTTTTGCTTTACTTTCTTTTTTAACATCTTATTCACACGCATTTGTTTTTAGCTCCTCTTCCAACAATTTGGCTTTAGTACAAATTGATGATAAATTAATTCATAGGAAAAGCATCACTTATCTTCTAACCTTTTTTTTTCTTACTCAATGATGAGTAGCATTAGCATAGCATACTAGGTTAAGAAAGCGAGAAATGGTGGTGTGGTGGGGGTTCGGACAAGAGGTCAAAGTCAAGAGCTTAACCACAAAAAGCCAAGGCCAGCTTGCGCCGAAATCCCCTCCGGATGCATGGGCGGTAGCACAGCCACCTGGGTTTGGTCCCCAAGGATTAACTTACCTTTATTACCACGGCATTACTGCCCAAGCCACAGAAGGTATTCCTTAAAGACGAACACGCTTTCTAAGGTGGAATTGTTCCTGTGTGTAGTACACCTAACCATAGACTAAAATAAGTATAGTATAATCTGTTCAAACAGAGTTAATTCATGGGTAGCCATGGGTGCAGAGGTTGTAACCGGAAATAAGGGCACTGACGGCAAAGGCCGAGAAGGCCAGGAACGCCATCGCCACGGAAGCACTTGCCATCTCTGTGAACTTGTCTCCTCCCCAGTTTGCTATCCAGTCGTCGACTTGGGTGGCCGCTGAGGATGACGCTGAAACTAAAAGATAGGCCAGTATCTGTGGAAGGAGAATTCCAAATACAATCAGCCGCGTCAATCACAGAATCATACAAATTCTCCCTGTGGAAAAGGTAGGCATAAGATGAGCTTTTAGGTGTCCCCTAGGGATAAACTAAGGTTTGATTCTTTAACGAAGATTCCCACTTGTGGTATCCAGGACTCGCACAAAAGTTGCATCCGAGAAAGATGAGAGAACTCGCCTGATCCATAAAGAAATCAAAGAAGTTGTGGATGTAATCGCGGATGAAATGATTCCCGGAAATCAGTTGGTAGGCCAAATTGCAGGCTTGAGCTCCGGAATACAGAAAGGCAATTACATTCACTGATAGGCAATACCTGCCAAGGAAATGAACTTCAATGTGATCAGTCATTGAACACTGTATCCTGGATGTAAATGGTAAACAAAAGGAAGAGAAATACCCATATTGATTAACCAAACAAAATTTATCTTTTCCACAAATTATACCCAAACAAATAGTCTCTGAGTGAGCCGAAGGCACATTTCGAAAGAAAGGTCCATCTAGCGCACGAGATCAAATCCGAGATCCACTCTAATCAACAAAGAGAAAAACCAATGAAAAAGCACTTCGCCACTATAATTTTTTACCTATATTCCTTGTATCGGTCAAAGGAATCACCAGACCAGCCTTGTGTTTTATCAGCAGCCATAACCGAGAAAGAAATCAAGCAGAGGATAGCCTCCAGGACCCTAAACCATAAGGCTGTCTTCAACGCAACACCTCCGCCCCTCGATCTCTTAAAAGCTATTTCCGCACTTACACCTCCACCTCCGCCGACGTTCTGTTCCACTTTAGTCATAGGACGCATCCTCTCCTGCCTCTCCGCCTTATTCACTACCACCACCGGCGGCAGCGTCTCCCTTGTCTGTTAAAAAGAAGACCGAAAAAACACCTCAAACCACGAACATCGCATAATTCCTGACCAGACCAAATAAATAGAAAGCAAATAACTCTATTCAAACACCTCGACAGAATTCGTCTCCTCCGTGGCCTTCCCCGCGTCCGGAGAGGGCGAGTGGTGGGGGGACCACCGAGCAAACTTGTCCAAGGAGGCCGAAACCGGGACCCTCAGCGACGAATCATCGGGCTCCTTCATATAATTCGCAGGGAACTCCACGGGGGACATATAGGGCGGCGTATCGACAGGATCATCGAGGTAGAACGGGAGAGGGGAGTGGAAACGGAGGGGCGAGTGCTGCGACTCCTCCTCCTCCTCATCCTCCACCTCGGCCGCCGCCACAGGGTGAGAAGACACCGAATCCATCGACGTAGATCTCGTCACGGCGATCGCGATCGTAACTGCTCGGAAGGGATGATCTAACCGTGGGGCTCATCGCGATGATGTCGCAGGGTTTTAGAAGAGATGAGATGAGAGGAAAAGGAGCTGAAAGTGAAAGGAGATGCTAGAAAAATAAATAAAAAGAAGAAGAAGAAACATTAAGTTAAACGTGACCACGGGAGGCGGAGTTGCATTTATTGGCGGTGGGGACCATCGGACACGTGGATGTATTTGGTCCGTTGGATGTGGACCAAACCACTCCCCTTCCCCCGTCAAACTTAACTGTTAAGAAATGGTCAGGAAAAGCTCTGCCAGCCACCTTCGAAGTAACTTTGTAGAGGAGGATCTATCTATCTGCGGGAGTGAGTAATCCAGTTTGGGACAAACAAGGGGAGTAATCTCTCCATTGTAAACCTGATGAGGCGAACTTGGCTGCTCTCTGCCAAAGAGGATTTAACAAGTTATAAAGAGTGACATAACTGACTATGGGATAACAAGCCATGTTTGCTTCAACGAATACCTCATAACACGGCTTTATTGCTGACCTGAGACAGGCCATCGATGCTCGCTGCTGCCCGGAGGAGGGACGCCCCCATTTTCAGCTGTCGACAAGGAAACATCGAGGCAGTTCGATGTTTACCTGCTCTCTGATCGTACGTGTCCGGGTAGGCCTTGCAGTCGTATTGGGCCACGGTTGTCGTCACCATGGTCGTTGGGGAGCATTTTTCTGACTCGGGCATAAGGTTGGATAATGCGCTTTGGTCGCGAAGCCACTCGTCTATGCACTGGGAAGGCCCCGGACCTGTGATTTGTAGAGGAGACTAGCGTAATTCCAATGTCTAGTGATGCTTACCTTATGGAAATGCCAAACTGGGAGATAAGATCTCGCCTCATTTCTAAGTGCGAGACGAGGGTGACTGAGGTCTCCCTGTCGCTGATCTCCATGACTCGGAATTTCATTGCCTTATCATTAGTCGGGTGGGGGAACATCACATTGTGTTCTAGTGAATCGGCTCTTGTTTATAGGCAATAGAATTCTGGAGATGATCCAATTACTAGTTCAGCAATCGAGTGATTCTTCCTTTCTCTTTCTCAAATTCCTATAAGAAAGAATGAAAATTCTCAAATCGGCATTTTACACGTGATTGCCTTTGCCAAGCCACTATCCGGCCGTTGTGTTGGTTTCGTCACAAAGGCCAAGTCTGTTCGCATAATGAGCGAGATTAGAGCATGCCTATAGTCCCTTAATCACACACTTGGGCGGATTTAAGCACTTGTAGACAGCAGATGCAGGTCGCTTATAAGTTGGTATGCTGCTTGGATCAACAAACCTGACCTCCCCGGGGGCGAAATAAAGCTCATTATGCCTGAAACCAATTTTGGAGAACATGAGCTTTGCAATTCTCAAACGGACTTGCTGGATCAGAGGTTTAGGCTATCTCATACCTTCTAAGGTCGAGCCCAACTAGACCGGCTTGCAACACGGACAGATTGTCGGAGTCCGGCGAGACAATCACCACTGTGTCTTCCGAGTATTGGGTCTCAAGG
The DNA here is from genome assembly GCA_023653495.1 of Melastoma candidum. Taxonomy (NCBI): domain Eukaryota; kingdom Viridiplantae; phylum Streptophyta; class Magnoliopsida; order Myrtales; family Melastomataceae; genus Melastoma; species Melastoma candidum. The sequence continues at coordinate 351,120 of CM042887.1, forward strand.
ATCGACATCAGCTGGGTGACACGGACGAAGACATCCGCGACACTCTCGTTCGGGGTCCCGTCATCTATGGGAGGAGGCTTGATGCTAGGGGAGAGGTTGTCGGATGCATATATCTACTATTGCAGAACAAGTTCAGGAGATCCTTCCATAATTTCATTCGACTTGCATCTATGTTTCGTGCATGCGACGCGATCTAAAGTTTGCTAAGAGCGCTGAATCTTGCTCCTGCTGACTAAAATGCACCAGGGAACTCGATCACAAGAGAATCATCGCATAACTGTCTATTGCTGTACCTCTGAAATGTCCTCCATCTTCTTTCCTTCGTAAGCTCCGAGACCCCGGGCATCCAAGAAGCTGTATTCTGGGACTATATAGCTGCAACAAACCACCGAAATGGCTTTATCAACAGGAGTCCTAAACAAAATAAACGTGTTGGGAGTGGAGGGGTTGGGGGGTGTTCAAGTATCGACAGGGAACCTCCTGCTGATGCCGTTAACAGAAGCAATGATCTCGGCAGCCTGATAAGCTCTCTGAGTAATGGATGGCCAGATCCAGCAGTTGCTGTCGCAAGCCTCCATTTCTTTCAACAAGAAAGCCGCTCTCAGGGACTGCTTCTTCCCTTTATCGGAAAGGCCGCTGTCGACCGAGGTCTTGGAAACCGGGTTAGTGTTGATAACCCCCGAGCTCTCGAATTCCGATTCCCCTGCCCTCACCAGGAAGTATCTAAAAGGAAGCAGAACCAAAAACAGATGGAGCTGCGGTAGCCACTAGCATAACAAACAAAAAGAGCGTCCAGGCATCGTGGAATGGGACCTGTTGGAGAGTCGAGCCGGGGGCATCTGTAAGAGCCCCCGGGCCGACGCAATGCGTGGAGGGAGAAGCGTGGATGTGAGGGCAGTCAGGAGTTGACGCCGGTTGAATGAGAAATCAAAGGTTGGAGTTGGAGTCGGAGAGGTTGCGGAAGCACAAGTTAACATTTGCTCTCTTCTTTGAGTTTCCTTTTCCTTCCCTTCTAAAGTCTCAATCCAACAAGTTTTGTGGCTTCTCTCCCATCGAAAATGAAAATATCTTTGGATTTTGTCCCAAAGCAAGCACAGGGATGGAACTAATAGATAGCCATGCTGCCAAGTTTTTGGGCTCAAGCCCATCATATTGTGGCCCAATAACAAGCCCATATCTACTTGGGCCGATAAGTGGGTGGGCCGAGAATAACCCTTTTGCAAAGTCTTGCGACTCCGTTCCGTAATTCATTCCCAACGCCACGTTGGTTTGTAAGATAATTTGCGAAAAAAGACAAGGGAGAGGGGAAGAGAGATGAGGGAAAAATATACGGGGAAAAGGAAGGGGATTTTTGCTCCTCGTAACTTTGAGTTAAAAATTTTGAATTATTTGTTGAAAATGATAATATATAGTATGACACGCTTTTATATAACAACTTGAGTTTTTAGGACGGTTGGCGTTGTCTGTTGTACAACAGTGATATCAGAGTCAGAGGTCGAGGATTTAACTTTTAGGACAGTTGACGTTTTCTGCTATACAATGTTATTACCGTTGATCGACGATTTATGAGTTTAATCGACTTATCTCCTAAATCATTTTGCGAAACATTCCTTCACTGTTCACAACCAGTCCCGACTAACATCTTCACTAACCTTTGGTTCCGTTCAAGGGACGAGGATGTCAGATCTGCAGTACTCTGCAACAGCATCTTCAGCCATGTATGCTCTGAAGTGCTAATACGTGTCGGTCGATGATGGTCCATTTCATTCCCGGCCTCTTTATGCCCCCCTCTCCTCCCTCCGTGGCCTCGACTCTATAGAGAAATGTTCCCTTTTATGGTGGTCCCCAAAATAATTTTGTCTATTACGGCTGCGAGTTTCAAAATTACCTTTTTACGACAGTTTTCTCCTAACCTTTTCTTATCCTCAAATTTAACCCAAAATTAATCCTTCAAGACTAATTTAGGAAATTTTTCTTAAGCGGCTCTGATACCAAGTTTACAAACTGAATATCAACAATGCAAACTAACTCCCTGAAGAGTTAGATATCATCATGCTAGATATTCTTTAGAATAGCCAGGGTCTTTCTAGATCTTCATGACCTTTGTCATCGTGAGCTTGCTCACCAGGTTCAACCGAACCTCCTTCAGGAATTACTTCCTCAAGGTTTTCCTGAGTTTGAGGATTACCTTCTCTGAGTGTTCCGGGTATCTCGTAGTTGAAATACTCGTCGTACTCCATATCAGCCATGTGAAAAAGCTTTCAGACTCATAAACCTTTTTACATAGGTTGAGTCAGAACGCACTAAGAACTTCTTAGGTGCCAAAAAGATGTAAAAGGCCTTTATTCCATTTTTTAAAGCCAATACCTCTTTTTCATGTATCGGGTACCGGAGTTCATATCCCTTAAAACTACCTGACCAATACTTACAAACGGGTTCTGGTCACAGTATTCAGTCCGTTTTATCGGATATAATCCAAACTTTAACCTCAGCTTAGGTTCTTGGAGAATACTGATTTTCACGCCACCTGTACGCGCGCCATGCAGGTCTAGCACGCGCGCGGCGGTTCGGACGACCCGAGGATCCGGGCCCGCTCCCCTAGAGTCTTCCGGTCGGCGTCGTGACTCGAGCGTCGAACACTGCGGAAAAGACCAGGGTGGTCCCTCCTTCTATTCCTGACCGGATCTGCCCAGACTTTTCGCCGATCGTCTCCATGCTCCTTAAGAGGCGACGGGCGAAAAGAAGCGCATGGCCCGAGGAGGAAGCTTTAGGAGGTTCCAAGAGCGGCTCGTGCCGTCAGTCCTTCATCCAAAATGACTTCGTAAAAAGATGTGTTGTTGTTTAACCTAGGTAAACTATTACGGAGTCGCCACCGACTTAATTATAAAAGCTTGGTTTAAGTCGGAAAACCAGAGTAGATTCGGGGATTCCTAATTACTAACTCTTACATTTAAACATGCGAAAATGTGGCGTTTGCTCCGAAAGGTTTGCTTTTGGTTGACGGGTGTTGGGCCCGATTCAGGCGTTGGACCCGAATTCATGTGTATTGGTTTAGCAAATCGCATGCGATGATAAACCTATGTGCCTAAGGCATGCGAACAAGCACAGACAATGATTGAGATCAAAGAGGGCGGGGAAGGATGGTGACCGTGGGCCTATGCACTTGGACCCACGGCCCGTTACACGTGGAATTAAAGAAAATCGGGAGGCCCGCACCTCCCTCATGTACCTGAGGCCCGCCGGGATGGCTTTACATCGGTAGGGCTTGTCAGTTGAGGCCGCTCTCGAGATGTGCTTCCACCATGGGTTTCTTCACGCGCCTCTAGTCTTCGAAATTAGTTTTGTCGAACTCCCGTGAAGCTCAATTGATTTTCATGCAAATCAAACCAGAATGCGGTGGTCAGAAAATTCTAATTGAATTTTTGAAACAATTCAAATTAACTATAACAAGTCGGAGTGAGACTTACGGCGCGTTGTGTAGCCCGTTGATGTCGATCTTCCGTGATGTAGGAAGATAACGGGGCGTCGTGTGGCCCGTTGATATTGATCTTCAGTGATGATGAAAATAGATGTCCGGGGCGTTGTGTAGCCCGTTGATGTCGATATTCCGAAGTTGCATGCTCAGTGTTCATGCAAAACAAAATGTAAGTATGATTAGTATTGATTAAGTTTAGTAAAGTTCAAACAACTAGAAGGAATGAATAAAGCATGCTTTATCATATCGTCGTATAAAGAGAAGACACAAAGGAGAACAAAATAAGTAAAATCATGGAAGTCAGAACATACTTTGGGCAACCACCGTCTTTATAAAAACGCAATCGTGCTCAAAAGTATTCCGCTCTCGGATGATTTTTTTTTTTTTATGTAAGTAACGTGCGAAATAAAATTTAAGACACGTGAAAAAAACTTATCCTTATTATTAGAAAAAAAAAGGGCCATGTGAATTATAAAAAAAAAATGATGTTGCCATGTGTTAAAATGTTAATAAAACTAATAACAACGATGAAGATAACGAATCCACGCTCAAGATCGTACGAAGGTAGGTAAAGAGAGAGTTGATTAATTTTCGACAAAAGCACTAAATTCACAAAGCGATATATATATTATATTTATAAAACACGTATGACAATTGCTAAAACGAGATATATATATTTATAAAACACAAAAACAAACACATCAGAAGACATTCAAATCAACGAAATAACATTAAAACGTTAAAATCGTTTCACCTGGCCATCTCGAGTTCTCCTTCCTGTCCCCTCCCGATGCTACGCCGAAGAAAGAAACTCCTGGGACCGCCGCGACCGAACCTGTTCAAGACGAAGCTGGGTAAAAGCCGACCTCAGGACACTCGGGAGGCCTTGGTTCGTTGTCACAAGTTTCGAGGGCGCCGGAGGGGTTCACGTGAGAGATGCCGAAAAGGGGAATGGCCATTGTGGATGGCGTCGGGACTTCAAATCCAGTGGGGACGGTCGGGGATGACCGGATCTGACGGCGCCGTCGTCGGGAAGCTGCTGCCGTCGGGAAGCCGCGGGTCTGGGGGTGCCGAGAAGCTGGGACGAGGAGCCGCCTTGGGGCTGGAGCGCCGGGAAGAGGTGGGTCTGCCACCATGAAGTCCGGGAACGCCGGGAAGGGGTGGACGCCGAAGGAGAACGCCGGATAGAGGAGAACCGCTGCTGGGTCTAGGACACCGGATGGGGGGAGCGGATCCGTCGCTGTCACCGAGTTCCATGGGCATCGGGGAAGTCGGAGATGGGGAGTTCACCACCGCGGGATGTCAGGGAGATCGGGGCTGACGTGGGCTCGCCGGATCTGAGGGTTCGTTGAAGCCGCCAAGGAGCTGCAAGAGTTCAAGGCCGCTAAATCCGGGTGGTTTGTCGTTGTTGCGTTTGGGATGTTGGGAGGACGGATTGCCGTCGTTGTTGGCTTAGAGGTGCAGCGGGGAAGACTGGTTGTTGCCATCGCCGGAAAGAAACGCCAGAAATGACGTTGGTCATCGTCATTGCTGGACTGTGGGTGTTTGGGAAGCTGAGGCGGGATCGGTGTCAGACATCGCGAGGAGCATTCACCGACGAAGAGGCCTTGGCTTGTCTGTAGTCTGCAAGGAGCTTGGATTGGTTCCCGTCGTCGACCAAGGAATGGAGCTGGTCGGTTCGTCTAACCGAGAGCTTGTCCCCGTTGCTGCAGTGGAGGGACGTATAGTGCTAAAGGTCGTGTCTGATGAGGTTGGGGATGTCGCCAGGAGTTGTTGTCGTCGCATCCAGGAGGGCCGTAGGCATCATCGCCTTGGTGAGGAGATCGCAGGTGGGCTCAGACCATTCCCCCCCCCCCTCTGGTGTGTCTTTTTTTTATTTATAGCAGTCCTGGCCAAGGGAATATTTTGAGCTAGTTGTAGGTTACGAAACTCTTCTTCTCCTTGCAGAAAAACGTTTCCTTGTCAACCGTTACAAGAATTCAATATTGAAGGCTCTTAATTTTCCTGCTGTTCTCTGTGACAAACTCAATAGTGTGGTTCCGTTCTCTTCGAAGGTGAGTGGTCGTGTCTGTACGCCTTCCTACCTCCAAAACTATCCCCCCACTATCTTTGTGTTTAAGGAATTTCTAAACCCTCCGAATCTCGAAGCCGTTGGGATTTTTGTGGGGAAGCCTTGAGAGGCTGAACAATGGGGAAAATCTGATGTCAGGTGAGATCATGGAATACTCAATTTGTTGGGGTTGCTGATTTCGGGTTCACATCATGCGGCTCTCTACAACATAGTCGAAACCAATAACCTCCAAGCAGGAAAATTGCATTAAATCGATGATTAGTCGGGAAGTAGATTTTTGACGACGAGTAGATAGAAAATTTGGGGTATTTACACCACCTATGGACACATGATGGACATCCTGTACAAAAGATAGGTTTCCCTTTTGTCTTTTCAGAAAGGCATTACCAATTATGATGTCTGCCTCTAATAAAGGATGGGCTAGGATCTCTTTTATGATGAACTGTTGTCCACCAATAAAGACAGGCACATTATTGGCCTGGTGGCTGACTATTGTCGCCATTCCATCTACGTTTACCATGTGGATGGGTTACTGCAGTGGTTTCCACCACTCATCTGGTAGAGCATTGAGTCTAGCACAAGTTATGCTACACCCAGTGTCTATCAAAGTATCCAGAGAATACTCATAGTATTCAGGAAACTTGAAAGTTAGAGCCACGTATGTGCTCAAATCTTCCTTCATGACACTAAACCCAATATTCTTAGGTACTTCTTGGGATGGTTCTATCATCCTCCAGATTTCGTCTATTGGTATAGACCTCTGCTTGGCTATTTGCTCAATAACCTTACAGACCTCAGGAATACTGGACAAAGAGTTATCCGGATAGGTAACTCTCATCATCCTTATTGATTCCTCTTTCATTTGATCTACCGGATCTTCATAGACTGGCAACGATACCTGTCTATATCCCACGATTCTACCCGTATGTTGAGACGGGGTTCTCGAATTTGTAGACCTTCGAGACATTTCTTCTATTAGTGGTGGAGCAGATGCTTCTGCTGGTCGGGACACGATTATGTCCTCTCCCACATCACTAGCTCTAGAAGAAACTTCAGAGAGCGTATGAGTCCTTGGCTCTCTCAGGAGTGGCATCCTCATAGGCAAGTGCCTATCAGCTCTAAAATTGTCTCTAGACGGTTCACCCAACATTAAAGTAATTTCATTACCTCTCTGTCGGATATTCGCCGCACTAATCGGTCCTTCCGAGTCCAAGTCAGAGATATCCTGCTCATTTATTGGTTCATAAGCCAAGATTTCTTCCTCTTGACTCCTGTCATCCAGAAACACCATTCGGAGTCTTTCTCTCCGTTGGTTCTTCTGAGGACAAGTATCCGCTTTGTGGGCTTTTGATCCACAAAACCAGCAACAATTGCAGTTGCTCAACGGCTTTCCCTTCGGACATTTAGGTTCTCTGCCATGCTTACGCTTAAAGGCTTCGATCCTATCTTTATCCTTTAGGTTAGTCCGTCTCCTCACAAACCTCCTAGGTTTGTAAGCAGGACCTCCTCTTTGTTTCTTCTGGAGGTCTCTTTTTGGCCAAACTTTCCTTTTGTTGTATCCAACAAATTTTTTCTTTCTTGAAAAGTTTCTTGTTCTCACAGATTCTGTTTGAGTATCACATTCATACCTTCCAGGTACATACTCAATCTGCGAACAACAACTTTTGTTTAGGTATGGCAACTTCTTAGCTGCCTCCTTAACTTGAAGCTCAGTACACGCTTTCCTCATTGCGTACTTAACCGCCTGAATTTTTCCTACGAGTCCAAAGACAATCTTTTCCTCACTCAGAAGTAATTCATAGGCCTTTTGCGCTACTTCCGGCCAGGGTTCTGGAAGTTTTGCAAAAAATGTTCCTAATATGAACTGTTGAGAAACTACGTCTAGATTGTAATAATATTTCTGGAATTCACATACGTAGCTATCAAATAGACACATATCACAGATCTGTAGTTTAACCAGAGCTGTTAAAGATTGCTCTTTTTCCACAGTCTCAGTGGATAATGAAAAACCACAGAACTCTCGTTTTAATGCGTCAGCGATAATTGCTAACACACCATCAACGGTCAGCGCCTGATCTATCTTTTCTTTGATGTCAGTATGAGCCACCAAAGATTTTCAATATTTCTGCGCCGTTCCCATGAGGGCTGCCACACATAATTCATAAACTGATCCAGGGGATAATATCCCTGCGGACGCAGTCATTCGAATCAGTGATAACCACTCGTCTATCTTTTCAGATACATGCCTTTCACAATCTATATCCAGAAAAGCACCAGGGGTAATTATAGGCTTTAAAACATTATCTCTTGGGACAAACTCTTGTTTGGTCCTGTGAGGATAATCGGGAATGTAAATTTCCCTTTTCGCAGTTACCAATTCATTAAACGTTCTATTGTCTAAATAAACTGGAGCGTCTTTTGCCAGACCTAAGGCTTTTCTTAAGTCTTTTGCCAACTCCCCACTTTGGGAGTTCAAATTCGCATTTCGCTTCTGTGCATCTAAAATGTAAGGAGCCACTGACTCCTTATACATTTCATCTACACTCCTGTCTTGATTCTGTTTGGAATTTCTTCCTCCCAGATTCAACCTTTCGACTGGTTTTCCCGTAGTACTCTCCAGTCCAGAAGTCGCATCGGCTTCAGGCCTTTTCAAACTTCTTTCTCTCTCCAGTGCGTCTAGCATGTTATTTACTATAGAGCCTACTTCCTTTGCCATTTGGTTTCGGCTTTCTAGAGATTCTGTATTCCCCTGAATTGTTGGCTGAGTTAAAATATCATTTATACTCTTGCTAATTTCAAAGGGAGACAGCCTAGACTCTGGAACGAACTCCAATCGTGACGGAGCTCTAGAAGGATTCTCCGAGGATTTTCCTTCTCCAGCCATCTCAAGGACTCAATTGAAAATTTTTCAAAATTTTTGGGCTAAGTGAAGATCTTTGCAGAAGTCAAATAAGAAAGTGCGGTAAAAAGAGAATTTTAGAAACTCAAACCATAAAGGACAAAATTTTTTGTTTTCCGGGCGTAAATTGGAACTATCCTCTTCCATAACCAATATCAAACACTAGTGTACAAATTTCTGGTGGTTTGATTGACCAACTTCTTTTGACGGCCTTGGAGATTTGTCTTCTTGGCTACACATTAAAATGTAAGGCCGAGGTTCGATGGTTTCAAAAGATTTAGAGTTTGGGAGCCTTACCAAGTAGTAAGGATACACGTGGGACGGGCCCCTTGGAAAAATATTGTACTCACGCCCTCCCCCACTATTCTTGGACTCGTCCCCCCCTAGTTCCGTCCACAAATTATTACAACTCTTAACATTCACATTCACACAATGAAAGACACAATACAAGCCAGCCCACCACCCCGGACGAAGAGGAACGACAAGACAACCTCAAAACTAAACTGACTGACGCAGACGTCACTCCGTTTATCTTAATCCCCCGGCTCCTCGGTAAGACTAAGAAGGTTCCACCCAACTTCCTCGTTTCCTCAAAGTAGTCGAATTTAACCACCCCATCTCTGCTTACGCCCCCATTTATATATATATATATAACGAGTAGAGTCCCCCGTTACAAAAGACTTCCTACCCCCCTCAACCAGCCAAGAAGGTTCGTTAATCTTCTCCTCCCTTTGGGATATGAAGACGAGGAGCGGCGGCGGCGGCATCGATGGGAGCAAGCCAGACAGGAAGGCGGTCGAGAGGAACCGCAGGATTCATATGAGGGGGCTCTGCTTCAAGCTCTCCTCCCTCATCCCCCCTCACCACCTTCACAGATCCAAGGTAACTAACCACCCACTTCTGTTTGTCCATAATTAGGACCAGGGATGAGGATGTACGATGTAGATTTTGGGGTTTGTTTATATCAGGAGATGCTGTCTCAACAAGACCAGATTGATATGGCCACCACGTACATATCCCAGCTTAAGGAAAGGATCGAGGGATTGAAGATGATGAAGGAACTCATCGCGGGCGACGGCGGAGGACACTCCGGCGAAGGGAGCCGCGACGGCCATGCCGTTGATGGGGGCGGAGCATTCCAATCGGATCCGAACCCGTTGCTGCCGGTCATTGACCTGAGGGAGTGGGAGTCCGGGCTTGAGCTGACCTTGATCATTGGGGAGAGCAGGAATTTCGGGTTGCACGAGGTGTTGAGCATACTCGAGGAGGAAGGAGCGGAGGTCATGAGCGCGAGCATCTCCAGAGTCGGAGATAAGGTCATCCATTCGATCCACGCTCAGGAGAGGATATCTCGAGTCGGGGTGGAGACCACGAGGATATGCGAGAGACTCCGGGACCTGCTTTACTCGTTCTAATATCAGCAGGCAGGAGTTTTATCCGGATAATGGTGTCCGATAATGGTGCATCGATGTCTTCTTATTCTCGTGTTACTCCACCTTATCATCCAACTTATTCTCACATAAGCATCTACATGTGATTGGCCTTCATCGATTTTGAGTATACTTGTCTAACTACCAAAGCTTCGACTTTCAAAACAACTTAATTTAACCTTTAATATCCTAAAATAAAAAATCCTAATTATTTTCTTTTTTCATGCTTTTTTCTTTTTAATTCGACAAATGCTCTCGAGAAAGTTTTAAGACAGAACAAAATTAATATTAAAAAATTAATAATAAAATCATATAATTAAATAAGTTAAGATCAAAATAGAAAGCCGTGATTAAAAAATCCAAATGTTTTACAAAAATTATATATTTCACTCCAACTTGTACTTTAAAAAGAAAGAACGTTGAGGTTTTGAACTTCCATAAAAGAAAATACCCAACGAAGGGAAACTCATAGAAGAAGTCAAAAACGCAAGCATAAATTATGCAGATGTAAACACTACTAGCATGACGATGACTGCTTAGGGAGGATGACATGATCGGGCACGTGCACCTAATTGGGGAAGTATCCCAGAAGTTTGGTCCATTCAAATTTGCAAAACTAAAAAGAGGATTAATAATTTGACCCCCTTTTGAATCTGTACTCGGACTTTTACATCTTCTCCTTTGTTCTTATGATAAACTTTGACCAATCTTTATCCTAACCCTTGTCCTGATTTTGAAATGACAAATCGACGGGAAAGAAAAAAAAAGAGTTATGAAAATATCAGCTGACCGACAAAGCAGCGTTTCGGACAGTGGCTTTGACGGACTCACACGTCGCATTCGTCCTAAGATTGAAGGCCCATTTCAGACACGGGCTTTCTTTCACGGCCCGAACCATGATTGTTTCATAGAGAGAGATGTACGGATTATTATTTCATGTCCCTCCAAATCATGCCACCCACCGCCTCTCTTCTTTTTTTGCTTTTGTCGTGTAATGTTGTCATATGCAAGATGATATTTTTTTAATCATATTTGACGGGAAAAAAGTTTTAGAGTAACGAGGAACAAATCCTCCGTTTTGGTCAGAGTCAGTCGCTGTCCCCTATTTAGTCGGACGTAACAGTAATAACACACACACCCCTCGGACCAAAAACCAAAACGTCGGAAGTCTACTGCCAACTGATCAGTGTGACCGTCCAGGAGAGGGAGGTGGAGGTGGAGGTGGAGGTGGAGGAGAGCGGACCAGTTCCTTAAAGAGGAGGTGGGGATGAAGGAGGGATCCGCCGATCACGGCTACGTTAGGGCAGATCAGATTGATCTCAAGCAGATCGACGAGCAGCTCGAGAGGTTCAACCGGGTCGTCAGCATCAAGCGCGGCGATGATGCCGCCGACGAACACCAGGTCGATGCTTCCTTCGGAAGCAACCCCCGCTCTGTCGGAGGAGGAGGTGGTGTTGGGTTCACCAGGAGCCTGTCCTTGAAGGGCGTGGCCACTGCCGCCGCCGCTGACGCCGAGAGAAGGGAAAGGGACCGTAGGAAGGAGTGGGAGATAGATCCAGCCAAGTTGACTGTCAAGTCCGTCATCGCCCGCGGCAGCTTTGGGACCGTCCACCGCGGGAATTACGACGGTTTGGATGTCGCCGGTTGGTCAACGCCCCCTGATCCTCCCCCTCCAGTTTTTCTAGCTAATTCTCTTTGCATTGGCTGTTGTTTGATCCCTGACCATGTAGCTATCTGATTGACTCGACTATCTTTTAACTGGGTCGTTCACAAGTTCCGATTTTCCTGCGGGGATTTCGGAAATTTCTAACCCACTCGCATATCCTTTGGATAGAATAGGTCAATGATGTTGCATTGTTCTTCGGGGGTGCTGGTGGATCAGGTGGTCCTCCTCTTCCATATCCGTGCCAATCGATGATGTCAAAAAATCTTTAGTGCCATGACGATCAGGACGGGCGTGAATTATTGCTGGTCGGGTTCGATTCTGTGAAGTCCGGGATAAATGTAGGGATAAGAGCAAAGTTTTACTTGTGTATCCCTTCTTTTGGTTTTCCATTTGTTTTTGTGATGACTTCGTAGGATTAAAGTTGCTTATGAATGTGATCTTGTGGTGTGGGGCCCGTGAGTCTGTGGATGGTGATTGGCAGTGGCTTTTGATGGTTTCCGTTTCTGACATGATTTTCCTGCTTTCATGTGATTGTGGGTGCCGATGTCACTTCAATATTATGGGGTTCATTTAATTGTGGTTGGGATGTCCAGTCTATCAAGCGGAAATGGCCTGCCAGATATTTTGTTCACTGAACTGACGCTAGGAATGGCGTCCATATACCAGATATACTTAGAGTTTCTCCTTAAGTAAGTTTTATGGATAAGTTAGTAGCAGATGCAGCACGCTGACATTGTTGCTTGCATTTTTACTTAGTGAAAATGCTTGACTGGGGTGAAGAGGGGCAGAGGACAGATGCTGAGATCGCGGTATTGAGGGCAGATTTCTCTCAGGAAGTTGCTGTCTGGCACAAACTCAACCATCCGAATGTGACTAAGGTCTGACTTCTCCTTAGATACATCACGATGAGCTCCCAGGTACTTGAGTTATGTCTAAGATGATTCAGTTTATTTTTATTTGACGGGCAACATGGGACAGCGTTGGCCTTATCAGCTTGTAAAATAAGTCAATCCTGGATAGACTGTGATGAGTTGTACTCGTGCGTAAACTTCATTAGCAGTAATAATCTGTTCATCTCGGAAATTGACACTTCATTGTGGTGGGGTGAGAACCGGTGCTGATGTAAGATGTTTTTCTGATTTGGTACTAGTCTTAGAAATTTGGTGTAATGATATTGACAGCAAAAAATCAGCGCGTTATCCGTGGTTGTTTTGCAACTTCACTTGCATGCAACACTTTGTCTGATGTTTTAAATATTGCCAAAAGCTTCTCTTGCTCAGCAGTCATTAATGTCTTTCTCTGAAAAAACATCGCGATGTTTGGATATCTATGGTATATTAAAAAGATTTTTGTACTTGGCCTATTCTGATTTTTCTACCTTTAATGGATGTTGCTCAGTTTATTGGAGCCACAATGGGCTCATCGGATCTGCGGATACAGTCTGATAATGGTCCAATTGGAATGCCAAAGAATATATGCTGTGTCATCGTGGAGTACCTGCCTGGTGGAACGCTGAAATCTTATCTGATAAAGAACCGGAGAAGGAAACTGGCTTTCAAAGTTGTCGTACAGATAGCACTTGATCTTGCCAGAGGGTATTTTCTTACCTGTCATGTTTGGTGAACGATCTCCTTTCGTTTATGCCTATATCAAATTTCTGATTCCCATGGTTTCTTGTCGTAGGTTGAGTTATCTTCACTCTGAGAAGATTGTCCACAGGGATGTGAAGACTGAAAACATGCTATTGGACAAGAACCGTACGGTAAAAATTGCTGACTTTGGAGTGGCCCGTGTAGAAGCTTCCAATCCCAACGACATGACTGGAGAAACTGGGACTTTGGGTTACATGGCTCCTGAGGTGACGGTGTTTTTATCAATTTTTTCAGTATTCTCATTAACATGTGGTTATTGTCATCCGCAATGTAGTTGATCGAGCATTCTCCCAATGGTTACTTGCAGGTGCTAAATGGAAATCCCTACAACAGGAAATGCGACGTCTATAGCTTCGGGATCTGCTTATGGGAGACCTATTGTTGTGATATGCCATATCCCGACTTGAGTTTCTCGGAGATGACATCGGCCGTCGTACGCCAGGTAAAAGCTCTTACTTATATTTACTCAATCCGGTTCTGAGTGTCTTAATATCTATGCAACTAAGTGATTTATGAGACTGTTGAAAGAGAAAATGAGCCAGCGCTGGGCTGAAGATCTGAGCTAGCGAACCACCCCTGACAAAGTATCGTTTTAGGCTGAATTGCGATGTTGTAGATGCCACGTGACTTGTTTGTCTATGTATTGACTTCTGTATGTGTATATGGCATTTCCTGCCTGAAATTTTTCCTGGGGCAGAATCTGAGACCAGAGATACCGAGATGCTGTCCGAGTTCACTTGCCAATGTCATGAAAAGATGCTGGGATGCTAACCCGGAAAAGAGGCCGGAAATGGATGAGGTAGTCTCGATGTTGGAGGCCATCGACACATCGAAGGGAGGCGGCATGATTCCTCAGGATCAACAGCAGGGCTGCTTTTGCTTTCGTAGGTATCGAGGACCCTGAAGAATCTGTTCCTCCCCGCTCTACTGGGTGACTTATGTAAGGCAGTATTTGTATAACGGTTATGTATGCATCTTTTCTCTTGGAGTACTCGCCTTCGAGAAGAGGGATTGCTGTCCGTATATAGGAAGTTAAGATGCAGTTTATACATATGGGGGCTGGTGGGGTATGAGTGTTCGCTGATTCACCGTTACACACTCGAGAGAGGTATAACGACTATTTAGGAATTGCGGTTAGTAAACGCAGAAACCGAATGAATTGAGGAAGAGAGAGTGCGGATAACTGACGAAACGATAGGGGATTCATAGTCCTAGGCTTTTCTTCCATTGACTACTGCTTCACTTTTGTTTTCTGCAATTTTAATTACTTGCATCAACTCATCAAATCAATTAACTGTTTACGGCTAGAATCTGAGACTTGCTGGTAATCAGCAGTAGGTTCTAACTAGTCCTCGTGGGAACGATACTTTTTCTCATCATTATATTACTTGCGCGACCCGTATACTTGCGTATGCGATTTGGTTCGAACACTATTGAAAGATGGTACTGCAATTCTGATGTGCCAGTAAGATTTAGTTTGTTCTGGACATAAAGGAAACAGCAATGCAACAACCGGGTCGAGTTACTTTCTGCGAGCATGCTTTTTTCTCTTTATTTGTCTTGGTCCAGTCGAAGTGGAGTTCATTACATGTTGAACCAAAAGGGAATCAAAACGACATGAAAGGGACAAAACTCGTCTTGCCTGTTTCCTCTCTGCAAATCTGTTTCCCCAAGTTGGCGAAGCTCCGGGGTTCAAGCCATAATCATATTTACACATGAGAATCATCAATTCAACAAACCTACAGCAATGTGAAACTTTGGCGATGAATTCGCGGTTCGATGTAGCATCTTATGCCTCGGATAGTTCGACCTCTGATGGCTTCTCGTCCCATTTTGTCGACCTGTAGAATGCTGCGTAGAGAATAAGCTGCACTAGTCCTGATAATGCTCCCAGAGAATTCGGAATCTGGTAATAACATTACGTAGGTCAGTTGGCGATGAGTTGATAGTCCATCCCCGTTAGTTAAGGTTGCTCTTTCACTAATAGCAATGGAGTAAACAATCATATACCAGGACGTAGGCATCAAACTTGAGGAGGGCGTAGGCTGCCCAGATGAGACCATTGCAGAAGTTTGCTAGCGACAGGGCGAAGGGCATGTACTTGACGCTCTTCGTCTTGATGACTTTTCTCTGGGAAACAGTCGCAGCAACCAGCAGAAAGAGATGAGTAGTTAGGGAAGTCTCTCTTTCCAAGGGATAAATAGAATAATTCGAACTGAACGCTTGGAACGCGCTCAAAACAACGATTACGTACCATGATCGTTAATGGGGAAGCATACATCATGATGTTGAAAATGATGCACAAGACACCCACTAGGTTTGATCTCGCCTTGGTGGTGTGGAGTAGAGACAGGGTAATGGTGATCACGACGATCATGAACAACACTTCCACAATGATTGCGATGATTATCTTACGCTGGTGAAATCACGAGGAGCCACACCGTAAGAATAACCCCCCCTCACTCTATCCCCGTCAGGCTGTGGAGTGAATCCCGCGAACAAGCAGTAAAAACCAGACAAGGGAGGGCTTACCCGTGTAGGCCACGGGGAATAGAGCAAGAAGATGAGGACATAGATGGTCTCGATGACGAGGCCGATCCCATTGATGGTGATGATGAGGATACTATCAGGATGAACGATCGGGAGGCCATAGAACACCCACATCATGCAGTTGAGCACAGTCGCCACGTAAGGATCCGGCCTATAGTCTTGCACCGATTTATTCTTCAGTATCTGGATGAATGTCGGGCTGCGCACGCAACACACGCACACACACAAGCACGGATAACCAATCTCATTCACGCCAAAGAAGCCAAACCCAATGGAACCGCGAAAAACAACAGCACCGCTACACTTACACGGGAGACAAGAACAAGCAAAAGGAGATGACATTTCCTGAGAACATAAACAACCGCAGGATCATTAAGAATGAAGAACGAGAGCGAAAGGCTCGAAAAGCCGGGGGCAGGCAAAGGAGGAGGCTAACCGATCAAGCCAACGATAGTCCTGGTAGTCTCGGTGTCGACCATGTTTGCAAGACAGATGAAAAACGAGGGCGGGAGGGAAGTGGACGTCAAAAGAGTGACAAAAGCACGGTTTTTCTGGCGATGTCGTCCTCTGTTTTCAGGAATGTTGAAGGGGGAAGGAAGTGTGGGTTGGCTTCGCTTCTCCACTCTCTTTGATTATGAAGAAGGCAGATCCAAAAATAGATAGACAGAGAGAGATGCAAAAATATGCAAGGAACAAAAAAGGGGGGGAGTTGTGGATAATACTTTGCATGGCGATTCCGATGCGCATGCGCCCTCCCTCCCTCCCCTATCCATTGCAAGTCAATCGGGGGAAGTTTTTCTTTTTTCCCTCTCTTTTAAATGACACGTGCCTTAACAAAAGGTTGTAATGGGCCGTTGTTGTGAAATGGTCCATTTTGGGCCTAGGCCCAATTTCAGTCCAGGACATCGACATCTTGTGTGTAAAGAAGGCGCAGAGACCGGCCGGGCCGGCTGTTCGTAGCAATTCGAGATCGAGAATACTTTCAGGAAGTTGGGTGACTCGAGAACTTTAGTCAAATGGTTTCGAGATGTGTTTGAGAACGAGAGGAATTTCATTTTGTGAAGGATTGAAGATACATTCGAGTTTAGAGTTCGTGACTACTTATAATAACTTGAACTTGAGAGAGTTTCTAATAAGCCAAGTTTGACAGCTCTGGGAAGTATCTCCAGCAAGTTTAGTTCGAGAAACATTCGTAACAAATTGACTTCGAGTTAAAGAGGTTTTCAGTGGGTCGAGTTCGATGATAAGGATATATGAAAACTTGTATATTATTAACTTGTGATTTATGACGATTTTCAAGCTCTACCTATGATTTCAGGCAATATTTTTGAATTACACCCACAACTATTTGCAATCTCCTCCATAAAGTCCTTGCAATTGTAATTTGTCTAGTATAAATAGACACGGGACAATTAACCATCAACATACACTTATTTACTGTTACGTCTGGCGACCACGTTTCACTACAAATTTTCATACACTAATGCTATGTCGAGTGATTCATCGGCGGCCCTCGTCACATTTTCATTTCCCATGTGTCGGCTTGATTCTAACGTGGCACCTTCGATCCCTCCAATAATGGCGAAGCAAATCCAGAGTTCAAAACTGGGGGAGGGCCATGCTGATTACATCGACCTTTTCCGACACCCCCGGGTTATATTATTCAATAATTTGATACCGTTGTCGATGACAAAGAAGACGACGACGACGACTGTGGTGGCTGCGTCGTAGTCCCTTGGATCCATTCAAACCAAAAAAACACAATCGATTTCCCAACTCCAAGATGTTCTCTAAAAGCTAGATGGATATTTGAGGGGGTTTAAAGAGATGCCAAATTGTTGTTTCTTTAGTAATACATGTCGTGACAGTGTTATTACCTGACAAGGACGACTTTGTTTTCCTTGGAGGGAGATGGCAATGGCACGCAAGACGACGACCCTTTGTCTCCAAAACTCATTCATTGAATCAAAATTTGATGATTCAAATACGAAAGGGTGTCAAAATTTTCCATTTTCGTGTACTCCAAGGATATGCAGAAAGAGGAAGTATGTGATGTGTGAACCAACCTTCCGTTTTACTCTTGTGAGGATGGTTTCTTTATTTTTTTAATTACATATCCAGGGAGGGAGGGAGGGACTTCTTTTTCAGATCTAAGGAAAATTCCAAAGTCCAAAGTCCAAATCAAACCAACATGATAACCAGCCGGGAATTGGGACTCCCAACCCCAACCAATATTATTATATTATATCATATTAATGTTCTTTAACTACGTGCCCAATTGGTTCACCAAGTTCCCCCTTGGCACTGACACTGACAGCAAAACCAACAACAACAAATAACAAGGTTGATTTTTTGAGTGATTATCTCCTTTGAATCCTCTCCTCTTCTTCTTCCTCCTCCTTAAAAGTAAAGAAATGCAATTGGTCTAAATTATTGGTCAAAAAACTCTCTCGTGTGCGCTGATGCTTAGTTCTGTATAGACTGTTTCGTGCATAATTAACATCATATCCCCCCCCCCCTCCCCCCAAAACATTAGAATTTTCATCTGAGTTCCTGCTCAGTTACTCATTCATCGTTTTTTTACGACAACCCAGTTCCTCATTTTCTTGTTTTTGAAGCCCCTTCATGATCCCTATGCGTTTCCAGATTGTGGGTGGGCGTGTGCTTTATTGATACATCATGGTATGACTGTGGCAGAAGAGGAAGAAGAAGAAGAAGAAGATGATGAAGCAGAGACCCCAAGGTTTTCGCTCTGCATACTGCTGAAGTTCCTCGTTTCTTTTGGGGAGAACTTTGGTCTGCGGATACGATGGTGATGGATATATGGATCTCTCTGGGGTTGCTTGTGGTTGGGATAGCAGTACTTGTCGTCATCCACATGGCCATTGTTCGGAGGCTGTTCAGAGTGAGGCACCAGAATGGGCCCCTCGTGCACAGGCTTAGCACCGCTCTGAACTCTAGGGTGTTGTCCATCGAAGACGTCAACCGGCTACCTTGCTTTGATTATTATGCCGGCGAAAGCACTGATAGTGGTATCGGTGGTGGAGGTGGTGCTGCAGAATGTGCGGTCTGCCTGGAGGCATTCAAAGGTGGCGACAAGTGCAGGCTGTTGCCGAATTGTGGGCATAGCTTCCATGTCCAGTGTATAGATTCCTGGCTGTTGAAGACGCCGGCATGCCCAATTTGCAGAACGTTAGTAGAAGAACATTCTGCCAGAGGTGGTAAAGAGGGAGTTGTAGAGGGGAGCAACATGGGAGCTCGCAGCGGGTCAGGTGGTGATATTGTACTAGAGTTGACATAAGGAACAAGATGATTAACCCAATCCGCCCGACCGACAGAAACGAATTTTTTGGCCATTCGCCAACAGGGGGAGTACCAAGTTTTTTACAAGCATAGCCTTATTACAAAAGATCTTCCACACTCCGACCAAGCTGTAAATGTCCTAAGAACCATTCAAACATGATCCAAGGTTCGATTCCTTGTGAAGTTACAACCTTCATTGGCCCCGAAATTGGGATGTGGGTATGGTTACTGTACACCTCGGGCATGATTAGTTCCCCATTGGAATGCAATTCTCGATTGGATTTTGCTCATTCATTAATCGATAATCTTGGGTAAACCCTAAATGGGAATCCAAAAACCATCCATCCAGAAGGACAAATGGAAGGACAGTCCTCCTATTGAAGAATACATAACAACAAAGACAATTTCTGCTCTGGAGTTGGCATTAATAGGGGAACCAAAGGCACTTTCATGTATATCCCCTGCCTGTTACTCGCACCAGACAACATGGGATCCCCAAAAGTCAAGGAAGGATCAAACAGACAAGAAAACCTCTCCTATTCTAACAGCTTGAATCTCTTGCATGTGGTTCCATTTCCATTAGATGGTCCCGACCCAGTGGCTATTCCTAACTAACAACACTATCAGACAACTACAGGGGGATCGGCGAATACTTGCATGTGGGGTTGCAACTGGGGATTATCATTGGCCCTTCTGCTTCCCCCCACCAAAGAGCAGATCCATGCTTTAAGCCCTGAGGTTAAGACATTTCCTGAACAGTGAAAACCCACCATAGCACGCCGCACATAGCGTCCCCAGAAAAATTCCAAAAAAGGGGGGGGGGGGGGGGGACTAGGGCAGAGGCAGACAAGACAAATCGATCATGATTAAGTGGGGCTGCATATGATACAATGCCAATCTAACCTGACTCTCCTCCTGTTGGGATCACAATAATATAATAAGCCCAGATTTGACTGTGGGGTCTTACCAGTGCTCGACACGAATGTCCATGCAAAAGAGATTCCATCAACTGCCGAAAGGCCTCTGCACATGGACATAACCGCACAAACTAAAATGTGTGTATGCCCAACTAGTAAAAAAAAATACCCACAGGTGATAAACAAGATGCGTTTGATTGGCTAAAATGCTGGCACAATCTTTCCTTACACACGATTGTCAGAACACTGCTGACAAGGAAGACAGAAAACCGGTAGATTGCTGATCTTATGCAGCCAATGAAAGGTAAGACTGTTTTTCCTGGTGCATGTACCATATGAAGAATAGATCGATAGTATCGGCATGATCTCCCATGAATAAAGAAAGATAAAAAGAACAATAGATGGGAGAAGACACAAGCAGAAAAGTTGAGGGCAACCCTGCATTTTAAGTTTAAGCATCACAGGAATCCAACTACAACATCCTTCCAGAGTTCATCTCAAAGATGTTAGAAAGAACTCATCCATGACCTTTTGAGTACAGGACGGATGCGAAATGCAAAATCTAAATGCATACATAGAATAGGCAAGTCATTCAGAAAAATTTGATCATTTTTTCTCCTCATTGCTTTCTAATTCCCTTCGGAGCTGCAGAGAGAAATCGTCATTGACATCGTCGTCATCCCAGTCATCCTCCCACTGCTGTGTCCCCTCACGTGCTTCTTCCTTCTCTTCCCACTCTGATCATTTAGTTAAAAAAGATACAGAGAGAGGAAATTAAGACAAGGTTTCAATTCCATGGTCAAGCACAGGAAGTTTGAAACTATATAAATGGTTACTCGCACTGTATCAATGAAAGTGTGAAGAACGCAAAATAAGAGAAAGAATCGGATAGAAACAAATTGAAGAACAAATAATTTCCTAAAGTGAAAAAACTACAAATGCTAGATTATGATTCCAGAAGGACTAACAACTTCACATTCACCATCAGCATAACCCAAAACACTTTGCAGAGAACATATCCCAAAAAAGATGTTTCCCAATCCACGTTCATCCGTCCACTGACTAGAACAATACAATCCACGAGTCCTGACTTCTGTGAAATCGCAGCAGCGAAATCACACTCCATCCTAAAAAGGATCATCATACGGAGAGCAACCTAAACCAGAATCCCGAACCACGATGAAATAACTCCCACAATCATTCCATAAGATCGCAAGGCCCAGTCGGGATTCCAGAAAAACAACTAAAAATTCAACGGAGTAGATGACTAATATAACCCACAAATGGCGATCAATCAACAAGGCAGTTGGGGGGGGGGGGGGGGGGTTCGAATCAAGGTGAAAACCTTCGTTGATCTCGAACTCCTCAAACTCATCATCGTCATCGAACAAGTCCATCTTCGACTCTTCCGCCTGGGGTTTCGCCTCCGTCGCCATCACCACAACTCACTCCCTACCAATAACCCCACAAAACAATCAGATCCCTTACGATATCCAAAGCACCCACCAAAATCCAACAAATTAACAGCACAATTGAAAAGCTAACCGCTAATCCACAGCACCTTTGCACCTTCCTCTCCAAGAAAACCTCCAAATGCAAAACATCAAGGCAGGCCACACCCATTTTGATCCCTTCCCTACCAAATGCTCAAAAGGGCCGGGATCTTGTGGTCTGGGATGATCATTGGGCCCCAATTTTTGGGCCTTGTGTAATTTACCTGGGCCTAATTCTAACTATTATCGACAGCACAGCATAGCCTAAACTCGTGTGAAAATTTGCACTGCGAAGAGACGACGAGGGTCGGATCCCAAGCCACGACCCGAAGGATGTCCTTTCCCTCGGTGTTCGTCCTGCAGAGTGAATGTAGTATCGCCGCGCAAATGCTCTTTGCCTTGTTGGTTTCCACGGATCGTTAGAGCTCGGTTATGAGCAACAAAACCGAGGTCGGTAGTACGGCTATGGCTCCGCCTTCGTACGCCTAACTGTCCGTTAACAGCTCGGGCCTGTCCGAGCATAGGAGTTTAGTTTCTAAGAGGAAACGTTGACATTATTATTACCACACAGACGATGAAGAAGTTTATTGTCATCCTCGAGTGATTAGACAAGATCTGCGGTTGCTTGTTTTTGCATATTGGCGGGCTTGTTTTTGCATATTGGCGGGTGACCTACAGCCATGCAGGATTCGACAGGGGAGTAACCACGGCCTTCACCTGTAGGTAGTTCTTCAAGCTGTACACCCCCTTCTCCCTTCCTATCCCGCTCATCTTGTACCCTCCGAATGGGATCGCCGCGTCAAACACGTCGAAGCAGTTCACCCACACAGTCCCCGCCCTTAGTGCCCTCGACAGGGTGTTCGCCGCGTCCAGGCTCTTGGTGAAAACCCCTGCAGCTAGACCGTAATTGGTCGTGTTCGCCCTCCGGATGACCTCGTTCAGGTCCCTACGATAGATCACGTGGAGGACAACTTAACGCTGCTACATGCGTGAGAAAATGAGATGGAGATGATTCACTGAGTCGGTTGGGCACTCACTTGAATTTCAGGATGCTCTGCACTGGTCCGAATATCTCTTCCTTTGCGATGAGCATGTCATCCTGCATGTTCCCGATCTTGAGTCGACGAACGATTGATTAATAAGGCGGGGAAAAGGAACGAGCCAAAAGACGATACCTGGACATTTGAGAAAACAGTGGGTTGGATGAAGTATCCCTTGGATCCGAGCCGATCACCTCCACATTCGAGAGTGGCGTTGCTCTCAATGCCAGATTTTATGTACCCCAGCACCTTCTGGAACTGCTCTTCATCGATCTGAGATATATTACTCATTTCATCAAAGTCCGATCGGTTGCACTGGACTGCTCATTAAAATGAGAAAGGAATGTCTCCGACCCTCGAAGTATTACTTACCTGAGGGCCCTGCTCAATTCCTTTCTTGAAGGGATCGCCCACGGTTCGCCTGGACGCACGGGCCTTTGCCTTCTCGAGGAACTCATCATAGACACGTTCATGGACAAACGTGCGGGACCCGGCGCAACAACACTGACCCTGCACACATATTTAATAGATATAAGCACATTGCTAATTGATTTTACCCTTCTTCATTCAGCTGAAGATTACGGATGGGTACCTGATTGAAGAACAGAGCAAAGTGTGCAAGCTCGACAGCCTTATCGACGTCGGCATCTTCGCAGACAATGAAGGGGGATTTGCCTCCTAGTTCCAGCGTCACAGGTTTCAGGTTGCTCCGAGCGGCAAGTTCAAGGATGATCTTGCCGGTAGCAGTGGATCCGGTGAAGGCCACCTGGGTTTCACAAGGAGACGGTAATTATCGAAGATCAAGGAAAGTGCTACGCGTCTCTAAAAGATAGATCCGGTGAAGATCAAGATACCTTGTCGACATCCATGTGGCTTGCAAGCGCTGCACCTGCTGTCGGCCCGAACCCAGAAACAACATTCAGAACGCCCGGGGGAAGACCAGCCTACCCATAAAAAAAACAAAAATGTCAAACCGTGAGTCATAACAAGATTGGCGACTGCCCCAGGGCTTGTACTTCTACTGTGATGTGGCTGGTCAAAAACTGACTCCTACATGAAGAAAGGATTACCTCCTGGAAAAGCTTTGCAGCATAAAGTGCTGTCAATGGTGTCTGCTCGGCAGTTTTAAGGACGATGGTGTTACCACTTGCCAGTGCAGGCCCAACCTTCCAAGCGAACATGAGGAGAGGGAAGTTCCACGGAATAATCTGCCCGGCAACACCGATCGGTTCGTGCAATGTCTGTACATGGTATTGTCCATCTGCCGGGACAGTCAGCCCATGGATTTTATCCGCCCAACCTGATTTTCAATCGCAGGTTGATTACTCCAATTTGTGTGGAAACAATATTAAGATTGGGGAAAGAATTTAGAGGCAGAATACTTTACCTGCATAATAGCGAAACAGGCGGGCAAACATTGGTACTTCAGCTTTCGACGCCTGCTCGAAAGGTTTACCATTATTCCATGTCTCCAGCGCTGCGAGCTCATCATTGTGCTTTTCGACCAGGTCGGCAAACTTCAGCAGGATCCGCGATCTCTCCTGTGTATTTCAATTCCAGCACGATTTCAAGTCACATACAGAATACAACAATTCTGGAAAAAAGTAAATCTGACTTGTGCAAGACTCTCACGTAAGCAGTCATTTTAGGCCACGGCCCCTCGTCGAAGGCTTTACGAGCTGCAGCCACAGCACGGTTAACGTCCTCTGCATCACCTTCTGCAACGTGAGCGATGACCTCCCCGGTCCGAGGATCAATGGTTGGAAACGTCTTCCCTGAACCAGAAAATGAAACCTCTATCGATTGGACAGTCCCATCAACTCGGTAGGTAAATCAAGTATGCCAATAATTACCCGAAGCAGCATCAACAAACTGCCCATTGATCAGGTTCTGGGTGTAACTGATATGAATGGGTGGAGCAATCAGTTCTTCGAGCGCCGCGGCAGTGCTGAAGCGGCCGATGCCTCGGCCACGGAAGACGGCCGGGTTCGTCCCTAAAACCCACCATAAAAACATCCAAAAGATGAAAAAACTAAGATAAGACAACAGGGGAATCGATAATCGATGCTGACATCACCAATCACCCAGTCTCTAACAAATCAAGCTCTTGCTCTGCTTGCTTATCCAGTTAAAAAAAAAATGGAAAGGCGAGACTTTCTTACGGCACCCAAGAGTCAACAAAAGCCATCCATCAAGAGACCCAGAAAAATAAAAATAAAAATTAGAGTCATCATCATCCGTGGGAGACACAAGGAACATCCATCTCCAAACATGCATAAACAAGGAAAAATCAAAGCGAAAGATGAAATCATGGTACCGAATCCCCAGAAACAGAGTAAGAACAGAGCAGCAGAGATGGGGTTTTATTGGTTGGGGACCTGAAGAGGGCAGAAGTCTTGAAACAGAACGAGCGAGCAAGGAGGAAAACCTTCGGGCAGCCATCTCCTAGAAATCAGGAGCAGGAACTGAAATGAAACCCCAGGAGTTAAAAAGATGGATCGATAGAAAAAGCAGGGCCGGAGAAGAGAGGAAAGATTACCACCACCACCACTACCTCTTCCTCTTCCTCTTTTTCCTTTTTTAATTGTTTTGTTTGTAAAGATATGGAGAAATATAATAAAGAAAAGGTCCAAGTTCATCCGAAACCACAACAAGGGAGAGATTGACGTGGACTGAATGACTGACTATTCACCCTTTCACTTCATGCAATGTAAAAAGAGCAGGAGGCATATGGCATCAATAATATCCAGTCTCCTCCTCCTCCTCCTCCCCTTTTACTTTTATTTACCCAAACATACAAGAAGAGAAAACAAAAAACATCGAACAACTAAGTTTTGGGGATTTAGGAGGGTTAGTTTTAGGTAAGAAGCGAAAAGGGTGTGAAGAGGGTGAGAGGTGGTGACGTGAACTAAATCAAAGATTACTTTAAGATTAATTTGTTATGATTTGTGAGGGTTTCTTTTTTAAGCATTGTTAGGGCTACTATTTATTTTGGAGGTCGGAGAAGCGGGGGATGGGTGTTCTTTTCTTTTTTTTTAATTTTTCGGAAAGTGATATTGATTGCTACCTTAATTTTGCGGCGTGGTCGAAGTTCGATCCGAAGCATGTTTCTACTGCATCAGTTGGTATTAGATTAGGTCATCGTGGAAGCGATGTCAGATAACCACAGCGATAGTAACGACCATCTCGTTGACGGAAACCCGGGGATGCAAGCCTTATGGATAGCACATGGCAGTCTCGAGGCTCTCATACGTGAACTCCAACACTCCATGTTGGCATTAACAAAGCGTTTCGACCGTTCGGAGGCAGGTCAAAATAGGGAGTCGATAGGTCCCGACGGACTCATTTTCACGAACAACCGTTTGAAAGGATTATTCCATTGGGTTACAATGATTGTCGTCAATGACTTCCTACCGAGTCGGAGTTGGAGGAAGGGGATGTTGATGAAGGTGAAGCCGGATTTCAACGACGAGGGCCCGACAGACGTGAATAATCGTGTAGAGAATGGAGGCAATCGAGGTTATCATCAGCCACGTATTTTTACTAGAAATTTTGATCGTTATCTCGAAGAGCTTATGAGACACGACAACTTTGGTTTAAGGGTCGATTTCCCATCTTTCGACGGAAGCCTTAGCATAGAAGGTTTCATGGATTAGATTGCTGAGGTAAATCGATTTTTTGATTATATGGAGATACTCGTGGACCGACGTGTCAAGCTGGTAGCATATAATTGACTGGTGGGGCGTCTGCATGGTGGAAGAGAGTTCAAGACGATCGACGACGAGAAGGGAAAGCAAAAGTCTCGACATGGGAAAAGATACAAAAGCTCTTGAAACGTCGATTCTTGCCGACTGATTGGGAACAACACTTATTTTATCTTTACCAAACATGTTCCCAGGGGCCACGGAGCGTGCATGAATATACGACGGAGTTTATGAGGCTAGGTGAGCGAAATAATTTGAAGGAGTCGACAGCACAACGAGTATCTAGATATATGAGCGGCCTACACCCATCTATTCGGGAGAGGATTGGTTTCCAAATAATTTGTACTTTGAGTAATGCTATAAACTTGGCTTTAAAAGCCAAGTCTTTGAGACAGGAAGAGAGATGGCAAGTTAGGAGGAAACCTTGGGCCGGTACGGATGTGGATTGTAACAAACCCGGAAATCATTGTAGTGATTATCCCAAGCAAAAACAGTTGGCAATTATTGAACGGGGAGAAGATTCTTGCTCATGACAAGAGGAAGAGATTCTTTGTGATCTCGATGAATTCAATGATGAGCAACAAGTGTGCATTGTTAGAAAAATTAAGCTTGCACACAAGAGGGCGAGAGTCACAGAGACATGAGCTATTTCGCACGAGGTGCACCATTAATGAGAAATGATGTGATGTCCTAATTGATGGAGGAAGCCAAGAAAACTTCATCAGCAAACCTGCTCGGACAGTTGCATTTGATCATGGAGAAACACCCATAACCTTACAACATTTGCGTGGATTCGTAAAAACAAGGGAATCAAGGTGTTAGAGAGGTGCAAGGTACCTTTTCAATTGGAAAATATACTGACGGGATTTACTGTGATGTCGTGGAGGGGTTAGACGTGTGTGATTTACTTCTCGGAAGGCCTTGGGAATACGATGCGTTAGTCCAACACCTGGGATGAGAAAATGTGTACAAGTTGATTAAAGATGGTGTCAAGTTCACGATAACTCCCATGAAGGTGTGGGGAGATGGGGCTACAAAGAATAAGAGCAAGCTTTGGTGACACTAACACAATCTTCGAGAGAGATGGTGGAGGGCATGAAGGAATCGCATGAACTATTTGTGTTAGTGGTTAAAGATGTGACAGAAAGTGTAAACTTTGAGATGGGGATTCCTGATGTGGTAAAGCAACTCTTACCAGACTTTGAGGACATTATGCAGGATGATTTGCCGAGTGGATTACCCCCATGTGAGATATTCAACACCATATTGATATCATCCCTGGGGCCAGTTTGTCGAACTTGCCGCATTATCGAATTAACCCAAAAGAAAATGAGATCTTACGAGAACAGGGTGCTAAAAAAGGGGTATATACAAGAGGGTATGAGTCCTTGTGCAGTACCAACCTTATTGACCTTGAAAAAGGACGGTACCTGGCGGATGTGTGTCGATAGTCGAGTAATAAATAAGATCACGATAG
Source organism: Melastoma candidum (assembly GCA_023653495.1). Lineage (NCBI taxonomy): Eukaryota > Viridiplantae > Streptophyta > Magnoliopsida > Myrtales > Melastomataceae > Melastoma > Melastoma candidum. Next base: position 378,797 of record CM042887.1, read on the forward strand.
GTTATAAATTTCCTATTCCAAGGTTGGAGGATATGTTAGACCATCTGAGTGGTTCAACCATCTTTTCTAAAATTGATTTACGTAGCGGCTATCATCAGATTCAAATTCGGCCGAGGGATGAGTGGGAGACGGCTTTTAAAACCCGTGATGAGTTATTCGAGGGGCTTGTAATGCCTTTCAGCCTATCAAATGCACCCAGTACCTTTATGCGACTTATGCATCAAGTACTTTGCCCTTTTATTAGTAAATTTGTAGTTGTATATTTCGATGATATTCTTATCTATAGCTAGACAACCCAGGAGCACTTGGAGCACTTGAGAGAAGTATTAACCGAGCTGCAACGGAACAAGTTATATGTCAATTTGAACAAGCGTGTCTTTATGTCCGAGAAGCTGTTGTTTCTTGGTTTTGTTGTGGGCAAGGACGGGGTCCATGTTGACAAAGAGAAGATTCAAGTTATTCGTGATTGGCCGACCCCCAAAACCATTAGTGAGGTGAGGAGTTTCCATGGTCTCGCTATATTTTATAGACTTTTTATTCGAGATTTCAGTACACTTGCAACCTCGATTACTGATTGTTTAAAAAAAGGGAGGTTTCAATGGGAACGAGAGGCCGATAGGATTTTTGCAATGATTAAGGAGAAGTTGTGTTCAACCCCAGTCTTGGCTTTATCAGATTTTAAGAAGCTCTTTGAAGTAGAGTGTGACGCTAGTGGTGTGGCGTTGGAGCAGTTTATCATAGGAGAAACAGCCTCTTGCATTCATTAGTGAGAAGTTAAGTGAATCTCGAAGAAAGTGGTCAACGCATGATAAGGAATTGTATGCAGTCGTACGAGCTTTGAAACAATGGGAGCATTATCTGATCGGGAAGGAATTATTTTATATTCAGACCATGAGTCCTTAAAATATTTGAGCAATCAGTGTCGAATCAATAACTCGATGCATGCTTGGTGGTATGTGTTCCTACAAAAATTCCTGTATAAGCTGATGCATAAATCGGGCAAATTGAATCAAGTTGCAGATGCACTGAGTAGAAGGGCAGCTCTATTGACTACTCTGAGCAACAAAGTAGTACGGTTTGATTGTTTAAAGGAGTTATATGCAGATGACAAAAACTTTAGTCAGATGTGGATGAAGGTTCAGTAGGGGATTTCGATGAATGAGTATCATATTATGAGTGGGTATTTGATGAAGGGGAACCTACTTTGTATCACCAGCACATCACTACGAGAAAAGTTGATTCGGGACTTACATGGTGGTGGCTTAGCCTGTCACCTTGGACAAGAGAAAACGATTTCGACAATGACTGAAAGATACTTTTGGCCTCGTGTAAAACGAGACATAACGAGGATGGTTCAACATTGCTATATTTGTCAGACGTCCAAGGAGCAGTCACAAAATACTGGTTGGTACACTCCTCTGTTGATTCATGAAAATATCTGGAAAGATTTGTCTATAGATTTTGTTCTCGGACTACCACGTACTCAACGCGGTTCTGATTCGGTCTTCGTGGTGGTTGATAGATTCTGCAAGATGGTTCATTTTATACCATGTAAAACGACGTCGGATGCAGCCCATGTTGCTCGATTATTCTTCGTCGGCATCGTGAGGCTACATGGAATTCCAAACACCATTACCTCATATTGGGATACTCGATTTCTCAGTCACTTTTGGAAAATCTTATGGTACTTATTTGGATCGTCTTTGCGTTACAGCAGCACCGCACACTCCCAGACAGATGATCAAACCGAGGATGTTAATCAAACTCTCGATAACATGATTCGAAGCATTTGCGGAGATAAACCAAAGCAATGGGACTTCGCTTGGGCTCAAGCAGAATTTGCGTGCAACAACGCCATCCACTCTTTAACTGGGAAGATCCCTTTCTCAATTGTTTACCTAGAGCCCCAAATTACGTGTTAGATTTGCATGTTTTGCCAAAGTCAATGAAGAAGAGTGCTGCTGCTCAAGCATTGGCAGAACAAGTACAATCGACTCAGGCAGAGGTGAAGCTAAAGCTAACATAAGCAAATGCTCGATCGATACAAAGAGGTAGCTGATAAACATAGACGATGGAAAGCATTTGTCGAAGGTGATGAAGTGACGGTTTTCATTCGTAAGGCACGTTTTCCTTTGGGTCAATTCAACAAGTTACGGCCAAAGAAGTATGGTTCGTTCAAAGTTCTAAAACGAATCAATGATAATGCTTACGCCATTGATATGCCGAAATCCTTTAATATTTCTCCAACTTTTAATGTGGCGGACATGTATTCATTCTACTCGGACGAAGAACCTCTTTATCCCGAGGCCGAAGAAAACTCGTGATCAAGTTAATTTTCTCAATAAGGGGAGACTGACGTGAACGAAATCAAATACTACTCTAAGATTCGTTTGTTAGTATTTGTGAGGTTTTTTTTTTTAAGCATTGTTAGGGCTGCTATTTATTTAGGAGGAAGGAGAACCGGATGGTAGGTGTTCTTCTTTTGAATTTTTCCAAAAGTAGTATTAATTGCTACCTTAATTTTAAGGCGTCGAAGTTAGATCCGAAGCACGCGTCAGGTGGGGGCCACCCATTGAAAAAAATGTCTCTTATCGGAAAGAAGAAAACAGCCGGAGGAGGAATTTAGCAGAATAATATTCTTACAGTGACAACAACAGTGGGAGTTGAAAAGAAATATCTTACATGGTGGGCGTAGTAGTTGTAGTTTTGGCCCCATGTAAATTTTGGGTTCAAGAGGAAGGGAGGGAGTGGTGGATAATATCTCCATTTGGATAGGAGTCGCAGGAACCCCGATAATATCTTCCTTTTCTTCTTCCTTTTTTGTTATTATTATCTTTTTTCAGTCGATTGATGATGACCGGTGAGGGGTTTGGAAGATTTCTATCCAAAAAAATAAAAAACAGAGAAAATCATTTGGGGAAAGGAAAAAAAGGAACAAAAAGATAGTAATCATTGGAAGGAGGGGAGGGGATGGGAGGGCAGGCCGTCATCCCGTCGGTATTATTGGGCCAATCCAAAGCCCAGATTTACATGGGAGGAAGTAAAAGAGTAAAGGAATAGCGTGGTCGGACAGAGCCTGCCGGGGCAGATGCCCTCCCTCTATGTGGTGGCTCGCTCTTCTTGGGGACAGCCGAAACGACCCAGACACGAAAAGTATTTTGCATGATGTTGTTGCGTACTGATTTAGTTTTTTTCCTGGATCATAACAAATAATTGGTTCCCCTTTTTCACTCTCTCTTTCTTTGTATATATTATATGAGTAGAGATTAGTGGGGGGCACCATGATTTCAATCAGCTTTCACCAAAATTCGTTATTATAATAAATAAAGGACCGTCGGCTGTGCCTTCTCTTCTTGTTGCCACCAAATCAGAGCCGTTAACGACCACTCCGTCCTCTCGCTACCTGTCAAAATTAAAACAGCATCATCATCAATTGCATATTTAATTTACTAGATACACATAAATGGAATTGCCCACCCAGGTCATCACCAATCCAACGGCCACATCACCCTTTGAATTTACCCAAATGCCCCTCCTCCTCCACCCCCTTGCTAACCAGTTTCCCTCCTATATATGCCCCCCCCCCCCCCCCCCCCCAAAACCCCTACGGTCTCGGTCATCGGCTCCGTCGTCCATCGGAAGACAGATGTATCCGGAAGAGGAATCCGCCTCCATCTCCTCTTCCACTGCTACTAGGACCACCAACGACTCTCCCTCATCTCCCCCCGCGTCCTCCGCCTGCTCCTCCTGCTTCCCTTGCCTCGACGGAGCTAGGGACCGGGGCATCCAGTTCTCCATGAAGCTTAGGGAGAAATCGGAGCTCATCGCTGGCCCAAAGTGGAAGACCTTCATCCGTAGGTTCAATCGCACTCCCTCTGGCCATCACAACAGGCGTCAAGAGGAGGGGAGGTTCCGCTACGACCCTCTCAGCTACGCTCTCAATTTCGAGGAGCAGAACGCCGCCTGCGAGGAGGACGATGACGACGCTGCCGCAGCAGCAGGGTTCAGGAACTTCTCGTCGCGGTTCGCCGGCTCGGGTAAACCCGCCGGGGAGGTCGCGGCGTAGGGCTAGCTATTGTGTACACGGACGGCCACACCTATTGATTTGATTTCTTTGTCTTTACCGCGTTTGTTATTGTTCTCTGATTATACCGGGAAAGGAAGGACATAATAGTTTATTGTAGAAACAACCTTTGGCTACTGTCGCTGTATCTCTTCGACCGAGAAATCGTTCGCTAGATTTTTGTTAATATCTTTTTTTTATATATAAAAATATCACTAACAATGACATTAACCTTTTTTCTGACTAATCTTAAACGATATTAGGCATTTTGTTGACGTGGACATAACGAAGGTTCACGTAGAAAAAAAGCAGAGACATCCTATGTAGAGAGGTGTCCTCAGTCCTCCTATCTCCAAATTAGAAATAAAAAAAAGAGGTTTTGAAATCCTAATTCGCCTCAAAATCCTTGATGAAATCGGATACAAACCGGTCCAATCGAACGAATGGATTAGAACCCTCAATCACCACCGACGAACCAGACATCTCTAAGCCTTTCGACCCCGCCGTCGATCTCAATCGCAGCACGACAGACCGATTCGAACAGCGGCAACACCATCATCCGCTGTTTGGTCGGCCGAGACGTCTCCTTCTCGGCGGCAACACCATCATCCATACCATCATCCGAGACGCCAGCCTCTTGCCCACGCTAGTCGCCATGTCGGAACCCCAGCAGTGGCGGAGGAAGCGCTTGATGGCTACCCAAGCGGGCGTTGCGGGTCGGGACTCGTCGGAGGAGGCATCGATGACTTGGGCGGTAATCTTGCGGACGGACAGTACCAGGCGGAGGAGGTGGCGGCAGCTACCTGGGGCGAATTAGGGTTTCAAAATATCTTTTTTTTTTTATTTTCGATTTTGGGTAGGAGGACCCATGACTCCACGTAGGACGTCTCTGCTTTTTTTTCACATAGGACGTCACGGCGTTGTCATGTGGACCTCCGTTATGTGCAAAATGCCTAATGTCGTCTAAAATTGACCAGAAAAAAGGTTGATGTCGTAGTTAATAACATTTTTATGTATGAAAAAAAATACTAACAAAAAAGAAAGTTCGTCAATAGTCATAAACGTAAACGTATATTTTGCCAAAAAGAAATATATATCTTCTTGAGCGAATTCAAATTCTTCGTAGGTTGAAATAACCTTAAGTTTGGTGGAGATGAGAGTGACATTGCCGCAAGCAAGAATTGGACTTATATTTCCAGGGCTTAATCAAGTTTCCTTTCCACGTTATCTAACTTTGTCAGAACAACGAGACGAATTCAGCAGCTGGCGTGGGGACTTTGTTTTCCCATGTCCCACAAGAAATCCCAACCCTAATTGCAATTAACTAAACAAAATTAAATAATCTAATAGTCAAATCCCACCATGAAGAGTGGGATTGAGGAGAGGCCCAGGAGGAAGTGAGAATCCCATGATCAAAACAAAACAGACCCCCAAAATACTGGCCCAAATCTTCAGGCATTACATTACAACGGAGCTCTCTCAATGTTTTAATGTCCGAAAACATGATGACGATGTTGATGATGAAAGAAACAGAATTGTAGTGTTGTCCATGGCCTCCTCTCTTACTAAACCCTACTAAACTCACTGTAACTAGGGCGGAAGCTGTCTGCTGTTCCTAGACCAAAGCCAGATCTTGGATATGGAGAAGCTCTCACCTCTTGATCCCTTGTCCCCCTCGATCCTCCCAGCCTTGGATTTCCCTTCCCCTGCCCCACAATCTCGATTCCTGGCAGCGGGAGACAACTCGACCGTCATGTTCAACTCTCCCTCGACGTACTGATACGACCCCATTGAGTAACACCTCCTGCCATCCAAACCGCACCCGCTCCCTTCCTCGTTTCCGGCCCCCGATCCTCTGAACTTCCCAAGGATGACTGAAAATACCCGCCTCTCGATATCGGCCCTGGTCCCTTCCTCGGATGGGAACTCGTCGTTTGAACAGTCATAAGCCTCGGACTGGGGCACGGTCGAGTCCACGAGACTGCTTCGGCAGAGAGGACAGGTCGAGTTGGAGAGCAGCCATGCGTCAATGCAGCTGAGGTGGAACGCGTGTCCGCAACCCGGGAGCAGCCTCAGCCTGTCTTCTTCCAGAAACCCAGACAGGCAAACTGCGCAGTCGAAGCAGAACGGCCGCGGCCTGGTGTCGAGGCAGACTATGTCCCTGAAGATGAAAATGGGGAGGGCGTCGAGGGACGCGTGGTCAAGGCCGGAGTCATGGAGGCGGAAGAGCTGCTGAAGCTGCCTCCTGAGGGCACGCGCGTCGTCGTCCGAGGGGTTGCTCCCTCCAGATGCCTCCACATCATAAATCGACTGGGTCGGTTTCCGCCGGAAGTACCTTAGGACGAGGTGCAGGAGGCCAAGGACAAAGAAAACAGCTGCGGCCACAACAATGGCGATCAGGATAGCCGGGCTAGTGCCGGAACTGGAAGGAGGAGAAGATTCGGACGGGGGAGGAGAGTAAGACGAGATTACAATGTCGTTGAACTGATAGTTGTGGTATGTCATGTTTTAGTTCTTTCGGGAGCTCAATTCAAACTCCTGTTGTTTCTGAGGGGGAGGGAATTTGTACTTTGGAGGATTTCGATAAAATCGTAGGTGGGTGTCTGGACCGACGTGATGACTTTTTTGACCCTTAAAAGATGTGTTTTTTTTTGTTAATGGATAGTCTCCTTGGTTAGTTGATCAAATCGTGGGGTCCTCCCTTTGAATTGCATCGAGAGGAGAGTGTGCCTGAAAACAGGGATCTTTCTGTTTCTATTTCGTCCACCTCTTGCTTTGATTGTTTGTATATTTTTATTTGGTCAATGAAATTTGGCACATGATTGGATAAGAACATGCACTTGATCAAAAACTGGAGAGGAACCCATGATTACTATGTCTGTGCTCCCCCATGGACCACGATCTGATGTCCTAATAATTACATGCAACACTGTCCATAAATAAATCATAAAGTGAGGTGACCCCAGATGAAAGTTGCAACTTTTTTTTTTACTGTTTGGTCAAACAAAGTTATTTCCCATCAATGTTGTTGGGTATTGTAGTAATCCCATGTGGGGGGATTTGTTTTATCAAAACATAATCGAGTCAGAATAGGAGAAATCTTGTCCCATGGGTAGGTGATTTGTGTAAGAAAATTCTATGCCAGTGAACTAACTTATGTTGAAATAACATTACTGACTGACCCATGAGTTTTTTTTTATTTTCCCTCTTGCACGTTGACATTCATCCCCACTAGGAAAAAAAGAAGAGGTATGTGAGTTTCATTTGACCAAAATGTCACATGACAACCAGGACTTTGTGATCATGATGTATGAACACAACAGCATGCAGATTGGTAGAAATGTGGATTGACTTATCCTGGGAGTAGTGTGTGGCACAATTTATGCATGTTAGGAAAACCATTCAAAGTTCTCATCACATAAATACAGAGTGAGTACCCACGGGCCGTTGATGGAGGACTTCTCTTCTTCCTCGTTGATGACGCTGATCATCTTTGAGACTTCTTGGCTCATGTCTGGTCCGTCGCCCCCAGATGCAGTTGCTCGCTACCTGCAGCAGGTTCACCGTCCTCTCCTCGCTTGCACCCTTGTCAAGCAGGGCTTGGTCGAACACCTCCCTGGTCCACTCCTGTACCATTGAGCTCTAGGAGGACTACTCCGAAGTCGTTCACATCTTCCTAGAAGTCATCCATCAGTAGGGTTGGAGCTACCTGGCCTTTCGGAACCATACTCGCTGATACATGCATCCTTGTCGAGCTGTATGTCGGACCTGCATCGAGAGTTTCAGTAAAGTTAAGCTTATCAAGGATGACCTTACGGACAATCCTCGAGCCAACAGAACACACCCTTCCTTCCATCACCGTAGTGGACTGAGGTGATGTTCCATCCCCAGCCTTTATCATTGATGAGGGACTCGTAAGGGGAGAAACTCTGCATGAACTTGATAAATGACGCCCTGAAATCTTCGTCGCCGGAATTTGGTGAGGCAATATCAACCAGGAACAGAAGGATGATGAATGAACATGAGACGGGTTTCCTGGCTGTGATAATCGGACAAACTCAACTGGAAATTCGAGTACAACAAAGGCAGTAAAACCATGCAAGAATGCTTGCAAAGGATACTTATAAATTCAGAGGGTGTTGTCACATTCTAGGACAAGTAGAAAAACAACAGCGTCCTGGCGAAAGGCGAAGACTGCCTTTGTCTCTTGGTTAGATCCCCATGGTAAAGAATGAACACGGCAACGTTGTCAATGAAGATAGCACCACTCAAGAATACTTCAACTTCAATAATAATGGAAAAAAGGATCGTTCAGTTCAGTATCGCGGAAAATTATGGACCGATTTGAGAGTTATTACGAAAATTGAGGACCAATTCAGGAATTCCCGAAGACCTCCCCGTTGACCGAGGCTTTACCCTGTTGACTCTCTCCAGAGCCTTCCTTTCCCGGCCACGGAATCCGAATCCTGTCGCGTCGCAACGGAAGGCGCTCATGGCGGCGGCGCAGCGTTGGTGGTGGCCGAGGGATTGGCTGCCGTTCGCGGCGATGGCGGTGGTCGAGTGCCTCGACGTGGGCCTCACCACTGTCACCAAGTCGGCCATGTCGAGGGGGATGAACAGGTTCGTCTTCCTCGTCTACTCCAACGCCCTCGCCTGCGCCTTGCTCCTCCCCGTCGCGGCGTTCCTCACCAGGTTACTGGACTCTGTGGGCTAGTCCGATGTTCGTCAATCTCTGCGTCATTCATTGTGGTGATTATGCATCCCATGGCTTGGCTTTTCAGAGGAACGAGGACGCGGCTTGGATTCTCGATTCTGTTGAAGTTCTTTCTGCTTAGTCTTGTGGGGTGAGGTGGCGATTTCTCCTGGATGTCTCGGGAGTATGCGGAATCCTGTTGTTTCTGATGGAGCTGCTTTGCGTAGGATAACAGCGATGCAGAATTGCGTGTTCGCGGGGTTGAGCTACAGTTCTCCTACACTTGCTTCTGCCATGGCTAATCTAGTTCCTGCTTTTACATTTGTCCTGGCTGTTATCTTCAGGTTCACGATCTTTACTTCTTGAACTGAGAATTGTAGTGATGCGGTTGATTGCTGAATGTGAAAAGAGAATATTGTTGGCGTCCTCTCAGTTTCTGAAGCTTCTCTAGCATCATGAAATGAAGAGTTGTTCCGACTTTTTCATTGTAGGATAGAAAATGTGGACATCAGAAGTTTTAGATGCCAAATCAAAATTCTCGGCACGCTGTTATCTATTTCCGGCGCATCAGTTGTGATACTATATAAAGGTCCTCGAATCGGGTCCAATACTTGGTCTCTCCATTATACAAAGAGCTTGCCTCCATTACAATCTTCGGAAGCTCTCCTAGAAACTGTGCCTGGTTGGGTTATCGGCGGTCTATTCCTTGGGACAGCTAGTTTCTGTTTGGCAACATGGAACACGGCTCAGGTTGTTTCCTGCCTCCTCTTGTCTTGGTGGCATAATCATCTCACTGATTTTACTCGTTTCCTCAATTGAAGGCTGTAATCTTGAAAGATTGTCCTTCGGAGATTACGTTGGTGTCCTTCTGCTGCTTATTTGGCGCTTTTCAGTGCGCGATAGTGGCTTTGGCCGCAGAAAGAAACCCTAAGGCATGGAGAGTGAGACCTCAAGTTGAACTTATACCAGTCATCTATTCGGTAAGACAGTGTACATAGTTTAGTCCGGGTGATGACCGCAGGATGGACAGATGAGCTCATTCATTTTCTCAATAAACTTCTAGGCTTTGGCTGGAAATGTGATAACATTTTGTACCATCTCATGGTGCATACACAAGAAGGGTCCTATTTTCGTGGCCATGTTCAAGCCCTTGAGCATCGCCATTGCTGCAATTATGAGCGCCATTTTTCTCGGCGAAAGCCTTCATGTTGGAAGGTGCGAACCCTACCCTCCTTTCATCTGGTTCTTTCCTTTTTGCTGGCCTCCTTGTTAAGATATCCCGATACTCATACTGAAAGCATTCGAGTTGATTGTGCGCCTCTCCTGATGGTTCTCAAACGGGTTAGAACATGAAAAGAAATGTGCTACTTGTGTAGTGTTATGGGCGCCATAATCATCGTCGTCGGATTCTATGGAGTAATATGGGCCATGTCTCGCGAAGCCCGGACAACCGAAGCCCTGGACCCGCCTCATAGCTCCAGCCCTTTACTGGAGAGGGGCAATCAAATGATATGATCTTATAATGCAATAAAGCCGCCCTCAACAACCTATATTTAGTTCCTGGAATAGCTGCTGGACCGAAAGGCTGATTGGAATCATAGACTTGCTTGCTCCAGCTTAATCAATCTCTTGATGCATCTCCAAGCTGGCAACAGTTGGCAGGTTCGATCGTATTTACAGTAACAAATTAATTATAGTCAAGAAGCTGAGTTGGACTTTGTCCGTATTCCTTTGGTCATGTCTATTTTTGGTACTATTAGAAAATCACTTTGGGTATTACGACAAGAATGTGGAATCTATGACTTGGTTTTAAACCAATAGTTTTAATAGAACTCTCATAAATTATTATACTTTCCTCTGAAATCAATCTACCTTTAGTTCACACAACAAGAACAGATAAAGAAAGGTCTGAAAGTAGAAAAAAGAAACGAATTGAACACGTCTGATTTGTGAAGGAAGAAGGGGGGGGGGGGGGGGGGGGGGGGGGGGGAAGGAAAAAGGATACATTTCCATGTGATCCACCGCAACCGCTCTGACACACCTCCCTGACTTCCTTCTTGACTTGACCCACGAAACCTTTCTTTTTCAACTGCACAAAGATCATACCTCCCCCCCCACCCCAACACCACCCCGGTTGTTAAAGATCGGATCTTTTTTAATGTTCTGCTGATTCTCTGTTAGGGGAATCGATTATCCATGGCTTCTTTGACTCCTACTTTCTCGACGGTGTCCCGGTTCATTAAGTGCGTGACCGTCGGCGACGGCGCCGTTGGCAAGACCTGCATGCTCATCTGCTACACTAGCAACAAGTTCCCCACCGTGAGTGCCCTAAAAGAAGTTTCTGCTTTAGGGTTTCAGTCTGTTGTTTTTCCTGAGTGGGCTTGATTTGATTGATTGTTGTTGTTGTTGTTGTTGTCAGGACTACATACCCACGGTGTTTGATAATTTCAGTGCGAATGTGGTGATTGAGGGGATCACGGTCAACTTGGGCCTTTGGGACACTGCCGGTGAGGCTCTTGGGGGTCTTGCAATTGCAGATTTTGTTCTTGCTTGTCGTGGGGAACTCTTGTAGTTATCATCAGTTTCGGTAGTTCAGCTTCGGAAAAATCTCGTTTTCCTTGTAGATTGTTTGATGTGAATGTATATGGGCACGCAACTGCAGTCACTTTACTCTGGATATGGATAGATCATGACCTGTTTATGTGCACGCTGAGCTGGGCCGAAGAATGCTTTATGAATGTTAAGCATATTGAGGTTTAATGCAGGGCAAGAAGATTACAATAGACTGAGGCCCTTGAGCTATAGAGCTGCAGATGTGTTTGTGGTAGCTTTCTCTTTGGTCAGCCGGGCCAGCTATGAGAATGTGTTAAAGAAGGTGAGAAAAGATACATGATACTTCACTTTCAGATGAATTGAGTGGATGAGTTTGCAACTTCACTGAAGTTGATGCCTTTGTTTGGCCAGTGGATCCCTGAGCTACAGCATCATGCTCCTGGAATTCCTCTCGTCCTCGTGGGTACCAAAATGGGTTAGTTTTTATTTCCTTTTTCGGGATCAAAGTTCAAGTTGCCAAAACTTAGACCAGGCAACCTTCATCCTTCTGTAACTTGAACCCTTCTCATATGTTGTCAGCTTTCTTGGTGTTGGATTAAGATTTTGGACACCTCTCTTGAGCAGATTTTTGATAGTTGGACAATGTCTTAATCTATTTTCAGTTAATTGTTTATGTCTCTGCATGAAGCCACTTTTTTTATTCGTGTTTTTTTCTGTGAAAAGTTAATAACTTCAAGTAATGCGACCACTCTTTACTCGTTAGATCTACGCGACGACAAATTCTATATGGCCAATCATCCTGGACTGATCCCAGTAACCACTGTCCAGGTGATCCCTTGTCCCCTGTCTGAAATGTGTGGCAAACCTGATAATCTTTTGGTATATGTTATACAATGCGCCCCCCCCCCCCCCCCCCCCCCCCCCCCCCCTCAAAAAAAAAACGGAGGAGATTTTGAATGTCTTTTCCGATCTTCATTTGTGGCTCATTCAGGGAGAGGAGTTGCGGAAACAGATTGGTGCTGCCTTCTACATAGAGTGTAGTTCCAAAACTCAGCAAGTAAGTCCTTTACTTTCTCACTATGCCTCTGTAACTAGCTGATGAGGTGGCCTGATAAGTTTCTGAGAATGTTTTACATGGAAATGGCAATGCTTTGCTATATCATGATTCTGTAGTCAAGTAGGCAGGCGATTGCAGGTTAAAGGAATAAGATATATACATATAGGATGCTAAAAGAAGTAATATTGTTATATTCTAATAGTTGCTTTATATTTCTGATTGTGGCTGAAGAATGTCAAGGCTGTCTTTGATGCTGCAATCAAGGTGGTTATCAAGCCGCCACAGAAGCAGGAAAGAAAGAAGAGGAAGGCCCGGCGCAGGCGCAGTGGATGTTTTGTGTGAGTTCTCCCTTTCTTTTACTCTTTACGCTAATGCCATGCTTCAGCAGGACTGGACCTGAGCAGTCCTTTGTCTCTTATCAACATACACACACGCTGTTTAATGCAGAAATCTTTGCGGGACAAGTTTGAGATCAAGTTCGCACGAGTAGATTCACTTGAGCAGAGTATGCGGAGAGTTCTAATGAAGATTGCAGCAGGGTCTTGATAGTGTTGTACCTTTTTCTTAGAATACAGTCTTTATTTGTACAGAGTAGTCATGCCCCGCATTATCGCCTACCACTATATGTTTGTGAGCTTGTGTCTGGAACAAAAGATCTGGTTAGTTCCCTTTTGAGTTTCATGCTGTTCGACATGCTTTCCCAGTAGCAAACAGTTGTTATATGCTTTATCTACTGTCTGTTTAGCACGACTCGGAAACCTCCTCGCAGAACTTGAGTAGAACTTGTGGAGATCATCCCATGACTCTGAAACCTAGGAGAAGCCAAAGGACGATCTCCAAGTATATTTTGGATTGGGGCCGGCCGATCAACGGATTCTCCCGCTAGATCATGATATCCCCGCTCTCATTTGAGGATAATGACTTCCATTAACTCATAATAATGACAGATGATGATAATGGAATCCGTCCACTCGGATTCCGTACATTTGCCAAAACCTTAGTCAATGTTATAAATAAGGGCAAGAAAGAACTGCCCATCCAACACGGGATTTGAGTGTTCCACTCACTGCACTTCACACGAACTAAATGACCCAACAAAGAAGATAGAAAGGGAAAAAAATGTGACATTTTAACCCCAAACTCACGTAAAAAAAATGAACGGATCAAATGGACATCTTGGTTTTGGAAATAAAAGATGAAGAGAGACTGTGTCCGGTGTCGGGTCTTGCTGGGGGGACTCCACCGTAAACACCAGTAGGCTAGTTGGCAGTGGATTACTTCTCCAGATATGCATGTGCAATTACCAGCATGCCATCCGTTTTTTTACGTGGAAGTCCCGGTTCTTTTTGTGACTTAGCAGACCCGCTAAGTCCAGGTTGGTCTTTTCCGTCCCCCACCACCCCCAAGGTCAACAGAGTGTGTAATCTCGTGGAGTTAATTGCGACGGTAGGGGAAAATAATTCAATCCCCCCCCCAAACCAAATTAGGGTTAATTTTGGTGGATTGTCAATGTATGCGTGTATGTCTATGTCCCTTCCCCAAAAAGGACCACCTTAAACAAATTGAATTCCCATTTAATTAGTTTGAGCCAGAGGACCAAAAACAACACCCAAGAAAACAAATAAGAGAAAATGAAAGATAATAATAATAGTAAATAATAATTATTATTATTTGTTTAAGTTCTTCTGCCAACTTTCCAAAGACTCCAATCATATAAGCTCTCAGAAAGCAAAGCTTCAACCTCCCAACACTAACACCAACATCCAATGCTCATCTCCCATCCCCCATTTTCTGCCTTTATCCCTTTTTCTCCGGATTTTCAGTGATTGACGCCTCCTCCTTCCCTTCCACCCTTCACCTGTTCCTTCCTCTTCCTTCCTCGATTTCGCCACAGCTCAAGATTTCCCATTTCGTCAAACTAGAAAAAAAAGGCAACTTTTTTTTTTGTCTCTCCCTCTCTCTCCTTTCTTTGGTTTGGTTTGGCCTACTTTGTTGTTCATGTTAGTGGCGGTGTTCAGGATTTGATTGGATGTCGTTACTTGTTTTGTGATTGGTTCGGGGTTTCATTTGTTTTCTTTTTTTTATTGGTGTGGAGACAGTGTTTAGGATGTGGGTTTTTTGGTTTTGTAGAAGGTTTGAAGGATGGCTGGAGGCGGAGGTGGTGGAAAGGCAGAGGAACCACAGCCACACCCACCGAAGGATCAGCTTCCCAACATCGCTTACTGCAGTGCCAGTCCTCCTCCATGGCGTGAGTCCATCCCTTGGTGCTCTATGGAAGTTGTCCTGATCTGATACTGTATGGCTTTTGAGGATGCCAACTTATGTTTGAGTGAATATTCCTGTGGTGTGGGTGTTCAATTTTTTTTTTTTGTTGGAAGTTGAAAGGTGGCTTTTTTCAGGTTTTTCCTTTTTGCATGCTGGAGATCGTCTTTTTTTTTCTTTCTGGGGAATATCTTTTTCATATATGCTCTGCTTTAGTTCACTAAGTTGAATCAAGCGAAAGATGACTATGTTATTCTTTCATTGGAATTAAGAAGGCAGGGATTTTAGCTTGGATTACTGGTTGCAGTTTTGCTTGCCCTTTTCATCACCTTTTTCATTTTCTGGGATCTGCTTAGAATCTTATGGAGTTTTAGACTAATACAGTTTATTAGTATCTCGTTATTGGAGACTGATACTGAACTTATTTTTTCTCTTCTATTTTATTTGAGGAATACAGCGGATGCGATTCTCCTTGGATTTCAGCATTTCCTCGTAATGCTTGGTACATCTGTTATCATTCCCACTGCTCTTGTTCCGCAAATGGGAGGTGGAAATGTAAGATGACTGCAAGCCTTAAAAATTGTCGATTCGGATGAAGGCTGGCAAATTTTTACTTTTACTGTCTGCGTCTCTGAGCCGGAGTTGTTTTGGTAGGAGGAGAAGGCAAAGGTAATACAGACACTTCTGTTCGTTGCTGGAGTCAACACTTCCCTGCAGTCGCTGTTCGGATCTAGATTGCCAGCCGTTATGGGTGCATCCTACACTTTTGTGCCGACAACAATTTCGATCATCCTTGCCGGTCGATTTACCGATGAGTCCGATCCCGTCAAAGTACTTCTGCTTCATCCCATCTCTATCATTTTTTTTCACATACATGACATGGTTGCCTGAATTTTACCGTTTTCAAGTGCTGGGCTTCTTGATTGTGGTTTTTTTACCGGAAGAACTTATGTGATTGTTGTGGCAATGGCTTACCTTGCTTAAAACGTGCATGAGATATTGTTGCTGGGATTTCTTGCTTTTCAGAGGTTCGAAAAGGTTATGCGGGCCATTCAAGGTTCCCTCATTGTGGCTTCTACGCTTCAAATTGTGCTTGGCTTCAGTGGCCTATGGCGTAATGTGACTAGGTGAGTTTACATCCAGAAATTTGTTTCACCAATCAGAGTTTGTTACTTTGCTACTGTCATATTTGCTTTGACTTCATACCTGAATTTGATTAGGTATCGATCAGCTCTTTTATTAACCTTTTTCTCTCTGTCTTATAACAGAAACCATTGATTAGCCAATTTATATTAATATTCTTCCACCCTCTCAGGTTCTTGAGTCCTCTCTCTGCCGCTCCTCTTGTGGGCCTAGTGGGATTTGGACTTTATCAGTTAGGCTTTCCGGGGGTAAATATTTGAACCACTTGGTTATCGACTGTATTATTTTAGACAACGATGCTAACATTCTCTCAACAGGTTGCCAAGTGTGTCGAGGTTGGATTGCCTGAGCTAATTATTGTGGTTTTCATTTCACAGGCATGTCTGTTTAACCCTGAATATCGAACCACTATTTGCTCGAGATTTTTCTCCTAATAATTGAACTTGCATTGTTCTTATGATTATGTTTCAGTACTTGCCTCATATCCTACATCATGGGAAGCATTTATTCGACAAGTTTGCCGTTATATTTTCAGTAGCCCTTGTTTGGATATACGCCCACATTCTAACTGTTGGCGGGGCATACAATAACGTCGCACCGAAAACACAAACTAGCTGTCGAACTGATCGAGCTGGCCTAATTGACGCGGCTCCATGGTACTTTGCAGCTCTTTCTGTTTTGTGAATTATAACTGAACAAGATTCTGGTTTAAACGATCTCGATGATTTACTGTTCTTATGAGCTCCACTGCAGGGACCTTTTACATCCAGATTGAATAATTCTTTAGTAGCATATCGAAAGATTGTTTCTGCATAACCTCCAGAGCTCCCACAGACTGTATAGAGATTTCCATCCTGATTCACATTTGTCATCCTGAAATGAATTCATAGAAATTTCAGTTTTAAGACTGATTAAAATTAAGAGAGAAAATATTATATACTCTTTTCAATTACTTTGTTTTGATGCCAATAAATGCTTGCCGATCCACCCTTTTCAACATGTCACAAACCTGTTATCTTTTTTCTTTTTTTTTTACATCAGAAGCCTGTTTATTCTCATCAATTGAGTTCTAATGTGAGGCAAATGTCTTTCCTTGATTCGCTAGAAATTCAGAATGCCACTATCGTGAGTTGTAATATTGTCATCATTAGGCCTATGCAGGCATTCTGTGTGCTTTTCTTGTAGATTTCTGTGGAGCGGTAGTTTTGTCATGACAATCCCTTGGAGAATTTGATTTTCTACTCAATGAAATCGTCGTAACAGAATTTTGAGAGTCTTCTCATGGTCATTCGGTTTGCAGGATTAGGGTACCATACCCCTTTCAATGGGGTGGCCCATCCTTTGATGCTGGCGAGGCCTTTGCAATGATGATGGCATCCTTTGTTGCACTCGTCGAGGCAAGCTTTTTCAATTAGCATCTTGTCATAATAAAATGCTATTATGGTCAACAATCCCGGATATCAAAATTATTATTTGGTTGATTTGTCGTTTGATTTGTACGACTCCTCTTTGGCTTACGTATTTTGGCCTGGTTAAGTTAATAAAACAAATTTTTAACTGGCTTTGACTGCCCTCATTGTCTACTCAAGCAGTCGACTGGTGCTTTTATGGCTGTTGCAAGATACGCTAGTGCCACCCCCATTCCTCCATCTGTCATGAGCCGTGGTGTCGGCTGGCAGGTAATCTAGTGTTCTGTTGTCACTTTGGTTCGACTCTTCATACCGGATATCTAATTTGGTTTATTCTCTCACAGGGTGTTGGTATCTTGATATCCGCACTTTTTGGGACAGTCAGTGGTACTTCTGTATCAGTGTAATGAAATAGTGAAAGAAATATTTCTTTTGTCAGATTTGTGGAGATGGAGGCCATAAATTTATCATTCCTGTAGGGAGAATGCTGGTCTGTTGGCCTTGACAAGAGTTGGTAGCAGGAGAGTCGTGCAGATATCGGCTGGATTCATGATATTCTTTTCTGTCCTTGGTATGTTTATAAACTGATTTAATTTTGAAGGTTGTGATTGGCGGACCATATAATTTATAAACTGATTTAATCTTGCAGGGAAGTTTGGGGCAGTCTTTGCTTCCATTCCTGCTCCCATCGTCGCGGCTTTGTATTGTCTGTTCTTCGCGTATGTCGGTAAGCTTCAAGATCCAGTGTTGTGTAACTCTCGTTCTCGTTTTACTTCCTCGTGGCGATGAGATTCTGCACTATTTGTAGGTGCCGTCGGATTGAGCTTCCTTCAGTTTTGCAACTTGAATAGCTTCAGGACGAAGTTCATCTTGGGATTTTCTGTCTTCATGGGGCTATCCATTCCTCAATACTTCAACGAATACACCGCACTTAACGGATATGGCCCGGTGCACACGGGAGCTAGATGGGTACGTAAGATCTCATGGGCCTGACACACCACGAACTAACGCCTCATATTCTTAACTCATGATATTATTTGATGCAACGATAACATAATGCAGTTCAACGATATCATCAACGTCCCATTTTCATCGGAGGCATTCGTGGCCGGATGTTTGGCCTACTTCCTGGACAATACGCTGCACAAAAAGGACGGAGGCATTAGGAAAGACAGGGGCAAGCATTGGTGGGACAAGTTCAAGTCCTTCAAGACCGACTCGAGGAGCGACGAGTTCTACTCGCTGCCTTTCAACCTAAACAAGTACTTCCCCTCCGTGTAACTCAGGCCGAAGACCACCCACCCCTTACAAAGAGGATCCGTGCCGAAATCCTCTGTGATTCCATCATCGATAGAGCCTGTAAGAGGATAAGGGTTAATAGTCCAAAAACATTCGTTTCTTTCCTCCTTCCTTTCTTCTTTCATTTCGTAGTGTAAGCCATCATGTTAAAAGAGCAAGTGGTCGTCGCAATGCTGTTAGTGGGCAACAACTTTTGTCTTTGTACTACTTCCTATGATTTGTTGCATCAATGATTGATGACAAGGCAGCAGAAAAAACAACATACTCCCTTGTGGTAGAGAGAGAGAGAGCTCCAAACACAGTTCTTCATGGATGGTAATAGATGAGGTTGAAAGGATGGGAGAAGAATTCACAAAAGCCCCCCACATTCATTACACGAGTGACCAAAAGAGTGCCTACGGAAAAACAAATCCAAAGGTAATTCAGCTTCCACAAACAGGACAAGTAAATAACACGAGTACGTGTGTTCAGGGAACAAACTCCAAGTCTCTGCGGGTCTTCAAAAAGAGGATAAAAGATACAAAACCCATCACAGAGATGGCCCGGCCATGAACTCATGTGTTCGATTCTTCATGATGGTCGAGCTGGCTGAAGTTGCCCTTCTCTTTGAAGAGCTGATTGTGGTGATGCTTGCAGTAGGGACGGTGCTCGTGTGCCACGTAGTTCGACGGACTGATTGTGCAACCCCCATGAGTGCATCTGAAGCATCCCTTGTGATAAGATGTCCCGTCCACAGCAACCTGGATAGATTATTGCTCGTCAGAACACTGGACCCTGTCGATCGTTATTCAGTAGCTAAACAGAGATAGCTTCCCAGAAACCTCCTAACCTTTTCGGTTGGATAAACCGTCTTCTTGCAGGCTACACACTTGTCCTGGGTTCCAGCAAACATCCCTGATACCTTGCTGCTGGAATGAACCTGATCGGCGGACCTATTAACGGTTCTTGGAGCAGCTACAAAAGACCACGGGTCAATATACAGATCAGAAATGGAAATCATAGAGGGAACGATCCCCCCCGAGGGACATCTTTGAGTTACCTTCAAAGCTCTTGTCTAAGCTTCCGGTCATCTTAAACAGCTGATCAAAATGTGGCTTGCAATACAACACGCCTTCAAAGGAGCAGTAATTACTCAACTGCAGAGACAACACGCCATGCCAGAAGCCAATCAGTAACAAAAAGCATGGATTTGTTGAAATTTTTCGATACCAACTCCATTCTGAGGGTTCGGATACCGTGTCCCAATAGCACAAAAAAACCATGACACGGTTACTTATTGACGGCTAAAGGGATAGGCCCTGATTTTCGACCCCGATTCACGAGCTTTATCTTCATCCACTCACCGAAAATCTTCCGTCAATAAGAGATGGAAGTAAAACTAGAGTTTTGGATCTGCAAACTGGTTAATCACCAAATACTCCTCTCTGCTAAAAACCACCCAACCAACCAACTAACAAAACCATCAACAAGGCAAACGGAGAATTCTACCAGTATCAATCAATCAGCAATCAGATCAAGAAGAATCAAGATCCTAAGAGAAGAGGGAAGAGGTCTAGGTCTGTGATTGACCTTGAGGGTGTTCTTGCAGTGGTGGCACCTGAAGCAGGCCTTGTGGTACACCTTGTTGTCAGCAGCAAGCTGATCAACTAAGTAGACAGTCTTCTCGCAGGCCTTGCACTTCTGGGTCGTCCCCGCAAACGCAGCTGTCGCCATCCTCCCCCTTCTCTGCCCCTCTACAGCAGACAGATGATAAGCATCAAGTGGTAAGAGATAACAAAGAGGAAAGTAACAGCAGCTCTTTTTATTTGGTATTTGATATTAATAACTCACTGCTTCCGATAAGATCTTATTACAACCTTAAAAAAGACACCTGGCTAGGAACAAAACACAACCCAGTTAGACCTCAAGTGATATCAAGTGGGCTTAGTATTGCAGAAGACACTGCAATTCATTCAGTGACGTGTGAACTTCCCAGCACAGCCACCCCCCAAATATTCTCTTAGCTGTCTGTCAAAAACTGAGAGACAGACCTCAACGTGGGATCATCATTCACTGTCTCTTTTGCTTATTTGGGTCACGCACACTGTTAGGGAATTTAATCACACGGTCTTGATGCCGGCGCTTGCTTTTCGACCCCGAGGATAGTTTTATTACCAAAAAGTGGTGATTCCATGTTGCTTTGGTCCGAGCGCTTTCTGCTTTTCGGTGCCCTCCAACACCAAGAGGTTACATGTTCATTTGACTAGGCACAATCATCTGTTTGACTTGTAGATGCTGCCTGGAGTGATTGTGCAGATCAATGTTGGTTTAGTCCCATCACCCAACTTTTGCCCATCACAGCTTCTCAAGGAATTTCCCCATTAAGAGTTGAACTCCAAAGCGAGAAACATGCAGACCCGAAACAAGATCCTTCAACAAATTGTGCTTCTTAAACAAGTACAAGGAGCTCATCCCCAACCGAACTCACTACTCGGCCCACACAAGACATCTTATTTCATAGTTCGAGATCTTATAAGGCTGACGGGAAGCCTCACTTTATGGTGAGCAGGCAAATCTTCCATTTGGCATAGGCACGAGGTGCTAACTCTGGGGGTTATGCGCTTCCACCATTGGATGCTGCCTTGCTTCGAGCTTCTTCTCGCATTGTCGCTTTCACATAAATTTCATAGCAACAACCTGGAAAACAGCGCAAAGATGAGTAACTCTGTAAGAAGTAGAACTAGCTGGAACTTACGCAGGCAACTGCCTCTCAAGTAAAACCACAGCCTACCAGCAACAACGACGATAGTAAGGACATCTCCAATTCTTTTCAAAGTCTTCACGCTCTTCTTAGTTGATTTGAACCTGCTCAAAACTGGATCTGGAGCCAACAACTGCAATGGAAATTATTGAAATGAAGACAATCAAGGCAGGCCAACAAGTGTAACACACATCTCATGATGATTTCCCTTGATGGTGCATCTGGTTTCTGCATTTGCCGCTGAAATGGAATGGATTTTTGCATTCCCGACAATCCCTGTCCATCTATTCCTATCTCAAGTCACCAAATACATATTCCTTACTGCTTTCCACTCATTTCACCCTAAATAGTTTTAATCCTACCTCAATCTGTCCCGCAGATCAGCAATATTTACAAAGAAAAGACACTCCGCCAGCTGCAATTGCAAATAGCCACCGAAACCTCAGAACATCCAACGATCAAACATCACTCCGCACCCACTAATCATCAGAAACTACGACTAGTTGGGGCTTCCACCATTGCAGAACAAAGGCGGGGCAGTAATCTAACCGGTTAAGTCAAACTAAACAAAAATTAAAAAAAAAAATAATTAAATTAAATTAACACAAAGAAAACTCACAGCTTTCTCGCGAGGCCCCGGCTCAACGTGGAATCCTCGCCGCGGCAACCAAATCTCACCCTCCGCTCTCTATCAACCAAACCAAAGAAAGAACCGATCGATCACGAAAAAATCGCCCCGACAGCAATGGAAGCATGGACAGCGGAAGAAGAAAAGGAGGTGCTGGAGAAGGCTTACCGCAGAGTGAGATCGAAGGCGGGAGAGTACGCCGGAGTTGGCCTTGCTCAGGAGGAACGCCATCGGAAGAGTAGTAGGTTTAGCCCCGATATCGCGCTGGGAGTAGAGCAGCAGCGGTCGTGTCGAGCCAGCCGCCGAATCGAAGCGAGAGAGAGATATGGCAGTACAAAACATAAAATACTTCAATTTACAAAACTACCCTCACAGGGCTGCGTTATCTCCCGATTTGCCACGAACCCAACACGACGCCGTTTGGCGCGAATGAAGCAGAGGGTGCCGCGTGGCGCTTCCCCTGGCCGTTATTAGAGCAAACGTCTCCTCCTCTCATTCCTCTTCCACCTTGTGATTCTTGCGATCGAACTTTCCTTCGAATTCGTCGATGGCGGCTAGAGGAGCGCCTGCTTTGTGCATCGGAAGGCACGCAATGAGTCTGAAGAGCACCAGTCGTGCCTTCGCTTCGTTGCCGACGTCACCTCGGATTGGATTCCGTGGAACAGCGCCCACCTCTTCTAATTCCTTTCGGAAGTTGGCCCCCCGTGATGGTAAGATTCATCCCTTCACACTCTCTGTCAACTAGAAGTCGTGATTCGATTTTTGAGTCTTGAGATAGTGATGGTCCCTGTGATTTGGAGCTTAACTGGAGATGTCGTTAGTGGCATGGGGTGTTAGGGCTGCATCGACAGTGGAGAAGCTAGCGTTGAAGATGGATCCAGAACGAGAAGAATGTCCAGAGAAATGGACAATCAAGATGCTTTATGATGGTGATTGCCCGCTATGTATGCGTGAGGTAATGTGATAAGGACTGAAAAAGACACGGCTCCTATCATCTGGGTGGGAAATGGTTTATAAAATCTGAAATGCTCGTTTTGTTGTGTTTGTGTTATCCTGTTTCGTCATTCAGGTTAACATGCTTAGGGAGAGGAACAAGCAGTATGGTACGATTAAGTTTGTTGACATAAGCTCCGCTGATTATTCGCCTGAGGATAACCTGGGCCTTGACTACCAAACGGTATCTGTATTTAACTTGAGAGTTTGGGAGGATACATGGGTTTGGAGGATGCTTGTTGAATGTTCATGCGTTTCTCAGGTGATGGGGAGGATCCACGCAATTCTCGCGGATGGGACTGTTGTCACAGATGTGGAAGTATAGGCGGCATTTCAAGTTTGCTTGCATTTGGGTAGATGATGATGTCAAATTGTGGGTGATTAAGATGTTTCTAACTTCCGCAGGCATTTAGGAGATTATATGAACAAGTTGGTCTGGGATGGGTTTATGCCATCACAAAGTATGAACCTGTAAGTCTTCCAATTCTCCATCCCTGCCATGTATGATATTTAGTTTTGTTTTTTGAAATCTGCACCTTGTGCTATGAAAGAACAAATTATAGTTATTTTTTTCTTTCAATCACACCGCCTGTTTTGACAGATTGCATCGGTAGCCGATGCGGTGTATGGAGTTTGGGCCAAATATCGCCTACAATTAACAGGTGCGACCTCTTCATCAATTGTTAACTCGAGTCTAGCTCTTTCTTTCTGCAATCCTGTTATTCGTGAATTGGAAGAAAGCTATGATGGATAAGGACGAGAACTCCGCAGGGCGGCCGCCTCTGGATGAGATCATGGAATTGCGGAGAAAGGACCAGGTAGGCTACTGCTAGCTAGAAACCGTTTGTGTGTGGACACGCTTAATGCTGATTAGTTATTAGACCGCTTGTGTGGACAAAGTGTAGTTACATGGAACAGATCACACAATCAGACTTCATGTGGGCATAATTAGTGCTTACTTACTCTTCACCGGACCTTTGTAGGGAGAGATGTGCGACGACAGCAGCAAATGCAAGATGTGAACTGATACTTGGGGACCTAAATTGTAACATTATCTTGTCTCGAGCCTTCATTGTTTTATAGATGATAGACAGCTGCATAGATGTGCCACTGCTCTTGTGTCCCATTAATCAATACACGTCAATTGCTCTCTCCCTGTCTTACTTAAACAAGCCTGTTGTGTCCAGATTGCCAAATGGATGTTTTCCAATTCCATACCCTTGTTATATTTGTGTGGGGAACAACAGTCATATGTGCAGAAAGAATCCAGCGCCCTTGTCATAAAAACAACCATACGCAGTAGCCGGCCATGATGCCCGATCTTCGTCTGCACGTCGTTGAATCGATTCCACGGTCATCGTCCCTCTGGTATCTAAGGACATCTCAGGACACACTTGGGAGGACAACGCACACTTAATTTGTTCCAAAACCTACAGCAGGTGAGAATTTTCAGGGTTATGCATATATATTGCGCCAAACCCTTGGCTTTCTTCCAATTCCAGTGAAGCTGATCAAAATATGTAGTCTGCAAATGCCGATAAATGATGCTGCCCTACTAATGCCCATTTGATGGAGCTATGCTCACGAACTATGTTCCATGTGGGGTCTTCCTGTAAGAGAGTGCATGCATAATTTCCATAATGCTTTGCTTAGAGCTGTAAGATCCAAGCAACTTCTAGTGGGTGGCGTTCAGAATAATCCGAGACTGTAGGTGTTAGGATTTCGAAACAAGTGATTCTAACCTTGTATTAATAAAAGAGAGGTCCCAGCTGCTTCTCGATGAAGATGACTTGAAAAAGCTTTTGAGTTGCATTGAAGGGTCAATTAGTGGGAGAGAATCTAGTCCTCTGTAGGCTTTAACCATGGGTGATAAAACTGGTGGATACAGTTTAAGCTCTCATATATTATCTGGATTGTTTACACCATTTCTGTCTCAGTGCTGGATCTCGATGATCATAAGACAAGATCTTAGCAATGGATGTCGGGCAGCAGGTCGGTCTTTTGCTTGTAGAACCTACTTGGGCATCTGCATAATCTTTGTTAGCACAGGATGGGGAAAGAATCTGAAGTGGACGAAAGACAGGTCTGCCTTCAAGAGGAAGGCCTTACACCGACCCCGAAATTATTTACCAGTCGATGCTTTCGAAAAGGAATATTAGCTTTGCTTTATAAGTGATATGGACGGTACTTGAATGCCCAGTTCATCCCGGATCGTCTTCTGCTTTCCAGTTCCAAAGAAGAGAATAGAGTCATCTTCAAGCATAAGTATCTGCAGGAAGTTTAGTCATGACAGGTGTCAACAAGGGTGAGTCACTTTGCGAGAGATCGATGAAGATGGTTCTGAGTATCGTCAAGATGTCCTCCTTCTCCATCGCCAAGATGACCCTAGGAGGTGGAACTCATGGATCGCAAGCCCCGGCTAGAATCCTCATGCCAAAAGAGATTGAAAGCCCTGGCCGACGGAACACCAGGAACCTCCTATCACAAAAGCCTCGTGGAAGCTCGAAGAATGTCTCCTACCTGATTGAACCGGAAGAAGGGATTGGATCCAGCTTCATGGCTCGGGACTGGGAAAACGTAGACAGCAAGGCCTCGGAGTTCATCGACAGGGTTCATCGGTGGAACGTGGACGGGATGGCCTCGGACTACATCAACAGAGTTCACCGGAAGAACTGGCGTACCATCCGCGAAACCTCCGAGGATTCACCAATCATCCTTCCCCCTCTGCCTCGCATGACAAAGTAGGCATCACAAGCTGACACCCCCTTCCCCTCCCTTCCCCATATCCGTTTTCTGCAACAATGGTGCAGCTGTGCATCTATCTATCTAATTCAATGAATCTTCATCAAGGCTGTGCTTTTTTTTTTTTCCCTCTGGCTGACTGAATTCCCAATGAATTTGGATAAGCTGGAGTTGCCCATCCATGTATATGAATTCAAGGGAACAGAATCAGTCAAAAAAAATCAAGGGAAAGAGAGAAATTGAGACGCTAAATCACCTGATAAAGTCATCCAAGACACCATTAGGATGAAAGAAGAGGCATAATGCTGTATTGACTATTGAGATTGATGCCCCTTTGCCTTTTGGAAACTCACAAGTAGCACAATACCAGAGAGGGGAGGGGGACCAAATTTGAAATTAGGCCCCACATGATATTGAGGAAGATCATATCACAAACTTGAATCTACCCATCAAATCCAGTCTACCATGATCTCTCAACAGCTACAATAAAGTCACACCACTAGCTGAGACCCCACACCAGTTCATCAAATTATATCAACCAACACTGTGCCAAGAAGAAGAAGATAAGTCCCATGTCATTTATTCCACATATAAGGACAGACAGACAAGACAGATGTAATCAACAACACACCCTAAACCCACACACAAACAGAACCCCAATGAACAGAAACGACAAAGTAAGGAACGTCGGCTATCCATCCCCATCCCATTCATCCCCGTTGCCGGTACTGGTAGATAATTAAAGGAGCGGGGTAATTCAAAGTAAAAGCACCTAACATTAGCACCTAAGACACCCCTCCCCTCCCTTCTCACTCTCCTCCTTCAAGCAATGCTGTTTATGCTACTGTTGCTGCTGCTGTCCCCATTGCTGAAGCTAGGAAGCCTGGAGAGGGATGCCGACAAGGGTCACCTCGTCGACTCGAGGGATTGAGACGGCGAAGTCAGGGGCAGGTTGAGATCAAACGGCGGCGAAGCTGGAACGCCAGGTGCCGGAACTATTGGGATTGGGCGTATGACGGTAGCAGGCGCCACGTTGACTGACTCCGCCGGCTTCGGATTTGGAATCGGGAAGAATGCTGTCAAAACAACGGGAGGGATCGCTGCTGCTGTCGCAGTGTTGGCCGGAGGAACCATTTCGGCGAGTGATGCTGACTTGTCATGGTTTGGAGACTGCACTTCCTCCATTGCAGCAACCTGGTTAAAAAGAATCAAACAGATTACAGAAATGGAATAACAGCAAGACGTTCCGAGTCAGGGACAGGACAGTCGATGATAAAATTATCGAGAAAAGGCAAAGAGAAGAAAGCTGGGTTTAGGATGTAGGCCTTCCTTTTTGTTTCTTTTTTAAAACTTACCTGCTAGCCCATCATCACTCAAGTCACTACAGAAAGTCAACTTCACCATTACCCAGAAACCCAATCCCATAGAAGAAATGATATGGTTCGGACACTTATATGTGCCCGCTGCAATGAACAATCCTTTTTTTTTCATCTTCTTCTTTTTGTGATCAATTCAGGAGTTAACAAGACCAAGGGATTTAACAAGATCAATTAATCAGGAGGCCAGGGGTGAAAACATTACCGAATCGTTGGTGATGTCGAAGAGGCTGGAGCGGCGGCGATGGCGGTTGAGGTTGGCGTGGCGGTGGAAGTACTTCTGGGCATGGCTGGCGACCTGGGTAGGAGTCCTGGTCTTGACGAAGTTCTTGGATATACCCCTCCAGTTGCCCTTGCCTACTTTCTGAAGACCCAGGAGGAACAGTCTGTGCTCATCCTCTGTCCACGGGACCCCTGTTACCCGACAAACAAACACATCCGAGACAAACTCACTACTCATCCAATCATAACCTTTGGCAAAAAAAAAAAAAAGAAGGATCCCAGAAAGCAACCCCCAACCCACACACTACCTCTTTTCCTCTCACGAGTCCCCTGGTTATTACAACGAGGAACAAACTCGTCCGCTGACCCATAGCCGGCCGCGGGGGAGGCGGAGGCAGCAGCAACCCCCTTGTTGGTCTCGTGGGGGTTCCCGTTCACCGGATGACCTTGGCGGGGATGCAGCTCGTACTCGGACAGGTTGTTAAGACTGACGCACTTCCTCATGGAGTCGGAGACAACCACCCTGACCCCGAACAGGACGATCTCCTCACCGGCACAACCGTCGGCGCTTGAATTGGGCATCTTCGGATCCATCGAACAGGGGGGAAGGAAGACGAGAGGGAATCAACCTCAAGATCCGGAGGTTTGTTGTTGTTGTTGTTGTTGTGAAGGGGGCCAATTGTCCGTACAGTTGTCGAGTGGAGGAGGAGGGTGATGTTGTTGTTGTTGCTGGTCCTTTCTCTCCTACATCGTATATATATACTGCACGCTTGAGAAAAGGAGGGCTTGATATTTTTTCCCCTCTCCTTCCTCGTATCACCTGCTTTTTGTTGTTGTTTGTCCAAGCAAATTCAGTGTCGTCTACCTAAATGTGGAGATGCCATTGCCAATTTCTCTCCCTCCATCGGGTACAAAAGGGTGGTCGAAAATCGTACGGGAATAAATTCTTTTTTGGGGTTGGAAGGGCGGATGAAATGAGTGGTGGTGTTTGGTGGTCATGCTCACCACCCAAGAAACATTTTGACTTGGAATCTTATTATTCTATTTAATAAATCATTTTTTCTGGGGGGGTTGGGAACTTCTTCCACTGGAATATTCATTCAGTTAGTTCATTCTTTTGACCTAAGTACAAGTTCTTTTTACTTGTGAGAGAGAGGCCCCCGGCGGGGGGAGATTAGATTAAAATTTAGTACCAGTCATAACCGAATAGTTTAGCCCATGATGTCGTTAGGCGAAAGGCAAAGACTGACTGAAGGAAGCAGGGAGTAAAATAAAAAAAAAAAATCAATGGGGATGATGGTGAGGAAGGAGGGGGATTGGGGATTCAAGGCATTGACGGCAAGCCTGGGACTGGCCACCCTTTGTTAAGATATAAAAATATAAACCAAGCCTCACCTAAAAGCTTAAGCTTTTAGGTCGATCGGTAAGGTTTCTACATGGTATCAGAGCGGTCCTGGGTTCAAACCCCCGCGCACGCAAAAATCCCCAAATATAAGGCGAGTGGCCAAAAAGTACCCGCCTAGCCTTGAACCAAGGGCTCAGAGCCAACGATTAGCTTAAGCTTTTAGGTCGATCGGTAAGGTTTCTACACCCTTTACCTGGCAGCTACTTTCTCCGTCAACGTTTACCGGGGACTCTCCTGGCACAACTCTCAGTCGGTAGGTAACACCCCCCACCCCCCCAACTTTGCCATTTTTTTTTTTAGGGTTTGTGTTTTTTTATTAGGGTAAAGTAAAAGAATTCCCCCATCCTCCTGCAGAAAATCGACAAGGAAGCTTCTATCGGCGACCAGGCTGCTTGATTTTATCTTGGTAATTCTGGATGGGTTGGGTGGGGTCTGCGATTCATGTACGAAATGGCACATACTACTAGTTTGTCGATCTCATCCGACTCTTTCTTTCATTCCTCATAATGGAATTGCAAATTGCAGCTCTCCCTTGATCTCCCCATCTCTCCAATTTTGTATAAATCTATCTATCCTACTGGAGGAGGCGATGTTGCGCTCTTCTTCTGCAGCTTCTGCCTGGCGTCTGCCCTTTACCTTGTCTACCATGCCCTGGAAATCTTCAACCGGGACGAACGAATTGGAGCAGATGTTACTGCCTTGTCCTTTGAGGCTCCCACAGATAGTAGTCGGCTGTCCGGTTAACTAGTTCCATGACCTTTGTTGCAATCCCTGAGAAATTATCAGCATCTCCCCACGTTCCTCATAATGGTCGCAGCTTGTGATGACCCGCCGGATATCAACAACTTGTAATCAGTTGTCGCCTTGAAAAGGTCGCCATTTCATCTACATTCACCATATGGATGGGTTTCTGTAGTGGTTTCCACCACTCGTCTGATAGTGCATTGAGTCGGGCACAACTTATGCTACACTCAGTGTTTATCAACGTATCCAGAGAATACTCATAGTATCAAGGAAATTTGAAACTCAGAGCTACGTACGTGCTCAAATCTTCTTTCCTGATACTAAAACCAATATTTCTGGTTACTTCTTGGGATGATTTTATTATCCTCCAGATTTCGTCTACTGACATAGACCTCTGCTCGGCTATTTGCTTAATAACCTTACAGACTTCAGGAATACTGGATAAAGAGTTATCCGGGTAGGTAACTCTCATCATCCGTATTGATTCCTCTCTCGGTTGATCTACTGGATCTTCATAGATTAGTAATGATACCTGTCTATATCCTACTATTCTACCCGTATGTTGCGACGGGCTTCTTGAATCTATAGGTCGTCGAGACATTTCCTCAATTAGTGGTGGCGCAGATGCTTCTGCTGGTTGAGACACTATTATGTCTTCCCCCACATCACTAGTTCTAGAGGAAACTTCAGAGGGCGTTTGAATTCTTGGCTCTCTCAGGATTGGTATCCTCACAAGTAGATGCCTGTCAACTCTATCATTACTTGTAGACGGTTCTCCCATCATTAAAGTAATCTCGTTACCTCTTTGTCGGATATTTGCCTCACTCGTCTAGAGTTACTGTCAGGTTTCTTCATAACCCAATTTCTCGGCCAGGTTAACTCCAATGGGTTTACTTCTCGCCTATGAAATTGTTGATAGTTATTATGACCCTCTTCAAACAACTCAGTAAGTCTTGAGATGTTTCTCACAACAGGACTAGTTGTATTTACCAATCGATAAATTACTCTAGTGTGATACGTCAAAAACTTGGCCTAGGGATTCATTCTATTCATATTCATTAATTTGATCCTTAATGTCAATGAACTCCCCAAACAACGGTCATTCAGGGCCATTATGAAATTTGGATGGATCTGGAACCATACAGGGCAATGTGCAAGATTGGCCTGTATACCTGATATCAGCTGATCTCTAAATTCTATTCATCTTTTATCGATAACAGCTGCTACCACAGGACTATCCACTGGAAGATGAAGTAGCGGAATTAATCCTACTTGGATCAACCCAATGTGTATATAGTTATAGACACCTCTCGCACGTTGCATTGTTTCCCTAATGCGTTGCACGTTTAGTAATGGGATATCCAAAGTCTCAAGTTCTGTGCTTGTAACTCGAGTCGTTGCCTCTGACTGTGAAATGTCTATTATAGATCTAAAATTGAATCTAGATTCATTATAGACTTCTCTCACATTGACATTGGGCAACCTCCATTCCATAACTGACTGGGATGGATCTTCGTACTGGTGGGATTCCTCCAGTACCTGATTTGTAGCTTCCAAGGAAACTAACTCATCACCATCTCCATTCTGCTCTGCTCTCATCATGAATAGATGCATTTTCCAGAGATCAGAATATTCTTCTGAGTGTGTATCATAATTAGATACAACTTCATAAATAGATTCCACTTCCGAGTCTAAGTCAGAAAGGTCCTGCTCATCTATTGGTTCATAAGCCAGGACTTCTTCCTCATGATTCCTGTCATCCAGAAAAACCATTCGGAGTCTCTCTTTTCTTTGGTTCTTCTGAGGACACGCATCCGCTTTGTGGGTTTTTGATCCACAAAACCAGCAACAATTGCAGTTGCTCAACGGTTTCCCTTTCGGACATTTAGGTTCTCTGCCATGCTTTCGCTTGAAGGCTTCGATCCTATCTTTATCCTTAAGGTTATTCCGTCGCCTTACAAACCTCCTTGGTTTGTAAGCAGGACTTCTACTTTGTTTTTTGTGGAAGTCTTTTTTTGGCCAAACTTTCCTTTTATTGTATCCAACAAATTTTTTTCTTCTTTGAAAAGTTTCTTGTTCTCATCGATTCTGCTTGAGTATCACATCCATACCTCTCAGGTACATACTCAATCTGAGAACAACAGCTCTTGTTTAGGTACGGCAGCATCTTAGCTGCCTCCTTAACTTGGAGCTCATTACACGCTTCCCTCATCGTATACTTGACTGCCTGAATTTTTCATCCGAGTCCTGAAACGTTTTTTTCTTCACTCAGGAGTAATTCATAGGCCTTTTGCGCAACTTCCGGCCATGGTTCTGGAAGTTTTGCAAAAAAGGTTCCCAATATGAACTGTTGAGAAACTACGTCCAGATTGTAATAATACTTCTGGAATTCACATACGTAGCTATCGAACAGACACATATCACATATATGTAGTTTAACCAGAGTAGTCAACGATTGCTCATTTTCCACAGTTTCAGTGGATAACGAAAAACCACAGAACTCCCGTTTTAATGCATCAACGATGATTGCTAATACACCATCAACTGTCAGCGCTTGATCTATTTTCTCTTTGATGTCTGTATGAGCCACCAAAGATTTCCAATATTTCTGCGTCGTTCCCATGAGGACTGTTACACATAATTCATAAACTGATCCAGGGGATAATATCCCAGCAGACGCAGTCATTCGAATTAGTGATAACCACTCATCTATCTTTTCAGATACGTGCTTCTCACAATTGATATCTGAAAAAGCACCAGGGGTAATTATCGGCTTTAATACATTATCCCTTGGAATAAACTCTTGTTTGGTCCTATGGAGATAATCGGGCCTGTAAATTTCTCTCTTCGCAGTCACCAATTCATTAAACGTTCGATTGTCTAAATGAACTGGAATTTCTTCTGTCAGACCTAAGGCTTTCCTTAAATCTTTTGCCAGCTCTCCACTTTGAGAGTTCAAATTTGCATTTCGCTTTTGTGAGTCTAAAATGTAAGGAGCTACTGACTCCTTGTACATTTCATCAACACTCTTGCCTTGATCATGTTTGGAATTTCTTCCTCCCAGTTTCAATTTTTCGACTGGTTTTCCTGACGTACTCTCCAGTACAGAAGTTACCTCGGCTTCAGGCCTTTTAAATTTCTTTCATGCTCTAAAGAATCTAACATCTTGTTTATTATAGAACCTACTTCCCGAGTAAGGTGGTTTCGGCTTTTAAGACTTTCTGTACTCCCTTGGATAGTTAGCTGAGTTAAAATAACATTTATACTCTTGCTAATTTCAAAAGGAGACATCCTAGATTCTGAAATGAAATCCAGCCGTGACGAATTTCCAGAAGGGTTTTCCGAAGATTTTCCTTTTCCAGCCATTTCAAGGATTTAATTGAAACTTTTTCAAAACTTTGGGCTATTTTAAAATTATCAAGACAAGACAAAAAAAGAGAGGTCCAGTCAAAAAGGAATTTTAAAACTTATCTACCTTAAAGACAAAATTTTTTATTTTCCAGGGTGATGAGGAATTATTCTCCTTTCTCTCCTGTCTATTCGGAAAAGGAGGGGTCGGCGCTGGAATTGGGCATCTTCGGATCCATCGAACAGGGGGGAAGGAAGACGAGAGGGAATCAACCTCAACATCCGGAGCTTGGTTGTTGTTGCGAAGGGGGCCAATTGACCGTACAGTTGTCGAGTGGAGGAGGAGGGTGATGTTGTTGTTGTTGCTGGTCCTTTCTCTCCTACATCGTATATATACTGCATGCTTGAGAAAAGGAGGGCTTGATATTTTTTACCCTCTCCTTCCTCGTAATGATATAAAATACATTATCTCACCTGCTTATTGTTGTTGTCTGTCCAAGCAAATTCAGTGGCGTCGACCTAAATGTGGAGATGCCATTGCCAATTTCTCTCCCTCCATCGGGTGCAAAAGGGTGGTCGAAAATCGTACGGGAATAAATTCTTTTTTGGGGTTGGAAGGGCGGATGAAATGAGTGGTCGTGTTTGGTGGTCATGCGCACCTCCCGAGAAACATTTTGACTTGGAATCTTATTATTCTATTTAATAAATCATTTTTTCTGGGGGGGTTGGGAACTTCTTCCACTGGAATATTCATTCAGTTAGTTCATTCTTTTGACCTAAGTACAAGTTCTTTTTACTTGTGAGAGAGAGGCCCCCGGCGGGGGGAGATTAGATTAAAATTTAGTACCAGTCATAACCGAATAGTTTAGCCCATGATGTCGTTAGGCGAAAGGCAAAGACTGACTGAAGGAAGCAGGGAGTAAAATAAAAAAAAAAAATCAATGGGGATGATGGTGAGGAAGGAGGGGGATTGGGGATTCAAGGCATTGACGGCAAGCCTGGGACTGGCCACCCTTTGTTAAGATATAAAAATATAAACCAAGCATCACCTAAAAGCTTAAGCTTTTAGGTCGATCGGTAAGGTTTCTACATGGTATCAGAGCGGTCCTGGGTTCAAACCCCCGCGCACGCAAAAATCCCCAAATATAAGGCGAGTGGCCAAAAAGTACCCGCCTAGCCTTGAACCAAGGGCTCAGAGCCAACGATTAGCTTAAGCTTTTAGGTCGATCGGTAAGGTTTCTACACCCTTTACCTGGCAGCTACTTTCTCCGTCAACGTTTACCGGGGACTCTCCTGGCACAACTCTCAGTCGGTAGGTAACACCCCCCACCCCCCCAACTTTGCCATTTTTTTTTTTAGGGTTTGTGTTTTTTTATTAGGGTAAAGTAAAAGAATTCCCCCATCCTCCTGCAGAAAATCGACAAGGAAGCTTCTATCGGCGACCAGGCTGCTTGATTTTATCTTGGTAATTCTGGATGGGTTGGGTGGGGTCTGCGATTCATGTACGAAATGGCACATACTACTAGTTTGTCGATCTCATCCGACTCTTTCTTTCATTCCTCATAATGGAATTGCAAATTGCAGCTCTCCCTTGATCTCCCCATCTCTCCAATTTTGTATAAATCTATCTATCCTACTGGAGGAGGCGATGTTGCGCTCTTCTTCTGCAGCTTCTGCCTGGCGTCTGCCCTTTACCTTGTCTACCATGCCCTGGAAATCTTCAACCGGGACGAACGAATTGGAGCAGATGTTACTGCCTTGTCCTTTGAGGCTCCCACAGATAGTAGTCACGCTTTCCGGTTAACTTGCTCCGTGAAATTTGTTGCAATCCCTGAGAAATTATCAGCATCTCCCCACGTTCCTCATAGTGGTCGCAGCTTGTGATGAGCCGCCGGATATCAACAGCTTGTAATCACTTGTCGCCTTGAAAAGGTCACGATTCAGGCTTTCTAATCCTTGCATACCCAATTGGAGATGTTCGCTGTTGTTCCCTTGACCGGCGGCACGTCCTACAAAGGCGTGGGGTTTCTTGTTCAGGCGACTTCTTCCTTCCGAACCAGTGACTTGTTCCACGATGAAATGGAGCTGAGTGGTCTTTCCATATGTACTTTCGATGTTGGAGAGCTTTTTCTAAGGGCACTTGGTTCGAATGCCTGTGTTCATTCGGTTTCCCGCCTTGAGAACGGCCTCCAGAAGCTTGAGGAAAAGACCACGAGTTCTCAGCTCACAGCCCTAAGTTCAAGTGCTCGTAATGAGTCCTTCATCTGGCAAATGTCTGACTCGTAGTTTGCTCTGAAAAGCAATGCGCTTAGTCGAGTGAAGGCTGAGGGCACGGCTTGGCTTTGAGGAGGTGATAGAGAAAGTCTTCTGCGTCTGCTAGTCTTGCCTGGTTTCATTCGAAACTGAGAATTTTAGTCACCTCTTCTTTGGATTTGGGGTATGAAATATGGGCTTTGTATTGGGCTTGACTGGTAGGCCCAGGTCAGTGCAATTGATGGGCCAACGACGTGCTTTTTTAACATGTACACAAAAAGAATAATATTACTAACCCACGTAACCAAAACAATTTTACATTCTATTAAAATCCCGACTGACTAAGAAGAGACTGGATTTTGGGTGGTCGTCATATGGTCAAAACAGCACCCTCGGAGAAATTCCCAGTTTTAACACAAAAAGATGCGGGGCGCTGATCAGTCTCTGCTCCTAACTTTCAACCTCTTGGGAGATATCACCGCCGGCGGGGACGGTCGTGCTTCACGGGATGGATCCCTCTGATTTTCTTCTGGTGGCACGTCACGGCCAACCAAGTCCTCCCGCGGAAGAAGGGGGTGGTCTTCACCCTCGAATCGTGGTCTCTTCTCCCCGGTGGCGCTTGTCATTGTTGTTTGGTCGCAGCAGGCTTCCCCGCCACCTCTAATCACGAAATCACGCAACCGTTTCACTAATGCCCATTTGATGGAGCTATGCTCACGAACTATGTTCCATGTGGGGTCTTCCTGTAAGAGAGTGCATGCATAATTTCCATAATGCTTTGCTTAGAGCTGTAAAAACCAAGCAACTTCTAGTGGGTGGTGTTCAGAATAATCCGAGACTGTAGGAGTTAGGATTTCGAAACAAGTGATTCTAACCTTGTATTAATAAAAGAGAGGTCCCAGCTGCTTCTCGATGAAGATGACTTGAAAAAGCTTTTGAGTTGCATTGAAGGGTCAACTAGTGGGAGAGAATCTAGTCCTCTGTAGGCTTTAACCATGGGTGATAAAACTGGTGGATACAGTTTAAGCTCTCATATATTATCTGGATTGTTTACACCATGTCTGTCTCAGTGCTGGATCTCGATGATCATAAGACAAGATCTTAGCCATGGATGTTGGGCAGCAGGTCGGTCTTTTGCTTGAAGAACCTACTTGGGCATCTGCATAATCTTTGTTAGCACAGGATGGGGAAAGAATCTGAAGTGGACGAAAGACAGGTCTGCCTTCGAGAGGAAGTCCTTACACTGACCCCGAAATTATTTACCAGTCGATGCTTTCGAAAGGGAATATTATCTTTGCTTTATAAGTGATAGGGACGGTACTTGAATGCCCAGTTCATTCCGGATCGTCTTCTGCATTCCTTATACTCTCCAAAAGAAGAGAATAGAGTCATCTTCAAGCATAAGTATCTGCAGGAAGTTTAGTCATGAGTGGTGTCAACAAGGGTGAGTCACTTTGTGAGAGATCGATGAAGATGGTTCTGAGTATCGTCAAGATGTCCTCCTTCTCCATCGCCAAGATGACCCTAGGAGGTGGAACTCATGGATCGCAAGCCCCGGCTAGAATCCTCATGCCAAAAGAGATTGAAAGCCCTGGCCGATGGAACACCAGGAACCTCCGATCACAAAAGCCTCGTGGAAGCTCGAAGAATGTCTCCTACCTGATTGAACCGGACGAAGGGATTGGATCCAGCTTCATGGCTCGGGACTGGGAAAACGTAGAGAGCAAGGCCTCGGAGTTCATCGACAGGGTTCATCGGGGGAACGTGGACGGGATGGCCTCGGACTACATCGACAGAGTTCACCGGAAGAACTGGCGTATCATCCGCGAACACTCCGAGGATTCACCAATCATCCTTCCCCCTCCGCCGCCTCGCATGACAAAGTAGGCATCACAAGCTGACACCCCCCTCCCCTCCCTTCCCCATATCCGTTTTCTGCAACAATGGTGCAGCTGTGCATCTATCTATCTAATTCAATGAATCTTCATCAAGGCTGTGCTTTTTTTTTTTTCCTCTGGCTGACTGAATTCCCAATGAATTTGGATAAGCTGGAGTTGCCCATCCATGTATATGAATTCAAGGGAACAGAATCAGTCAAAAAAAATCAAGGGAAAGAGAGAAATTGAGTTGCTAAATCACCTGATAAAGTCATCCAAGACACTATTAGGATGAGAGAAGAGGCATAATGCTGCATTACCTATTGAGATAGATGCCCCTTTGCCTTTTGGAAACTCACAAGTAATGATGCACAATACCAGAGAGGGGAGGGGGACCAAATTTGAAATTAGGCCCCACATGATATTGAGGAAGATCATATCACAAACTTGAATCTACCCATCAAATCCAATCTACCATGATCTCTCAACAGCTACAATAAAGTCACAATCCCACTAGCTCAGACCCCACACCAGTTCATCAAATTATATCAACCAACACTGTGCCAAGAAGAAGATAAGTCACATGTCATTTATTCCACATATAAGGACAGACAGACAAGACAGATGTAATCAACAACACACCTTAAACAAGGTTTCAAGCATGATTAGCCCTTCCCCCCCCATTTCTCACATCCACACACAAACACAACCTCAATGAACAGAAACGACAAAGGAAGGAACGTCGCTATCCATCCCCATCCCATTCATCCCCGTTGCCTGTACAGGTAGATAATTAAAGGAGCAGGGCAATTCAAAGTAAAAGCACCTAACATTAGCACCTAAGACACCCCTCCCCTCCCTTCTCACTCTCCTCCTTCAAGCAACGCTGATTATGCTACTGTTGCTGCTGCTGTCCCCATTGCTGAAGCTAGGAAGCCTGGAGAGGAATGCCGACGAGGGTCTCCTCGTCGAATCGAGGGATTGAGACGGCGAAGTCAGGGACAGGTTGAGATCAAACAGCGGCGAAGCTGGAACACCAGGTGCCAGAACTATCGGGATTGGGCATATGACGGTAGCAGGCACCACGTTGACTGACTCAGCCGGCTTCGGAATTGGAATTGGGAAGGATTTCGTCAAGGGTGCTGTCAAAACAACGGGAGGGATCGTTGCTGCTATCGCAGTGTTGGCCGGAGGAACCATTCCGGCGAGTGATGCTGACTTGTCATGGTTTGGAGACTGCACTTCCTCCATTGCAGCAACCTGGTTAAAAAGAATCTAACAGATTACAGAAATGGAATAACAGCAAGGCGTTCCGAGTCAGGGACAGGACAGTCGATGATAAAATTATCGAGAAAAGGCAAAGAGAAGAAAGCTGGGTTTAGGATGTAGGCCTTCCTTTTTGTTTCTATTTTAAAACTTAACCTGCTAGCCCATCATCACTCAAGTCACTACAGAAAGTCAACTTCACCATTACCCAGAAACCCAATCCCATAAAAGAAATGATATGGTTCGGACACTTACATGTGCCCGCTGCAATAAACAATCCTTTTTTTTTTTCATCTTCTTCTTTTTGTGATCAATTCAGGAGTTAACAAGACCAAGGGATTTAACAAGATCAATTAATCAGGAGGCCAGGGGTGAAAACATTACCGAATCGGTGGTGATGTCGAAGAGGCTGGAGCGGCGGCGACGGCGGTTGAGGTTGGCGTGGCGGAGGAAGTACTTCTGGGCATGGCTGGCGACCTGGGTAGGAGTCCTGGTCTTGACGAAGTTCTTGGAAATACCCCTCCAGTCGCCCTTGCCTACTTTATGAAGACCCAGGAGGAACAGTTTGTGCTCATCCTCTGTCCACGGGACCCCTGTTACCCAACAAACAAACACATCCGAGACAAACTCACTACTCAACCAATCACAACCTTTGGCAAAAAAAATAAAAAAAGGCTCCCAGAAAGCAACCCCCAACCCACACACTACCTCTTTTCCTCTCACGAGTCCCCTGGTTATTACAACGAGGAACAACCTCGTCCGCTGACCCATAGCCGCCGGCGGCGGAGGCGGAGGCAGCAGCAGCCCCCTTGTTGGTCTCGTGGGGGTTCCCGTTCACCGGATGACCTTGGCGGGGAAGCAGGTCGTACTCGGACAGGTTGTTAAGACTGACGCACTTCCTAATGGAGTCGGCGACAACCACCCTCACCCCGAACAGGACGATCTCCTCACCGGCACAACCGTCGGCGCTTGAATTGGGCATCTTCGGATCCATCGAACAGGGGGGAAGGAAGACGAGAGGGAATAAACCTCAAGATCCGGAGCTTTGTTGTTGTTGTTGTGAAGGGGGCCAATTGTCCGTACAGTTGTCGAGTGGAGGAGGAGGAGGATGTTGTTGTTGTTGTTGCTGGTCCTTTCTATCTGTCTATTTTACATAATATATATATTTGACGCTTGGGAAAGGGGGGGGGGGGGGGGAGGGCTTGATATTTTCCCCCCTCTCCTTCCTTATAATAATATAAAATACATTTTCCCAATTATGGTAAAATTCTTCAATTATTATTTTTATTTTTCAACGAGTTTTCACATATTCCTGTGATTTTTGATGTGAGATTAATCGTGTGATATAGTCAAACAATATCACCTGCTTTTTGTTGTTGTTTGTCCAAGCAAATTCAGGGTTGACGACGTACAAGTGGAAATGCCATTGCCAATTTCTCTCCCTCCATCGGGTTTAGGGGAGGGGCGGGATTAGAATAGAAAATGAATGACATTGACAAGGTTGCCCCCCCCCCCCCCCCCTGATTATTTTAATTAGGGAAAACATTTAAAATGTTATCCAATCGTACGGGAATAAATACTAAAATAGTAGTAGTGGGGTGATGAAATGAGTGGGGGGTTGTTGGTGGTCAAAGGTGCACCACCCAATAAACATTTGATCGGATTCTTATACTATTTAATAAATCATCTCTCTTTTTTTAATAAAAATAAAAAATAAAACTTGGAATTAAATTTCTTAGAAATTGTTTTGGGTCGGTGGGGAACTTCCACTGGAATATTCATTCACTCAATTCATTCCCATGATGTCGTAGGCCCATTATATTCAAAATTCAAAGATGAGGCCCAGGACCATGATCAGGCCCATACGACCACTCCAAAGGCGAAAGGCAAGACAGACGGAAGGAAGCAGGGAGTAAAAAAAAAATCAATGGGGATGATGTTGAGGAAGGCGGGGGATTGGGGATTCAAGGCATTGACGGCAAGCCTGGGAGTGGCCACCCTTTACCTGGCAGCTACTTTCTCCGTCAACGTTTTCCGGGGACTCTCCTGGCACAACTCTCAGTCGGTAGGTAACACACCCCCACCCCCCCAACTTGGCCTTTTTTTTTTTAGGGTTTGTGTTTTTTTTTTTTGGTAAGGAGGGTTTGTGTTTTTGGGAGTAAAGAATCCCCCCATCCTCCTGCAGAAAATCGACAAGGAAGCTTCTGTCGGCGACCAGGCTGCTTGATTTTATCTTGGTAATTCTGGATGGGTTGGGTGGGGTCTGCGATTCATGTTCGAAATGGCACATACCACTAGTTTGTCGATCTCATCCGACTCTTTCTTTCATTCCTCATAATGGAATTGCAAATTGCAGCTCTCCCTTGATCTCCCCATCTCTCCAATTTTGCATAAATCTATCTATCCTACTGGAGGAGGCGATGTTGCACTCTTCTTCTGCAGCTTCTGCCTGGTGTCTGCCCTTTACCTTGTCGACCATGCCCTGGAAATCTTCAACCGGGATGAACGATTGGAGCAGATGTTACTGCCTTGTCCTTTGAGTCTCCCACAGATAGTAGTTGGCTGTCCGGTTAACTAGCTCCATGACCT
The DNA here is from genome assembly GCA_023653495.1 of Melastoma candidum. Classification (NCBI taxonomy): domain Eukaryota; kingdom Viridiplantae; phylum Streptophyta; class Magnoliopsida; order Myrtales; family Melastomataceae; genus Melastoma; species Melastoma candidum. The sequence goes on from CM042887.1 coordinate 419,459, forward strand.
TTGTTGCAATCCCTGAGAAATTATCAGCATCTCCCCACTTTCCTCATAATGGTTGCAGCTTGTCATGAGCCGCCAGATATCAACAGCTTTTAATCAGTTGTCGCCTTGAAAAGGTCGCGATTCAGGCTTTCTAATCCTTGCATACCCAATTGGAGATGTTCGCTGTTGTTCACTTGACCGGCGGCACATCCTACAAAGGCGTGGGGTTTCTTGTTCAGGCTACTTCTTCCTTCCGAACGATTGACTTGTTCCACAATGAAATGGAGCTGAGTGGTCTTTCCATCTGTACTTTGGATGTTGGAGAGCTCTCTAAGGGCGCTTGGTTCGAATGCCTGTCTTCATTCGGTTTCCCGCCTCGAGAACGGCCTCCAGAAGCTTGAGGAAAAGACCACGAGTTCTCAGCTCACAGCCCTAAGTTCAAGTGCTCGTAATGGGTCCTTCATCTGGCAAATGTCTGACTCGTAGTTTGCTCTGAAAAGCAATGCGCTTAGTCGAGTGAAGGCTGAGGGCACGGCTTTGAGGAGGTGATAGAGAAAGTATTCTGCGTCTGCTAGTCTTGCCTGGTTTCATTCGAAACGAAGAATTTGTCACCTCTTCTTTGGATTGGGGCAAATCATATCGAGCTTTTCGAGCACATCCGCCCGTTTTCCGTCGAGTGCTTGGATTATTTCTTTCCAGGAAACGGCCAAGGACTTCAGCACTATTTGCTGTATCCTGGGATTTTGGGGGATCGAGGATGAAGATCTTGGCTGGCGATACAGAGTTAAACCTCCTCCTCAACGTGATACGGGCGCTTGTCGTTTTGAATCCAAAGTGGCGGCGGCAAGGATGGAGGTCGGGGGGTGGTGTTGTTTGGTAGGGTTGTCCTTTCATTGTTTCCTTGTAATGAAATATGGGCTATGTATTGGGCTTGAATGGCCCAGGTCAGTGCAATTGATGGGCCAACTACGTGCTTTACATTGTACACAAAAAGAATAATATTACTAACCCACGTAACCAAAACAATTTTCCATTCTACTAATCCTGACTGACTAAGAAGTCTGGATTTGGGTGGTCGTCATATGGTCAAAACGGCACCCGGAGAAATTCCCAGTTTAACACAAAAAGATGCGGGGCGCGGATCAGAACGTGGCCTTTCAGTCTCTGCTCCTAACTTTCAACCTCTTGGGACATATCACCGCCGGCGGCGACGGTCGTGGTTCACTTGATGGATCCCTCTGATTTTCTTCTGATGGCATGTCACGGCCAACCGAGTCCTCCCGTGGAAGAAGGGGGTGGTCTTCACCCTCAAATCGTGGTCTCTTCTCCCCGGTGGCGGTTTGGTCGCAGCAGGCTTCCCCGCCACCTCTAATCACGAAATCACGCAACCGTTTCACGTCGTCGTATTGAACCGGCTTCGACAAGAACTCCTCCGCACCCTCCTCTAGACACCTGAAAGAGGGGAGTCGCCTAGTTATATATCAGGAAAGAAGGACCTTTCCGAACAAGGTCATTTGAAACTTTGAAAGCAGAGGAATCACCTGTTGATCCGAGGGAGGACTCTTTCGGACGACATGATCACCACAGGTACCTCGCGGAAAGCCGCCGATTCCTGTCGGGAGGCAGAAAACCAACCCCATTCAGAGTAGGAAAAGAAGAAGAAATACAGCTGCAAGAGCAGATAATTGACCTTGATCCTCTTGAGGAGTTCGTAGCCAGTCATGCCAGGCATCGAGTAATCAGTCATGATCAGATTGATCTTCAGTTCCTGGAGCTATCATCACCCCAGAAATCAACCATCAGCCATCTCAAACAATCAATCCATCGACAACGAAGGTGACAAGGCAGCAAAATGCTTACATCCACGAAAGCATCGGCGCCGCCCTTCTTGCCCGCCTCCTCGCCACCATCATCCAAACCCAAGAACTGAAGTGCCCTCCTCGCACTATCCACGGCCGTGACTGCATCCCAACAAAACCATCCATTCAATAAAGAGAAAGCACACAGACAAGCTCCAAGGTGAATAATAATAATAAAAAAAAACCGCACCTTTACAGGAAAGGCGCTTCAGGAGCTTCTCGATGACCTTCCTATCAACAAGACTATCGTCCACAGCCAGAACGTGGAGCTCCTCGGGGAAACCAGCGCTCAAAACCTCTCCAGCCATGGCCATGCCCCTCCCTTCCTCGGGGAAGAGGCAAAATAGGAGTGTTATATGGTGGGTGTGGGTGGAAGAAGAAGAAGAAGAAGAAGAAGAAGAAAGGGGAAAGATTTGGTTGTGATTGATTCGGGAGGAAGGAAGCAGCACCAGAAGAAGAAGATCTTGCAGAATCCAAAACAGGGGATGGTGGTGGTGTCTCTCTTTCCTACCTTTTTCCCAAGTAATTGTATTTGTTCTGTTCCGAAAACCCATTTCATGTTATTTATTTTAGCATAAGAAACAACAACCCCAAAAAAAAAAAAAAAAAGAAGTGATGGTGGGAAGTTAGTAATCATCTATGGAAATTTAGAACAAGGCCTTTTTAATTGTTGTGCTTTGATTATTATTATGTCAAAGGGGGAGTGTTTTCTTTTCTTAATTAATGGTTGGGCGGTCCTTCTTTTTACAGGAAAGAGCAGAGCCAGAGCACCGACCGAATCCCTCCTACTACTCGTGCTTTCTTTAATTTCCTCTTGTGATCTTTCTTGGGGGATTGACTAACTGGGAGAGATCAGATCAGATCAGATCATATCAGATCACACATAATGAACAGAAAATCTTCATTGGAATGACAAAATATAGAAAAAGGAGGAAGATCTCGTCTGCGTAATCTTGGGATTTGGTTATATATTTATTATTTTATGTTTTGAGAAAAGCAGCCGCCCTCCCTCCCCTCCCTGCCCTGCTGTTTCCAAACTTTTGACCTTGTCTCACTCTTGTCTTTTCTTTTCCTTGATTAATCAACGTCAACAAGATTGAACATCCCCACCCCCTGTTTAAAAAGATTCCCCCTCAAGTCCGGTCCACTCGGTCTGCTACATCGCCATTGCGGTGGGTGGGAAGAGCCGATCCAGAAATGTGTACACTCCCCCTCCTAGAAGCAGTGCTCCGCTGCAAAAGAATCCATTTTTTGAATTGCCATCACCGAGGAAGCCAAATCACTCGCTGTGCTGGATGTGATGACAAAACTCTTACCTCACGGGGTTGATCCACGCAGAGAACTTGCGGAATGAGAGTAGACTCTGCGTTCATCGTCCACGGAAAATTAAAAAAAGTTACCTCACTTTCGTTAGGCAGCCGGTAGAGACGATATTAGTAACCAGGGTGTGCGATTCACGTAGAAGACGGGCAATAATAGAACCTGCAATGCCCCGGCAAATGATGCGGCCGCTAACAAAGGAGCGACGTATCCGGTCGTGTAAGTTAATAGCAGGCTTCCTCCGATCACGGGATCCTGCGATTTAAGGACCCGGAAGTCTGAGGTTAGGATCTGTAATGAACATGTATATATGGTTGATCCAAAAGCAGAGTTTTTTTTTTTTGCATAAGCTCCCGATTGTTATAGTTACGCGATAGCCCTGGGAATTTATATGTCTCCACATGCCTTAGAAGCAGCCACATATCCCAATATAGTTGCTAAGACGGGTGTACTGCAAGGAGATGCTGCTAATGCAAAGGTAAGCCCTGCCAAATATGCTTGGACACCTGAAATCGGCACATCTCCCGTCATTTGAGCAACAGACAGCAGTTACAAACCACAACAGAGTGAGAAACATGATTAACTTGATGGAAAATTTGCAGCTACGGCACGAGGGTCAAAGTTGTCGAAAAATGAAGGGAGCTGCAGTTCAATTATCTGCATACAAAATGTTCCAAAAACAACAACAGTCGACATTTCGGCCGGTCAGCTCACAAAAAGAAAAACAAAGAAGACCTAAGAGAAACTGTAATTGTAGGACTAATTAACCGAGAGAATTCCATTTAAGTCTATTACCTCCAGCAGGTTAAGACCCATAACAACAGCCAATGCAGAAGCCCCCAGTGGTAAGCCTTGCCCTATCTGCCCATATGCCTTTCCAGCAAACGAGGCTCCAACTCCTAGAAGTGCTAACGTGGTAGCTAATCCTAACGCGAATGCAACTGAGTCGCCAACTACCTAATGGCCAGAATTGAGAAACATATAGCTGATAAGAGGAGAGGTTCACACATCTTAAGTAGAAATAACCTTCCCAGTCGATTAAATCAATCAGGAGGACAAATTATGAGATCAAGGTAACAACTCAGTTTCTGACCTTACCTCAGTTCTACTTTTCCCTGACCCAAAGGCTCCTCCATAATTTCAAGAGAGGTAAAGGAAGAGAAAACTATGTCAGTCCAAACAATTCAGACATTTAAGAGACAAGATTGTGCTACAGTTTCATGTTCATTGTGAAATCTAAACCCTTACCTATATATCCCAATGTGAGTGGTAATACACTCAAAGTACAAGGGGAGAGACTGGTCACCAGTCCTGCCCCAAATATGACGGCCAAACTGCAGATTCCATGGAGAGTGAGCCCATGGAAAGGTTAGATGAGTAAAAACGAATGATATAAGGTGTAAAAACGAACCTACTAAAACTGAGTGCTGACAATTGGTCCTGTACAGCTTCGTTGGCCTGCTGCCCTGCTGAATACAAGAACCCTCCGAACCAATCTCCTATACTTCCTTCAGATATGGTGTACCATGAAGTAGCCAGTTCCTGAGCAAAGTGCCAAACACAGACATCGGCGACAAAGCAAACAGAAGTAAAACGAAGGACACTTATAAATGACATATCCTAAAGAAATTCAGGCACTCCAAGACTTCCAACATTATGAGCACAATGAAAAGTGCCTCACGGTCAACTCTTGGGTTGTTGTGGCCTTTGCAACATCAACTGCGACCAAGTTTACAGCTGCATTAACCCAAAAGAAAAGGTGGGGAACAGCAGTAAGCATGGCATTCGGAATCAACTCCAACTCAAAGCAGCAAATCACTCCAACCCAGGTTGCTTTCAACACAGCCGGATAAGAATCTACGTAAGTTACCATTGTTGGCAGACACTACTTGCTAAAACCAACCAATTGCTACGATCTATAATCGAACAGAAGCTCGGTTGCTGATCACATGCCATCGTGGATGAGGCATCAAGGCGCAAACTAAATAGCAGACTGAGGGAATGAGAGTGAAGAAAGAGATTCCAAATATCTATCTATCTATCTATCAATCCCAGCTCCAGTCTCCATCTCATCTTTGAAACCGGGCAGTACCCGAAATAGAAGTCCACAGGGTCCAATTCCCGAAACCGGTGGGATTGAGGGCCGACGACGAGGGGGACGGGCGGACACGACGATCATCACCAGCTGAACACACAACGCGTCTCCCTGCAGACAGGCAGAGGTGAGGAAAATGGAACTTCAAGAAAAAGGATTGATAAAGAGAGTGAGAATCGGGGGCTCACGAGGGAGAGAGTCGAGGGGGCGACGGTTAAGTGGGTTGCCGGGGAAGGGGAGAGGTGGAGCGTAGCAGCAGTTGCCGATGCTCCAACCCATCGTCCGCCCACCCGGATGGATACAGAGTGGAGGGGAATTTATCAAGTGGGAGTGGTGCCACGTCGTCGAATCATGAAACAACTGTCAAATGATATCTAAACTGTCTTATGGGGGGGGGGGGGGGGGGGGGGGTAACTGCAAACAATTTCCCACGTCGAGCAGAAGGTGGTGGCTCAGAGCAGAGAGTTCCTGTCAATGATCTCGCGACCACAGACAACTACTTGAGATTACAGCAGCTTCCTCGAGAGGCTCATAAACGAGTTCATCATGTTGGTCTCGTGCCCATGAACTCAACTCCTCGTAACGAATTCCGATTCCTCACCGTTACATCTTTATTACGTAATAAAGATGTAATTTCAATATAGCCTGCTTCACTCTTTGAGTAATTCTCCAGTCTCATAATGTAAAAGATTGGTTTGATAGAATCAACAACCAATAGTCACCCACATGGTATACAAAAGCAAAAGAATGAGTATAATCATAACAAATGGAAGGTAAACTAGGCCTAGGGGTGGATGCTTTATTTATGGGTGGTCTTGTGGTACTTGTCCTTGACCCACTGAATCCCAAAGCTGGTCCCTTGCTTCACCTTCCTAACACCATGGGAGGCAACATTCTTGGTCTTCTCCACCCCCTCGCTGAACTTCTCCTTGTACTTGCTGTTGCCGGAAGTGGACGATACACTTCTCTTGTCGGAACCAGTGGTTGCCGGGTCAAGGTTGTAATCCCATTGGTCTGCCCATGATGCACCCCCATGTGCCGATGAGTGGCTCCTCTCCATCGCCTTCACAATAAACTCTCTGAAGAAATGAAAGGGTAGAAGGTTGAGAAAGGAAGGAAGGTCTCAGGGGAACTGGTCGAAGTTTCTGCTTCTCGTTAATGGAGAGGGGAATGGCTTTTATATGCAAGTATTGGGTTGTGATTTGGGTAAGCAATTGCGTGTTTTGGGTGGTAAATTAAGAGTTGTATAATATTTTTTGTATAGAGGGCTGTATGATCTCATTTAGACAATTCCACACGCTTGGAACTATCCATTTTCTTTTTCAAGAGTGCTCTGTCTTGGCAGTACGTATCGAGTTGGTCAGCCAAGGCAAACGCCATTTTAGTTCAAACTAATCACCTATGAAATACGACGACTTAATCGACACAAAAAAGAAGGGAAGTTTTGTTACCTTGGCGTGTTGATTCGAACTCCCCACGTCCAAACTCTGGAAGCTTCCGTTATTACCAGACCCCACCTGTAACGCCGGACTTGGACATTATACAGAAGGAGAAAAGTTTTACAATCAGCTCATGATGTAAGAAGGAGGAGACCCTTCAAGGTAAAAGAATGATGGCGACCAAAGAGTGTTATCTAGAAAGTTTTGACCCCAAGGAAACAAAACCAAGCATATTCGCACCGTTGCTTCTTACATCCATGTTAGTCAAAATAGAAATCCTAAGCGGAATCGGAAGGAAGCTGCGAAATCATAACTCGTGGGATCGTAAGTAAAATCGGAAGAATTTACAAAATTGTAATTCGAACAATACATAAACGTACATTGTAACAAATAACAAATCACATCAAGAACACAGAGAACATAAAGAAACAAGTCTTTAATTATAAAAAAGTGCATAACAAAATGTAGAGTCACAAGATGAATAATATGCTCCCAAACAAGACACACCATAAAAGTCATCTAAAGTGACAAGTCTTAAAAGCATAACAAAAATCTAAGGATCCAACAAAGCATTCATATTTTGATCATAATAATCATCTCCCTCGTCGGCCATATCATCTTCATTCTCCTTCTCGGGTACATCATCTTCAAATTTTATAATATGCAAATCATCACCAGCACTACTAGCTCCCGCTTCATCTCCAACTTGCAGAATATCTTCATTTGTAGTGTCAATCTCCTCTTCTAAGTTTTGCGCATCTTCATCACCAAGGATCCATTCATCATCTGAGGAAAGATCATCAATCTCATAATCCTTGGGTGTTCTTGTTTGCTTATTCTTTCCCAACTTCGAGTTAGCCATCACAAAAACTACATCATTCATAGTTTTCTGTTTCAAACGGTTTCTTTTTTTTGTATGGACCTAAACAAACAAAAGAAGACAAGTAATGGAAATAGTCAACTTCAATTTACTAGGAACTTTAAGTTAAATAAAATGTTTATGATGTGAAAGTTACCATCTCAAAAGCACTCCAATTTCTCTCGCAACCAGAAGAGCTGCACGTAAGGCTCAGCACGCGAATAGCAAATTTCTGCAACTCTGGATATTGACTCCCATAAGATTCCCACCATTGTGCCGGTGTTTTGGTATTAAGTGCTTGCTTAGCAACTATACTTCCAAACATCCCCGACTTACTTTTAAACTCTTCAAGTTGAGAATCAATCTTGGATATCTCTTCAACATCTCCCCCAATCTTCTGCATGCAATCATATGGTCCCTTTTTCACTTCATAGTTAGCTTTGAAATCGGAACCATAATGTAGTTTAGGATTCAAATAATAGCCTGCTGCATGAAGAGGCCTATGCATCTGATTATCCCATTGCTGATCAATAATTTTCCACAATGGCAGATAGCTGAACAATGAAAATGATAAACATATTTAATTTCTAAATTAGCTAGGAAATAAAAATAAGAATAACCAGATTTACCTTCTCTTGACTCCATTGAAGACATTTTGAATCTTTTCTTTAGCTTTGTTCATCTCCTCGTAAATAAACCCCATTGCTGGCTTCTCATCAGAATCAACCAACCTTAACACTTTGATCAAGGAAAATGCACCCTTTAGACAAATGACAATGCTCTTCCAAAACGTCTTATCCGTAATCATTTCTTCAAGATGTTTCCCTTCATTTGTCTTTGCACATTGGTTGGCCTTCCACTGATCGGAAGTAAACATCCTCACCAAAGCTCCTTTGTTGTCATTCAAGCATCCCAAAGTGAGATATGCAGTTGCAAAACGAGCCGCACCTGGTCTCACTAAATCATTTCCATTGATGAAGCTTTGTAACATCGAAATGAGAGATGTTCTTCCATAGATGTAAGGTGTTATCTTCTTTCCACTTGAGATGGTCTCCTTGTGAGGTGGTTTTTTTTCTCAAAGTCTTCCAACATTAGATCAATGCGGTGGGCAGCGCAAGGAGTCCAATATAAACTCTTTCTTTTCTCCATCAATAACTTTCCCGCAGCCTTGTAATTTGCCGCATTATCCATAACAACCTGGATAACATTCTCTTCTCCAATCTCCTCAACAACCTCGTCAATCATCTCATAGATATTGTCAGTATTCTTACAAATATGAGAGGCATCTATGGATTTTAAGAAAACGGTACCTTTTGGGCTATTAACTAGAAAATTTAGAATAGTTCTCCTTCGCTTGTCGGTCCATCCATCAGTCATGATAGAGCATCCAAAGTTCTTCCAATGATTTTTATGCTTAACAATAATCTCTTTAGTCGAATCAACTTTCTGCTTCAAATACTTCACTCGAATCTCATGGTAAGAAGGTGGCTTGAACCCAATTCCATGTCTAGCAACCAGTTCAAACATCTTATGATATTCTTCACTCCTTGCCACATTGAAGGGAATGGCATTGTTGTAGAAAAAAGATACAATTGCTTCCGAAGCCTCCTCTCTAAGTTCCTTATTGAACATGGTATTGATCGTTTGATGAGAGCTTACATTTTTTCTTAACATATTCTTTTCGGATTGAGTGGAATCTGTGCTTGCTTGCCCATCATCAAACGAAGACAACTTTGACTTCTTAAACAATCTTTCTTGCAAAGTACAAACAATCTCCATCATCTTGCTTTTCACATCATCAGGGACTGCTCTACACGCACCAACATCTTTATTTGTTCCAGCAAGGTGATGCTTTAGTGTGTAAACGCTTCCACTCATCACTTTCTCACAATGTTTGTACTTAATGATTCTCGTATTGCTATCAACAGTGATACCATGCTCCCAGGCCACATCTTCCCTAGCTCCAGGAGCATATGCATAAAAGCCATTACTTCCACCCTTGGCACCCGGGACAATGTATCCGCCACAACGGTCTCCACTTCCGATACCTACATCAACAATCCATTCTCCAGCACAAACAATTTGCCACAGTTCGAAATTACGGGAGCTAAAAGTGAATGCGGAGGGGAATCACTTGGTTAAACTGCAGGAGGGCATCCACGTACAGTCTAACCCCCGGTCTCCGCAGTGAATCAAGGGCCAAGCGGATTCTCGTGGACTCGACCACCCTCACGACCGAAAGGTGTTTGACAAAATTCCCGGCGGGAAACGCCGAGGCAAGAACTTCCACCGTAACCTCTAACAGAAACCACAAACGTCTTCCTCTAAATTGAATTGGGCCTGGTGCAAAAGCCCACTCAATCTGCAAGGCCTAAGCCCATTACGGCCAATAGCCTAGCTTCTAGAAATCAGAGATGATATAAGACGACGACATGATAATCTCCCGTCGATCCTGAAATCCTTTTTACAGTATTATGAAATTGACTCGGCTAAATTACATCGCTATACCCAAAGAAAGAAAAAAGAAACGAAAATTTTACCCCAAGGGAAATGGGACAAAACCAAATACTGAAAAAAAGCGAGTACCCAAAATAGAAGGAAACCCACCCAACCCTCCTCGTTACAATACAACCGCGTCCCGACGGACACTCTCCCCTGAAAATCATGACACGGATTTATATATATATATATTTCGAAAATGATTTTCTCCTGGAAAAAACTCGGAGAATGTTCGGCTCAAGAAAATCACAAAGAAATGGATTGTAGGAGGTAATTTCTAACTATGCACAAACCGGCCCGGGTAAAACGGCCGACCTCGAGTGTATCCTCACTGATACGGTGCAGCCACCATGTTCAGCTCCAGTGGCCTGAGAGCCGCCTGGACGATCTCCTGTACCGTCCGGTTCCGGCAGCAGACATCTGACAGCTCCTCAATGGGACCCATCAGAGAGTCCACGCTTGCCCCGGATGCTGCGTCTGACAATGATTGTAAAAATAGGGAGCGCTCTGCTTCCGTTACCGCTGTAAGAGGGATTAATGAGACGCAATTCCTAGCCCACTCCAATGCTTGTAATCTATACGTCCGCATGAGTGCCAGCAGGGCATACGTCACCTGGTCAAGGAGCAACCGTGCAACTTCAACATTAAAATCAAAGGTCAAATCCACCTAAACTTGCCAACTTCACAGAGTAGCAAACTTATGAAACTTAGAAAAATCAGCAAACCGTTTGCCTCCCTCCAGTTTTCTTTCTAAATTAATGGGGTAATCATCAGTGAATAACCTTGCAATGTTCAAATATGGAAAGGGAAGAGATAACAAAATATATTGAAATACAACTCACTGTTTCTAATCGAGAACTTGGAAGTGCTCCAGTCATCGATGCGATCAAAATTCTTGTTATACATGATCCTCGTGGAATAACAATAGCATCCCTTATGGATATGCACTGTTCTCCGGGAGAAGATTTTTCCAGGTTGAAAATATCGGTTAAGAAGGTCAATATAGAATTTGAGGCTTCTCTGCAAGCAGGGAGAACAACCATCAGTATTATAAATCAACTAAACAGCAAAATGTTGATTTGTCTAATCACTCCCATTATATAAATGAGCATTACCAAGGCATATTCATGAAAAAAACCAAATTTAAAACAAAACAGAGTACCTATGTTGTATGGTAACACCAGTCAGAGCACAATCCACTAATGACGGAAATAAGTCCGATGGTATAATCAGTTGCGGACAATAACGAATGCACCTCGATGCTAGCAAAAAACAATCATCTGCTATGTCTGGCCGGGCTGTGAACTCCTGCAAAATGAGACACCTTGAGTGCAAAGACAATGCGCTCAAATAAAGCAGGACACTATGATCTAAATGAACCTTGATGTTGGTCAGAAGACATGTTGTCTGCCTAAAGAGTGCTTCAATCAAACTTTTCAAATAGGATGAACATGATGCGTCAGAACCGAATATCTGTAGCAAATAGAGTGATTTAATAAGTATTGTTATCCAATAAATTGAATCCAAGTAGAAATGGGGACTACAAATAACAAAAATTCACCTTAATAACTTCACTTGATAGATACAGAAAACAAGGTTGGTGGTGCTGTTGATAGAGGGCTTGAATTTCTTCTAGCATCGCTCCAATAGTAATCCCCATAAACCTTTTAGAAGTTCTTACCTATCAAGGAATAGGTATCGTTTAGACCTTCGACACAGTGAGAGAAGCACTTAATTAATTGTCCATCGCTGATTCATCAGCTTATGCACCATGCAGCCAAACTAGGAAGCATTCTAGCAAATGCATATTTTTAGTTATCACAAGCACAAGCCACAGACCACCACATTAGAGTTATGACGATCTACAGACTGGACAACTACAAAAGAAAGTTTATTTTCATTGTTCAGAGGGCTAGAACACTTACAGCATATTTACAAGCTCTACAAAGAGACTCCATTGTCCGCATATCCCAAGCCCGACTGCAGCATATACATTACATTCAATTCAGATGAGGACGATGACTGATTACATAGTAAACATCCATTATACTCACGTATCAAAGATTGCTTTGAAAATTGGCCAGAGCATCTGGATAGCATCTGCCACTGCCTCTGGATGATTTACGTATCTGCTTACATTCATGGCACAACATAAGAATGAAACAAGGCATTCCTCTACAAGAAACCACTTTCCATGCATAATTAATTTAAAGAAAAAACTAACCTAAAAATGTAGGCCATGCGATCAATATGGACAGTCAACTCTCGGGCGTGCCTCTTCTCCAGATTTTGTGAGCCATGATTGATCATTTCCTGACATAAAATAAACTACAATTAGATCAGTCATATGAATGCCCGATTCATCAGTCAGAACGAGACCAACCTGTACAGGTGTGACAACGGGCATGCATATTGCTTCCAAAGCTTTCTTTGCATTGTCAAGAGGAAGCTCTGATATAACCACACTGCAAATAAAAGTTTCTAAGCATGTTGAAAGCACCAATTTTCATGACAGAAACCAAAAATTTATCAACATCCATGATACAATAACAGCCTACCTTAGTGCTTCGACCAAATTCAAAGTGTCCTCTGCAGAGACTTTCAGCAGTCCTTCCCTACTAAGTGCTATCTGATATATGTGGTACAGGCCTTCTAAGCATCCAAAGAGCTTCTTTCGGCAATCTATCATCCATATGAAGAGAAACTTATAAGCACAGAATGAAACTGTTAGACAGATAGAAGCAAACTCGACACATACTTTGGAATTCACAACCACTAAACCCAAATAAATGACATATCCCAGAACCATACACTGAGCAGACAGACCACCAGAACGAGAACTTTGGAAACAACAACCACCACCATGAGAACAATTTGGTTGGACTTTCAATGAAGATGAATCATTTTATAAGATGAAATAAGAGCAAATAAAAAAACAACCGATGTATTCCACCTAAAAGGAAGGCATGGTTGCAGTATAGCAAAAATGAAAGAGGAAGAGAAAAGTTGTTTCACATTCTGATTTATTGTATTGTCGTGCATCCACCTGAAGTCTAAAATCTCCCATTGGAGCTTTTGAAACAAAATAAGATAAAAGAAAAGAAATAACTGAGAAAAAAGCAATATACCATTGCAGATATGCCTGAATGAGGAAGCGGCAGCAGCAGCAGAGTCTTCAGATGTGCTCATTCCCTTTGTGAGAATTTCTATTAGAGAAGGCAACATGGAGGGACCACAAGATGCCACATCAAGCCATTTTGAATATGCTCCGATCGTCAAGCAAACTGAAATATGTAGAAAAAATGGGGCATCCTTTTAATGGGAAATAATGCTATGACAATGGTACCAGTGCACTGTTCACAACACGCCACCTTGAGAAGAGTATGAAAAAGAAAGATACATCATTAATGCCATACCAGTTTGGAGAAGCCGGGGTTGTTGAGGAAGCTTAGGAAGCAAAGTCATGATCTAGACATTAAAAAAAGTAGCAAAATGTCAAATTCTCTGAGAGAATATTACATGAATATCGGAAAAAACAGGCAAATCAAGCCGGAAAACTAGGAATTAATGAGATGATAACCTTAGGAATCATAAATTTTCAAGACAGCGTGAAAAACAGATAGAATAAAGGGCTAAGTAGAGAGCATCTTAGAGGATTTTTCATTACCAGGGGCATGACATCCATCTCGGTAGTAGAAACATACTGAGATATTTTACAGATGCAGAACAAAGCAGCCTCTACAGGCCGCCATTGGCTTAGCTCCCCATTGGCAGAATTAGCTCCAACCTTCAGCAAGAAATTTAACGTGTCAAACATGCTAAGAACTACTTGGTTCATTGTTAGGGGAGGGCAGATTATACGAGAATCCGCATCTAGTATCGTATCTCAGAAGTGTTGACCGAGAGCAGAAGGCAGAATACTTATCTCCAGAACACCGTGGCATCAAGAGAAAACGATTGTAGTAGAAGGGAATTTAATCATCATTGCATGAAGACAGCACAGACTGGAAAATACGAGTGCTCATATAACAACCAAGTGGTAAAAAAAGCTTCTGATATGGCAGAATTCCAACATTCAGGAAAAAAATTAAAACAAGAAATGGATCTATAACAAAATAAAGTGAAAGGCCGCAAACAACAAAGGGGCAGACCTTACACCCTAAATACAGATGCATAAATGAGAGCAAATGACCTAAATGTGGGACTAGGTGGAGTGATCAGGAACCAGAGCGGGTACTGGATCGGAGGATACTGCGACAAGAGGCTAAGCATGAACAGCCTGTTTGCAGAAGCCACAGCTCTATACAAGGGATTAGGCTTAGCTACAAACTTAGATATCAAGCATCTGGCCATCCAAACAAATGCTATAATGTTAGCTAAGTTCCTAAATGGCGAAGAACCTCCTCACCCTCTAATCACACCTATTCTGGATGAGTACAGGTCGCTGTTGTGTGAACTCGAGGAATTTACAATAGCACACGTCGCGAGGGGACAGAACGAGGTTGCGGACAAGCTAGCTAAGGAAGCACTCAACTGGGAGGAGATTTCTACCACCTTTGTATTTTCTCCTGATTTTATTTTGAAAATTCTACATGGGGACATCCCATGTGCTTGGACTTCTGTAACCTAAACCTCGAACGCCTATTCTAATGCTTACCTTCCTTGCCTACCAAAAAAGGGGGGGCATACCCACAAAAACTGAAAATGCTACAAATAGGGGAAACCATCCCTTGATTGACAGTTTTCTAATGCTGCAACACAGTAGGAAAACCTACACATTTTTTGTGCCACTACTTGATGAATAAAACTCATGGTAGGGAAAGAAATGGTACTACTAGAATGTCAATAATTTGAAGAGATGGAAAGAACATCAAGTTATAAATTGTCAAAACACCCTGTTCCCCATAAACATACCTCCAAAAGTTTTGCGCAGAGAATCTTCAACACCACATCTCCACCCAAAACTGAAGCTGCATCAAGTAGTACATCCACAGCAGCTAGCAACAGATAGCGATTAATCAGGCAAAAAAAATGGTAGGTTTCACGGATGACACGACTATACAACATAAATGTAACTAGTGGAAAGACATTTCATTACAAGTTGTAGAATCTTGTTTTCTAGGTTTTTTTTTTTTTTTTGGGGGGGGGGGGGAGTCCATGGCAAAGTATACACTTATAAAGAATGCATTTTTTTTTCCATCAGAAACCTCAAAAGTTATTGTCACAATTATTATTCCTAACAGAAAAGGCTTCCAAGTCCTCGGACAGTAACGAAACTATTGGTCCAGAGAAAGAAGGAAACGGGATAAGCCTATTACCGAATCTAGTATGCTTTAAGTCCTTAAGGTCCTCTAGTGAAAGGTCTTGATAGTCTTCAGGATATTGGACTCGAAAGCATGCCTACAGAGGTTGAACACACCTGTAACGATTGCCATAATCTAAACCAGAGTACATGTTAACTTCAGATGCCTTTGTAGAAGATTCTGATTAAATAAAACACATTTCTATGAAAAGATCTGGCACCCTTTAATCAAAGAAACTGTAAGAAGCATTATTGGAGTAGTTTAATAGCCAAATATTGTAATTGTTACTGATATAAAGCAATTTATAGGTCCCCAGAAAGGAAGAAATCCAAGTACTTCGTCCATCAGATTTACAAACTGAACTTACCAAGGAAACAAGTGTCTCGTAAACAGAGCGGAAAATCTGTAACCTACGGGTTTTTTCAGCTTCAATATTTGATTCGTCGCCAAATGAAGCATATGAATCCCTGACAAAACAAAAGCTTACGTTGAGACAAAACCTTGTAAAAATCTTCTTACGTGGTTTCTAGGTAGATGCCCATGGTGGCAGTTGACAACCTCAAACTCTCGCACTCATACAACTTTAAGTGTCCTGTCTGTGCTAAAGCCTAGGTTGGCATAAAATTCTTCTGTCCTAGACTAAATAATTAAAGAAACGTGGTAGACTTACCTCTTGGTTAACCGAACTTGAAGATAATGCCAAAAGTTAAAGGTCATTGAAGCAATGTCAAAATCAGGGTTTGAAGCAACTTCCAACAATGCATGAACTATCAGCATTGCTTCGTCAGAACCTGCACATCAAAAAAGAAATATATAGACTAGCAGTCAGACTACTGCAATATCTTCAGTAATACAACTCTAGGAAGTAGAAGAAAGTTCCTAAGAAAGGACTGGTTGAAAATGTGCCATTTACCAGTTGCAATCAGTTCCACGTATGAATCACCCATATCGGCAAATAAGCGGGCAATAGCTTTCACATCTTCCTCATCCTGGTAAAAATAAACAATAATAACAACGATGGCGCAGCCTTCAAAGAAAGAGACAAGTTGAAAGGTACTTTAGGTTATGCAACATGTTTAACTTTTTAAGAAGTTTCAGCAATGAAAGGGGCATCATCACACACATCATTGTCTTTCAATCAGCAGAACATTACCTTCGAAGAATCTTTCAACAGTGATTTCAAGCTCATAACTTGAGGCACAATAGTTTGAATAAGAGGCATCTGTATAGAGGGACCTCCAGAACTTGCTGCTGCTGTATAATGAATCAACTCGGATACAACTGCAATGGAAAAGAAAGATATTCTCTTAATCAAATACTTGATTTCTTTTATGATTGCCAAAAGGTGCTAGAATTGGAGGATGGTGCTACGCTAGAATCATACCACTAACAGAAGCTTCAGAAAGCAGCTCACAGCTTAAGCTCGAGAGAGCAGTAATGACCAGTGGATGAGAAGCAAGGAGTGATCCAGGTAACCTGAAAGTAAAACCGTCTAAGAAAAGATAACCAGAGTATGGAACTGAGAATCTAAAACGGTTGGATGATGCCAAGTAAATACTTATGCAGTCTACCATAACCATCATAGAGAAGATAGTTAAGGTTCAATCGAAGGCCTAAAGGAAACAGCCCTAGCTATCTATAAGCTCTAAATCAAAAAAGGGCATCACCCTTTCACCAAGAGAAATGATAATCAAGATGCAAGATGTCATTGCAGCGCCAAACTAATGCCTCTAAAAATGGAAATGTATACATACCCATGCCTCAGTCGAAGCCAAGATGCGAATGCATGAAGAACCTGAAAAGGTAAAGAGGTGGCTTATAACAAACCATCGTAATAGAAGTTGAAAATCTGAAATGTACATGTCAATGTGTTGGCGAAACAAAAAATGACGTAAATTTTGTGTCCAGTAAATACATCCCCCTCCCTCCGAACATAGAGGAGATGTATATCTCATAAAATGAACAGAAAAGCAATAAAAGTAAGGTAACCAAAATCAAACTATTTTCAGCGTCCATGAAATACAGTCACACAATTATTCTTTTCAATTCAAGGATCAGGAAAATCCTGTTTTGTCTAGCAGACAGTGTCTAGTGAAGATGTCAAAAGCATTCAGAACTTGAAAATCCAACAGGCTTGCATCATTAGTATCAAAGAACATGTATTTCATAAGACAACGATAATTAAAGTGAGGTATTTCTTTGGGACACCCTACCTGTTCCTTCAGTTCAGTTACATGTAAACAAGCTGTAAGGATACTCAACACAACTTCGATTTGGGAACCAAGCTCCTTTTCAAACTGTCGTCGTCTTTCTGGTCGTGCAGCTATCTTATAGTTGGAGGCCTCCTGGACGAGAAACTGTTCAATTAGAAAATTTGTTCCATTTCAATTGTGCAATAATTAGCAGGATCTTCATATGAAACACACCTAACAGAAACAGATTGAAATGAACACGATAAAAACTCCTATAGCATATCACCCTATTGTCATATCAGTCAACAGAGATTTCTTTTGGAAACCCACAGTTGATATGAATTTCCGGTATCTCCTCAACATGCCCCCAGGAGACATCTCAAACTACTTCATTTTATGCCTATATGAAGTATTTTACATAACTCACACCAGCGGGACAACATGTGGTTTTTTCCAACTGAAACTGGAACGAGAATTGCCTTAAACAAGCAAATAAATTACCTCCGGGAGCACTGTGAGTAGCTCTAAGAATCCCGGGATGTACTCAGGATGGGTATTCATCTCATCCCTTAGCCAATTCAAAATACCACCATCTCCCCAGTCTTCTGCAGGAACATGCACAGCTAATGCAGCAACTGCAATACTAATCTAGAAGGACAGAAAATTTAGCAATTCCTACTTCCACTACATGAGACAAATCAAACAACATACGGACTCTGTGAAGTCACATATGTACCTGAGTTCTAACTTTTGGAGGGCCTTTGTGGAACTTTTTCAATAAGGTCTGTAGTTAAGAAATGAAAAAATGTGTTTGGAACGGAGAAAACATAATCCCGGGTAGTCAAGCTAACAATAAGCTATTATTCAAGAAATATCAATGCACTGAAGAACATACTTAGACTATCCTAATCAAAACGGCATATATTGTAGGTTCTGTCATATATGCTTACATTTAGTGAATCCCTCAATTGTCTAAACGCTTCAGAAGGAAGTTCTTCAAAGTCACGTTGCACCTATCCATTGTTGCAAATTCCCAACAAAATAGGGTTAACTAGAAAGGGTGGGGCTCTGCAAATATCATAGTGACACGCATCAAAGTCAGAAAAAATACCTTGCTTCTGAGAGTTTGAGAACAAAATATCAAGGTTTCTTGATTACTTGTTGAGTCATGGAGCAAATTATCAGCCACCTGCATAAGCACACAAGACACAATCAACGACTTAAGAAAAATCAGTGTCCAAACGCGAAGCAGAATGACTTTAACCTTGGAGAATTCACCACAAATATTTTATTCAGAACTTATCAAAAAAAAAAAAATTCTACTCACAATGATTAAATCATGGTCAATGTGAAATGACATCATATTACGACAGAAGAGCATAATTCATGTGTTGGAACGTAGTTAATTCTACCTGGGACGGAGAAAAACCAACCTAAACCAATGTGTAATAATCTATTTTTAGTAATCTCAAAAATAAAGATGACCACCCCTAAAGAAAGGGCATAAAGAAATCGGGTAACTCTAGTTTTCTTAATGTTCCTGTTTCCCGAATACAGCCCCGGCACCAAAATTTCACGAATAAAACCTCAAATCCATTCATCTTATACCCTCTGAGATGGAAAAGCCCTAGGTGGAAAACCAAACTAAAATCCTAAAAGAACCAAGTCAAAATGATCCCCTATCCATAACAGGCAGGAGAACCCCAATCAATCTAAAGCCAGAAGCTAGCCCTCAGTATCATGATGATATGACACAGACTGCCCAAAAATCTTAAGCATGCAGTTATACATTTTGACAAAACTTATTACAGATACACCACCCGCCCCGAAACCCTCAAAAGTCACGCCGGACACTAACTCATCCCTGAAAGTTACCACCACGGCAGAGCAAAGATATTGAAGAGGCAGAGAGCGACAACCGACTAACCTGCCAGGCATCGATAGTGCGCTGGAAGTCCTGAAGCCAGCGGTCGGCCTGCATACGGACGCCATCGTCCGGGTGATGGTACAGTGCAGTGAGCGCTTCCTTCACCGAGTTCTGCAACTCCATGACCACTCAACTCAAACCTTCAACCACGCAGCAACACATACAGTCGAGCTCCGCCACAAAATAAAATTAAAAACGAAACCGAAGACGGCAACACCGGCTGCACCCGCGATCGGACGAAGATTCAAATGAGTTCCGAGGAATTCCAATGGAACAAGGGATTTGGCGAGGACGATTGCGACGATGATTGGATTGGATTGAGGGGATTAGTCGGTGTGGAATTCGAATTTCGACCCCCGGGGGGACGGGGGGGATTTTTGGGAGAGTGAACGAAATTAAGAAATAAGAATAAAAGGGAAGTGGGAAAAAAAGGGAGCGAATTTGAAGTGAATCACTTAGCTGTGCTTTTCGGTCTCCATTTCTTCAAAATTTCTGAGGGTTTTGTTCCGGTGCGGGCTCATGTGAAAAGTCGACTTCATTGGTTGGTCTATAGGGGGAAGGAGCAGGTGAGCCTCCCTCCCAAAACCCTCTCTCTCAAACAAATGGTTTTGTCATTCCTATTGGCGCGATTATATGTTCGGTTCGAACCGGTCCGGTCCAACACAAAGCCAGACAACCCCGCACATCCCCAGCCTTCCCGCGAGACAGCCGCCGTCACCAAGGAGCCAAGCGTCGACGCCGCCGCCGCCGTGCCGTCCGTATAACACCCGGACTTCTCGGTTCCTGTAACTTCCTACACGCCGTCATGGACGAGGAAGCGGAGATTATTATCTCGCCGGGATGGGAGTACGCCGCAAGCGCCATAGCAGACCACCACTCACCGGCGATGGGAGAGCGCGCGGCATCGTTTCCTCCGGTGGCTCTGGTCTGTGGCCCGCAGAACTCTGGGAAATCAACCTTCTCCCGTCACCTCCTTAACGTTCTACTCCGAAGGTCTCTTTGCTCGCCTTGGAAAACCCGTTCTTGAGCTGTTAAAGGCTTTCTGCTTCTTTCGGCCTCTGTGAAATCGGTTATATCAACTTGGGAGTGTTGTTTGGGGCTGAAAGTAGTGCTTTCAAGCTATGTTAATCGAGCTTCTGTTTGGCACACGTTTAACTAGACTGAAGGAAATGTAACGTATCGAGTTGGCGGTAATCTATGCCTCAAGTCTCGAAGATATCTGTGTGTGTGTAATTACATGTAGCCTTCTTGATAACCATCTCAGCAGGCGGTCTTACTTTGCCGAGTATGCGTGGTGATATCTAACTATTCTCCCTCCCCTTTTCCCCTGTATTTGTCTGCCGATTCTATCTTTGCGTCCATCTTTTCTTGCAGATACAAGAGAGTGGCTTACTTGGACCCGGATGTCGGCCAACCGGAATTCACTCCTCCCGGTCTTCTTTCCCTAACCATAGTTGAAAAACCAATTTCTGGTAATATTTTGAGATAGAGGTATTGGTTAGTACTTTCAGGATAATGTCACTTTTCCTAATTTCTTTTGTCTTTTGGTTTTTCTTTTACCATGATAAACTAGATATGAAAAGACCATGCCTGAAGACACCTGAAAGGTACTATCCGAGTCATTGAAGTGCTACCCTTTTTGTACTGTTCGGATAGGTTATTGGCCAGTGATTACTCTGGATGAAGATGGATTTGATAGGTGTTAGAATTGCATTTTGGGAGGCATATCGCTATAGCAGTTGCATTAGCATATTTAGCATCCCTGTTATGTGAAACATAAATCTGTTAGAAGTATCTTTTCTAACTATCCCTACATGTAGAAGGTTTATTATGCTTACAAGTTTGTCGGGCCATCAGGTGCCTTTTCTTTGGAGATACCTCTGCGAAAAGGAATCCTGACTTGTATTTGGAGTGCATGTTTGCTCTGTCTGACTACTACCAGCTCAAGTGCCACTCTCAAAATTGCACGGTGGATGAAATGCCTCTCATTGTCAACACACCTGGATGGGTGAAAGGCGTGGCTCTTTTCCTGTATTGATTTGATCATCACCTCCGTATCAATCATTTTGAAATCCTTCTCTAATTTGTCTTCAGGTATTGGTTATAATGTGCTGGTGAGGATGTTAAAGCGACTTCCCATCACTCATGTGGTCAAGATCAACATTTCTGCTGAGAATAAAAATATTCCATCTGGCAAATTTTGGTTGGATGGAGATGGCAATGATAGCATTCAGTTGATAGAGATCGAACCTCCTCGGCAGGACCATCTGAATAGATCGTAAGGGTCGTCCCACTTTCTAAGTAATTAGTCTTGCGTAAAGAGCATTCTTGAGTTGCCAAAATATTTTTTCGTTTTATGAAGCAATCATTGTGAAATGTTTTGCTAGCTTGATCCATCCTTATTCAGCATTCTTACAGCAAAGGATGGATCGCTTATACGCGATGTTAGACTACTGGCTTATTTTAGACAATGCTTTCCGAGTAACTCCGACATCACCAAAATCAAGGAACTTGCACGTGCTTTGGCTGCTCTTCCTCCTTATGAAGTTCCTATAGCAAGTATCAAGATCAAGCACCTACATATGCAGGTTGGTCTTAGAACTGCAATCACTTGACCTTGAAGTTATTGATTTCACATTTTCCAAATTTAATTTTGTGACTTGAGCTGCATTTGTTACGGTGCCCACCTTAGGTTCCAAGACGTGAAGTGTTTTACAGTCTGAACGGCTCGATTGTTGGCTTGGGGGTTAGTTCCATGGGAACGGATGATTTGCCCTTCTCCGTGGGTCTTGGTATGTTATTGTCTTGCTTCTTTCTTATTTGTGTTTGTAATTGGCGACCCTTGTTTCTTAGCTTGGTTTCTGTTGGAGACTTATCTTGTTTTATGTTTGTTATGGCTAAAGTGCAAATTTACCTGACCTTAGAGCTCCCTTTTGTGAACAAGGAATTGTGCGGGGCATTGACTTGATGAAAGGATTGCTTTATGTGATCACTCCTATTCCCCTGCAAATTCTGGAAGAAGTTGATATTCTGCTGCAAGGTTTCATCGAGACTCCAACGAGCCTACTGCAGGTATTTGATCCACTTCCATTCTGTCTAACTTTGTGTGTTTCAATTGTTTATTGGTAATTCACTTCAAAATTTGGGGTAGTCCCTACAATACGAATTAGCCGGCATGTGTGGAAGAGACGATGGATTAGATGCATTATCAAGGGAAAATTTACTGACTTCTCACGTCTTGATGCACCACTCTTCGTATAAATCCGGACCTTAGATTGCTTCTCATTGAGATGAATATTGTTTTAGTTGTCTAGGCCCTACACATCTTAGAACAGTATCATCCTTCACCCCTGCTCTCATATGTTAAATCGCTGTGAAATTGCTTGAATTAGCTTTCCTATCGGGGATTCATAGAGAGAACTTCAGTTCCCAGTTTTGTCTGGTTTCGGCAATGAGTGATTTGTACATTTCGTGTCTTACTTCATGTTGGTTTCAGGGATCAATTTTCTTTTCCTTTTCTCGGTTGGGTCACAGCATTCTGTCGAAATGCTGTGTTTTATATTACATGACTCGTGCTCCAATTGCAGGTGAAAGGGTACTTGTCGCCTTACATCAGTCTAGACGCAGTGCCCACGACTTAATATTCCCAGAAGCCGGTGTTCCAAAAGCACGAGTTGATTCCAGATAAGTAATGAAAATCTGGTGATCGGGGAAAACGAGTCTGCTCTTTAATATTGACCTATTTATGATTGTAATGGAAAAAAAGAGGAGTCAAAATTAGTCCAGTGGGAAGCCGTTATTTCAGGCAAACGTGGGTCAGACAGCCAAGAATCCATCGACTGTTAGATAAATAGTCTTCCATTAATAGCTTTAGTACATGTTTGCCATTTACCCCTTTTGTCTGTTGGATCAAGTGTCTTCCTGTCTGAATCCTCCTTGACTTTTTTGGCTACCCGAAAAACGGGAGGGTGATAAAGAAAAGAGAATCAAACAGAGAAAGAAAGATCATGATCTGGAGTGTCGCCATGATCATGATCATGATCTGCTCCCTCTCCATTTCTTTGTAAATCATTCATTTGAATTAGTTCTACCCGAGTTGCCTCCAATCCTGTCTGGTGTTCGATTTGGAGGCGATGAAATTCGGTGAGTGTTCGCTGCGATGCCTCATCGAACGGGAATTGGGGAAATTCCCCCTCTTCGTGATCTATGCTTTCCTCGAGTGGGTGCTCATCATCCTCCTGTACGTTGACGGGTTGCTGGCGTTCACAGTGAATGAGTTCGCGAGGTTCTTCGAAATGAGGATGCCCTGTCTCTTCTGCACGAGGCTTGATCACATCCTCGTGAGGCGGAGCAATGATTTCTACTGCAACGAATCCATCTGTGAGGCCCACAAGAAGGAGCTCTCGTCAATGGCGTATTGTCATACCCACAGGAAATTATCCGACGTCAAGAAAATGTGCGAGGGGTGCCTCCTTTCCTTCGCCACGGAGAAGGAATCCGACTGCGGTCTGTACAAGTCTCTCGTCGGGATCTTGCACAAGGACCTTGAGTGCTTCGTCCAGGACAACTCGCATGTATACCCGATGTTGCCATCCAAGGGGAAGAAGGAAGATGACAAGGGTCTCGAGAATAGAAATAGCGATGAGAGGTGTTCGTGCTGCCATGAGATGTTGAAGACGTCTCCAGGCTCAAACGGGCCCGGCCGTAAAACCTTGAGAAAGAGCGGTCCTATTATGCAAGCTCCCACGCCTTCTCCTAGAGCCCCCTTGACGACAATTCAAGGAGAGGATACTCCAAATATGGCGTTACCGCACATACGGTACATGGAGCTCAGGGAATCTGACGTGACCTTCGACGACGGCACTGTTAATCCGATCATTCCAGAAACTCCAGGTAAATCATGCGTCCAGAAACTATGCATTCCGCATAGCTGAATCTATACTTTGAAATACTTACTGGGTGGTTTCACACTTCAGGGGCAGATGACCTTAAGGCCGCATCAGTGCCGCTGCTGACTGATGCCGAAGACATCACGGACGCCCTTAAAACGCCTCCTCTTGGTAGAGGCAACAAGTTCTTCGGAATCCCGCTTTCTGATTCTGCAAACAACAGCCCCAGGTGGGGAGCTAGGACCTCGAGGAAATCGCTCCTCGAGAAGGTGGATTTTGCCTCGGACTCTGCTGACGGCAATGCGACGCTCGATCTTGCTGACGGGAATTCGGTCGTGAGTTACCTGAAGAGGCAGGTGAAATTAGACAGGAAGTCGCTCATCGAGCTGTACATGGAGCTTGACGAGGAGAGGAGTGCTTCCGCTGTTGCGGCAAACAATGCAATGGCGATGATCACGAAGTTGCAGGCCGAAAAGGCTGCTGTGCAGATGGAAGCATTGCAGTATCAAAGAATGATGGAGGAGCAGGCGGAATATGACCAGGAAGCACTCCAAGAGATGAACAACATGCTCGTGAAGCGAGAGGAAGAGATCAAGGCCCTGCAGGATGAAATTGACGCCTACAGGGCGAAGTACGGATTCATTGACGGCTACGGGCTCATGGCCTCATGCGAGGAAATGGACGAGAATTTCCACGAAATGAAGACTCGAACCAACTCGTTCTCGAACTTCGGGTCCGAATGTGGGAGCCGATCGCCTCATTCTGTAGGAGAAGAAGACGAAGAAGATGAAGACGACCTGATCTCATTGGGTGTCGGGGCGCAGTACGCGGATCTCGTCTACCAGGACGCAGTTAGCAGAACAGACGCGCTCGTGAAAAGACCAGACACGACTGACCACAACTCCTCACATTCGTGAGCTCGCACGCTTCCTGGATCGCCGCAGCTCATTGGGTCGCCAGTCCTCCCCAAAGCGACAATTCCTCCAGGCAGGATGAAACTTATCCGAATACCTAGATTTTGCTCCTCTTAAGCACTCCAAACTTTTCTCGTCCCTTTCGACTTGCATTTTTTCTTCTTCCTTTCTTCTTTCTCGGCTTTTCACGTTCGAGTGATGAAACATCAGTAAAAGGTCAGCCGTCTTTGGAACATTTGTAATGACGCTGTCCTTTTACCAGGATGTACATATAAAGTTCACTTTCTCTTTTGTTCCTGCAATTCCTTCGGTTCTTGGAAGTTGGAATCATTCCGACCAGACAGAGTACGAGGATTCCGCTGTACGTATGACTTGAAAGACTCTGATTAGAGATAATTAATTATAATAA
The DNA here is from genome assembly GCA_023653495.1 of Melastoma candidum. Taxonomy (NCBI): domain Eukaryota; kingdom Viridiplantae; phylum Streptophyta; class Magnoliopsida; order Myrtales; family Melastomataceae; genus Melastoma; species Melastoma candidum. Next base: position 445,143 of record CM042887.1, read on the forward strand.
AGAGAAAGGGAAAGGGAGAGGGATATCAGATGAGCTACCCGTGCACGTTAGCCAAGTGCGCCGCCGCGAAGTCATCTCTCTCCCTTATCCTGCGCCGGATCCCGACTCCGCACGCCGCAAGAATGAGCACCTCCACAGCCGAGTCCGTCCTCAAGTCGAAACGGAGCCTGAGGTCCAAGGTCCGGAAAGCGTTGAAGGAGATGGATCCCATCCAGAGGTCCGGTGAAGGTATTCGGGATGCCGATTGATTCGGTTTGTTGTCGTGGCTCTTCAAGTTTCTGCATTTAAGGTTTCTCCGGGTTTGGATGAGCGTTTGTCGAGCCGGGTTTATGAAAAAAATGCCGCCTTTGTGAGTCCCCGTGTGATTCTTTTGTTGTGTGGTGATAGGCAGTGGGGTGTGAAATTGTTGTCTTAGAAAGGAGGGATTCTTTGATTGGATGAGCGGAAGTGTTTTCGTTTCAATTCGCAGATGAGGCGATTCAGAGTATTGTTCTGAATGCCCCGTGGTTCAAGTCTAGCCGGGCGCTTTGTGCATACATAAGCTGCAGTTCGTTGCGGGAAGTCGATACTTCGAGAATACTTTCGGAGTCGTGGGGGACGCCAGCTAAAGGCATGTCTATTTATTACTTCGTGACTTGTTTTATTAGTGACAATTATGGATCACATTTTTCCGGCAAAGGCCAAGTTGGTTATGTCCAGAGATGTTGGACTGCCATTTTATATCTCCTCGCCTCTTGAGCATGACCATCACATCATTGCATTTGTGGTGTTACTTTGGAGGAGAATTGGCATGCATCACTGGATTTGTATCACTCTCTGTGTATTCTACGTAGTTGATTAGAGATTTTCTTTGCAATACCGTCAACAAAGTTGCTGGAAAATGCGGCTAGGTTTGATTCACGTAACATTATTTCTGTACTGGTAGAGGAAGCAACTGATGCTAATTTCCTTTTTCTACTTAGTTCTTACAAGTTTTCTCTTGTCTTTAAGATGATAGCACAAGGGTTGCCAAGAGACTTTATGTTCCAAGGGTAGAGGACAAGAGTAGTCACATGCGAATGCTTCACATATCAAGCATGGATGATCTAATTGCAAACTCCATGGATATTTTAGAACCTGCTCCTGTAGATGCCAGTGGACAAGAACGGGAAGATGGTACCATATGTTTCTTCCTTTAGATTTTTCTCATACAGCGCCTCCTAGTCTGGGTTTTATTGGTTGATTGTTATTTATGCATCTAGTATTGCAGGCAAATGACCCTGTAGACCTGTTACTTTTACCTGGTATCGTCCGCCCCTTTCTGCATATCTAATGTGCTAGAGTTGTGTTAAGCTAAATTATGCTGTTTTGCTCTCATGTACATGCCAGGACTAGCATTTGACAGATCTGGCAGACGTTTGGGCCGAGGAGGAGGGTAACCTTGATTTCCCAGATCTATCTATCTAATTTAAGAGTAGACTTCATGCCGAAAGGCTTAATTTATGGCAGTTGTTAAACCTAACAATCAGTCGAACACGTTTTTCTTTCTCCTAATGGGTGAGGAATTTCTACTGAAACTTTTTAATAGGTATTATGATCTTTTCCTGAGTAGCTATCAATAGCTTGCTCGTGGAAGAAATTGGAAGCAGCCTCTTCTTGGTATGCGGAGTGGTCCCTTTCTTTACTCAATTCTTCACTTGAAAATCAAATGGCGTTATTATGCGGATGCAATTTTGTTTTGCTACTTGTCAATGTCGCATCTCCCTTTGCAGTTGCCTTGTCATACTCTGTTCAGACTATGGATGAGGAAGTCATTCCAGTCACTCCAACTGACGTGCCAATTGATGCGCTCGTCCACCCCGGTGGCGTGATACCCATTAGCAATGCCGCCACTGAAAGTCTCAGCTGAAAACACCCCACCTCGATAATAATGTCGCAGGGGGCAATCACGTTTGGAACCATTCTGCATTGGATCAAAGAGTTGAGTTCACTTTGAACAAGCTCGGAACACACGAGAAACAAAGCAATACCCAGCCCGAACTAACTGAGGCTGGCACCAGTCGGTCAATATGTGGCCTGAACTAACTGAAAACTCCCCATGATTATTGTAACTGTCTAGTGGCTTGTGTCATATTTTTTCTCAACAATGAATACAGGGACTTTTTATCTTTTCCTTCCCCTTCCAAATGGCTAAGATTCCCGCCAGCTGAGCGGGCCTGTGGTTAAACAAAAAAGCATACTGGACGTGACTGCAAAGCCGAAACACTGGGCCCTTCAAAGATGATGCATCGAATCCGGCAAAATGGTTGCAGGAACGAGTCGCTCTTGCTGAGCTTGGTTGAGATTAATTGGTTATCTGGAGAGATTGGTGAGTGTCTCTGTCGTTCACATTATATTGATAGAATTCTCTGTTCATGAATCATGAATCTAATCCTTATCAACGGGTGTTTGTTGAGATATGATGAGCTTAAGGGTAGCCCCAAGAAGAATACAGCTTTTGCAAAACTTTCTGCAATAATGATGAGCAGGATCAAAACCCAGTAACAGGTGGAACACGGGGGGGCAACCAAACTCATCATAGGCGCCTTTTTCTGGTCATTAAGACAATGACATAACAGAGCCAAAAAAGAAAGGGACCTAAAATCACCCTTGTTTCCTATCCGCCATTGTTAAGTAACATCATAGCAACACTTTTTTGCTAAAAGTCCCAAAATGTCCCCACTTTATTGTTGATGGTCCGAAGCAACAGGAACTCAAGGCTTCCTGTCCGGTCGATCGAAAATAGTTCCTTTTGGGTGGCCCCTGAATTCTGTAAAAGGGCTTACTGATTGCTTGCCTTGAGCAGACAAAATGCAGATACCCAGGACCCAAGCCATGTTAACTTTCTGAGAAGATGTCACGGCTGAAACCAACTCTGGTCCCATCCATCCATCCTTCACATTCCACTTCCAGGACTTTTTCATTAGATTTACCATGCAATGAGGATGGACAGATAACGTAGAAGACAAAAAGGAGAAAGACCCAGATGGGAAAATACAGGTAAAAGTGCCTTCTGCCTAGGAGAAAACAAAGCAAAAATGATTGTGAAAACGTAAAGAACCCAATTAACAATGGTGAAGTCGCCAGGTTAAGGAATATCAGTTTGATGTCAAAGTATGCTACTAACGATGCCAGAAAGCCACTTTTGATTTGCTTTGGTGATAATGACTAGTTTCAAGCTGCTCTATCTCGGGACAATAACAAGGGGAAAAGCCTGACTTAAAGGCCAAGCCGCAGGGGCATATGACGTCATTCTTCCTCCCCAAACTAAAACTTATCATAAAAAAAAAGAAAGAAAACCCTCCATTCAACCAGGACCACTCAAAAAGGCCTTTGAGCAGACACAAATTCATAATCTGCTATCAGCTATCCCAGAAAGAAAGAGATTGACATCATGGGCACTGCACTGCCATGAACTGGTATAACTTTTCATCAACAAACCATACAAAAAGTAGAGTTCCCGATCTAGCCTAATAAACATGCTCTTAAAGCGTGTATCCATTTCATCATGAATCGACCATGTTAAAAGCAATCTCTAGACCCAGTTAATCCGCTCTCTGTACTGTTGTTTTGAACAAGAGGATGTACATCTTCTGGTCCATTGCGAAGTAGATAAAACCCCCTACAGAATGTGTTACAAAGGAACCGAAACTTGTTCCCACGATACAGTGCCAGGCGGGTCCATACACCCCATCAAACTCCTGCAGAACCAGAAACAAAACACCCAGGACTTAAAAAAACACGAATAATTAATGACAGGCACAGAAGCCGAGGTGAGCATCAAATTTTTACCTTCTTGAGCGCCAGTGCCAGGGTCTTGCAAGAGAACTTCTCCATGCTATCCGAAGTCTTCCGAGCACAGTCCACGGCATGGATCTGCATAAATGGAGGCATGTCCACGGAGACAACCCTCGCTCCGTTGGTCGCGAACACATCTGACAACTCGACCTGCACTCCACCAAACGACCTCCTCCTGCCGCCGCTAACAATCAAAGGCTCCGCGGCTGTCGCCTTCCTTCTAACCCCACTCGACTCAACCTCCCCATCACAAGACTTCCTCAATTCCTCCCCCCTGACCACCAAAGCTCCGACCTTTTCCTTCTCTTTGAGTTTCTTCCCCAAATCCTCCCATTCCTCGAACTTCCTCCTCAGCTTCACCTCAATGTCAACCCCTTCGTTCCCACAAAACTTCCCACCTTCCTGGGCACAGCCGTTCTTCAAATGCCTCCCCTGCTCCTGCTGCTGCTGCGGCTGCTTCCTCACCAAAGACGACAGCTTTTCCGGGTCAAACAAAGCGTACCCATTGATGGACTTGGCCTGGGGGTGGGCATCTGGCTTCCCGTGGACAAGAAAGGATGGAGCTTTGGGGTTTTCGGGATCTGGGTGCTCGAAAGGTGGCTGCTTTAGCCGGGGGCGGTATTGTTTCTTCCTCAGGTTAAGGACAGGATCCGAGGTTGTAATGGATGGAGGGGCTGGGTCTGGTTCAGGGGTTGCTAGGTTGCGCCTGTGCTTAGAGAGGGGGTTGGGTGCCGCCATGTTAGTCGCGTATAGCTTGGGGTTAAGAGAGGGAATGGAATTGATGACAGGGATGAATTTTGTTGAGTTGAAGATGATAGAGAGGGCAAGGCAAAAGAACTGAATTTGAGGAATATAGTAAAAACAAAAAGAGAAGTCAGGCTTAAATCATTTGGATCTTATTATATTCTTTGACTGTTAATTTTTTATCAGCTATTCAATTGGGTTTTTACTCAGCTTTCTAAGTTTTTTGTTTTTCTTTTTGTCTCTTAGCGAAATGAATACTTAAGGCATGGATATGCCCGGAAAACCGAAATGGGCAACAGGGTCAAGATGATTCATGAAGGGCAATAATTCTTTCTTAAACAATAATATTTTAGCAGATGGTAGTATAAGAGATTGTGGTAATAAATGGAGGGGTGGGGGGGGGGGGGGGGGCAATAAGTGGAGTACGACCCCAATTCAATTATCGAACGGCACAAGAGGAGGTGGGGGGAAAAGGACGGATGAGGTTTCTTGGATCTGACCTCATCAGTTAAGCCTCTCTTTCTTTTCTTACTTCTTTCCACCTCCCAAACCTACAAACTGTAAAATCTGCGCCTCAAAAAGGGGCATTTGCTTTGACCATTTGACTCGATCTGGGATTGAGCTGGGAGGGATCAAGTGTGGCAGAAACCAGTGGAGCAGAAGCCTCACGGTTGGACTTTCTGGGGACTCCTCTTGTCTTGCACCAGGAAAGGCATCCGGGGGGGCGGCCACAGGGGCATCCCCCACCCCACCATCCCTCCACTTTCCTGAGAAAGTTTTTCGGAGAATCATCCATTTCAAGGAACTATCCCTTTGGACATAAAGTCCTGTGGTAGACCAATCGTGTTTGTCGGCTTGCAACCTGGAAATGCCGCAGACAACATGTTAATGCCGACTTCCTTTGACCAAGACAGAGAGTGACAATGATAAGGCTGAGCTACTGGTTAAAAGGGTTAGAGCGCGCTGTCCCCGTGGCAACAGCCATCGGATTACAAGCTATATTTTCAAACACAGTCGATGTCATCAACAAGGCTTCCTAGGGTAAATTCGTCATTGACAGTATTATTTACACTACTTACCATTTCAGTGACTTGGGACACCGGTAAGCTAACTCCATGGACTCGGCAACCTTGAATCCTTCGAAGCAGGAGTACGCCCGGAGGTAGCTGGGGAAGGTGAGGATGCCGTGTAGCTCGTTCCTGGGACATATACAGATGGGGCATTCACAGGTATGCCTGGATGACCTGGAGGAGCAAAACGGGATGGGCTGCCACTGACCAGGTTTGTTCGAACGGGATATGGTAGCTGCGAGGGGGGAAACCATCCCAGATTGAGAGGCTATGTCATGATTCCAAGCTAAGAAACAGTGATGGACCAGAAAAAGGAGGCAGAATGGCATCCGTACAGGATTGTGTTGAGACAAGGCAGGTCTTCTCAAAGAATCAGGAGAAGGAGACGTACTGCTCATTCGAAGCAGGGGCCTAGAATCTCCTCCCTCTAAATCGCCACCAAGGTTCACGTCAGAGCCAATCCGAGGAGTTGCTTGCCGGTTCATTGAACCAGATTCGTTCCCCACATCCACTTGCAGGGGAGGTGGTGGCCGTGACTGCATGGAACTTCTCCTCTTCAGTTCCTCTTCCGCATTCAATATCTATTACATAATATCCCACCAGAAGAATAAACTCCAGTCCACAAACATCAAAATATACCGACAACCAGATTTGGCATCTTAAGAGTGGCCAGCGCCAAGAGCACAATGCTGGCAACATACAAACAATTAACAGCGAGAAGTTTAAAGTGAAGTCCTCACCTGTTTCAGTACTTGAACAAGACTGTGTTTCTTCTCATTCAAAACTTGCAACTTTTCCTCGACCACCTTTTTCCTCCTTTCTCTGTTGATCGGAACATTGGCTTCATCCACGGGCTAAACCAGATCACCACGTAACGTCCTCAAATGTCAGAGTCCCTCATCAAATGAACATAGCTAATCACACAACAAGACCAGAAAGATCCATCCCAGAAGCATAGGCAACACAAGAATTTTGCAGTTGTCGCCATAGCTTGCATCAAGAAAGAACAAGCCGAAATCGCATTCTCCAATTGTACTCGTAGGAACACGAAACCACAGGATTCCACGCTTTTCCCAACAATCAAACAGAGATCCTAAACTAGCAAGATCAAATGAAGCACCTTTATCCTACCTGAGCAATCTTAATCTCCGCTGCCTGGCTCTTTTCCCCCTGAGATACCTCCTCCTTACCGACGCCGGCAGTTGGTACTTCCTGTTTCACCTCAACCAGTAAATCCTCCTTGACCCCACCCCTAGTCGACGCAATCGTTGCGTCCTCTCCAGGAACACCGGCCCCTTCCTTCGCGACGACAAACTTACCATCTCCAGCACCGCTGCGTCCAATATCAGCGCCGAGGTTAGGGTTAGGGTTGGGGACAAGGGAGAGCGCTCTGGATCGGCGGTTGAGGAGGGACTTGAAGGATTTCATGGAGAGGCTCCGATCGGGAATGAGCCATCGCCGCGGGACGTCCGGGACGCGGTGGAGGTTCCCCCGGTAAAGTGATATCGCCACCATGTTCACCTCAAACTGGTCGGTCGAGAGAGGGGCGGCGGTGCTGGCCGTGGGCTTTGGGAATTAGGCCTCTAAATATATTTAAACTTCTCTCATCACTCTAAACAAAAGAAAAAAGGATACGACAATTTTAGATGGTCATGGTACAAAGGCGCCCCCTCTTCTTCATATCACAAATTTAATCGAGTGTCGGATGGAGGGGTTAGGGCAAAGGGCAAACCTTAAGGATTCCCAACTAAGAATCTACATCTATCTATCTATCTATCCGACTCTGTATATATATGTTGGAATCTGACTAGTCTGAGTTCATGGGATGAAGGGCCCCGCCTTCATCCTTGGTTTCTACATTCGGACCGTGGCCGAAACCTGAACCTGGAGCGAGCTCGTTGAGGTCAAGGAACCCCCTTACCGGTTCCTCTTGGTTCGGGCTCTCTGAACTCCACGGGCTATGCACGGGTTCCTTCTCTGAAACGTTTGTGTTCCCCACCATCCCGTTTACATCGGAATCTCGGCTCTCCTTGGGAAACCTCTCATTTTCGCTCTCCCCAGAATGCTCATTCGCTGCACTCCACGTCGCCGGCTTCTCTCCCTCCGTTTTGGATTCTGATACCTCATACTGACGGTAGTTGATGCTATTCCTCATGGACCTTTTACTTCTTCTCAAACCCGAGTGAAGATCTCCGACAGATCTTAGTTTAGTTTCCCTCGTACGACCAGGCAATTGCTTTGACTTCCGAGGTTTGTCACTATCCTCACTGAATCATAATGAATCTTCATCTTCATCTTCATCTTCCTCTTCCTCCTACTCCTCTTCCTCCAGCTTTTCTGGATTTTCTTCATCCCAGCAATACTCCTCATCACCCTCAAAACTGCTGGAGGTCCTCTTCTGTTTCCGTTTATTTAAATATTCATCGTCATATACATCTTCTCCCACTATATCATCGTCACTTCCAAACTCTGCATCAACATCATAAACTGGTCGGACAAATTCTTTGTCCGAATACCTGTGAGGCCTCCGTCGTTGTCGTCTGTTACTGCATAAAAATACCCTTATTCTTAGATATTCACCATAGATGAAGCTGACCAAACATATCAAATAAAACCAAGTTTCTTTTAACCTTTTATCGACCAAATGAAGGCTATTATCCTCATCATTGTCATAATAATCGCCAGAATAAGGTGATCTGGGAGAAGTAGCATCAAAACCACTGTCGTAATGGGAGGGCATAGGTTCAAATCGACCATTTTCAGAAGGCTCGGCTCTTGGCAAAGTTCCATCTCTTCTGTTCACAGCATCTGGTGAAGGAGGTTTGCTCCTGCCAAAAAGATTGAACAAAAAATTGCAGTCGTCCATTTAAACATAAGCATAGAATAAAGAACAAAAAACACACACACACACACAAAGGAAATCACATATTTGTAATCTTGATAGCCTCATTGATAGATCTGTCATAGTCATCTGCAGAGTAAACTAAGGTCAGTTCATGGCATAGTAACTCAGGAATGCATAAGCAAGCTATATCCGATCACTACTATAGAACTCTACCAACTTGATGTCAAAACTTAAAGGTATATAATGAAGTGACAAATCAACTATCTAAATATAATCTTATATACTAGTCATGAATCCAACATACAGGCAGACCAGAAATGCAAGTTCTAAAGCATTCCTTTCCTGTTATTTCAGTAAGAAGATACAAGGAGCTACATTGAAAGTTAAATAAAAAATGGAGCGAGACTTTCAGCGTTCTGTAAGGAGTGTGTTTGAGGTGATTCGAGAGGAGTCTGTTATTGGTAAGTTTTGTGATTTTGAATGGCTCCCTCCCTTTAACTTAAAAAAAAAAAAAAACTTTCCTTCCTCACAAATTTTCATGCAGCATTCTCACTAGTTAGCACCGAGTTTCTCCCCTTGGAAGATGCAATCAATCTACTAGCACAAGCAGATAATATAAACCTTGAAATTAAAAGGGTAAGAAGAAAATTTGCAGCCTGATCTAATTATGAAGGCCTAATACGCAAAGTTCTTGTGGGTGCAAAATTAATAGGTAAATATTCCCTCTTACCAAAAGTGCAAGTGACAGGCTTTCTATCACGAAGGGAGCGTCCAGGAGCAAGACCATCAACAGTAATAAAATTATCAAGCAACAGAGCGTCCCCGTGTTGCTTTTTCACGAGCCTCTCCTTCCTCTTTATATAAAAGGGCCAAACCAGAACAAAAGGAGATAAAATCATCAAGCCACTTCAATTAAATAACAATTGAAACAAACAAAAATTGAAAAAAAAGTACCTTGTGAACTTTCTCAATATCAGGCAGCATGTCTATCTTCATCTTTTTCCCAACAGAAGCCTCCACCCTCTTTTTGCTTTCAATAAGCTTCTCCTGAAAAGGACAACAATAAAACACAGTTATGAACTCCTTTGCATCCACTAATGAAAATTAAGGCACATACAATCATTTACTATTGAAGTCATTCAGATCAAAGGCCAACCCGGTAAATAAAATCTTCAATTCAATGTTGCCATCTGGTTATCTGACAAAGAACTTACCGTGACATTTTGGAATTCATCCAAATTGGTTGCAACTGTTTCCCACAGGTACGTTGCCATTGGAATCACATTTGAACCCTTTACTTTTGCCCTTTTCACCTCAACTTTCCTTCTCTCTCTGTATAATCGGTGGCCGATCAATGGACCGTCTTCATACCTATTGGAACGTAGAACTAATAAAATTCATGTCATGTTTACAACGTCAATGATCGCATGTAGTGGATCCGAAGGCAAACCTAAAAAAACGGATGGCCAATATAATCAACAAACCAAGTTGCTAATATAATTTTACAAAGAAAAGACACTAGAGAAGGAAATACTGTGTAATGTTAGTTTTGGGTCAAGACAGAAATTCATCACATTCCATTTGTTCCACCTAACAGACCAGGAAACCCCCCCCCCCCCCCAAAAAAAAAAAAGGACATGGACTAATTAAAGGCAGCCGTTAAAAATCACAAAACTAACCAATAATAGACTCCACTCGAATCACCTCCAACACGCTCCTTACGGAAGGCTGAAAGTCTCACTCCATTTTTTTATTGAACTTTCAATGTAGCTCCTTATATCTTCTTGCTGAAATAACATGCCCACATTTTTGTCAATTATAAAATCAAGGTCAGGAGGGATAAAAAATAAAAACAAATCTGAAACAGCTAATGGTTGTCACAAACTTTGGCAAGGATTAAACTGACAAATCATAGACTCACTATAATTTTGTTATCGGGCAATTATAAGAAGGGGACATTGAGCAACCAAAACTCGCTTGATCTTGCAGTGCCTCTACACGGATATCACACAACGCCTTCAAGATAACAACCCGAGGTCCCGAACAGCAGCGTCAAGGTTCTTATAAACACCAATTTCAGTCCTGGAAAACAAGATTGTGATATTAATCATAAAAAAATACAAAATTATAAATAAAAGCATGCAAAAATTACCACTAACCCTTGAGCTGGAACAAGAGGTATATCCCCTTCAGCAACCTTTAGATATAAACCTCCTATATTTTTGAGACAAGCAGGGAGGGGACGAAACACAACCTAATAAAGATGAAATACATAAAACATACCCAATGCCACCAGTCTCTTAACTTTCTGGCCAAGACAGTGATCCAAGTATCTTGCGTTAGAGCCATTCGAGTTATTGGAGGTACTGACTACAATAAAAGAAAAATACAATCATCTCCCAGAGAAGAATATTTGTGGATAGTAAACATCAGCGGCATAATCTTAAAAGCACATATTTACCACTTAAATACAGTTCATGTAGGCTGCAAACAAATCTGCATATAAATGCAGCCATAAAGACGTAAAGGTTTGTATATGATCCAAAAAGGGCTATAGACAAACATGGAGAGCACACATAGCAGTTTTGTCTCCAATAAGGATAATACAAAATGATTATAATCCACAATTCCTTCAGAGATAATTTGGAATATCTTACTCAAGTAACCGCAAGAATCCCAGACAGAAAGAACTTCCACAATGTATTGCCTTCAGTTTTCTCTTTCGAACGTTACAGCTAAAAGTAAAGGTTTTAACTCCCAACAGAAAAAAAGGCCTGTAACTGTATGCTTTTTTGGGTTATGTAACAAAAGCCTATACTTCATTCATTTTCATCGAGGGCAAATCTAACCACAGGATCACCTTACTAGATTCTGTAAAATGAAATCTAAGTCCAAACCCGAAAACTTTTGAAGAGGCTCAGAAATTTATTAAAGGAAGGAGCTGCAAACCTTCAACAAGGGCATGTGTATATCCCCCAAAGTGTCGTTGGGCGTGATCAATGCGGTCTCAAACTCCTCAGCAGAGAACTCCACTACTATATTCAGCAATGGCCAGAACACCTGCCGCACCGCAATCACAACGAAAAGTATTACCTGGAAAAGAAATTAAAAGAATAAACTAGCACAAAGAACAACAATCAGCAGAAAGCTCATTACGTGAAAGAAATTAAGGACGGAAACAAGCTCCCACATTGCCCCAAAACTCCAACGCAGCTCCTGGCCGGCGAATGGAGGGCCAACCAACTCCATAGCATCCCCACAACTGGTCCCAACCTCACTAACCACTCCACATTCCACTCCTTCAACCTCGGTACCACCCACTTCAACCAAATAAGCCTTGATCTCCTCCCTATAACCGTCCCTGAGGCGATCCTTTCTCTTCCGTCCCTTTGGGTCCTTCCTCACACCAAACCCGCCCTTAGTCTTCCTGACAAAGGGCGGGTTGCATTCTTGAGAGTTTTCACTCCATCAGGGTTGCATCAATGTTGTCAGTACTCAGCATGCCCTGCTTTGTGGGGCCCTGCTTGTTCACCATCATCTACTTTGGCATGTAAATTATCTCCTTCCATTGGTTATTGATCGACGGCACCATCTGCGAGTAAATAATTTTGCAATAATCAGATACCTATGCTCAATCTGATGTGTCGAATTAGTTACTACAGAAAGAATAAAGCAAGAATAATCCGCTGGTATATTTCATAAGAAAGATTATACCTTAGAGGCGTAGCCGTAACCGTGAAAGACTTACAACCCCTGCTTAGCTTCCTTGTGTAACCTCGACCAGACAAAGTCTAGAGTATGGAATTGTAGGTGCCATCCAACAGGAACATTTTGCTTACGTTCTGCATTCAGTAGACTTCATCAAATCATCCCCTCTTCTGAGAGTTCAAGATAAGACAGCCTTAGCAGGACGAAATGACTTTTTCTTAGAGGGCTGTGAGCAAGTACTCCGAGACTTCTTCGCTAGATTTTTATCTCGAATGGCATCAAATAAATGTTCATATGAGGAATAAGTAATGAAGCTTCGCTTCAACAAGTCTTCCAAGACAATCTTAGGTGCAGCGACTTCTCGTTTACTGACATCAAAAATAGTGTTCACCACTCCGGGCACCAATCCCCTTCTCACCATCAGACGAATAAGGCCTACAGCATCGTGAATTTTACCTTTCGCGACAAGACAATTAATAACCCGTCCAAATGAGGACAATGCAGGAGTCAAACCCTTATCAACTTCTTCGAGCAAAAGGGAATGCCCGGAATGCACATCCCCCGCCTTACAATATCCAACTATCAAAACATGGTACGTGTAACTGTCAGGAGCACAACCTCTTTCACCCATCTCCTTGAAAAGGGCTGCTGCTTGCTGAGTATTTAGATTCTGCATCAAGGCATTTAGCATTATGTTGTAAGTGGACGTCGTATGAGAAACCTTGTACTGTGTTTCTGCCTTTAGGAAGAGCTCATTGGCTCCATCTAAGTCCCCGTTATCGCAGAAACCTTTTATAAGCGTACCAAAACTCACTATATCTGGGGCAATGCTTCTCCTCACCATTTCATGAAGCAAGTTGAAAGCCTTATTCACTTTCTTACTCTTGCATAAGCTCTCAATGACTACATTATAAGTGATTATGTTAGGAACGCACCCTTTCTCCACCACATCCTTGAAAGTTTCCACCACATCGTCGTACTTTCCAGCCTTGCATAGGCCATCCAACAGGGAATTGTATGTGATCACGTCAGGTGTAACACCGTGGCTCCACATGTTACCTACAATCTCGAGAGCACTGTCCAACTTCAACTGTTTACAGAAACCGTCAACTAATGTATTGAATGTAAATATATCCGGAAGATAACCTCGGGTTATTGCATCATTCAGCAGGGTATTTGCATCAGATAGGCAACCCAACTTGCACAAACCATCGATGATTATATTATAGGTCCACATATCAGGGCAACCTTCTTTTGACATCTTGGTCATTACGTCCAATGCCTCAAGAACTAAACCTTTCTGACACAATCCTTTTATAATTGTATTATAAAGAACAGTACTCGGCCTGTCAACCTCTTTGAATAGGGCCAAGGCACGATCAACATCACCATCTCGGAAGAAGCCCCCGATCAGAGAGCAATACGTGAACTCATCAGGAACAAATCCCTTAGATACGGCAACATCAAGAATTTTACTTGCCTCTCTCACCATGTGCTGGTCACAATATGCTTTAATCACTATATTGTAGGTAAAAGAGTCAGGCTCCGGTCCATGATTTACCATCTTATGCAAGTATTTCTCAGCTTCCCCAGCCAAAGACTTCTGGCACAAACCAAAAATCAAGGTGTTATATGTCACCACATCTGGAGCAATACCTTCCTTAGAAATGTTGTCCAACAACTTTACGGCCTCTGGAAGAGCGCCTCTTTTGCATAAACCCTGCATAAATATATTGAATGTGAATAAATTTGGCACCATTCCTCTCTTGAGCATGTAGTTAAGAAGCTTTCCGCTTTCCATAGTGCCCCCATTCTTGCAGAGGGTGTGAATTAGCTTATTGAAGACCGAAACACCTGGGGATATGTCTAAACTAAGCATCTCAAGGAACAACTCATAAGCTTCGGATGGGAAACCCACTTCGTAGAACCCACCGATGACCGTACAATAAGCGACGGCATTATTCTCACAGCCTTGCAAAGGCATGTTCCTCAACAATCGTAACGCGGCATGAGGCCTGCCTGTCTTGCAGAAGGACTTGATCCTAATAGTGTAAGTATACACATCAGGAGTGATCCCTCGATCTATCATCCTAAGGTACACCTTATGCGCCTGATCGTGATAGCCGCTCTCGATCAATACATTCATGATGGCACTGTAAGATCGAACTGAGGGATCGCAACCGTGGAAATCCATCCTTTCGAACACATCAACAGCTTGCTGAACCCTTCCCTTCCTCCCGTAACTCCTAATCGCGCAGACGTACACCCCCTCGAGCAAACTCCCCTCCACTTTCGACCTCAACTCGACAATGAGGTCCTCCATAGCCTCAAACTCGCCGTGATATCCCAGCTTCTCGATCATACAAGAATAAGTCGGCAAATTATGCTCGTACCCATTTTCTTTCCTGACAGAATTAAACATCTCGAGGGCTTTCCTGGGTTCCTTCTGATGCCTAACAACTGCAGCCACATGCCTCGAAAGTAAAGCAGGACGCATCTCCAGCCACCACCTAAACTTACCCTAAAATATATTCCTCTCCTTCTGCCTACAAAATACAATCAATCCAACCACCCTTCTGCTTCACCTCATCAACCTAACCATCACGGCCTCACAACCTACAAAGAAATGTTTCAAAATTTAAGCTCAATCAGGTGGGAAGTGTTACCACAATTGTAATCTATGTTTATTGGCTTCCCCCGACCAAATCCCCGATATCAGGAGTCAGCAGTTGCAGTCCAGGTCCAATGTAAAGGCAGGAAAATCAACAGCAAATGAATCTTCCGCAAATATGAGATCACGAGGCCTATGGTACATCATTGTTAAAAAGCACCAAAAACGGGCAAGGACCCCCATGATAATTCAACACGACATGAAAAACCTCCAAATGAACTCAGCCAGAAAAGCTTCTAATCATATCCCAGGAGAAAACAATACTAAACCTATCCAAAAGAAGTTCAGAAAAAAAGACTGCGAAGCTCCATAGCCGAACTACACATCACGTCAACCTAGATCACATAAACCTAACCCTCAAATCCTATGTCCTTTCCTTCCGCCAATCTATCTCAAATCAATCCAAAACCATTTCTAACCAAAACTAGAGCGACTACCACAAACACCGGATTCTAACCGACAATCAATCGGCGGATGAGAACGAACTCGGACAGAAAGGACGCTCAAACGGAGAGAAATTCTGCCAGAGGCATGGGATCCTACCTCAGATCTTATCAGAAGACAGCGAGATCGGCCGGAATCGGGGACGGCATCGATCGGATCCGGAGGGGCGGTGGCGGGGCAGGGAGTTGATTGGAGGAATGATCGGAGGAAGGAGACAGGTAGGGTATTAGGGACAGTGGGTTTTCTTCCCCCCTCTCTATTTGTGTTGGCGAGTGTTTGTAGATCTGGGAACAAGGTCTTCTGGGGAGATCTTTCGCCGTGTTGTTCCTCGGTCGAGAGCTTTTCTTTCAGATACGGCAAGGAAAGGGAAAGCGAAGGGGAAGGGTGGTTTCGGGATTTCATCCTCCCCTGCTGATCATGGACCGCATCATGATGGGCCGTTAAAACTGAAGTAGAGAATAATAACATCAAAAATAAAAGGCAAAATATACGATAATATCAAATATTATACCGAAACTTTCTGTTTTGTCACTTTCTTTTTTTTCTATACGATATTATCAAAAACTATAGGGTTGTAATTTTTTTTAGCCATTCTCCGACGGAATCCGTCTAATGGCTTATGTGGCTTGACGGATTTCGTCCAGTCAGCTAATTTATTCCTCGTAGTTGCCTTGAGGGTTAAATCACCAAGTCCAGCAAGTCCCCATTCGCGAATCAATTGCCCGACTTCCCAAACCTTGAGAAAAATCCCAAATTTCTAACCCTAACCCTAAATCGACTGGCCGATTTCCCAACTTCGCAAATCAACGAGGAGCTAGGGTGGCGTGGTGGCTAGGGCGGCGTGGTAGCGAAGGCCTTGCACAGAACAGCTAGAAAGAAAGGTGGAAGAAGGGAAGGAGGTGGTTCGGCAACAAGGTATGGCGACTCGTAACCGTAACCTCATTATAGTGTTTGTAGAGGTTCTGTTAAAAGTTATCGGGTTCGTTTTCTAACAGATATGATGACGAATTGCATTTCGTTCAATCTGCATTTGGGGGGGAGCATGCGTTTAGACGGTATGGGCTCGTATGATGGGGGTAGGGTAGTAAACGTACCTGATGTTGACACTGATCTTCTAGGATACTTCACATTAGTTGCCTTTGGAAAAGAATATGGGCTTAGTAAGGTTGACAGAATGTGGTATGTATATCCGGGAACCAGTTTGTCATTGGCCAGCAACATTCGTGACGATAAGGACGTGATGAACATGATTTCTAAATGTAGATGTGCTGAAGTAGATATTTATATGGAAGGCGAGGAAAGTTGCGTTGGTGATTTTGCTGGTAATGAGCCAGAATCTAGTTATGAAGTTGATCCGGCTGAATTGGTTGAGGATGAAGCAGAATGTGGTAGGGAAAGAGTTGATGTAGCAGCTGATTTGATGGAAGATGATGAATGTAGGGGTGAAGTAGCTGGGGTAGGAGATGAGCATGTAAAGGTTGAAGGGGATAGAAGTAATGAGGCGGAGGATGAGGTTGGTCAGACAGAAGAGTCTGAACTTAGGGAAGAAACTGTCATGACTGTGGATGAGGTTGAGTCTGAATATGATAATAGCGATGAAGATATTGCCGATGGTGAGGATGATGGTTTAACAATAGGGGAAAGAAGAAAGAAATTGAAACAAGAGTTTAGTGTGTACAATCCAAACTGTGATCACAAGAGTCTAGAATGGAAAGCTGGGATATGTTTTGAAACACCTAGGCAGATGCATCGGGCTGTCCAATAGTATGCAATTGCGAATGGTTTTAACCTTAGATGGAAAAGAAGCACAAAAGATAGACAGGAAGCCATTTGTGTTAAGGGTTGTCCTTGGAGGTTATACGGGTCTTTTATTGGTAAGGACAACAACTTTGTGGTTCGTTATGTTTACAACGTGCACAAATGTTGTCGTAGTTTGAGTAACCGTCAAGCAACAAGAAAGTGGATTGCTAGTTGTTTAATGGACGGGAGCATTCGTAGGGCTGGTTTGAAGGCCCGTGATATTCAGCAGGAATTAATGGAGAAGCATAGCCTAGAAATCCCCTTGATGACAATATACAAAGCAAGTTGGTTGACAGAAAAATTAGAAAATGGCAGCCTAGATGATCATTATAGGGATATCCGACCCTACATTAATGCTTTGAAGCTGAAATACCCTCAGTCTACATTTGAACTCGTCTGTGACTTGACTCTGTCCACTGGCTTGTACACAACGTTCAAAAGGTTGTTTGTTTGCTTTGATGCTTTGCGGATTGGTTTCATAAAAGGGTGTAGACCTTTTATTGGATTTGATGGAACATTTGTTAAGCATAAGTGTGGTGGGATTGTGTTAAGTGCTGTTGGGCGTGATGGGAATGAAGGGATGTTTCCCATAGCATGGGCTGTGGTTGAAGGGGAGAATAATGATTCATGGACATGGTTTCTGGAGATATTGTTCAGATTGCTTAAGGTTGGTCTTGGTGACGGATGGACATTCATAAGCGACCAGCAGAAGGTATGATTTGCTTGCTGATTAACTGGTTTGCTTGCTGAGCTAATACTAACAGAATGTTGTTTTCTATTTGTACAGGGTTTGCTTAATGCTATTGCTAATCTGGCGCCAAATGCTGAGCACAGAAATTGTGCGAGGCACATATACCAGCATTGGAAGGTCAAACACAGGGACTTGTTCCTCAAAACATGTTTTTACAAGGCTGTCAAGAGCACTAATGAGCAAGATTATGAAAATGCTCTTAGGGAAATGAGAGAAGGTCGTGATGGGATGCCTGGATCAGTTGAGGCTGTGGATGATTTCTTGAAACATGGCCCGCAACAGTTTTGTAAGGCATTTTTCCGAAAATCAAGTAAGTGCTCAACTGTTACGAACAACATGTGTGAGACCTTCAATTCTTATATAATTGCTGCCCGAAGATTGCCTATCATTGACATGCTAGAAAGAATTCGCCGTTTGTTGATGGTACGTCAAGTTCAGAAAAAGAGAATAACCAGTGGAAGCCATGATGCGTTGCTGCCAAACATCCGGAAGGAAATTGAAGCGCTTAAAGACAATTCAGGTCAGTATGTGGTGCAACCTTCACTGGCTGAACGCTTTGAGGTATCCCTGGCTTCTTATGACAAAGATAGGTACCTGGTCGATTTTGGTAGAAGGTCATGTTCATGCAACTTCTGGGACCTATGTTGTTTTCCTTGCCTGCATGTTATTGCTTGTGTAAACTACATGAAAAGGCAAGTAGAGGACTATGTTGATGATTGTTACAAGATAGAGTCGTATAAGAAGGCCTATGGACACATCTTGGAGCCTCTTGAAGGCGTTAAATTCTGGCCGCGAGATGATTTGCCTCCGATCAAGCCGCCGCCATACAGAAAACTTCCTGGAAGGCCAAAGAAGCACAATAGGAAAAAAAGCAAGGAGGAAGACCCTAGAGTTTCATCCCAGCCACAGTTGTCAAAGATGTCAAAACGAGGAGTTGAAATGAAGTGTTCCTCCTGTGGTGCGTATGGACACAACAAAAGGACATGCAAGGGAGAAGGATCTTCGCAGCAGCAGGAGGTTCCTCTATCTCAAGAATCAAGTATGAAATGTTTGTCATTGCAATAAGTGCATTATTATTCCATTTGAATAACAGCTTCTTGCATTGTTTCAGGTATACGTACACAAGTGACATGCAGACAGTGTGGGCAACAAGGTCACAACAAGAGGACGTGCGCACGTAGAAACAAGACATCACAGCCTGCTGAGGAGGCTGTAGAAGCACCTGATCAGGAAGTTGTTATGACCTGAGGAGCCTGTAGCACAACTGAGGAAATGATGACTTGCACATGGATATAACAGGCACAATTTTGAGCAGATGCTCTAGGAGCATGCTTTTCTTATGTATTCGGATATTATGTACGTAGTTAGGGATGCTGATCAGGAACTTGTTATGAACTTATTATATGTTGTACAGACTGGTTATGAACTTGGAATGAACTCATGACCTTTTGGTTACTGGGAACTTGTTGTTCACTGGGAAATTCCAATCACATTGGATCTAAACTAAATTACATTGAATCCAACATGACACGCAGAATGTAAACTAAATTCCCATTGAACCAACATAATTCATTCTACACAGAAATCCAATAGCACAGTATAAACCCCAACACTACAACGACAGTGCGCAAGGCAAACAATTCAGCCTTTATCTTAGCCATCTTCAGTTCAATATCTTGATGCTCATGGATTTTAACTTTCAGCTTCTCAATCTTCACTTCCACCTTCTTACTTTGCTTTTCTTTAAATTCCAACTTGCCCTTCAGCAATTTTATATTGTCCTCCAACGTAGTCTTCGATTCACCGAGCCGTAAGATGACTTCTTTTGGCCGATCAGGAAAGTCCTCATCCATCCATTCGAAATAGCCACAGTCATCCTCCTGATAGAATACACACCATCCATTAACAGTCAAACATTCAATTCAGCAAAATAAAGGACTTTCAATACTACCTTCCATGAAGAACATCGCATGAACCGACGACCTGGATTCCTTTTGCTCCAGGAGGTGTACAAAACCACCCTCCTTCCGTGGAGACAAACACGCCCGCCAATAATCGAGCTCGACAGCCCAGATCGGACTGAAGTTTCGCTGCACTCTTCTCCGTCCATTCTCAGTTGATGGGAAAATGAGCTTACCTCCTTCGCCCTAGCCATACCTTGTTGCCGAACCACCTCATTCCCTTCTTCCACCTTTCTTTCTAGCTGTTCTGTGCAAGGCCTTCGCTACCACGCCGCCCTAGCCACCACGCCACCCTAGCTCCTCGTTGATTTGCGAAGTTGGGAAATCGGCCGGTCGATTTAGGGTTAGGGTTAGAAATTTGGGATTTTTCTCAAGGTTTGGGAAGTCGGGCAGTTGATTCACGAATGGGGACTTGCTGGACTTGGGGATTTAACCCTCAAGGCAACTACGTGGAATAAATTAGCTGACTGGACGGACTCCGTCAAGCCACATCAGCCATTAGACGGATTCCGTCGGAGAATGGCTAAAAAAAATTACAACCCTATAGTTTTTGATAATATCGTATAGCAAAAAAAGAAAGTGACAAAACAGAAAGTTTCGATATAGTATTTGATATTATCGTATATTTTGCCAAAATAAAAAATAAAAATTTAAAATTGAGATTTTGTATTCATAAATTATAAACCTGGAGTATATTTTCACTGTTTTGTTAAAAATTTTTCCAAACAAGTGGTTGGTTTTACGCTTTTAAAATTTGAAATATTTCGTGTTTCTAATAATAAAATTGCATAATTCCCACCTAATTTAATTCTCTTTAAAGTGCCATAAAAAGAAAATCCGAGAACTTGTTCTATCCATTATGGGTTCTTCCTTGGCGTTGGCATCTTTCCAATAATACTAGGTATGACTTATTTAATATAAATTTTACTATTTTTATTGCAATGTATACTTTATTTAAGAAACTCAAGAATTCTTTTCCAAATTCTAATGTTAAAATCAGCATTTTTTGTCGTAAAAGTTGGTTTTTAGCGTATTAGTTAATAATTTTAAAACTAAAACCTTTTTCGTAAAACTAAAACCATCTGACAATAAGAAAGAAATCAGATTGACATAATTGCATAATTAGCCCACGAGCTCCACAAATGAACCCGGAAAAACACACATGTAAACAAGCCATAAATCAAAATTCCACCAAACATATCCAAGAGCAGTCCCATACTCCTACGTAAGCGTTTCCGTTGAACACCCTTAAGCAACCAGAACAATTAAAAATCTGTAGATCCATAATTTCTAACAGAGAATTTTCCAAAAGACGAATCCACGTAGTTTAAAACCGTAAGTAGACGGATGCGGCATGCGTACAAGCACAACACACAATTTCAAAACTAACGAATTCGTTATCTAGTTCGAATTTAATCAACACCGATGACTAACACAATCAGTCATGGCAGAATCCCCGATATCCTGCAACACGACCAAACAATCAAGCTCGCCAATTTGATTACGGAAACGCACCTCGACCCGACTTACACAATAGCACCAAACCTGAGTGGAGCTACATAATACCCATGCATCCTCCTTCCTTTCTCGCTAAACAAGAACACAACACCCAGAAACAACTCGGAGCACAATCGTTGAACCCGCAAAACTCCACAAAGATCAATCAAATCTTCAAAAATTTACCAGCACCGCCAAACAAACCACGGCACCGCACATCATCAACTCACAGACGAAAGATCAGACAAGGAAAACCGAAGAAGACGTCGAACCTTCTCGAGCTCGTCCTGAATCTCCTGCAATTTCTCGATGGAGAGGACCAATTCCCCATCAATAAGCTCCTCATTCTCCTCCTCATTCTTGGCATCCACCTTCACCTTCTTCCCCTTGTCCGCCACCATCTTCTTTCGCCCAAAACCCTTACCCCAACTCCCAAGTTTCAACCTTTCCCTTCCTTAACCCTTCAAACAACCAGCTTTAAATACTGAATCAAAACTGAGCGACCCAAAGATTTGGCTTTTTTTTTAGTGGTGGGTCGGGCATGTTAAAATAAATCCGTTGTAACGGTCGTAGTTAATACGTTGTAACGGTCGTAGTTAATGTGTCGTAACGACCGGAGTTAATGCGGCTGGAGTTAATGCTACTTAATGTAAGGGGTTAATGCTAGGTAGGGAGTTACACTTTGTTGTTAGTATAAATAGGTTCTTGGTGTATGAAGGAAAATAAAGTCATTTCCAACATTCCCTCATTCGACTCTTCTCCGTTCTCTCTCTAGCTCTCTCTCTACTCTCTCCTCTCCATCCTTGCTTCGTCAAATCCTTTGTCAGCGACAACACGTGGCATCAGAGCCATCAAGGAGGATTCTTTGCCGATCATGTCCGGAGAAAATCGCTCCCCGTCCCCCAAGGGTCGCATCGCCGATATCAAGGAAGGCGACAACGGCAGCAGCGCATCACGTGAAGTCGTGGTGGAGCGCGTGATGAAGGAGACAAGCGGTTTGATCGTGTACCCATTATTGACGCGCACGAACTACAACGAGTGGGCCCTTCTGATGCAAGTCAATCTGGAGGCACAGGGACTCTGGGACGCCATCGAGACCAACGAGGTCGATCGACGTGCCGACAGACTCGCGTTGGCTGCAATCCTTCGCGCCGTGCCGGCCGAGATGCTCTCGATCCTCGCCGTGAAGGAGAGCGCCAAGGAGGCGTGGGAGGCGGTGAAGACGATGCAGATGGGTGTTGCTCGGGTCCAGGAGGCGAATGCTCAGAAGTTGTTGAAGGAGTTTGAAAACATCGCCTTCAAGGAGGGTGAGGGCGTCGACGATTTCGCTATGAGAATTTCCAGCCTCGCTGGTAACATCCGTGCGCTCGGCGAATCGATGGAGGAGGTCCGTGTTGTGAAGAAATTTCTTCGGGTTGTGCCTGCTCGGTATTCCCAGATCGCTCTTTCGATTGAGACCTTGCTTGATCTAAGCACGATGACAATTGAGGAGTTGGTGGGGCGGTTGCGCGCTGCGGAGGATCGTTTCAACAGTGGTGGGGATGTTCATGACAAAGCTGGGCGGTTGCTTCTCGCTGAGGAGGAGTGGCTTGCTAAGTGGAAGCATCGTCTGCAAAGTGATTCTTCATCAAACGGTGAGAAGGCTAAGGGTCAGGCTCACGGGAAGAACAAGGGTGGCTCTCGAAACGATGGTCGGGGCACCTCCGAAACGACCTCTGAAGGAACTCCACGGCGAAAGGGGAAGTGCCGAAACTGCGGCAAATTCGGTCATTGGGCGAAGGAGTGTTGGAAGCCGCGACGTGAGCGGCGTGAGGAAGCTAATCTCACCAAAACCGACGTCGAACAACCCGCGTTGTTGCTTGCCCGTGCTAGTAACGTTGTGCACACCACGACTCAGAACGTGTTTCTCAATGAGGAGCGCGTGTTCCCGGTGGAGTGTGACGACGACACATGGTATCTCGACACCGGAGCTACAAACCACATGACTGGGTGCAGAGCGGCTCTTGCAACCCTCGACGAGAATGTTCGTGGTTCAGTGCGGTTTGGCGATGGCTCAACTGTGGATATCTGTGGGCTTGGTACTGTGATGATGGCTTGCAAGAACAACGAGCAAAAGATCTTCACCGAGGTCTATTACATCCCACGTTTGCGAACTAATATCATAAGTCTTGGACAACTGGAAGAAGGAGAATGCAAGATTGTCATCGACGGCGGCGTGCTGCGCGTGTATGATCGTGAGAGCGCATTACTGGCCCGTGCGGCGCGTACCAAGAACAGGCTGTATACATTGAAGCTGAACTTGAGTGCGCCGGTGTGTCTCCTGTCTAAGATGAGCAACGTGGCGTGGTTGTGGCATGCTCGATTTGGACACCTCAACTTTCGATCGCTCCGTGATCTCGGGATCAAGCAGATGGTGGAAGGCATACCTGTGATTGAGCGTGGGGAGCAGTTTTGTGATGGCTGCGCTCTTGGAAAGCAGCACCGTACTCCGTTCCCGCACGCCACATCGTACAGAGCGGAGTGTGGTCTCGAATTATTCCATGCCGATTTGTGCGGTCAGATCTTGCCAGCGACACCAGGAGGACGAAAGTACTTCCTATTGATTGTCGATGACCACAGTCGTTATATGTGGCTAGAGCTGTTGGAGACCAAAGACGAGGGGCTCAAGCATTTTAAAAGGATCAAGGTGGGCGCGGAGAACGAGTTGGGAAGTCGGCTCAAGGCGTTTCGTTCGGATCGTGGTGGTGAGTTCAATTCTGCCCAGTTCCGCGAATACTACGAGGAGAATGGCATTAAACACTTCACGACTGCGCCGTATTCGCCTCAACAAAATGGGGTCGTAGAGAGGCGAAACCAAACCGTGGTGGAGATGGCGCGTTGTCTACTTAAGTCCATGCAAGTACCGGCAGAATTTTGGGGCGAGGCGGTGAAGACCGCCGTGTACATTCTTAATAGATCACCGACGAGGAGTCTTGACGGGAAAACTCCATATGAGGCTTGGTACAACCGGAAACCCAGTGTCAGACATCTACGAACCTTCGGATGCATGGCGTATGTGAAAAGGGTCGGCCCAGGTGTGTCGAAGCTGTCAGACAGATCGGTTCCAGGGGTATTTCTTGGTTATGAACCCGGAACGAAGGCATACAGGGTGTACGATCCAAAGGGGAAGAATCTGATGATCACCCGAGACGTCATTTTCGATGAGCGGAAAGCATGGAACTGGACAGGAGGCGGAGATGGTGACCAAGGGAGCGGTGCGAGGACTTTCACCGTTGAGTACATGACACATCCGACGGCCGACAATGGTACTGACAGTCACCCGACCATGGATTTCGGAAATTCGCAAACGCCCGCAACACCGATTTCAACAGCTACACCGATAGATGCTGCGGAGAGTCCGGGGCAACGACTAGTCACTACACCAGCGAATCCTATAGGCGTACAGTGGGCAACTCCACCAACCGAGGGCGCCATCGATTCTGCTGGAGTGGGGCTCAGGTTTCGCACGATCTCGAACATCATCGACACAACGGAGGAGGTCAACGACTTCGAGTACAGTGGGCTTTGTCTGCTAGCTGCTGAGGAGCCAAACAGCGTCGAGCAAGCTTTATCTGAAGATTGTTGGCGACGGGCTATGGAGGTGGAGATGGAGGCAATTCGGGAGAACAACACTTGGGAGCCTGCAACGTTGCCAACGGGACATCAAGCCATAGGGCTAAAATGGGTTTACAAAGTCAAGAAGGACCCTGCTGGAAATATTGTCAAGCACAAAGCTCGTTTGGTTGCGAAGGGATATGCTCAGCGTCAGGGGGTGGACTTCGACGAGGTGTTTGCTCCAGTGGCGCGCATGGAAACCGTGCGACTGTTGATTGCGCTCGCCGCACATGGCGGATGGGAGGTTCATCACATGGACGTGAAATCTGCATTCTTGAATGGTGATCTTGACGAGGAGGTATACGTGCATCAACCTCCCGGTTTCATCGTCGGAAATGGAGACAAACAAGTGCTCAAGCTTCACAAGGCACTCTATGGGTTGAGGCAGGCGCCAAGGGCGTGGAATGTAAGGCTGGACAAAGAGTTAATTGCACTCGGATTCATACGGAGCAAGTTGGATCACGCGGTCTACAAAAGAGGGAATCAACATTCTTTCTTGCTGGTTGGCGTGTACGTCGACGATTTGATCATCTCCGGGCCAGATATTCGTGGCATTGTTGATTTCAAGCAGGAGATGATGCAACGCTTCAACATGAGTGACCTTGGACTTCTAAGTTACTACTTGGGTATCGAAGTGAAGCAAAAGGAAGGTGAGATCACGTTGTGCCAGAGCTCCTATGCGGCTAAGATTCTTGAGTTGGGAGGGATGACTGATTGCAATCCTTGTCAAATTCCCATGGAGAACCGACTAAAATTGAGCAAGAAGGAAGGTGATGTGATCGTGGACGCGACGAGATACAGGAGCATCGTCGGGAGTTTACGGTACATTGTTAACACCATGCCTGATCTCGCATATTCTGTGGGTATAGTTAGCAGGTACATGGAAGCACCCGGAGCACAACATTGGGCGGCTGTGAAGCACATACTTCGGTACCTGAGTGGCACAACAGAATATGGATGCATCTACAAGAAGGCAACTAGTCTACAACCTACGCTTATTGGGTACAGTGACAGCGACTTCGCCGGTGATGTTGATGATCGAAGGAGTACAACGGGCATCGCATTTTTTCTCGGGACGAGTCTTGTCTCATGGATGTCACAGAAGCAAAAGGTTGTGGCACTCTCATCCTGTGAAGCGGAGTACATTGCGGCAGCGGCAGCGGCATGTCAGGGAGTGTGGCTGAGTCGCTTATTGGGTGAGATGATGGCACAAGCTCCGATTCAGGTGAAGTTGTTGGTGGACAACAAGTCCGCTATAGCATTGAGCAAGAACCCAGTACACCATGATAGAAGTAAGCATATCGATACAAAATTTCATTTCATTCGAGAGTGCATCGAAGATGGAAAGGTGAAGGTCGAACACATCGGCACTGACGGACAACTGGCCGACATTCTCACAAAGGCACTCGGACGCGTGAAGTTTGTAGAGATGAGACAAAAGCTTGGAGTTGTTCAGGTACAACGGATTAGGGGGTGATTTGTTAAAATAAATCCGTTGTAACGGTCGTAGTTAATACGTTGTAACGGTCGTAGTTAATGTGTTGTAACGACCGGAGTTAATGCGGCTGGAGTTAATGCTACTTAATGTAGGGGGTTAATGCTAGGTAGGGAGTTACACTTTGTTGTTAGTATAAATAGGTTCTTGGTGTATGAAGGAAAATAAAGTCATTTCCAACATTCCCTCATTCGACACTTCTCCGTTCTCTCTCTAGCTCTCTCTCTACTCTCTCCTCTCCATCCTTGCTTCGTCAAATCCTTTGTCAGCGACAACAGGGCATGGGGAGTAAAACCCTAGCAAAAAGCAATGCGAGGAAGGGACGGTTGCGGGGGATGGGAGGGCCAATGGGATTTCGCCACGTGGACGTATAAGACTGCTTAGAAGGGGGGGTTTTGTTTCCACGTCGGACTGTTCGGACAGATAATGGACAAACTCACACTCTACGTATAAATTTATTATTATTACTCCTACTACTTTAAATCAGAACAAAACATTGTAATTACAAGAACATGAGACAATCTTAGTGCATAGAATTTGTGATATTAAGGAGAGATTATGAATGAGTCAATCACATTAGGCCAATTTCATCATGGAGTCGGTCCACATTATGGGCTCTTCATCCTTTGTAGTTTGGGATCGAAATAATGTTGAATTAAAATTTGCCTTTTCTATCCTATCCCTCGTCCTCTTTTGCACCTAGGAAATGTTGGAGCGGCTAAAATACTACCGAGGAGATTAGGTTGTTTTTTACATTTTAAGAAATGTTTTCGTAACATGCTCCTTTACGAAAATTTTCATAAAATATATATAAAAAAAACACTTAATATGTTGTGGGTGTGATTTTAGTGGCTTCCGGGAGATGTAAGAGGAGAGGTCGTCCCTTCGAAACGACATCCCCATTTGCCATCCATCACTCCCTCCTCAGTAGGTTCAATTCATTCCCTATTCTTCGTGCTTCTTACATTTATCACCAGTTTGCCTAGAAGGATAGAATTTGTCGCATTAAATGCCTGTCTGGACCATTAGTTTATATCTCCAGTGTCCTTTGCGATCGTGTTACAATCCATTGGAAGGAAAATTCCGCCCGCCTGTATTGTTGGTTCCCTTTTCGCAGCACAGGCCGGAAGTTCGTTTGCCCGTTGCTTGTTGACGGTTGGTCCAGTCCGGCGAGGGCTTCTCGTCCTCGATGGCCTATCGCGTGAACTGAAGTTGCACCCATTTCTCACGCCGAAATGATGGACAATACCCAGAAATCGATTTGTAACGAGGGAACAGATTTCCGACATTACAGTTTATGTTATACTACAGACAACATCAGGCAACACCTCATTGCCGTCTAAATCGAGCCTATGTGATGCGACTGTTGCGGAGGGGTCTTAGGCACTTCGTCAACCATCTTATGGCTCTTGCAGCCCACCAGACCAGCGGCAGGTAGAGTCCCCGTGACCTCCCTTCCACTTGGTGCCCTTATGCTGGGTGCGGATGTCATCCATGTGGAGTTGATCTCGCGGGCCTCCTTCTTCTCGTACTCTGATAAGACGGAGAAATCTGCCATTCCCGCCGTGATGACACTTCACTCAATGCTGGCTTCACTCGGGTCGTAATCGGAGAAATTGTCGGGTGGATGCGGAGCAAACAGCGGGTCTATTCCAGCTGTCCCGGAGATGTTTTCAATCTCGGAAAGATCGGAACTCGCTTCGCTCTCTCGGTCTTCATTCAAGATGCTACTGCTCAGCATGGCCTTCGGACAGTACGGCCTTGGGATCGCATCCCACGTCAAGACTGACACAGCTTCCTCTCCATGTTCAGTGCAACCGCATCTAATTTCTCCTTATCGTTGCGACCAGAGCCAAACACTTCGATGGAATGCCTCGGATCTTCGTCATCTTCTTTTCTTACAACTTCTTCTCTTGTTCGCCTTTCCTCCATCTCTCTCTTCAGAACATTGCCAAAGACTCGAAATGCAAACATATCCTCTGTTCTCGACCCAGTGCTGCTTGCCCTGCTGATTCTTGAGCACTGAGTCCATTCCTTGGTCTGATCTCAGCTGGAAAGGACACGTTGTTCGGATGAACATTTGGGACCTTGTTCTTCCCTGGCATGTACAGAATTCTCGTCAAAACACGATTTGTTGCATCCTAGTAGCCGGAAAAACCTCTTCCCGATGGAACCAAATCCAGTCTGCCGGCCCTGAACCGGATTCTTCCTAAAACCTCACGATAAAGCAGCACGGATATTCCAAGCATACCCAGAACTCGTGCTGGCAGTCACTGAAGACCTACTCTTCGAGACACTCCTGTAGCGAATAAGACCCCCTTCATGTTAGTGTGGGCACTTATGTGCCAAGACACTTTATTGTATTTGTAGATAAATTATCAATGAAGGCGAGTATTTGACATTGATTATTTTACTTTTCTGCACGTAAAATTATTTATGATAAAGCCCCACAAATTAATGAGTATATTAATATGAAATAGTCCGTGATCGGATAGATGTTTAGAGGGGACATGAACATCTAGAACATCGTTGAGTATAACTGAAGTCAAGATAGATCGAATGATAGTATATCTAAGTTATGCTTAAGGGCACCCTGAGAATAGGGATACTGGACACGACCCCGTTTACGGGGATACCACATATAGAACATCATTGGTCAATCCTCTTTATGGAGGAGTGTAACTGATCTTTTACTTGAGACCTTCATATATTCTATGAGTGAAGTTTGTGCACTTTGACGTCGTTAAAAGCAGTATTTAATCGGATTGTGAGTAATACGATTGTTGGGTATATAGCAAAGCGTAGAGAGAATAATGTTGAGTTAATATATGATTCATCGCTCTTTTGAATGAGATAGTTGACATCGTGGCCGCTTCATAGAGATAGTAGTGACTCTAAAATCCATGGCCATGGAAGGAATGTTTTACATTCAAGAGAGTCTATTATATCTTGGTAATCAAGTAAAACAATTAATTTGGTGACGATGTACTTTGAGCCGAATTAATTGGGATATCGGTTAGATAAAGCGATTGAAATACACAGTATCCGGTTCATAGCGGTTTATGATTTATGATCATTATCCTAATACGTTGGGTGACTAAAAACTGTTGCTAGACGATTACCTTAGTTTGTGTATGGATTTACACTACTTTCGTATATAGAACCTAGAGGGTCGCACGCATAGCACGTCGACACGAACTATTATATTATTGATTTACTGGATACTAAATTAATCATTTTAATATTCAAATTTAAAATTAATTGGATTATTAATTTATTGTGAAATATCGGAAGCAAATAAATTGACCAAGATCTAATATGGATTTATTCGGGTCAATTTATATTGAATAAAGGATATGAAATAAGTGTCTAAAAGTATTTTAAGTTTTATATCCTTGATATTTTATTTGAGTAAATTAATATTTGATTAGATTTAATTTACGGGTACAACATATTTGTATTAATTTATTCAATATTTTATTCTTACTAAAGGAAAATGAATTAATTATACGTTACATTTTTATTATGGAAACAAATTAAGTTTCGTCTACTGGGAAATAGGCAAAATTAAGGGGTTAATTGTGCATAGAATTAATTTTTCCTGCGCAGTACGACACATTGCAACTGTAGTTTGCTCTAAAGAGGAAGTAAAACACGATTTAAATGAATCCCGGCGGATTCGAACTTCTCATTGACATCTCCAAAACCCCTTTTTGAAAAAGCCTCGCCCGATCGAGGAATCCTTTGGAATCGTTCTCGAAAACATGACGCTAAGCGTATATGATCTCGACACGACTCGACCCCTGCCATTAGGAACAGTCATTGTCATGACATTAAGCGTCCACTTCTCTCCTTAATCTCTTTATGCTTTCAAGCCGAGACATCGAAATCTTGCCCAAGTTAATTAGTGATTGACTTTTTTAGCGTATATTTTTTAGCAAGATCATCCCGATCGCGTGGTCCAACTGTACCATAGTGAAATTTTTTGAAATTCTTGGTATGATTCTAGAACACGACACGACACGTGTGTTGTTGTTGAAGGCATGTAGGAAAATAACAAAAAAAGAGTTGAGCAAGCAAATGAGCTAATCACACCTACACACATATCCCCTTCGTTTCTTGTCCTCGTCGAGAATTTCGGTGGGCGTTTCACTTTGGAGGGTCATCTCGTTTGGTCCCTCTTCTCCTTTTATCTTGTAACTTAACTCTTTTCTTTTCTACCTAGTAACTTGATCGAGACCCCTATTATTAACACGCAAACCAAATGAAGGGTCGACACGTTCGTATCCATTCCAATCCAAAATATGTCTACAACAAGTCGTGAATCCGCCTGAGGGACGAGGGAAAATGGACCGTAACGTAATTGGCCTGTTTCGGGGTACGAGATTAGGACAAGAGTTGAGTGAGAGACCACTCATTGTTGACCCTTTTCCTTTTTAAGTCTGTGTGTTTGTGTGTGGAATGGAGACACGTGATTTCTCAATGTTTTTCCTCACCATCTGATTTTAATTGATGCGCAATAAATATCTAATCTTTACTTAAAAAGATTGTCAATCATTGCTTTACACGTCGCTAATACATGCGACGATACCATGCTTGCTCTTCCACACTAAGCACACACAAACCAAGAAAGAAAGTCAATTTATTGCATTTATTGGCCGGAGTAGTGAGTTGTAATAATGAATGAATGAATGAATTGATACTTTTTTTTTTATTCAATTACGATTATACTAATTCCTTTTTTTTTCAATAAGAAAACGACAAGGAAGACTATGGTTTATGTGAAAAGCAAAAATCTCTATTCCCTTATGTTAGAGTTAGAGGGGAGCGTGGACGGGGAAGGGTGCCCTTGAAGGATTCATTCTTTCTTTTAGCTATCCCATTAGATTCAACTATGGACACATTACTTCACGTATTAGTCCTTATTTCTCACTAAAGTCATTGAATATAGTAAGTTCTCCTCCTCGAGGAGACCTAACACTTTTAATCTTCTTGTTTAGTTGATTTTCTACCTCATTTTTATATATTGAAAAATTCTCGAATGCCTCGTCTTTATTTCTAAGCAAATACATCATAGTATATTGTTAGAAGTCGTCAATAAATGTGAAATAATATCTATCACCACATCGACTAATTGTCTATTTAAGATCCCTTGTATGTATGGATTAAGTTTAAAAGTTGTGTTTCTATTCATTCACATTTACAACCAAATTATCACGAAAAATTACCGTAGCAGTGATGAGCTTATGGGCTTAATGCGCCTTTTCAAAAATAAGAAAATCCAAAAACAAGCCCTCCTCGAGCCGAACCGGCTTTGATATTGTGTAAAAACCGTATCGTTTGACCTAAAAGCTTAACTTGTTTGGTTTTATATTATATAGTTTAACATTGACCCAAAAACTAAGATGATATTTTAAGAATTCAGCATGATAAGATTTCAGATTTGTTCATATTTTGGTCCGGACAGAGTTAAGGAAAGGGATTCAAATCAACGCTATGTTGATCACGACATCAATAAAAAGTCATTGTCCGTCGACATTTCACACTATGCTTTATTTGGGAGAACTTCCGTCTCCTCATGAGCATCAATCGAAGTTGCCGAGTTCCAAACTTTATCATAGTTCCCTTAGTTTTCGTCGAATTTGATGCCGTTTTGCTTGATCGAAAGAAGAAAGCGGCCGAGCTTCTCTCGAGGGAACGCCGAAGCCTTCCCCAACGGATGCTCCGATATAGCATCCACCAGCGAGGTTATCACCGGGCAAGTCTCCGCGCCTATCAGGCTGTACCCCATAACTTCTCGGTGGATCTCGTAAGGACTGAAGATTGACCAAATCACGATGTCGAGGAAGGCCGGGGTATCCCCACCTATGAACTGGTGTCCGGCCTGTAACATACTTTTGACGCCCTCCTCGAGGATCGCGATCTTCTCCCTCACTTGTTCGGTCGCGGCCTTCCGTTCCTCTCCCGGCCCGCTGTTCATCCCCATCAGTGCATCCATGACCTCTCGGTCGAAGAAGTCGGCCCAGAACCGAACACGGTATCTCTCAAAGGGGTCCTCGGGGAGGAGACGGGGACCGTGGTCCTTCCAGGTCTCGTCGATGTACTCGAGGATGATCAGGGACTCTATGACGGGTTTCCCGTCATGGACGAGCACTGGGACTTTCTTGTAGATGGGGTTGAGTTGGAGAAGGGAGGGGCTCTTGTTGCGCAAGTCCTCCTCGACGTACTCGTAACCAACCCCTTTCAGCTTCAGGGCGAATTCGACTCTCTTAACGTAGGGGCTCGCCCACAGGCCATGGAAGATCACCTTGTTGTCCTCCATTGTCTTCGTCGAAGGAATGGATGGATTGGTGGAGAATTGAGGAAGGTTTAAATAGAAGAGATTTGCCGAGGGGGAGATCGACTTTGTACTGCCGGTTTCATCGGATGACAACAAAAGGCTAAGTAGCACATTCAGAACATTCGTTGAAAGCATGTCATAAACTATGCTGTAATAAGTTGCTCTTAAACTGACCAATTCAATGCGCTCTAGAGACAAATCACAGACAGTAGGAATGTCTCGGGGTGGTCTGTTTTGTCTATTGGCTGCTTAACGTATTATGTCTGATTCATTAACGTTCTATTTGATTAGATGCCGGCGGCCATGATCGATCGGAGGAGATGGACGACCTTCTCACGAGGGGGCGCCAATGCCTTTGCCACAGGTTGCTCCGAGATAGCCACCAACCAAGAGGATATCACAGGATACTTTTCCGGGTCGATGACGACTTCTCCTATGACCTCTTCCTGGATCTTCTGAGCGCCGAATGCCGAACACATCACGACATCGAGGAAGCCCATGGTTTCCCCGTTCACCAGGGAGTGGCCGGCAAGGAACAGGTCCTTGATTCCTTCTTCGAGCACCTTAAGCTTATCGTGGAATTCACAGATCATCGCTGCCCGTGCTTCCCCCGAAGCCTTGAGCACTCCGATTGCCGGCACCATCAACTGGGCAACTAAAAATTGACCATTAGCCACTCATAGGAGAAAAAACCAGAAAGTCACAAAAGAAATGGAGGACCGAATCCTTCTAACCTGCTGGTCGACGAACTGGGACCAAAACCGAACCTGGGCTCTCTTGTAGGGATCTGCTGGCAGGATCCGCGGCCCCTCCGTCCATGTCTCATCGACATACTCGAGGATGATGGCGGACTCCACGAGAGGCCTCCCGTGGTGGACGAGGACGGGGACCTTCTTGTAAACGGGGTTGTACACGAGGAGGGCTTGGCTCTTGTTCTGCAAATCCTCCTCAACATACTCGTAGTCGATCCCTTTCAGCTTGAGGGCTAATTCCACCCTCTTTGCATAAGGACTGTACCATGTCCC
Organism: Melastoma candidum; assembly: GCA_023653495.1. NCBI lineage: Eukaryota > Viridiplantae > Streptophyta > Magnoliopsida > Myrtales > Melastomataceae > Melastoma > Melastoma candidum. The sequence goes on from CM042887.1 coordinate 478,964, forward strand.
ATAGAGTTTCACCCCCTTGTCCATGTTCTTCTTCGCTGTCAGAGATTATGGGTTTGTTATGGTGCAGACAGTTCTTTTTAAGTATGGATAAGATTGCCTTGTTGGACACGCAGGTTTTGGGAGTCGTGTCATATTCTCATGACTTTTGAGTCACAGATGGTACGACGTCGCTTTTGGGTTTAAGATATCGAAGTTCGTGTCATAAAAAGAGGGTTTTCTAGTTTGTCAAGAATGGGATTCGAACCCATGCCCTTTCGGACCAGTACCTGAAACTGGCGCCTTAGACCAACTCGGCCATCTTGACTTTGTGGTAGGACGGGGCAATATTTTATTATTTATTTACTCTTTTTTTCCTCAGATATCGAAGCAATTGTCTATTGCTAACACACAATGCTTCCATTCACAGCTGATAAAGTTTGGATCTTTACATTCGAGCGTTTTCGTTGCGAATTCTCTGTTGGATTCATACTGCAAGTGCGTGGACATGTGGGACGCGATGAAGGTCTTCGAGGAAATGTCGGGTAGGGATGTAGTTTCTTGGAACATGGTCGTACTTGGTTGTAATAGAGGATCTTGGTTTGCAGAGTCATGGGAACTCTTTTGCAGGATGCATTGTCTGGGTTACTGGGACCGTGCCATCCGTGTGTCGTGCAAGGCGATTTGGCATGTGGAATGCAGATTTATGCGCTGGTAAACAAAAGTGATTGACGAAGGGCTCCCCCTTTTCAGCTTCATGGTAAACGACTACGTAATGAAGCCGAAATACCATCGCCACGCATGTATGGTTGACCTAGTAGGTTAACACGGGAGACTGAAGGTGGCACAAGATTCATCAACAGTATCCCGATCGAACCTGGTGCTTTCATTTGGGAAACGTTGCTCGCTTCCCGTGGAGTCCATGGAAATATGGAACTTGGGAAGATAGCCGCAAGTCGCCGGAGCATGCATTTCGATTTCCAATATTTGCGCCGAGCTGGGCCAGTGGGACTGAATATCAGAAAAACGATGGAACAAGCTGGGGCAAAGAAGGGAGTTGGTAGGAGTGTTGTCTGAAGCACTGACCTTACAAATAAGCGAGCGTGTATTTGCGCTGTGCCAGAACGAATCCGCCTGAGTCCCCATCTGCAGGTACAGAGAACTTCTGTTTATTGAAGCCCTAACTATCTATCTAATCACATACTTTTCGTCTTTTAGAAAAGGGTAGAAGCAATCTGAAGACTAATTAGACCTTGTAAAGTCTGTGTGATTGCTTCATGAAGAATGTTGCCCATGATTAAGATGTGGCAAAATTATACGTTTGGTTTACAAACTAGCATAAGTAATGCTAAACACAATGCTACTAATATAAGCAATCATTTCTTGTACGTATTGCGTGGCTGCTGCCTTGGCCTGGTGTATTTGGGTTTCATGAGAGTGCCGCTCTTGGGCATCATCCCTTTCAACCTCATCTTTTGGTAGAACCTCAACCCCTCAGTGAACCTCATGTGATATCCCACATTGGTTGGAGATGAGAACGAAGCAGATCTTAAATAGGCTGTAGAGATCTCTCCTCAAGGTGTGCTGCCGAGAGTGTCCGCAAAAAATAAAACCGTGCGGGCTTAACTTAGAGCGGACAATACTGTGGCGGTGGTCTGGGCTGTTACACCTCATCTCCTTGTGGTTGAGGTTTAACCTCATATCGAAGTTGGCTAATCCTAGTGCAAGGGATGAGAAACAGCGGTAGGCTGCCTTCATTTACTCTTTCAAAGAAAATGTTACTAATGATGGGGGACCCTCAATGGGCCTCTTACGGGTACTCGTAATTTGGGCTTCGTGCTTAAGCCCACTATCCCCGTTCGGGCTTTTCTCGTCGGGCCTTGTCAAATAAATATGTATTATCGACCGGAGGGGGATGGGAACGTGCATGACCCGAGACAACCCGTGGAGTGGCCGTTCCGATGCGCTGAAGCCACGGGGGGGTCGTCGTCTTCGTGGAATAAACAAATTACTTGCTTACCTGCCGGGAGAGTTATTATTTATTTATTTTCAGGAGTCAAATTGAGGACAAAAGAGGAAAAGGTCGGGACGGCATGAAGGAAGCCTGCTTTCATTCCGGTGGACGGATTCCTACGTGCCAAAAACCTGTTCGTGAATATCATAACAATTTTATGCTCGCACATGGTATTATTATTATAGTAGGATGGAGTTGGCATGATGATTTTCTCTGAAACATCAAATTATGCGGGTAGTTCGAGGAAAAGCGAACACAATAAGTTGAGTTCAGACCGGATCCGAGGTAAAAAATGTTACAGATTTCAGAGCAATCCCAACCCCAATTTCCCTTTCTCCCTTTTGATGAAGTTTATGGCTTTCCTTATAGCATGGCCGACTGATGTTGATCCCTCGGAATGGAAGGAGATGCCGATTCTGGCGTCGAAGCAGAGGACTGTTGCTGCTCCTCCTCCTCCTCCTCTGTCGGCCTCAAGGAATCCAAGTCCAGGAGCTTCCATGTGGGGAAGGCCGGTCTGCGCATGTTTTCCTCTGCTTCCTCGAGCACCCGGCATGATCCGGCCACGGCCTGTGCGCGCAGGAAGCCTCGTGTCCCAGATTTGAGTACGCCATCTCCGGTGGATGTTATATTCTCATTCCACAAGGCCCTGATAGAGAGCACAAAGGATCTCGTCCGGGCTTTGCGTGATCTAAGGGAGAATCCCGGGTTGTTCCCGGAGTTTGTCCACAGCTTCCGCCTGTTGAGGAGTTTCTATAAAGTCCACAGTGATGCAGAAGACGAGTCTGCTTTCCCTGCCGTGGAGGAGTTGGCCAAAGAGCATAACCTCAGGCTTTCGTTCTGCGATGATCATAAATTGGTCAATGAGCTGTTTGGAAGCTTATCCAAGATCTTGGAGGAGGCATCTGAAGGTCAGCTCACGTCTGATTATGTGAGGCGAGTGTGGAACATGTGCGATTCGCTACAGACACTTCTCTCAGAGCACGTCCAGAATGAGGAAATGGTCTGGGCGATGTGTAAGGAGTTGTTTTCTACAGAGGAGCAGGAGAGGATCGTAGGGAGCATCCTCGGGAGAACGAGAGCCGAAATCTTACGGGACATGATCACGTGGCTACTCAAATACTTGACCTCACACGAGCAGCTGTCGCTAATGTCGATGCTGCAGCAGATCACGAGAAACACGAACTTCGGCGAATGGCTCGAGAACTCGGGCGTCGTTCTGCCACAAAGCCAAGATCCTGTCGAGAAAATTACGAGTTCTTTCTCACGAGGCCTTCTAAATCAGCGCGATCTTCATGATTCTGATGCCGGTGAAGGAAAAAGCACAGAAACCACAGAGAGTTTCATCCCGGGCCAAGACGAACTGCAAACTGAAATCAGAAGGGCGTCGAGTGATTCGCCTGTAGATGTTCGGGAGAAATCGACAACAATACAAAACCTTCTAACGAGGTTATACATCGCACAATCACGATTTACATTCTAAAATGACCTTTTGCATGCGGCTTGACTTTCAAATCTTACTTCGATGAATCACTTCATTCCAGCCAATATGATGGCACGAGGCAGAAGTCTGGCTCTGAACTTGAAAATAGCTACAGCAATCGAGAGGACATCTCGGGCCGCTCTCCATCATACTGCAACATTGCTGCCAAAGCATTTGGTTGCAAGCACTACAAGAGCAACTGCAAGCTCCTCATGCCTTGCTGCAGGCAGCTCTATCCGTGCTGGCGATGTCATGACGAGATGAACGATCATAAAATAGACAGGTATATCCATTGGTAATAAGAATTTCGCTAATTTTTCCTGGGGTGCAGTCTGATAGTTTCATTTGCAGGATATTGATAACGAACATGATGTGCATGACGTGCCTAGAGGTTCTGCCAGTTGGACCGTCTTGCTCGACCACATCGTGCGATGCTTCGTCGATGGCAAAGTATTACTGCCCAATCTGCAAGATCTTTGATGATGAAAGGTGCTTGAATGGTGCCGTGATGCTCATTGTCAATAGATTATTATCTGTAAACATGAAAAGTTTCTGTGCAGGGAGATTTATCACTGCCCCTACTGCAATCTGTGCCGGGTTGGGAAAGGACTCGGGGTCGATTACTTCCACTGTATGAACTGCAACGCGTGCATGTCGAGATCCCTCTCGGTGCACATCTGCAGGGAGAAATGCTTTGAGGACAACTGTCCGATCTGCCACGAATACATATTCACCTCTCATATGCCTGTGAAAGCCCTTCGATGCGGCCATCTGATGCACTCATCATGCTTCAAGGTAACAAGGCCGCTCTTCCTAAAGCTCTCCTAAGTTAAAACCCGGTTGCATCCGCCGGAAACAGCATGTTGACTCCTGCCGATAATCTCTCCCAGGAATTCACATGTACTCACTATGCCTGTCCTATCTGCAGCAAGTCATTAGGCAACATGCAGGTCAGTTGCCGAAACCGGTGTTCATCGAGATGCTGTGATGATCGTTGCTATCCGTTTAGTTTATTGAGAATTCGATGACTTGTAGGCTTATTTCGAAATGCTAGATGATCTCCTGGCTGAAGAGAAGATCCCAGAGGAATATCGCGGATTGACGCAGGTTAAAGATAACTCGTGCTACATGTTCAGTTGTTTCCTCAAACTTCTTTACATGACATCGTCCCGGAATTGAACAGGAGATCCTATGCAACGACTGCGAGAAGAGAGGGAACTCTACCTTTCATTGGCTTTATCACAAGTGCCCTTATTGCGGATCGTATAATACTCGGCTGCTATGATCAATCCTTAACTCAAGATGGGTCTCACAGAGATGAAGGCGGGATCAGAAGTTCATATTCAGGTCATGTGCCTTTAGTTGGCTGCCTCTGGAACCCAAACCTCTCAGTGGAATCCATGCACAGATAGGAACCAAAAAACAGATCCAAATGCATTCAACTGATGCTCATCAGACTGAAGCAAGCTGCAGCGCTCTTCAGCTCGTTCTCTCCGACGCGCTCGATGGATTGTGTGGTATCCTTCAGTGATGACTCCGAGCTGCAAAAACGTGGAAAAGATTTAGCACGGCATGGGAACTCAGCGTTGTTCCACAAAAAAAAATTTCCGAGCAGAGTTTGAGAGAGATCCCGGGTCACCTTGATTCTCCAGGGGATTTGGAATCCATATAAGAAGATTGCCTGTCGTCGATTGTGTCGAAGAACGGGTGCAGCTCGTCATAATCCAGGACTACCACCTCCTGTTGCAACTGTTGCACCACAGTAGAGGCGAGTTGAATGCCATTACCGCAACCGCCACCATCCACATATGGGCTCTGAATCCAACATCCAGTTGCATTCGTGTTGATGCCGTTGTCTTTCCCGTCCATGTAAGAAGGATCATAACCAATCCCGATGCCTCTGTCATTACCATACTGCTGCTGCGGTTGATTCTGCAGCGGGAGGTTCTGGAAGAGACAGAGTCCATTGTTCGGCGGAGCCATGGCGAGCTCCAACTGAGAGGCCACATCTCCCGCATGCCCCCCCTCTGATGACGACACGGGCACCTGCGATCCGTGGCAGTAAATCTCGAGCTGCGAGTAAACGGCGTGCAACTCATCCTCAAGCATCTGAATCTGAGTCCTGAGGCTATGTATAACACCAAGGCAACCATGGACAGGATACCAGTCGCGCATATTGGCCTGATCGATGATGGTACGCATGGCGATGGGGCGCTGGGAAGGGTGTAGGGCCTCGAGGATCTTAAGTATGTTGCGGACGCCAAATAGGCGATGCGCGTTGTGGAACAACCTGGGTTGATCGGCGGGGAAGTAAGGGGCGAGAGGGCAGTCGGGCTTGCATTTCCGACGCTGGAACTTGCAAACGGCACAGGCCTGGCTAGCCCCGCCCTTGAGGGTCATGTTTCGGGCAATGGATCCAACCAAAACATCCAAATCGCGTCTTTGTATTCCAAGGATTAAAACGAAAAAGAAAGAAAAGATTTCGCGGTGGCGTTGTTTTCTTGACAGTGTAGAAGGAGAAAACACAACACAGACAGGCTTCCGGTGTAAAGGAACAGAGATGATGTGTTACAGACAGTTATTGGGGAATTTTGTTAGAAGTCCGATTCTTCAGGGGAATTCTATCCCCCACTATCCCACTCCCACGTAACTCCCTTCCCCCCCACGTGTGTTCTGAAAACGTTTCTCTCTGTGCGCCCTACTCAAAACCACATTTACCATTGTGATGGCGCATTTTGCCCGGAACAAAAAAACATTCCGGCTACTCCCCGACGGCTTCGAAGAACAAGACCTGAGGCTGGACATGGCTCTTTTCGCACGCCGCGAGAACGTCCTCCCACGAACCAATCGCCTAGCACGTTAAACATCTCAGAGTATCAGTCCCCGAGTTCACGACACGGCACGGAACATTCGGGATATTTTGACAGAAGATTATCCCCATAGTTCTTACTCACTTTGACGATCTGATCATCATACATATTCCAGCGCCCCTGGTCGTGACTATAGGCGAAGCAATGGTAATGTTCCCCATGGTAGCAGACCTGCGCGTGAGAAATCTCAGTATAAGTGCAGCCATAATCAGGAACCAAGAGAGTGAACGACAAGCAAGACAAGCCAGAGGGGCATGCAAGTCATCTACAAAGAAACAAAATCGTATATTTTTATGGCTTTGATTGGATAAAACTGGAGAAGTAGTAGAGACTATAGCATCTGCAGCAGTGGACGAATACGAATTTGAGGAAGCTTTTCCTTACCACTGAAACCAAGCGATGCCTCTGCTTCTGATCTATCCCACAATAAAGGACACTGATGTCAATCTCAGGGCTCAGAGCTGCCAGCGTTGCCGAAATGTCAGTGGCATCCTCGCATGCGTTCTTCCAACCAAGAACTATAAAATCATGGTGTCATGTCAACACAAGCGCAATTCAACGCGGATACCCCCTAATGCAGTAGAGGACAAGGAATCAATCACCTGTTGTGAAAACGTGTGGAGAAGCAGACAAGAAATGGCGGATGCTGTTGAGCTTCCCACAACCGCCAGAATCTGAATCACACGGTAGCCGATGAATAATTTCGACCAGATTTAAAAGTTCCTCGAACGAACTTTGTGCAGACATCATCTGATTTCAGTGAAGGATAATTAATAACCAGTTGCAATAATTCACGGGTAAACACAAATTTAAAAAGGTGGGAGTAAACGTTCTTCTAGAAAGCACTTCTTATGAATGCCTGGAGGACTGACCTTCATCATTCTGAGGGCACTGGCATTGATATTACGAAAGAAGGATGTGTACATCAAGTGTCTGGACTCCAAGCCACAATCCTGACAATTCATTCTCTGGAGAATATTCAACCCAAAGAGCGCATGTACAAGACAATCTTTGCAATCCAAAGACCCCTTGGAATCACCATCGAGAGATTCATCATCATTCAGCACCCCAGAATTATGTGTAAACGACTTATGTAGACAGTCAAATATTACACCCAGTACTTCAGAAGCATCATTCATCTGACCCTATTGAATTAATCGCATCCAGTCAGAGATCAAACTAGAGGGTTCTTTCCCCTGAATCTACAATTCAAAATAAAGGGGATTAGAAAAATTAACCTCCTGGAAGAAGTTACTATCCGGGTACAAATTACTCAACGCCATCCTCAGAGAAGTAGGAGAAACAGGTTCTCTCTGCACATCAGCTGCAGAAAGGCTCAAAGCAGTAAAAATCTCATAGAGAGCACAGACAACACAAGGATCTCCAACATGAGCATGGTCTAATGGAGATCTCTTCAAGAACTCGTCATGGAACCGTCTGATATGCCACAGAGACTGCATTCAAGCACCAAAAAAGATATATATAAGGAAGACGGGCAATCAGGAGAGAGCGAATCAGCAAACAATGACAGTAACAGCGAAACACCTGTATGATTACATTCAGAAAGCAGTTATATTCACCAACTTTGTTTTGCATTCCTCTACCAATAACCTCTGTTGCATCTCTAGCGCCCCCAGTTTCACCATGGGTGAAATCCTTTTCATCAATAGCAGATTGTACATTTCCCAAGTTTTTCAAGGCTGCAATTGAAAAGCCTGAGATACTTCAGCAGTAGATGCATGAATTACCGTGGATAAGACTGCATATCATCACGGTAACAATTTCCCAAGAAAGAGAGATGTCTCAAGCATGGTGCCCATTAACAATATTTTAAAACAATGATTACCAAGCAGACAGCAAATAACTACTCCACTATTCAAGCACAGGAGTTCCATCACGATCTCCCAACTATGACAGAACATTTACCGAGGCTTTCTTGGATTGCTTGTTCAAGGTCGGCCTGAAACCTCTCCTCATCATCTTCCCCTGCCTGTGATTGCCTTATTGTCTTCCCTTGAAGGACTAATGAAAAGAACAGCTTGCCAAACTAGTCATACCCAAAATTGGAATAAGAAACAAAAGGAAACATACGCCAATATCTACCTTTTGCTTTAGTATTCATTAATTTGATGCTCGAGGAGATACCGGAAAAATTTAACATTCTCATAGTAATGGAGTACACAATTGACCATGTCTCCAGAATAACAAATGTTTAAGGAGGAAAAAATATGCAGCATAACCCTATATCCTCCACATTAAATGGTTCTGACGTACCAGCACTATACGAAGATGGACTCTCTATGGTTACACCCTTCAGTTCAAGGGTTTCATCAACAGAATTTTCATCTTTCCCAGATGATAATATGGAGGACTGTCCACGCCACCTGGCTCTCCTTCTACGCCTCCAATGGGTTACCCAACCGTCATCTGGAGACACACCGTCTGAAAGGCCTGGCAAGTTAAAAGGAACATTTAGAAATCTTGATTTGGGGAAATACGAAGGATCCAGACAGAAAACAACCTTCTGACTTTTCCATCACCCCCTTCTCCTGATTAATGTCACTCGGAGCAGTGATATCTGGAACAGATGTGGCACCTTCAACCTCAATGGTGTGTATTGGGCCATCCTCCTCCCCCGACTACAGCGGGATACATAAAATTTTAGAAAGTTTTACAGAGGCTGTTGGAAACATACATTAGCTTAGAGGATGGTATTCGAGTTATTTAAGCCACATGTAGGACAGTAAGATGATTCTAAGTGGAATAAAACGTAACCAAAATTGTATCTACAGGACTTGAAAACTTCATGCTTACTTGAATAGGCCTCGTGGGTGGCTTCTGTTTGTCGTCATTCTTTGCTTGAGTCTCCAAATTCACATTCAGCAGATCTCCATCTGTCTCCTTCAAGAGAATCCCTGCTACTTTTTCACCCTGCTGGGCAAGCTGCCGCTGCTTTGCTTCATCCTCGAGTTGTCTTTGATACGGAAGATTTTCTACAAGCTTTCCTTCCATGGCAGCAAGTTTAGCTTTCCACCTCATTTGCTCCAATTCTTTTACCTCATTATCATTAGAAGGAACATCATAGCCTTTATGGTCCTTGTCGGATGGTGTGGTTAGAGAACTGCATCATGTCGAAAATTTTTGAATTCTTACTTCAGTCCATTCCAAATTCAATATAACCATAAACAGCCAAACACTCTGACAAGGAGCTTACTCGGCTATGCCAATTTCCAGATTAATCAGTGGATTCTCATTAGTACCCCCAGTCTGCAGAAGCCAAAAGTAGAATGGTTTTCAAACAATATTTCTATTATTTAATTGCAAATTGAAAAGAAATAAGGAGACAGAACAGGATTTGAGAACCTTCGAATCCTTCACTTTTCTGTTGTCCTTGTGCCTTTTCTTGTCCTTTGTCTGGCCCCGTACATGTTTCGAGTTGTTGGTTCCTCCCTTAGTGATCTCCTTTGAATCGAGAACAAGCTCCGCCAATAAAGCTTCTCTCGCTGCATCTGACTTCTCAGTGGCATCTTTCTCTGCCAAATCTTCCAATCGAATCTAGCCCAAACAGCCATCAGGAAAATAAAGATCGCACCCAAAACTAAGCCAGGCTAAAGCACAAACGAAAAGGAGGAAGACAGAACCAACCTTCATGTAGGACTTAATCAAAGGCACTATGATCATGCGGTAATCGCGGCCAGAGAGAGCCTCCAGCTCATGTTCCAATTGCTGCATATTGGCAACATGTTTCATAATACGAGCATCGATTTTATTGACCTGTACAGTTAACTATGGAAATATTAGTTACGGATCATATAAATTCCAAAAAACAATGGCATGGATAACCAACCAAATAATTAGACCTCAGAAGAGCATTCATCTTTCTGCTTCTCTATTGTTACTTCAATGCAAGTATCGACTTGATGCAGATACCCTGTGGATTTAGAATTCTCCACACCATGGGCATCTTCATTGCCTAATTGAGTGGCATTCAGAGCTTCAGCTTCTCTTAAAATTCTGGTAATTGCATCTACTTCTTTGTTTCCACTGTCAAGTCTAGTATCAGTTTCATCCACTTGGAGCTCCTCCAATCTCTTCTGGAGGATCGAATGACAGCTCCGGGGAAGAAATTCTTCAGTTCCTCCCCTTCTCCTGCCTTCATTTGTACACAGGTCCTCCATCGACTGCAGAGCCTCCGCAAAGCCCAGGAGATCAATCTTTTTCTCGCACATGCCGTGGAGGATGTGAAATTCCTTTTCGATCTTTTGCAGGATTTCCACTGCATGATTGTTTCTCTGCGCATAATGCCTCAGAGAATCTTTGAATGAAGGACCAGCAGACATCCATGACAACAAGCTCTCAATATTCATGGGGACAAAAGCAGCAATATCCCCGGTACTGTTGAATTCAGCAATAGAGCTGCCGTTGCTTTGCGAGTTTAAAGCTATGGAGATCACATCTCCATCAAGGACAACTCTTTCCTTAACCTCCATGTCCTGTGAAACGAAACCAGTTTCTTCCAAGGATTCACTGCTCTTCTCATGACACTCAGACCGGCTTGCACTTTGACATAGCCCATGTAAGAACTCGAGGATTTTCCTAAGCTCGTACTCCCCTAAAAAGCATATGCATGCCGGTAACTGGTCGACGTCGTTTTGTAAAAGCTGTGATCCTGAATCAAGTTTCTGCAATGCTTCAACAGCGATTTGCTGGACCTTAGTAAGGTGCCCAGTAGAAAGGCATTTGTTTCTAATAAGAACCTCTAACAGCCCACTAATTGTCTCCAGTGCCTTCAAACGCCCAGGGTCATCAGAGAGCAGCCAGTTATCATCGTCAACGGAATAAGTAATGTGATCATGAACACAGATGGAAGCTTTGTATTCGACATCATCAGAACCATCACAACCAATCTCACAATCCTTCTCCTTATCAGGAGAAGAATTTGAGGCATCCTTGAAGCAGCCGTCACAATCATCATTGCCATTATTGCCAGCCTGGCATTTCGGCCGCAAACTTCCTGTCATCTCTGTGGCCAACGATAAATCACGTGGTTTCCAATCAAAGTGGAGAATCCTCTCAAGCCATTCACTATCCACCTCCTGAGGCAAAACTGACTGCATCTTTGGCAGGAAGCTCCTTTGATGATCCTGAACAACATGCTGCATCAGTGACTTTGAATCCCCAAACTTCTCATTGCACCCACAACATGCCCAGAATCTCCAACCCTTAGTACTTCTTGCACAATCAACTGCATCATGCAACATCTCCACGGCAATTCTCTTCTTCTCCTTCACATAATGCCGATTCAGTTCAGGAATAGTAACCCTAAAATTCCTCTCCTTAACATCCTCACTGATCGAGTTCCAGTAATTCCTCACCAAATCCATCTTCTCCATAATTGACGGAGGCATCATTCCAACCGCGACCCTTCTCTTCTCTCCCACTTTGTCCCCCCTAGCGGAATCGAGACTCTTATTAGCCTCGCCACCCGCACTAGGTAATTCCATTTTCGGCTGCAACATTCTTGCTGCATTCACCCTGGCCTCAATTTCCTTCCTCCTCTCCTCAAGAGTCTTGATGACAATTTTTATCTCGTCCGGCCCCTGAACTTTCTGCACTGTCCGCTCCGGGAAGGGATCCTTGGTAGTCCACCCTATCGGGACCAAATTAAACTTCTCGCCTTTGATCGGACCCTCCAAGTCTCTCATCCAAATGGAAAGTATGTCGATGTTACTCCTCTGTATCAAGCCCTTCAAATCGTCTTGAACCTGGCCAATCCTCTCGGAGCCTGTCCCATTCCTCCACTGGCTCCCGTCCTGCAATCTTTCCTTGTAAGGATCCACAGGGCACTTGATCCTCAACGCCCTCTCACACTCTGCAATCACCTCCTTAAGTTCCTTCTCTTCATCCGCAATACTAAACAACAAACTCGCATAAAAAAACCTGAACTCCACCGAAAGAGGGGATAACTCGACCGCCCTACGGCCAAAGTCTATGGCCTGGCCGTAGTAACGATCATCGGTATCATTGATCAACAAGTTGACTTTAAGGGAGATTGCCGCCTGGACACGGTAAAGGAGAGCAGAGGCCAAGGGGGAGCCCTCTAACCTGGCACATGATTCTTTGATGAGCTTTAGGGCCTTAGTGTGGTTTCCGCGACGGAGGGTGGTGAGGGCGCGCTCGCACTCGGCCTTGGCTTGGCCGTAGTCATAATCCGCATTCGGTTGCGCGGCAGAGGTCGGTGGAGGAATGGAGTCGACCGTCTGTTTCGGAGGAGGGCGAGGAGTCCGTTTCTTGCGACCCATGGATCCGAGAGGGGGAGGGGGTTTGCCGTTCAGTTCAAACGATTAGAAGGCGGGAAATCACAGGAAGGAGTGATGCTGCGGCGGCGGCGGCGGCTTGTGAGAAAGAAGGGGAGTTCCAGTTCCGGTGATGCTGGCGAGAAGGAAGGGAATGCGGAGGAGGAGAGGATGATCGGTTGGAGTTCAAGGAATGGGTTCCACCGTCAAAAAGAGAGGGAATTCAAGAGAGGAAGGATGGGGGGGGGGGTCGTTCGTTTTCTCATGCGTTCCTTTAACCGAAAAAGAAAAGAAAAAATATAATTGAGAATAACTGCCATAGGATAAATGGGCCCAGGGGATGTGGCCCATTTATGACAGGCCCGGCCCAATTATATCCGGAGAACCTGGTAGGAAAGGGGGAACTGGAGGGTACATACAAGTTTTGTTTATATTAGGTTTACTCTCCTAACCCAATATATGCCCGACATCTGACAAGTTTCCAACAGATGGATTTCTAAGATTACGTAAACTAAAGGGACCGACTCCACCAATACATGACACGCGTCGTCCTATTACTAGCTGAACCCCCACCTAAGATACCCTACACCTTCCCTCGCTGTAAAACTCCCCCAACCCCCTTTACACACGTCCGACCAAAAACTACCGACTTCAGGCATGAACAAAAGGGCGGCGGGGGAACCTTGTAAGAAAAGTAAGGGGAGCTTCTCGTCCATCTCCCATTTTTCAAACTCCAAAGCAAGAAAAGGAGTCGACGCTTCTTCCTCTTTCCTTTTCCCGTGGCGGAAAACCCTAATTTATATAGCGCTTCCGGGATCGCGTTTTTGGAACAGTCAGGGGATTCTTTCTTCGGCCAATGGGCGGCGCGGGCTTAACCTCCTTGCTTAAGCTGGTCCTCAAGAACTTCGATGTTCTCGCCGGGTATGCCCCCGTTTTCTGCTTCCTCCTCCCCTTTTATTGATCCGGGCATCTGGAATTCGTGGGAAGGATTCCGACTTTGTAGTTTTCTTTTTCTTTGGGAGGCGAAGTTGGGCTCCCGACTATTATTGTTTCTGATTTTGGAGGTCTTGTTTGCTTGTTGCTTTGCAGGCCTTTCATCAGTTTGGCCTATCCTCTGTAAGTTTATTTATTATTATTATGATCAATAATAAAAAGTTTGCTGGCTTGGCTTTGTGCAGCTATTGATTAATATTTTGATCACTGGAGTTGTGATTTACTTTTCTGGGTTTGGATGTTGATTTCTCAGGTATGCTTCTGTGAGAGCGATTGAGTCGAAATCCCCCGTGGATGATCAGCAGTGGCTTACTTATTGGGTCCTTTATTCCCTGATCACTCTGTTTGAGCTGACCTTTTTCAAACTCCTTGAATGGTAAACTGCCTTGGTTCTTCCCCATGGTGGTTATTTTAAAGAGATTCGTATGAATATGCTGCATGTTATGTAACGAGGTTCAACCGGGATTTCTGTTCATTTGTATCGTGCATGTCGTTAGCTTAGTCAATGGTGATTCATTTATGGCTGTTGACCTTCCTTTTGATCGCGCGATGAGATGGTTTTTTATTTGTTTATGGATTTTGAATTTCTATATTGTTGAGGATGCAACTTCTCCTCCGTGATCATTTGACTCTAACGTGTCATCATTTGATACTAATATATTGATCTTAATTTTCTGACAGGGTCCCTATCTGGTCGTACGTGAAGTTGATTTTGACCTGCTGGTTGGTTATACCATACTTCAGCGGTGCTGCCTATGTGTATGAGCACTTTGTCAAGCCTGTTTTTGTGAACCCTCGAAGCATCAACATCTGGGATGTCCCTAAGAAGATGGATCTGTTCAGCAAGCCAGATGACATCCTAACCGCAGCAGAGAAATACATTGCAGAGCACGGTACCCAGGAATTCGAAAATCTTATTCACAGGGTAATTCCAATATATCCCATCCCAGAATTCCAACAGTAACACCGCAGGAAGCTCTCAATCCCAATACTTGTCCTATATATGTGCAGGCTGATAAATCCAGGAAGAATAACAGCCACTCAATCTTCGACGACGATTATAGATACTGACGTGGATGAAATGAACCATATCATCTGGGAACTGGGATAACTGAGAACCTGCTTCCAGGTTAACTGGAGAAGGGTACTCTCTTTCTCCTTATCCTATGGCGTGATGATGTATGTGATAAGTCCAGTTAATATCTCTTTCTCCTCTTCCTTTTATATGATGCTATGAGTTTAGTTGTAGTTGTATGAGTTATCCATGTAGTTTCTTGTCTTACCTAGTAAATGGTGTAAATGGTTGTCCCTGTGAAATCCCTTTGTACTTAAAAAGCCTCTAATGCCAACTCGTGTTTTGATGAACTCACAGTGTCCTTTGTGAATGATGCTCTTCCATTCGTAACCATTTAACTTTTGTGTTTGAGAATTTCCAGCATTAATTTGCCGTAGATCCTGCTAAATGCATGAAAGCTCCACACAAAACAACAAAAGCAAATGAGAAGATGGCCACACACATTGTACTAACAAGCCCAATCTGGAACCCTTTGCTCACGCCTTGTGATGCATCTGCATATAGCGCACCGTGTCCGAATCCAGTCCATATTGTATACTGTGTTCTTTGGCTCGGCTTGGGAAAACATTCTGTCCATTCTTCCTAATGGACCTTACGGTCAAAATCAGGAAACAACGAATGTAGGAAGCCCTCTCAAGATCTAATCTCAACTCCATCACTTCCACAATGGAGCGAGAGAAGCATGTATTACTGCTCTTCAGGGAGAGCCGATTCCTACCCATCAGCAGCATACATGATCTTCTTCACTGCCACCGACATCTACAGTGAAATTTTAAACTACTTTAATCTTAGCAGAATGTGTTCGATAAAGGAAACAAATGTCCAACAAGAACCAGCTGAACAACTGGCAATGTTTTATCAGACTTGTTGGAAACAGAGGACAAAAAGGAAAAGCGGAATTCCTTACGGGGAGATCCTCAAGTTCGGGGGTCTGACAGAGCGCTTCAATGTCTCGCAGTTTCCCATAGTAGAAATCACGTTCCTTTTCCAGATTGGCCACTGCGAGTTCGAGATCTTTAACCTGTTCAAACGAGGAGGATACATCATCAACAGAAAATAGAAAGAAAAGAAAAAACCAGAGAGGGAGAGCAAATAGAGCTTTCAATGGAGAAAGGACCCCGACCTCCTTCGAGAGAGCCTGGATTTCATCTGATGACTCCTTCCCACCAACTTTTCCACCTGATTTGTCTAATCTAGCCCCTCCTGTCGGAGAAATCAGAAAGAGCATCAAAGCTTAACCAGATTCTTTCTTTCGATCTCTTGAACTTGAATTTAAAGAAAAAATAAGTTTCGGAAAGTGAACCAGATGATTGTTGGTGGCCGACTATGTCATTGGACCTTGATTTATCAGTGTTATTTGGTTGCAGTGATTTTGAGTGTCGAACGGTACTTTTTGGTGCTCTCTCCCGTCCACCTTTACTCCGTCGCTCCACCGGATTGTAGTTTCTAAATTTCAAAACGAGCAGAAACAATCAATATGTGCAAACAAAGTCTCAGATATAAGATCATAGTTAAGTGACGTACTCATTCACAGTTCCACCATTGACAGAATCACAATACCGTTTCAGCCATTGCAGAAACTCCAGATTGTCCAAAGGACGACCTTTGACTAGCTTGTTGACTTCTATATGCTGCCACGAAACCAAATATTTCTCATATTGCACTACAAAATAATCGAAAGCTTGACTACTTTTATACCTAGCAGAATATAGTCTGGAGTCGGCAAATTTGGGTCCAATTTTCAATGATAATACACAAAGTATCAGTCGGAAACTTTGTATCTATAGGTTTAAAATATGAGGTTATCACACATCCAAGAAAACTGTGAAGAAAGGCAGAAAATGATCGCCGTGAATATTTATTACCCTGTCAATCTTCAATTTGTTGAACACATCCTGAAGCACTTTGTAGTTCTGGATCATTTCATATTCCGTCTTTGCATCGAAATTCACCTGATCAATGTGTTTTCCTTATGTAAGAACTCAGACCATTCGACTGAGAAAGAAGATTATCAAAAAGAATGAACAACTTTGGCTGTCTCACCTTATGCATCGGTACAGCTCCCGGAAAAGTCATGTCCATTATTTGGCATTGAACAGCACCCGATGCAGCCTATAGAAACATTTTTCAATTAGTGAGAGTATAATTTTTAACAACAAGCATCATAACTAGAATGCACTGCCAAGACAGAACATTTCTCTTAAGCACGCATCGTCATATAGTTATCGACATACACACAAACACTACAGAAGAGTTATCAGCCAAGTATCAAAACGCTGACTGCCACACCACATAACAAATAAACGCCAAACAAATACTCTGTTCTTGAAAGAGGACGAATCAACTCGATCTTGGTCAAACCAGTATGACCACAAAGACTCTGTCCTCGTCTTACTAACCGTGGATCAATCTCCGAACCCCAATTTTACAGATGAATACGATTTTTTCTTTTCCAACTGGCCTTGAAAAGGCAGAAAAGACCAATCCAACTCTCAAATAGGCAACCTTCTGTGGCATGTGAATGATCCGCCCGGACCATGTATCGAAAGAAAATCATCGAACAAAGAAGACTCCCACGTCCGAAGATCGGGAGGCAATGCAAGTCAAATAACACCACGACAAACAGCTGTGATATGACAAAATTCAAACAAAAACAAAAGCCACCAACAGAACCAGCACCATGGCGGCAAAAGGGAGGAGAAGACAAACGACGACGGACATCCAATCTTACCTCCTCGATACGGGAAAGGTTGATCTGAAGTCTGCTATTAATCCAAGTCAAAAGGTCATTCCTCCCAACGAAATACGCACTGTCCATCATCCCAATAGACCCTGCCATCCTTTCCCTCCAAGAGGCACACCTCTTCCCCCTCCCCCCTCCCTAACACGACTAAAACACACAAAGATCAAGAAACTTTCTGCTGCTTTCTCCCAAGCGATAATCACAACCTTCCTCAAAACAATCCTCAACGAAAACGACCAAAAGCAGGCGAACCCAGCCTTGTTTATTCCATTCATAAACGAAACAACCCCCTCAGATGCCGAAAGATGGCGACTTGATCCGTCTAATTTACGAATCAACAACCACACAACGCCAACAAAAGCACAACACCACACAGCAGTAAAACAGAGCAATGCAACAGACCAGCAACACAACCCAGAAACTCCACAATCTCCCAAACCACCAATCCTGCCAGCACAACAATCCAAACCCCGCCAGCCCAAGCAGGCTTAAAGTTCGACTCCAAACGACCACCACCCAGATCATCGCCACCCACACACCACCACGTCGGTAATCTAACTGATTTTCTCCGACGTCAGTCCTCTTCTACTTATAGCCACTACGACATGGGCCAAACATTAGCCCCGACCCGACTCACTACTATGGACTGACCCGACTTGCTAAAATGGATCTCGGCCCACACATAAGGTCAGAGCAGCCCCTGGGTCTTTTTTATTTAAAACACCTGCAACTACTAACGGTCGACCTCATTTCTCCAGCCATTGCCATCCTCTGTGCTCTTCCTTCTCTCCCCCAGCTGCTTCCAACTTCCTTCCTGCTCCAGACTCCAGCTTCGGCTCCCTTGTCGTCATAATTTCCCCCGTATCAAGTCCCTCCCCCTGCTTCCAACTTCCTTCCTGCTCCAGACTCCAGCTTCGGCTCCCTTGTCGTCATAATTTCCCCCGTATCAAGTCCCTCCCCCCAAACCACACTTGTCCTCAAGTGTGCGGTTAGGGTAGCGATTCTCAAGCTCAAACAAGAACTCCCAAGTAGCGCTTTCCTCAGGCTCCCCTTCCCATTGAACAAGTACCTTCGTGACCGCACGATTTCCCCGTTTGACCATCTGCCTTGCAAGTATCGCTAGGGGCTGCTTCACAGATCCACCATCAGGTGAAGGAAGTTGCTGCGATACCCTTGTCCAATCTGGGGCACTTCTGCGGAGTTTAGAGACGTGGAATGTCGGATGCACTGAGGAACCAGTAGGCAGGTCCAAACGATATGCCACCTTGCCCACCCGCTCCAGAACCTTATAAGGGCCGTAAAATAGAGGAGTAAGCTTGTGATAGTTCCTTCTTGCCATTGAATGCTGTCTGTAAGGTTGGAGTTTCACGAACACCCAATCTCCCACCGCAAACTCCCGAGCCGTCCTATGATTGTCCGCTAGCTGCTTCATACGGTGCTGAGCCCGATCCAAATGAAAACGAAGTATCTTGATGGTGTCCTCTTTGTCCTGTAACTCTCTGTCTACCAGGGGATTCACAAGAACATGAGGAAAGTATGGCAAGTGAATCGGAGGCGGGTACCCGTAAAGAGCTTCGAATGGACTCATCCGAATGGAGGAATGGTGTGTGCTATTGTACCACCATTCAGCGAGTGTCAACCACTTCATCCAGTCCTTGGGTCGGTCCCCTATCATGCAACGAAGGTAAGTTTCCAAACAACGATTGACCACTTCGGTTTGGCCGTCGGTTTGGGGATGGTATGCCGTGGACATGTGTAGCTCCACGCCCTGCAATGCCATCAGCTCTCTCCAAAAGTGGCTCAAAAAAATGGAATCCCGATCACTTACTATCGTCGATGGTAACCCATGCAACTTAAATACGTTGTCCATGAACGCTCGGGCTACCTCCTTGGCGGTATACGGATGTCGCAAGGCCGTAAAGTGAGCGTACTTGCTCAACCGATCAACCACCACGAATATACTATCTTTGCCTTGTGAGAGAGGAAGACCATCGATGAAGTCCATCGAAATCTCGTGCCATAGTCCCTCAGGAATTGGGAGTGGCTGCAGTAGTCCCGGAGTAGCGACGTTCTCCGGTTTGCACCTCAAGCATACATCGCAAGCATTGATAAACCGTCGGACGTCCTGTTCCATGCCCTTCCAGAAGAACATTCGTTTGAGTCACATATAAGTGGCGGCTATTCCCGAATGTCCACCCATAGCACTACTATGAAAGAGCCGCAGTATCTTTTCCCTCAAGCCTTCCACTTTACCCACTACAAGTCGTGATCCCTTCAACAGCAGTTCTTGATGCCAGCGATATTTTGAATTAATGGCCGTGCCTTTCTTCAATGCTTCAATCACACTCAACCACCTGTCATCCGTAGTCCAGCTCTCCTTAATCTCTTCTAATAATGTGGGCGAATAAACCTGAACAGAGACTGCCAACAGTTCAGCCCCTTGCACTCTTGAGAGTGCGTCCGCCGCCGAATTTTCCCTACCTTTCTTATAAATGATTTCATAATCATATCCCATTAACTTCGTCAACCACCGGAACTGACTTTCCGTATGCAAGCGTTGTTCTAATAAGAACTTCAAGCTCTTATGATCCGTCCGTATGATGAAGTGCCGACCAATCAAATAGTGATGCCACTTTTGTACTGCGTACACAATGGAGAACATTTCCTTCTCATATACGGATAGTCCATGATGTTGTTTAGCTAGCTTCTTGCTGATGTAAGCCAACGGATGCTCCCGTTGCATTAAGATTGCTCCTATTCCCACGTCACACGCATTCGTTTCTACTACGAACACCTCTGAGAAATCTGGCAAGGTCAAGACGGGCGCCGTGGTCAGGAGGTGCTTTAACTGCTCAAAGGCAGCCTGTGCCTCCTCTGACCACCTGAAGGAGTTTTTCCTTAGTAGATCGGTTAGTGGTCTGCTTACAATACCATATCCCTTGATGAACCTCCGGTAATAACCGCTCAATCCCAAGAATCCCCGTAATTCCTTCACCGACTTAGGTACAGGCCAACACCGCACAACTTCTATCTTTGCTGGATCCGTCGCCACTCCTTGCGCATCTATATAATGACCAAGATACTCCACTCGTGGATTTCCAAAGGTGCATTTGGATCTCTTCGCAAACAGAGATTGCTTCCTCAATACCGACAGTGTAACATGTAGATGCTGAATATGCTCTTCCTTGGTCCGACTGTAAATCAAGATGTCGTCGAAAAAGACGAGTATGAACTTGCGGAGATATGGGCGGAATATAGAGTTCATCAACCCTTGAAATGTAGATGGGGCGTTAGTGAGCCCGAAGGGCATCACGAGAAACTCGTAATGACCATCATGCGTTCTAAAAGCCGTCTTGTGCACATCCTCCGGCATCATCCTGATTTGGTGATACCCCGCACGTAAATCTATCTTTGAAAAAATAGTGGCTCCATATAACTCATCTAATAATTCTTCGATCACGGGAATCGGGTACTTATCCTTGATTGTGTGGCTGTTTAACTCTCGGTAGTCGACACACATTCGCCAAGATCCGTCCTTCTTCTTGACTAATACCACCGGTGATGAAAACGAGCTGCGGCTGGGCTGTATTACTCCCGATTCTAGTAGTTCCTGCACCATCCGTTCAATCACGTCCTTCTGCCCCGTAGAATGTCTATAAGGTCGCATCCTAACCCCCTGAATACCTTCCTTGAGCATGATGGTGTGGTCGTGTCCTCTAAAAGGCGGTAAACCCTTAGGCTCCTGAAATATATCATTATAAGTGGTCAACATCCTCTCCATCTCATCACCACCTTCGTCCAACTTAGATTCCGGATTAGATAAAGTTACTCCAGTCTTGTTTTCTGCCCCAACCTCTACCCAATAACACACTTGATTCGTCCCTGAACCATACTTCCCTTCTCCAGATGTTAACTGCGGCAGTTTGTCACTCGAAGTTCCCTGATTTCCTTGCAAGCAAACTGGTTTTTGTTGCCAATTGAACCTCATGACGGCTTCGTTGAAATTCCAGGTAATGTCTCCCAATCCTACAAGCCACTTCACCCCTAGAATCATTTCGCAACCCCCCAAGTTAATGATATAGAAATCCGCCACAAACTCTGTTTCCTGCATTGTCCATCCAAACTCTTTAAGCATAGAAGTGCAGTATAAACTTCGACCGTCCGCCACCATTACTTTCACCGGGGCAATGGGTAGGGTCGCCACATTCATTCCTTTCACTACTCCCAAATCGAGGAAGTTGTGAGTGCTTCCCGAATCTATCAAAATATGAAGGTCCCTCTTTTTAAATCTCCCCTGCACCTTCATGGTTTGCACCTGCAGTCCGCCCTCTTCTCCTCTCATAGCGTGCATAGTCACGGTAATGTCTTCTGTAGCTTTAGCCATTTTATTTCCGGATTCAATCTGCTCTGCTGCATAATCCCCTTCCTCTCCCGATTCTTCCTCCACCATTAGAGAATATAACTGCCGCTTTGAGCACCTATGAGTTCGAGTATAAGGTTCGTTACACCCAAAACACAATCCTTTAGCCCTCCTCTCCTCGACTTCCTCGTGGCTTAATCGCCTACGATTCATTGGCACTCCACGATCTCCCCAAATAGAATTAGCACGTTGGTCCACCTCTCTGCCCGTTCCTGTGAAATTTGTCATATTCTTCCCATTCCGACTTCCCCCTTGCCAAGTTACAATCTCTCGCCCATCCACTTCCCGTTTCATAGGACGGTTCATAATTCTCAAGGGCCCGACTTCTTGAGTGGTCTCAACCCTGGAGGCATCCAAGCTCAATAACCGGGCGTTGGTTTGAGCAGTAAGTAAGTCTGGTGGTTTCAATAACCACAAGGTATTTCGATACTCTTCTCTCAATCCATTGATAAACAAGCTTATTTGGAAGTGCATTGGTAGTTCAATTTGCTGCAATACCCTTCGTAGGCAAGTGTCAAACTCGGCCATGTACGCATATAAGTTCTCCAACCGACCCTCCTGCCTTAAGTTCTTCATTTTACCCATAGGGTCCTCAAATACTTCCGCTCCGAATCTCCGATTCAATGCAGCCGCATATTCCTCCCATCCCAGCGGGGGCCCGGGTGTTCTGTTGCGGATATAAGTGTAATGCCACTGTAATGCCACCCCATACATATATAAAGAAGCCAAAGGGACCTTGTTTTCCTCCGGTACTCGCTCGAGCTCGAAGTAGCGATGACACTTATACAACCAATCCTCTAGATTAGTGCCATCAAAATTGGGAAACACAATCTTGGGCATAATAAACGTAGGATGTCCTCTGTTAACCAAGAATGTTTCCCTTCCTTCCAAACTTTCTGTTCTTCCCCGATCAGACACAGCCGACGCATTCACTTCCTTCGGCTTTTCCCATCCCAACAACTGTACCTGGAATGCCCGAAGTTGGGACGCCATGTCCGCTTGGATGTCCTTAACCTGCGCAGCAATATCCTTCATCTGAGTAGTGATATCAGCCTGTATTTCCTTCACTTGCAGGGCTACTTCGGCCTTCATTTCCCTCGTCTGCGTCACCTGTGCGTCCCTCACCTGAGCGGTCACCTGGTCTAGCCGCCGTAACACGTCGTTCACCACTACATTCGTCGCCTCTTGCTCCTTCTTAAGGTCAGCCAATCTAGTTCCATCCGCCATGGTCGTCACCGCTCTGATACCCTTGATCCGTCTAATTTACGAATCAACAACCACACAACGCCAACAAAAGCACAACACCACACAGCAGTAAAACAGAGCAATGCAACAGACCAGCAACACAACCCAGAAACTCCACAATCTCCCAAACCACCAATCCTGCCAGCACAACAATCCAAACCCCGCCAGCCCAAGCAGGCTTCAAGTTCGACTCCAAACGACCACCACCCAGATCATCGCCACCTACACACCACCACGTCGGTAATCTAACTGATTTTCTCCGACGTCAGTCCTCTTCTACTTATAGCCACTACGACATGAGCCAAACATTAGCCCCGACCCGACTCACTACTATGGACTGACCCGACTTGCTAAAATGGATCTCGGCCCACACATAAGGTCAGAGCAGCCCCTGGGTCTTTTTTATTTAAAACACCTGCAACTACTAACGGTCGACCTCATTTCTCCAGCCATTGTCGTTCTCTGTGCTCTTCCTTCTCTCCCCCAGCTGCTTCCAACTTCCTTCCTGCTCCAGACTCCAGCTTCGCCTCCCTTGTCGTCATAATTTCCCCCGTATCACGACTTTTCGAATCAAACCCACAACGGCAATCGCATTGATGATCATGATACGGCCTTTCCCATTTGGGTTTCTCTAAAATCCCGTTTCTAGAAAAGGGTGGGTTTTGGTTGTTGGAGAGGTCGTCCCTCTTTTTTTTTGGGGGGAACGTGGGTGCAAAGATTTTGAGAATAACTCTTTTCCCTGTTACATATTTAAAAAGAAAAAATCAAAATTGATTTAATAAAAATGTAAGGAAAGTGTTATTTGGTCTTCTTCTTGGCCCAAAGAATTTTTCCAGTTGATTCCCTATCCAAAGCAGAAGGAGAGGTCTCCCACTCTCACAAATGGATTCCATCAACAATTTCTTCTCCAAGGGCTACGGCAAGCTCAGCAACCCCTCCGATGCATTCCCTCCTCCTCCACCTCCGCCTCAACCGTCCAGGGACCGGAGACATCTCCTCGTCGTCTCCTCCATCTTCCTCCTCACCCTTTCCCTCCTATTCCTCCTCGGGGCCCTCATCCACGAATCCACCACCGAACCCCCACCCGAATCAACAAACCTCCTCAGCTCCAACGTCACCTCCTCGATCCTATTCGTTTGTCGGTCAACGCATCACCCCGACTCCTGCTTCCACTCCATCGCCTCTTCGGTCAATGGATCCACCACATACCCCGGGGACCCCGTCTCCATCCTCCGCCTCTCCCTCGCTGTCTGCTCGCGTGAGCTGGATAAATTATCGGGCAGCTTGGCAGAGCTGGGGAGGGGAGGATCAAGCAACGCGGGGTCGAGGGCCGCCGTCGAGGACTGCCTTGCCCAGATCGAGGATGCCGCGAGCAGGGTCGCGGATTCCGTGAGGAGGATAGGGGTCGATGGGGGGATCCCGAACGATGACGTGATGGCCGATGTCGCTACGTGGATGAGCGCGGCCATGACAGATGGGGAGACCTGCGTGGATGGACTGGAGGAGTCCGGGTCAACGGCTGGGGCAGACGACCAGGTCAAGGAAGGGATGAGGAAGGCGAGGGAGTATATGAGCAACAGTCTGGCCATTGCTGTGAACTTGAAGAAAATCGTTCGAGAGTTTGATGCGGAGTTACATTAGCAAAAACATTCTTTCCCTGGGGAGTCTCCTCCCTCGAATCCCAGCCGTAGAGCGCCACCTTCTGGGCAGAGTCACGAGGAGCCGACCCTCTACTGACCGGCGGTTTCTCGCCTTACTTCCTCAGCTCCATCGTCGGGTGGTTTCGCCGTAGAGCTCGTTGTTCACCACAAGCAAATACCAAGTTACTTGTCTTTCTTTCTTTCTTTTCTCAGTCCGTCTGATTTTGGTCTTGACAAAGGCTCGGCATTAATCCATGAAATCTTCCCATGAAAAAGTTGGCCGTTGGTACAACAGAGATTAACAGAAGCCTCCCATGGATTCGATCTCTACAGATAATTTCGACCGGGCAAACACGACCGGAGTTCTTTCCTCAGTCCGTCTGATTATGTTTGGTTTGGTTGCTCATCTCTTTTAATGTATTTGATAATGTCGAGTTTAGTCTCCAGAAAAGATCGTTCAAGGGAGATGAGCCCGAAAGCAATGAAAACGTGTTTGTGCTAATTATTCATCATTAGGAAAAGGATAACTATTGTTGCCTAATTAGTCAAGCAGAAACAACGGAGACCGCCAGTGTAAGGGACACAGAGAACTTCAGTCGGCGAGTAACCCAGGTCGGCGCATGGCTTCGCACAATCGGCCTTTGTCTTGCACGGACCAGCAAGACACGAGCCGCTCTTGGAACCTCCTGAAGCTTCCTCCTCGGGCCATGCGCTTCCTTTCGCCCGTCGCCTCTTAAGGAGCATGGAGACGATCGGCGAAGAGTCTGGGCAGACCCGGTCAGGAATCGAAGGAGGAACCACCCTGGTCTTTTCCGCAGCGTTCGACGCTCGAGTCGCGACGCCGACCGGAAGACTCTAGGGGAGCGGGCCCGGATCCTCGGGTCGTCCGAACCGCCGCGCGCGTGCTAGGCCGGAAGGCGCGCGTACATCCCGGATGGCGACTCCGCTGGGGAAATGGGATGTGGATTCCTTTCGAACGCTCTTACATTTTTAATCCACATGCGGAGAGGAGTTCTTGTTTGCGTGTGTAATTGCTTGGCTCGGTTCCCTTTGTATGCTCTCATGGTTGTGTTTGTTTACTGCTTTCCTAGGCATGTCTAGGTGTGCCCGAACCTGGGGCTAGGATTTTTAGAGGGGTCACCGAAAGGCTCAGCCTGCTGCTACTTGCGGTATGGTTCTTGGCCGGGGCCTTGCCTCCCTCAGTCCGAGGGAGGTTTAGAAGCCTTCATCCGAGAGTCTAGCATTGTTTGCCCACTACAGGTACCAGACGCCGCACGTGCATTTGTTTGTTACTGAGTGACTGCTACATGTGTAGGGACAGGTGTCAGGTACGCTTTGTCTGCTATAACTGTAAAACTAACAATGCTCGTTTTTGTAGTTGGGTCAACCTTATTACAGTGGGCTTCAAGAAACCTCTTTTGTCTTACTACCATACTTGATATTACCGCCTATTGCATATCATACATTTGAACCAACCACATGAGTGTCTGTCTAATTGCAATTTTCAAATTAACAAATCATTTACAATAATTGTTTCATGACATTATTGCATTTCATTTGTAAATGCATACACATATACGAGTGCGATTAAGCAATAACATAAACTTATTATGCATTGATTACATTATTGGTTGATACTAATCAAATCCTTCTCTTTACTTTCTTTTCGAGGGTTAATACTTCAACACGACTCCTCGAACGGGACTAGAGACAAAACATGACATTGCAAATCTACAAGCACAGGAATGCCAAGGATTCATCGACGATTACCAAGGCCCTAAGTCGAACATCTAACAACATGAAGACCAAAGTTTCCATACGGCTATCACGGTCCAAAGCCGTATGTCCAATGACATGAACGCAAAGTGTTATCAACGGCTACCAAGGTACAAAGCCAAGCACGAACACCAGAGATCACCCAACGGCTACTAAAGTCAAAAGCCAAATCTACAACAACATGAAAACCCCAAGGAGGTTACATCTCATCAGCCAACCACAGTCAACATCAGAGCTAATGACAAGCCCATAGAGCCATTCACGGACATGCTACAATCAGATACATTGGGAACATCACGCCCTACTCATCCAACAATCGCTCCAAAGAAACAGATGCAATCTCACTACGTCATCAGTCGGCACAACTTCGGCACCAACGGAAACATCATTCCAAACATGGACAATTCCCCAACTTACAACTCAACAATACAATCCAGCACAAGAGGCAAACCCCATCATTCACAACGGCATCGTGAGATCAGGACAGCTGCGAGCAATCAACCCCAAATACGAACACTTCATTCAACCTCATCGTTTCTCTGACAACGAGAGCATGACGAATGTCGGATCCACAGCATCCCAACGACAAAAACATGAACATGGATGAGAGTCTTCAAGCGACGGCGAACACATAACGCTACTGGCATTAGAACCCCCATTCGCTCTACTCGCCTTCCAACAGTTCAAAGCATACATGATGAACTTACCGATATTTAAACTGCTAACACTTAGGCATCCATTTTACCTCGCAGGTATAAGATGTCTCGTCTGGGACTCACACAATAGCTTACAAAATACCAAAGAACATGATGTCTACCAAATGACGACGCATTTTCGACTGGGGCAATTCCCTTTGAACTCCTTACGGCATCCAAGCGGTCATCCCGACAGTATTCAACCACCTAGTCTCACCAAAGAACAGAAGAGAAGGTCAGTCACCGCATCACTGGTGGACAAAAAAACAAGCACCACGGCCCACCACATGAGCGGCCAATCCCCTAGCCCGCCCACCACATTTGCGGTCATCGCCCACGCGCACCACAAAAAGCCATCAACTTTGCACATCCGGGGCATTCAACCGAAGTCAATCATCTTATCGAAAAGAACCGTCACAAATACTCAACGTGGACACTCTTCGATATTACAATACATGAAAGGGAGTATCTATTCCTTGATCAATTCTTTCTTGCAAAAATAAGTTACATGAGCTCACTTATTTTAGCCCTTGTCGCATGTTGACGAAGGCGTGGGTGGCAGGGTGGTAAAGTTTCAAGCCAAAGCCTGGAAACAATTTTGAGCCAAAGCGTCAAAATATCATCTACATGAAAGGGAGTATTCGTTCATCAACTAATACCTTCTCTGCAGAACAAGTTACGTGAGCTCACTTGTTTTTCCCTTTGGCTTGTCTTATAGGTACATGAACATCCTAGACAGACGACGAAGGCGAAGGTGGTAAGGTGGAAAAGTTTCGAGCCAAAGTTTCAAAACAGCTTTCGTTGGCAAAACAATGAAGACGACACTACGTGAACAATCCGGGGCAAATCTCCAAACAATCATGGGACAGACTTCGAACAATCCTGGGGCAAATCTCCAAGTAATCATAGACAAATCTACAAGCGATCCGGGACAAATCCCCGACCGATCCAGTGGCAAATCTCTGAGTGATCATAGACATATCTCCGAGCAATCCTGGGGCATCACCTCCAAGCTATCCTGGGACAAGATTAATTCCCCGTCGACAAATGAACGAATCACATGAAAAGGAGAAGTACATGAACATCCTAGACATACAATCAACATATTTCGGACCAAAGCTTTGGAGCAACATGTCATCAACAACACAACAAATTACATGAAAGGGATACATGAGCGTCCCAGGCAAACAGTGAAAACCAAAGCTTCAAAACAACATGTCATCAACAAGATAACGAATTACATGAAAGGGGTACATGAGCGCCCTGGGCAGACATGAAGACAAACAATAAAGCTTCAAACCAAAGCTTCAGAACAATCTTCGTCAACGAACTTCTTTATACCCCCAAAGAACTGGGGCAATGAACCCTTACAATACACATGAAAAGGGAGAATCACACAGTCTTTACTCTCTTCATCAAACTAAGCGAAATTACATGAGCACATTTCGTTTACGTCCTTTGTCTCGTGGGCAGGTACAAGAGCTCCTCACACGAATGGTACAAAACTCCTATGGCAAAGGCGAGGGTGGCAGGGCGGCAAAGCTTCAAGCCAAAGTCTTGCAGCAATTTCGTCAAACCTTCAACTCCCTCGGATGAAGACATAACGACGAAATCATACAAAAGGGAAGTACCAAAACTCTACTTCACCTCTTTTACAAATGAAGTTACACTAGCAAACTTCATTCCTACTCTAACAAGAACAAGTATCATGAACTTACTTGTTCCTCGCCATCTGTTTGATAGGTACATGAACTTCCTTACATAACAGACGTCAGACAAGAGTAACTACTTCGTCAATCCTTTGATTCCTCCGGACAAAGATGCAATGGCGAAACACATAGAAATGGGAAGTATCAAAACTCTACTTCGCCTTTCAAATAAATGAAGTTACATGAGTAAACTTCATTCCTACTTTAGAAGAAACAAGTTACATGAGCTCACTTGTTCTCCGCCCTTTGGCGAGTGTAGGCACATGAACATCCTGCATTACAGACAAAGGCGCGGGCGGTCGGGTGGAAAATTTCAAGCCAAGGCTTCGAGATTGCCTTTGTCATCACCAAAGATGATCATACCAAAAGGGAGTATCATCTACACTGCTCTCTAACAAAATTTCTTATATTTCCCCAGATGGAGTCGTATCTCCGTTTCCCCAGCTGGAGTCCTGCTTCATTCAAGCTGGAGTTGATTACATGTGTCGCGTTCCTCAACAAGGATCGAACATACAAGCATATTCCTCCAAAGCTATTATCAAGATGGACATATCCATCTCATTTCCCCAGCGGATACTATACTATACATTATTCACCCAAACAAGAGGTGAAGTATATGGGCTAACTCCATCTCCGTTCGTTGTCAGCTATGTAGGCACATGGGCATCTGCACAGTACGATACAGACTACTGGCAACATCGTGGTTGGTCTTGAACATGACTGGGGCATGAAAGTACAAATACTTTCCTCGCGAAGCTTGCATGAGAACGTCACTTTAGTATGAAGTCTCCAAAGAGGTTTGCGTACTTGAACCTATTTGAGTATTTGTGTGTCCGTTTGCATGCAATTCGAAAAGATTTTTGGACAAAGAAAATGTTTCTGAGTGAGAACGGAGAAGGCGAACCTACTCCTAAACACCTACCCCTGAGTGATGAGTGCAAACACTATGAGGGTTCACACACAAAGATTCGGGAGGACAAGGAATCCTTTGACAAAAGATGCTCAAACTAGGATGAGATCGAGCGTTTCTTCTCTATCCCAAACACGAAACATCAACCATTGCTAGCCCCTTTCGAGCCAAAGTGGAAGTTTTCGTATACACTACACCTAACAAGTCTAAGGACCGCCTCACATCGAGGTTAAAAGGGAGATCTTGTAGCTAGAAACCGGAAGCAACGGATCGTAGAGGCTACACTTCCTTAAAATTCAAGCGAACAGGTATCATCAACAGTTAAGCTCACCAGTTGAATCGTTCTCAAAGGCCGAACTCCTCGAAGAACTTCTCAAGAAACACAGATTCCAAAGAAAATAATCAGAAAACAAAACGGGGCAAATCTCCGTAATTCAGCAAAGAAAAGAAAGAATTAGCGCAAAGACCAAAGTCTTTAAAAGAAAGCGCAGAATCAAAATCAAAAGAGCAAAAATTAAGCGCCAGGGCCAACATCAACGGTCGCAAAAGCAAAGGTGCTATCCTTCAAAGACAAAGCTTTCCCCAAAGTGGATTGTTCACAGCTACCAGTAAACCAATCATTCATCCCCAACAAAGCACATCAACTTGTGAGCTGTCTGAAAGATGGAGAATTTGCTTGAATGGTGGAACCTTTATGATCCAGTAGCTTCCGATGAGGTCCTTAAACTCATTCTTTCAAACAACTGATTTAAACTTTCACTTCAAAGGCCTTATGCCAAAGCCACATGATAACCCGAGTAAAGACTCCATTCGACCGGTACATGAGCATCCGAGTCAAAGGAATTTTGAAATCCAACCATGACAGCTTTTCAAAATAAGAGTGAACCATGAGAGAAGTTAAAATCCCTTCTCCTATTCTCGCTCGGGAGCGATTTTAGTTCAAACGACATGCATGAATGTCATTTGCTTATACCCATGCTTAACGGGATTTCATTTATTTCTAATTATTTTCATGATGAGATTACAAGGTGTAAGGTCCATTAAGATCAGAATTTATTAATTTGGGGTATTTATAATATCTTTGCGAGAAAACCTTTTTAGATTCTCTCGCAAAGAGGGGCAGCTGTAAATACCCCAAATTTGCGGAGGTTCCATGTTAACAACAACAATAGCCATTGGGGCGTGGCAGCAAGCGCTCGGCGTTGGAAATAATGTTTACATTTCCTTGGGTTATCATCACATTTATCATGAATGCAATTCGTCTGGCATTATTCTTCATCTCCTCTTTAGCAGAAGTTTGAGCCATCGAGCTACAAAAGGAGCTACCTTCTTGTCTGGGTTGACATGACAGCTAGACTTTGGATGAGTTCGGTTAATGTACAGTAGTTAGGGAAACGACGAGAACGGCTCGACGCGGATTTTCCTCCGAACGAAGATGATTCTGCTTAGTTTCGCATCGCACCAGCAGATCTGATCGGTCGTTAGTCTAGACATGTTAAGTACTCTCCTCACCAGCTTCATGTCCACTTGAGAGAGCAAATGATCTGAGCTGTGGTCGTCTTGACACTTCTGGAACTTCTCAGTTTGGTTCCCCATTGACCCTTTGGAAATGCATGAGTTGAGTCCTTGCTGGCACGAACGAATCTCCAGAATGTACGTATAGACTCTTCCAATATTTCCACAAGATCGTCGCTAGAGATGTCACCTTTGCCCTTCATTCCTGCTCTTCGTCTATTCTTCGAACTATCGTTTGCATATGCAAGAAGACTCTCAGGACAAATCCTGGTTATACAATAGAAGACTCGATGACGAGGCAGCATGGGAACATCACCTTTAATAACGGGTATCTGAACGAGATTTCGGAGGAAGTGTCGGGTCCTAAAGTAACACTGAACCCTGGTGCCCTCAGACTTCTAGTTTTCAAGAAAACTCTGCAGGACGACCGGAAACTGCTGGAGCTCCCCCGCAACTTCATTGTCGCCACGATGAACTTTCTGGAGTGGTATGCTTTGCAAATTCCACGAGGGAGATTTCTAATACTGATGGACTAGTGCTCATTACTGAAGATGACCGGAGAGTACAAATAGCCGATTAGTATTTTCACCGAGAAGCCTTATGAAAGTAGACACTGCAGTCAGGTTTGGTGGCCTTACCAGGATGAATATGTCGAGCTAGATGAGCGCATGCGATGCTCAGATGCAGCCGTTGAGGAAATTAGTCAGGGAAAGATAAAAAGGCATGTATTCCACGCCCTTAGTTGTAATAACCTTTTTCTATAATGACATCGTTCCATCAGAAACATTTGGAGCAATCCTATAGGGGTAGAGAAACTTGGAACAAAGGCAGAAGAGTCACGTACCAGGATGATCAGCGGAGAAGCATACATGATAATTTTGATCGCAGATTATTCCAAATGCAAGTTTTCTTGTCTTATGCTTGTGCCAAGCCATCAATATCACCGTTGTCACCGCAGCAACAAAAATAATCCCCGCTATGAGCCAAAGCGCCATCTTCTTCTGTAACCATAGGACACAGTAATAAGTGTATGCAGAGATAGACGAGCTCAATCACCAGGCCGATGCCGTTGATGGTGACAACCAAGAAGTTGCAATTCAGGACAGTTACGAGATTTTTCAGGGATAAATTATTAAAGCACTCTCAGGAAGTCCACTTTCTTTTAAAATGTTGGGACTTATTCCCTCATCTGCGATCGTCCAATGATTTTCGAAGCCGGCGTGCTTCATCGCTCCCCTTTGGAACCGAGTCTTTGGTGGACATTGCACAAGAGTCTGCAGATGAAATCATAGCTTTCGGAGAAAGCCCCGCTTCTTCAAGAAACTTTAATGCAGTTGGAGTGTGCAAGATACACCTGATGATTGGAGCCACATAATCAAGCAGATTGGAATGTTCACTTTCACATGACTAGACTCAAAGCAAGTCACCTTCATGATTGCTAAATTCCATGTTGTCCCGACCCTCTGGTTCACATTCATAAATGGTTTAGCTTGGGGAGTTACAAAGAAACAGACAGGAAGACATACAGACACGACCACTCACCTTCGGAGAGAACGGAACCACTTCTACGAGAAGAACAAAAAAAGGCTTTTGGGCTCCTCACGACGGTATTAGACAGACCCTCTAGCCAAGGTCATGAGGGGGGAGGGGAGGCGAATGAGAAGGCCCCAAAGACGGCCGCAACAACAGGAAGATGTGATCGCAACCCCCAAGGAGTCCCAGCAGCGAACCCGCCTCCCCTAGGCATCCCCAGGGCCGGCAGCAACAACAACCCGTCCTCCAGGCATTGCTCAGAACCAACAGCGGCAAACCCGCTTTCAGTGGTCATCCCTAGAGCCAGCAGCAACGACCAAAGCCTTCTCCAACCTCTTTAAAGCCGACACTGAAGAACCAGCCTTCCCGACCTCCCCAAAACCAGTGGCAACGGGAGTACGCCACTCCCCGACGTCCTCAGATCCGACAGTGACGGATCCCTGTTTCCCCGATCATCCCGAAGCCAGCGGCAACAGCTAGCCTCTCCTTGACATCCCGAGTTCAGCGACGATCGCCTCCTCCTGCCCCAAGGTGGCTCCCCTTCTCCAAACTTTCATCAACGCTTGGCGCTCCAAACTGTCTCGTCCGCCATCAGTCCACTTCGACCTCCCCAAAGCCATGGTTGTCTCCGAGTTTAGCGGCGGCGAATCCATATTCCAGACGTCCTCAGATTCCAAGCCATATTCCAAGCCAGGCACCTCCCAGTCCGGCGTTCATAAACCTTCATCTTCCCTCCAGCAATGGCGAAACGGCCGCGATCCGCTGTCCAGGCATCAGCCATCCCTCTCCGGTGAATCCACTTTCCCGCCCGGCATCTGGCAGCGGCCTAGCACGCCTTCCCGGGCATCTGCAGAACTGATGATGGCGACAACCAGCCCTACCTCAGCTTCCCCCGACTCCAGCAGATTCCACAGCGGCAGGACAACCCCCCTCCGGCGACCCTCAGCTCCAAGGCAGCTCCCCGGCGCCACCCATCCTCTCGGGCGTCTTCCCCGGCATCTTAGAGTTCACAAAGGCTACCCCCCCCGTCTCCTCCAGCGCAACCAAGCCCGGCGACCGCGATCCATGTCCTTCCCGGCCACGACGGCGGCAGTCCCAGTCTCCCCGACTCCACCAGCGGCGCATCCCAACTCCCCCGGCGACCTCGGCTCAGCGGCAGTTCCCAGGCGCCTCCCAACGACAAAATCGTCCCCCTCCAGCGTCCTCAACTCCCAACAACAGCGGGTCTTGCCTCCTCCGGTGCACCCACTTCACCTTCCGGCAATCCCGAGCCTCGCGGTGGCAGCCCGCTCCCCTCCCCGCGTCTCCAGACTCGGCGATGATGGCAGCCCCCGCCCCCGACGACATCCCTCTTCCTCAGATCCGACCACAGTGGCGGCTCCGCCTTTCCCCGGCGTTCCCAACCCCGGCGGCAGCAACCCACAGCGGCCTTCCCTATTTCCGTCGGCGCTCCCGAACTTCATGGTGGTAGACCCAC
Organism: Melastoma candidum; assembly: GCA_023653495.1. Taxonomy (NCBI): domain Eukaryota; kingdom Viridiplantae; phylum Streptophyta; class Magnoliopsida; order Myrtales; family Melastomataceae; genus Melastoma; species Melastoma candidum. Next base: position 513,331 of record CM042887.1, read on the forward strand.
CTCATCCCGGCGCTCCAGCCCCAAGGCGGCTCCTCGTCACAGCTTCCCGGCACCCCCAGACCCGCAGCTTCCCGACGGCAGCAGCTTCCCGACGACAGCACCGTCAGATCCGGTCATCCCCGACCGTCCCCACCACAGATCGGAAGCCCCGGCGTCCTCCCTCGGCTCCAATCTTCCCCGGCGCTCCCAACCCACGTCGACCCCGGCTTCCCCGACGCCTGCAGAGTGCGCACCGCCTTCGACATGCGACGATGGAGCTGCGATCTTACTCTGACCTCATCCGCGTCTTTGATTTCGTATTCTGGTCGTGGGTATCCTTCGGGCAAAGTACACTGGGCTGAGTCGCAAGCTTCTCCAGAAAGGTAAAGTTTCTCTCCCTCTCGATTTAATGGTTTCACGATGACTGAGCTCGTGGTTTCATATTTTATTACATTCTAACAATAATTATTTATTTCCAAAATTTTCATTTTTTTAACAATAGTTAAATAATTTACTTAGGGTTAATATTAATGTGTATATTCTTTTAGACTTTTGACCACCGTAAGAGTTCTAATCACCTTTATTAAGTCTGTGCGATTTGGTTACATTTAAGAGTTTTACTGATTTTTTTATTAAATCAACATGATTCCATTACGTTTAAGCATACTTGAGTTCTTATATACATAAATTAATATCTTGTTTAGATGTACATCACTGACATATATTTTCCTCTTGTTTTGCATGTAAAATACGGTGGAGCTTTGCGAATATTTTCAACAATACACGTTGTTTGAGCATCTCCAACCAAAACGGTAAGACAAGTCTTACCTTTATCAAGTTAATCGAATTTCACTCGACTTTGACGATACTAATCACACTTACATTTTTCTTTGCATGTACACTGAGCATGCAACTTCGGAAGGATCAACTTCTAACTTTCGAAGATCGACTCGAAGGCGCGTGTATCAAACCGCGTAGATCCACCTCGGCCTAAAAATCGCGGCCTTGAAGACAAAGCGACCCCAACCTTCATTAAAGGTACAAAGGGGAGGTGCGGGCCTTCCCGAATTTTTATTTAAGCTACATGTAACGGATTGCGGGCCCAAGGGCATAGGCCTGCAATCATCGCCCTTCCCCGCTCCCTTTGATCTCAATAATTGTCTGTGCCTGTCCGCATGCCTTAGGCCTATAGGTTTATCGTCGCATGTGATTGTTAAACAAATACACATGAGTTCGGGTCCAACGCCTGAATCGGGTCCAACACCCGTTAACAAAAAGCAAACCTTTTGGAGCAAACGCCACCTTTTCGCATGTTTAAATGTAAGAATTAGTAATTAGGAATCCCCGAATCTACTCTGGTTTTCCGACTTAAACCAAGCTTTTAATAAGTCGGTGGCGACTCCGTAATAGTTTACCTAAGTTAAACAATACCACCCTTTTTACGAAGTCATTTTGGATGGGTGACGGCGACACGAGCCGCTCCCGGAACCTCCTGAAGCTTCCTCCTCGGGCCATGCGCTTCTTTTCGCCCGTCGCCTCTTAAGGAGCATGGAGACGATCGGCGAAGTCGCGACGCCGACCGGAAGACTCTAGGGGAGCGGGCCCGGATCCTCGGGTCGTCCGAACCGCCGCGCGCGTGCTAGGCCGGAAGGCGCGCGTACATCCCGGATGGCGACTCCGCTGGGGCCCCCAGCGGAGTCGCCATCCGGGATGTACGCGCGCCTTCCGGCCTAGCACGCGCGCGGCGGTTCGGACGACCCGAGGATCCGGGCCCGCTCCCCTAGAGTCTTCCGGTCGGCGTCGCGACTCGAGCGTCGAACGCTGCGGAAAAGACCAGGGTGGTCCCTCCTTCGATTCCTGATCGGGTCTGCCCAGACTCTTCGCCGATCGTCTCCATGCTCCTTAAGAGGCGACGGGCGAAAAGAAGCGCATGGCCCGAGGAGGAAGCTTCAGGAGGTTCCGGGAGCGGCTCGTGTCGCCGTCACCCATCCAAAATGACTTCGTAAAAAGGGTGGTATTGTTTAACTTAGGTAAACTATTACGGAGTCGCCACCGACTTATTAAAAGCTTGGTTTAAGTCGGAAAACCAGAGTAGATTCGGGGATTCCTAATTACTAATTTTACATTTAAACATGCGAAAAGGTGGCGTTTGCTCCAAAAGGTTTGCTTTTTGTTAACGGGTGTTGGACCCGATTCAGGCGTTGGACCCGAACTCATGTGTATTTGTTTAACAATCACATGCGACGATAAACCTATAGGCCTAAGGCATGCGGACAGGCACAGACAATTATTGAGATCAAAGGGAGCGGGGAAGGGCGGTGATTGCAGGCCTATGCCCTTGGGCCCGCAATCCGTTACATGTAGCTTAAATAAAAATTCGGGAAGGCCCGCACCTCCCCTTTGTACCTTTAATGAAGGTTGGGGTCGCTTTGTCTTCAAGGCCGCGATTTTTAGGCCGAGGTGGATCTACGCGGTTTGATACACGCGCCTTCGAGTCGATCTTCGAAAGTTAGAAGTTGATCCTTCCGAAGTTGCATGCTCAGTGTACATGCAAAGAAAAATGTAAGTGTGATTAGTATCGTCAAAGTCGAGTGAAATTCGATTAACTTGATAAAGGTAAGACTTGTCTTACCGTTTTGGTTGGAGATGCTCAAACAACGTGTATTGTTGAAAATATTCGCAAAGCTCCACCGTATTTTACATGCAAAACAAGAGGAAAATATATGTCAGTGATGTACATCTAAACAAGATATTAATTTATGTATATAAGAACTCAAGTATGCTTAAACGTAATGGAATCATGTTGATTTAATAAAAAAATCAGTAAAACTCTTAAATGTAACCAAATCGCACAGACTTAATAAAGGTGATTAGAACTCTTACGGTGGTCAAAAGTCTAAAAGAATATACACATTAATATTAACCCTAAGTAAATTATTTAACTATTGTTAAAAAAATGAAAATTTTGGAAATAAATAATTATTGTTAGAATGTAATAAAATATGAAACCACGAGCTCAGTCATCGTGAAACCATTAAATCGAGAGGGAGAGAAACTTTACCTTTCTGGAGAAGCTTGCGACTCAGCCCAGTGTACTTTGCCCGAAGGATACCCACGACCAGAATACGAAATCAAAGACGCGGATGAGGTCAGAGTAAGATCGCAGCTCCATCGTCGCATGTCGAAGGCGGTGCGCACTCTGCAGGCGTCGGGGAAGCCGGGGTCGACGTGGGTTGGGAGCGCCGGGGAAGATTGGAGCCGAGGGAGGACGCCGGGGCTTCCACGGATGCGCCAGGAACTTGGGATGCCGGGAGATGGGTTGATCTCCGCAAGATCGGGGCTGATAATTTATGATAAACAAGTTACATGAGCTTACTTGTTATCTGTCCTTTGCCTAGTGTAGGTACATGAACATCTTACATACAGACAAAGGCGAGGGCGGTCGGGTGGAAAATTTCGAGCAAAGGCTTCGAGATTGCCTTTGTTGCCACCAAAGATAATCATATCGAAAGGGAGTATCATCTGCATTACTCTCTAACAAAATTTCTTTTCATTCCCCAGACAGAGTCATATCCATCCCATTTCCCCAGCGGAGTCGCCATCCGGGATGTACGCGCGCCTTCCGGCCTAGCACGCGCGCGGCGGTTCGGACGACCCGAGGATCCGGGCCCGCTCCCCTAGAGCATGAGCGGCCAAGTAGCAGCAGGCTGAGCCTTTCGGTGACCCCTCTAAAAATCCTAGCCCCAGGTTCGGGCACACCTAGACATGCCTAGGAAAGCAGTAAACAAACACAACCATGAGAGCATACAAAGGGAACCGAGCCAAGCAATTACACACGCAAACAAGAACTCCTCTCCGCATGTGGATTAAAAATGTAAGAGCGTTCGAAAGGAATATCCATCCCATTTCCCCAGCGGAGTCGCCATCCGGGATGTACGCGCGCCTTCCGGCCTAGCACGCGCGCGGCGGTTCGGACGACCCGAGGATCCGGGCCCGCTCCCCTAGAGTCTTCCGGTCGGCGTCGCGACTCGAGCGTCGAACGCTGCGGAAAAGACCAGGGTGGTTCCTCCTTCGATTCCTGACCGGGTCTGCCCAGACTCTTCGCCGATCGTCTCCATGCTCCTTAAGAGGCGACGGGCGAAAGGAAGCGCATGGCCCGAGGAGGAAGCTTCAGGAGGTTCCAAGAGCGGCTCGTGTCATAAACAATAGTTACTTGTTGTTTACATAAACAAACTTCGTTTTAAGATAAACAAGTTACATGAGCTTACTTGTTATCTGTCCTTTGCCTAGTGTAGGTACATGAACATCTTACATACAGACAAAGGCGAGGGCGGTCGGGTGGAAAATTTCGAGCCAAGGCTTCGAGATTGCCTTTGTTGCCACCAAAGATAATCATATCGAAAGGGAGTATCATCTGCATTACTCTCTAACAAAATTTCTTTTCATTCCCCAGACAGAGTCATATCCATCCCATTTCCCCAGCGGAGTCGCCATCCGGGATGTACGCGCGCCTTCCGGCCTAGCACGCGCGCGGCGGTTCGGACGACCCGAGGATCCGGGCCCGCTCCCCTAGAGTCTTCCGGTCGGCGTCGCGACTCGAGCGTCGAACGCTGCGGAAAAGACCAGGGTGGTTCCTCCTTCGATTCCTGACCGGGTCTGCCCAGACTCTTCGCCGATCGTCTCCATGCTCCTTAAGAGGCGACGGGCGAAAGGAAGCGCATGGCCCGAGGAGGAAGCTTCAGGAGGTTCCAAGAGCGGCTCGTGTCGTCAGTCCCTCATCCAAAATGACTTCGTAAAAAATGTGTTGTTGTTTAACTTAGGTAAACTATTACGGAGTCGCCACCGACTTATTTTTGAAAACTGGTCTAAGTCGGAAAACCAGAGTAGGGTTCGGGGATCCCTAATTACTAACTCTTACACTTAACATGCGAAAATGTGGCGTTTGCTCCAAAAGTTTGCTTTTTGTTAACGGGTGTTGGACCCGATCCGGGCATGACTCCGGACTCATGTCACTGTTTTACGGGCGTTGGACCCGATCCAGGCCTTTTTGAGCCCGAACTCATGTATGTTGATTTAGCGAACGACATGCGACGATAAAATCCTAAAAGCCTAACAGCATGCACCGCGACCACAGATCAAGTATTTAGATCAAAGGGAGCGGGGAAGGGTGGTGATCGTGGGCCTATGCACTTGGGCCCACGACCCGTTACATGTGGAAATAAAGTAAAAATTCGGGGAGACCCGCACCTCCCCTTTGTACCTTTGATTGAAGGTTGGGGACGCTTTAACCTTCGAGCCCACAGGCTGGGGTAGATCCGTGCGGCTTGATACTCGCGCCTTCGAGTTAACCTTCGAAATCTCGGGGTTGATCTTCCGAGATTAAATTCTCGCGTTTTGATCAGGGATGTGCATTTGGTGTAGATTGTTGATGATGTTCGAGAAATCCACCGTATTTCACATGTTAAATAAAGAAAGATGGATATTAATAATGCATAATAGAAATCAAATATTGATTCACGAGATGTAAATAAACTTATGTGAAATAAAATGTTTAAACTTTGAAAATTCTAAAATTTGATTAATAGCAACTAACTTAAACGGCGGACATACTCATGCTACATTATTTCAGAATTGCCAAAAGTCTTAAAGTTATAGTAACATGAAAATTATAAATGATCATTATTAATGTTTAATTCACCTAAACAATAAAAAATATGAAAGCCAAAGAGATTATGTATTAAATTAGAATGTACAATCTGACAATGATCAAATTATAAGACGCAAGCAATGAATGGTCATTTATCAATTAAGATTTCATTATATTACCTGGCTGAGAATGTTCCCAATTGCACCTTCTCTATGATTTGGGCTTCTTTGAATAGTGGTCTGGACCCCATCATTGGAAAAAGGGGAGAGGGCCTCCATTGGATAAGTCGACCCGCTGACCATGGGAGTTACATCAGCCTCGGGCTTGGGGGAAATCCACCAAAATTCAAGGCCATTTCCTTTGGAAATTTGTCGAGGCTTCATCACCGATTGGAGCACAGTCAAATCCAGGTTGTGGGTGCCAAGGGGAGGCTGGATTTGGAGAGCTTGGAGGACAACGATCCCGGGAAGTCTTGGTGAATCCGTCATCGCGTGACAGCTAGGTATAGGTCGCCTTGGAGAGCCTTCGCAATGGGTCGGCTACTGTAAAGGGAGGAGCTGAGGCTTCCACGGATGCGCCAGGAACTTGGGATGCCGGGAGATGGGTTGATCTCCGCAAGATCGGGGCTGAAACGGGTTTGCCGCCGCGAGGTTGGGAACGCGGGGAGCTGAGAGATGCCAAGGGAGGTGGGTTCGCCATCGGGTTTGGGGACACCGGAGGCTGATTTGCCGCTGTCCTGAAGACGGCCGAGGGAAGCTCGCTGTTGTGGGTGTTGTGGACTTCAGGATGGCACCGTCGGGAAGAGCGCCGGGAAGCGAGGACGGGGAACCGCCTCGTAGCCGCCGACGTGTAGAGACGGGGCTTCTGGAGGGTGGAACTCGGGCTTGTCGAGAACGCCGGAGAGAGGGAGAACTCCCGTTGGCTGTTGGGAGACGTCGGATGAAGGAAGGCCGAGGTGGACGTCGGGGAAAAGGTGGAGGGCTGCGGCTTCTGTGGGCTGCTGGACTGGGTCGCCGGGGTCGGGGGGCTACCACCGTGAGCTCCGGGGGACGTCAGGGGAGGCGCGGGTTGCCGCTACTGGTGGAGGGAGCGCCGAAAAAGGGAAGCTGCTGGAATTGAGGAGAACTTTCGCTGAGAAAGCATTACTGCAAGAGGAGACGTCGAGAAGACGAGAGCGGGGGAAGACTTAGCTGTGAGCTGGCTGCCTTGGAGATTTGCTTCGCTGCTGCAATAGATGTCGGGGACTGCATGTTTGATGCAGCTGCGAACGTCAGGATCCTTGTGAAGTATCGCCGCACGGATTCGCTGGTGGAGAAGCCGGTCACTGGAGAAGCAGTCTGCTGCCGTTCCTGAGAGGAGCTTGGATTGGTTCTCCGTCGTCGATCGGGGAAGGAAGCTGGTCGGTTCGTCTAGACGGGAGCTTGTCCCCGTTGCGTGTTGCATTCAGGAAGGCCGAGGTCTATCGCCGCCTGAGGTATGGTTTCCTGTTGTAGTTGTTGTAGACTGTCCTGTTTGGGTTGGCCATCGAGGGGGGTTTTCACGGCTGACTCCTCTTACCTTGGTGAGGAGATTGCAGGACATCCCCCCTTGCATGGCTGTGGAGGTTCCTGGACTGTTTATAGGAGTGAAGAAGGAAGGGAGAAAGACTGATCCCCCAAAAGAGAATTGATGATTTTTTTAATGTGTTTGATCGATCTCCCCAAGAGAATTTGGTTAGTCGTTTGTAACTGTCATCCCCTGTCTTTTCTTCTGCTTCTCCGAAACCTGAGTTTCGTTTCATTTTTATTGGTGTCGTTGGATTCATCCCATCTTGTTGAGATTCAATGTAATTACTTGTGATTGGTTTCCTTAAACTTTCTGCAGGCACTGATGAGAAGATTTGGGCTGTGGGCTTAACTAGCCTTCCACTTTGGGTCGGGCTTGTATCTGTTGTGGTTTTCATGGATTTGGACTCCTGTGTTTGACTTGATTGGCCTTTCGCCTTGGGTCGGGCTCTTATTTTTGTTGTAATTGGTTAGTCTTTTGGGTTTCTCTTTGGGGCTTGATCATGGTTTTTGTCTGGCCTCTTTTTTTTTGCTTAGGCTGGAAGGATGACTGATTCTAGAGTTGGTTGTATGCTGTGGATGCCTGCTGATGATGAACATCCTGTGATAGCTGCTGATGGTGCATCTGTGGATGTTGTTGTTGCATCTGAATCTGCTGCTGCTTTGAAACTGATTTTGCTGTAGGAGCAGTTGCTGTAGAGTATGTTGTTGTCTTCTTGGTGGTGTTATTGCGATGCGTGAGCTGGGGCTTTGCATCGGGTCATTCATGTGTTCGGTCGGTGTAAGCTGAAGCTGGATATTTGTCAGTGACTTCACCTTGGGAAGTACTGTCATTAGAACGCTTGGTTGCGTGCATGCTCCCAGGTGAGACAACTAACAAGGACTTTTAACACGCTTGTCTCTAGTCAGGTTTTCTCCCATCAGTAGGATTTCTTCCCTTCTGTCATTCTTGTAGTTCTTGAATAGCCTTGAGCGAATCGATAAATTACTGCTTCATGTGTAGCTTGTTCAACTTGTCAGAGTCGAGTCTAACTAGTGCAAAGGATGCAGATTTGACAAATGTTGGGTTGTTCCGTGAGATCGCTGTCTTTGGGGAGCCTTATGACTGCAGAGGAAGAGGAAGGAACTGCCTAAGAAGATTGCACAGATTGAAAAGGCCATAGACGCATTAACCCAGATCTGGTCGGAAATGCCCCGGATGACGTCGACTTTATGCGGTCCGAAGAAGTTATGGCATGACATAGCTTTTTCTTCAGCGCCTCTGTTTCCCTTCTTTTTGTAGGCTTATCACGCTCAATACTCATGAATGTCTCAAGGAGTCCTGCCTCCTGGTGCGCTTCAATTTGAGGTATTACACCTGGGGAGTCTCCTCCCTCGAATCCCAGCCGTAGAGCGCCACCTTCTGGGCAGAGTCACGAGGAGCCGACCCTCTACTGACCGGCGGTTTCTCGCCTTACTTCCTCAGCTCCATCGTCGGGTGGTTTCGCCGTAGAGCTCGTTGTTCACCACAAGCAAATACCAAGTTACTTGTCTTTCTTTCTTTCTTTTCTCAGTCCGTCTGATTTTGGTCTTGACAAAGGCTCGGCATTAATCCATGAAATCTTCCCATGAAAAAGTTGGCCGTTGGTACAACAGAGATTAACAGAAGCCTCCCATGGATTCGATCTCTACAGATAATTTCGACCGGGCAAACACGACCGGAGTTCTTTCCTCAGTCCGTCTGATTATGTTTGGTTTGGTTGCTCATCTCTTTTAATGTATTTGATAATGTCGAGTTTAGTCTCCAGAAAAGATCGTTCAAGGGAGATGAGCCCGAAAGCAATGAAAACGTGTTTGTGCTAATTATTCATCATTAGGAAAAGGATAACTATTGTTGCCTAATTAGTCAAGCAGAAACAACGGAGACCGCCAGTGTAAGGGACACAGAGAACTTCAGTCGGCGAGTAACCCAGGTCGGCGCATGGCTTCGCACAATCGGCCTTTGTCTTGCACGGACCAGCAAAGACGCCTCCTTCGTCTTCATTCGTACCTGCATGTACACCAGCAGAGCGAGAATCCCTGCCTTGGTCGCCATTCCTAGCTGTATCCGCGCACGCAAACATATATACTTAGACAACATCAAATCCACATTTACAGAAAAGTTTGTTCACGGGGACAAAAGAAAAACAAAACAGTAAAGGGAATGGAAAAGGTACTGGAATCAGGTTGCAGACAGTTCGCCATGATCAAGGCAGACAAGATCAAAACAACAGCAAATTGCTTCATGAATGTTGATGATGAACACGCCATTCCTTTCTTCCTCTATTCCTTTCTCCCGAGATTGATATGTGGCCCTTTTTATAGGCAATGACCTTTCCAAATATCAGTCAACTCATGGAGTATAGTAAAACAAGATCTTTTCATTCGTTACATAGAAATAAAAAAGAAACATTTCCATGGTTAATATCTATAAAATGTTTAACGCCGATTTCGTGTTAAAAATAGAGAAATCGACTTTACTTTTGAAAAGTTGAAATCGGATTTTAAGCACATATTTCTTTTTTCTTTTTATTTTTTTCAAAATCGGTGTTTAAATTCTTCGAAATTTTAAATACCCACTTAAAGAAATTAGTCAAACAATTTTAAAACTCGCGAGCCCTCTGCAATTCAGATAGTCTTTTGTTTTGTATCTCCAGAGATAGAATCCATGGGATGCTTTTGTTAATCTCTGTTGAAAATCACTGAGCAAGAGGGCACCAATGCTCAACTTTCATGCTATGATTTCCTGGATTGATGCTTATACGTAACCAAAATCAGACGGACTGAGAAAAGAAAAGCGACTTGCTATTTGCTCGTCCTCAGAACGGTCCCCATTTAAAGTCTTGGTTCGCAATCTTCATGCGACATCCTTCGAGGATCATATCCGCTGATATGAAATTTCCGCACGCTTGCTGCATGTCGACGTCCGCGACGTGCAGGCAGCTAATGCATTGGTCGGCCGAGAACATTTTGATGTCGCATTGAACGAATCCGAAGCAACTTTTCTCCAATTGGTAGTGGTGCGTGAAACCGTACTGATGCGTGTGTTGGAACAACTCGGTCCTGACTTCCCTAACCCGTTCCTGGTAATGACTGAGGGGATCTGAGTCCCTCTCTCCACATGAACGGGTAACCTGTCCGTAACCCGGAGGCCGTGTGGGGATGTCGCCCTGGCATGTTGGTGGCAGGATGAGGACGAGGGGACACAGCAACGATGATCCCAAGGATGAATTTCGTGGTTATCATGCTCGTTGTCGAAGAAGGTGTTTCTGTAGTAATATTTCAGTGAGCCGCCTTGTCTATTGCTCCGAACAAACGAAATAGCTAGTGAAGCTTCGTCCTGTTTTCCTAGTAATGATCAAGACCTTGGGACAGACATTCGGAGATAATCAGACTGCAAAAATCAGATCCAGACGGTTGTGTTGTTACGGGCGAGGGGATACTGTCTGATCGATGAGCATGTCGTATTCATTTGCGGTCCTAAATGGGCTGCAAAATCAAGGGAGGGAAAGGAACGCTAGAAAAGTAAATGACGATATATTTTCTAAGTACCTTCAACCATTTTCATTTGAGTGCACGCTACGATATATACTTCCAGGTTTCACCATCTGCGGTCGGAAACTTGGGTGGTTGACAGAGTCCGAGAAGCCCTGCGAGTAAGGGGCATAACCCCCGGTACTTATAAACTGCACCGTCTTTTCCCCTGGCCTCATCTTTTATCATGTTACCAGTGCAGAATCCCAACCTGGTTTGGTTGCTCATCTCTTTTAATGTATTTGATAATGTCGAGTTTAGTCTCCAGAAAAGATCGTTCAAGGGAGATGAGCCCGAAAGCAATGAAAACGTGTTTGTGCTAATTATTCATCATTAGGAAAAGGATAACTATTGTTGCCTAATTAGTCAAGCAGAAACAACGGAGACCGCCAGTGTAAGGGACACAGAGAACTTCAGTCGGCGAGTAACCCAGGTCGGCGCATGGCTTCGCACAATCGGCCTTTGTCTTGCACGGACCAGCAAAGACGCCTCCTTCGTCTTCATTCGTACCTGCATGTACACCAGCAGAGCGAGAATCCCTGCCTTGGTCGCCATTCCTAGCTGTATCCGCGCACGCAAACATATATACTTAGACAACATCAAATCCACATTTACAGAAAAGTTTGTTCACGGGGACAAAAGAAAAACAAAACAGTAAAGGGAATGGAAAAGGTACTGGAATCAGGTTGCAGACAGTTCGCCATGATCAAGGCAGACAAGATCAAAACAACAGCAAATTGCTTCATGAATGTTGATGATGAACACGCCATTCCTTTCTTCCTCTATTCCTTTCTCCCGAGATTGATATGTGGCCCTTTTTATAGGCAATGACCTTTCCAAATATCAGTCAACTCATGGAGTATAGTAAAACAAGATCTTTTCATTCGTTACATAGAAATAAAAAAGAAACATTTCCATGGTTAATATCTATAAAATGTTTAACGCCGATTTCGTGTTAAAAATAGAGAAATCGACTTTACTTTTGAAAAGTTGAAATCGGATTTTAAGCACATATTTCTTTTTTCTTTTTATTTTTTTCAAAATCGGTGTTTAAATTCTTCGAAATTTTAAATACCCACTTAAAGAAATTAGTCAAACAATTTTAAAACTCGCGAGCCCTCTGCAATTCAGATAGTCTTTTGTTTTGTATCTCCAGAGATAGAATCCATGGGATGCTTTTGTTAATCTCTGTTGAAAATCACTGAGCAAGAGGGCACCAATGCTCAACTTTCATGCTATGATTTCCTGGATTGATGCTTATACGTAACCAAAATCAGACGGACTGAGAAAAGAAAAGCGACTTGCTATTTGCTCGTCCTCAGAACGGTCCCCATTTAAAGTCTTGGTTCGCAATCTTCATGCGACATCCTTCGAGGATCATATCCGCTGATATGAAATTTCCGCACGCTTGCTGCATGTCGACGTCCGCGACGTGCAGGCAGCTAATGCATTGGTCGGCCGAGAACATTTTGATGTCGCATTGAACGAATCCGAAGCAACTTTTCTCCAATTGGTAGTGGTGCGTGAAACCGTACTGATGCGTGTGTTGGAACAACTCGGTCCTGACTTCCCTAACCCGTTCCTGGTAATGACTGAGGGGATCTGAGTCCCTCTCTCCACATGAACGGGTAACCTGTCCGTAACCCGGAGGCCGTGTGGGGATGTCGCCCTGGCATGTTGGTGGCAGGATGAGGACGAGGGGACACAGCAACGATGATCCCAAGGATGAATTTCGTGGTTATCATGCTCGTTGTCGAAGAAGGTGTTTCTGTAGTAATATTTCAGTGAGCCGCCTTGTCTATTGCTCCGAACAAACGAAATAGCTAGTGAAGCTTCGTCCTGTTTTCCTAGTAATGATCAAGACCTTGGGACAGACATTCGGAGATAATCAGACTGCAAAAATCAGATCCAGACGGTTGTGTTGTTACGGGCGAGGGGATACTGTCTGATCGATGAGCATGTCGTATTCATTTGCGGTCCTAAATGGGCTGCAAAATCAAGGGAGGGAAAGGAACGCTAGAAAAGTAAATGACGATATATTTTCTAGGTACCTTCAACCATTTTCATTTGAGTGCACGCTACGATATATACTTCCAGGTTTCACCATCTGCGGTCGGAAACTTGGGTGGTTGACAGAGTCCGAGAAGCCCTGCGAGTAAGGGGCATAACCCCCGGTACTTATAAACTGCACCGTCTTTTCCCCTGGCCTCATCTTTTATCATGTTACCAGTGCAGAATCCCAACCTGGTTTGGTTGCTCATCTCTTTTAATGTATTTGATAATGTCGAGTTTAGTCTCCAGAAAAGATCGTTCAAGGGAGATGAGCCCGAAAGCAATGAAAACGTGTTTGTGCTAATTATTCATCATTAGGAAAAGGATAACTATTGTTGCCTAATTAGTCAAGCAGAAACAACGGAGACCGCCAGTGTAAGGGACACAGAGAACTTCAGTCGGCGAGTAACCCAGGTCGGCGCATGGCTTCGCACAATCGGCCTTTGTCTTGCACGGACCAGCAAAGACGCCTCCTTCGTCTTCATTCGTACCTGCATGTACACCAGCAGAGCGAGAATCCCTGCCTTGGTCGCCATTCCTAGCTGTATCCGCGCACGCAAACATATATACTTAGACAACATCAAATCCACATTTACAGAAAAGTTTGTTCACGGGGACAAAAGAAAAACAAAACAGTAAAGGGAATGGAAAAGGTACTGGAATCAGGTTGCAGACAGTTCGCCATGATCAAGGCAGACAAGATCAAAACAACAGCAAATTGCTTCATGAATGTTGATGATGAACACGCCATTCCTTTCTTCCTCTATTCCTTTCTCCCGAGATTGATATGTGGCCCTTTTTATAGGCAATGACCTTTCCAAATATCAGTCAACTCATGGAGTATAGTAAAACAAGATCTTTTCATTCGTTACATAGAAATAAAAAAGAAACATTTCCATGGTTAATATCTATAAAATGTTTAACGCCGATTTCGTGTTAAAAATAGAGAAATCGACTTTACTTTTGAAAAGTTGAAATCGGATTTTAAGCACATATTTCTTTTTTCTTTTTATTTTTTTCAAAATCGGTGTTTAAATTCTTCGAAATTTTAAATACCCACTTAAAGAAATTAGTCAAACAATTTTAAAACTCGCGAGCCCTCTGCAATTCAGATAGTCTTTTGTTTTGTATCTCCAGAGATAGAATCCATGGGATGCTTTTGTTAATCTCTGTTGAAAATCACTGAGCAAGAGGGCACCAATGCTCAACTTTCATGCTATGATTTCCTGGATTGATGCTTATACGTAACCAAAATCAGACGGACTGAGAAAAGAAAAGCGACTTGCTATTTGCTCGTCCTCAGAACGGTCCCCATTTAAAGTCTTGGTTCGCAATCTTCATGCGACATCCTTCGAGGATCATATCCGCTGATATGAAATTTCCGCACGCTTGCTGCATGTCGACGTCCGCGACGTGCAGGCAGCTAATGCATTGGTCGGCCGAGAACATTTTGATGTCGCATTGAACGAATCCGAAGCAACTTTTCTCCAATTGGTAGTGGTGCGTGAAACCGTACTGATGCGTGTGTTGGAACAACTCGGTCCTGACTTCCCTAACCCGTTCCTGGTAATGACTGAGGGGATCTGAGTCCCTCTCTCCACATGAACGGGTAACCTGTCCGTAACCCGGAGGCCGTGTGGGGATGTCGCCCTGGCATGTTGGTGGCAGGATGAGGACGAGGGGACACAGCAACGATGATCCCAAGGATGAATTTCGTGGTTATCATGCTCGTTGTCGAAGAAGGTGTTTCTGTAGTAATATTTCAGTGAGCCGCCTTGTCTATTGCTCCGAACAAACGAAATAGCTAGTGAAGCTTCGTCCTGTTTTCCTAGTAATGATCAAGACCTTGGGACAGACATTCGGAGATAATCAGACTGCAAAAATCAGATCCAGACGGTTGTGTTGTTACGGGCGAGGGGATACTGTCTGATCGATGAGCATGTCGTATTCATTTGCGGTCCTAAATGGGCTGCAAAATCAAGGGAGGGAAAGGAACGCTAGAAAAGTAAATGACGATATATTTTCTAAGTACCTTCAACCATTTTCATTTGAGTGCACGCTACGATATATACTTCCAGGTTTCACCATCTGCGGTCGGAAACTTGGGTGGTTGACAGAGTCCGAGAAGCCCTGCGAGTAAGGGGCATAACCCCCGGTACTTATAAACTGCACCGTCTTTTCCCCTGGCCTCATCTTTTATCATGTTACCAGTGCAGAATCCCAACCTGGTTTGGTTGCTCATCTCTTTTAATGTATTTGATAATGTCGAGTTTAGTCTCCAGAAAAGATCGTTCAAGGGAGATGAGCCCGAAAGCAATGAAAACGTGTTTGTGCTAATTATTCATCATTAGGAAAAGGATAACTATTGTTGCCTAATTAGTCAAGCAGAAACAACGGAGACCGCCAGTGTAAGGGACACAGAGAACTTCAGTCGGCGAGTAACCCAGGTCGGCGCATGGCTTCGCACAATCGGCCTTTGTCTTGCACGGACCAGCAAAGACGCCTCCTTCGTCTTCATTCGTACCTGCATGTACACCAGCAGAGCGAGAATCCCTGCCTTGGTCGCCATTCCTAGCTGTATCCGCGCACGCAAACATATATACTTAGACAACATCAAATCCACATTTACAGAAAAGTTTGTTCACGGGGACAAAAGAAAAACAAAACAGTAAAGGGAATGGAAAAGGTACTGGAATCAGGTTGCAGACAGTTCGCCATGATCAAGGCAGACAAGATCAAAACAACAGCAAATTGCTTCATGAATGTTGATGATGAACACGCCATTCCTTTCTTCCTCTATTCCTTTCTCCCGAGATTGATATGTGGCCCTTTTTATAGGCAATGACCTTTCCAAATATCAGTCAACTCATGGAGTATAGTAAAACAAGATCTTTTCATTCGTTACATAGAAATAAAAAAGAAACATTTCCATGGTTAATATCTATAAAATGTTTAACGCCGATTTCGTGTTAAAAATAGAGAAATCGACTTTACTTTTGAAAAGTTGAAATCGGATTTTAAGCACATATTTCTTTTTTCTTTTTATTTTTTTCAAAATCGGTGTTTAAATTCTTCGAAATTTTAAATACCCACTTAAAGAAATTAGTCAAACAATTTTAAAACTCGCGAGCCCTCTGCAATTCAGATAGTCTTTTGTTTTGTATCTCCAGAGATAGAATCCATGGGATGCTTTTGTTAATCTCTGTTGAAAATCACTGAGCAAGAGGGCACCAATGCTCAACTTTCATGCTATGATTTCCTGGATTGATGCTTATACGTAACCAAAATCAGACGGACTGAGAAAAGAAAAGCGACTTGCTATTTGCTCGTCCTCAGAACGGTCCCCATTTAAAGTCTTGGTTCGCAATCTTCATGCGACATCCTTCGAGGATCATATCCGCTGATATGAAATTTCCGCACGCTTGCTGCATGTCGACGTCCGCGACGTGCAGGCAGCTAATGCATTGGTCGGCCGAGAACATTTTGATGTCGCATTGAACGAATCCGAAGCAACTTTTCTCCAATTGGTAGTGGTGCGTGAAACCGTACTGATGCGTGTGTTGGAACAACTCGGTCCTGACTTCCCTAACCCGTTCCTGGTAATGACTGAGGGGATCTGAGTCCCTCTCTCCACATGAACGGGTAACCTGTCCGTAACCCGGAGGCCGTGTGGGGATGTCGCCCTGGCATGTTGGTGGCAGGATGAGGACGAGGGGACACAGCAACGATGATCCCAAGGATGAATTTCGTGGTTATCATGCTCGTTGTCGAAGAAGGTGTTTCTGTAGTAATATTTCAGTGAGCCGCCTTGTCTATTGCTCCGAACAAACGAAATAGCTAGTGAAGCTTCGTCCTGTTTTCCTAGTAATGATCAAGACCTTGGGACAGACATTCGGAGATAATCAGACTGCAAAAATCAGATCCAGACGGTTGTGTTGTTACGGGCGAGGGGATACTGTCTGATCGATGAGCATGTCGTATTCATTTGCGGTCCTAAATGGGCTGCAAAATCAAGGGAGGGAAAGGAACGCTAGAAAAGTAAATGACGATATATTTTCTAGGTACCTTCAACCATTTTCATTTGAGTGCACGCTACGATATATACTTCCAGGTTTCACCATCTGCGGTCGGAAACTTGGGTGGTTGACAGAGTCCGAGAAGCCCTGCGAGTAAGGGGCATAACCCCCGGTACTTATAAACTGCACCGTCTTTTCCCCTGGCCTCATCTTTTATCATGTTACCAGTGCAGAATCCCAACCTGGTTTGGTTGCTCATCTCTTTTAATGTATTTGATAATGTCGAGTTTAGTCTCCAGAAAAGATCGTTCAAGGGAGATGAGCCCGAAAGCAATGAAAACGTGTTTGTGCTAATTATTCATCATTAGGAAAAGGATAACTATTGTTGCCTAATTAGTCAAGCAGAAACAACGGAGACCGCCAGTGTAAGGGACACAGAGAACTTCAGTCGGCGAGTAACCCAGGTCGGCGCATGGCTTCGCACAATCGGCCTTTGTCTTGCACGGACCAGCAAAGACGCCTCCTTCGTCTTCATTCGTACCTGCATGTACACCAGCAGAGCGAGAATCCCTGCCTTGGTCGCCATTCCTAGCTGTATCCGCGCACGCAAACATATATACTTAGACAACATCAAATCCACATTTACAGAAAAGTTTGTTCACGGGGACAAAAGAAAAACAAAACAGTAAAGGGAATGGAAAAGGTACTGGAATCAGGTTGCAGACAGTTCGCCATGATCAAGGCAGACAAGATCAAAACAACAGCAAATTGCTTCATGAATGTTGATGATGAACACGCCATTCCTTTCTTCCTCTATTCCTTTCTCCCGAGATTGATATGTGGCCCTTTTTATAGGCAATGACCTTTCCAAATATCAGTCAACTCATGGAGTATAGTAAAACAAGATCTTTTCATTCGTTACATAGAAATAAAAAAGAAACATTTCCATGGTTAATATCTATAAAATGTTTAACGCCGATTTCGTGTTAAAAATAGAGAAATCGACTTTACTTTTGAAAAGTTGAAATCGGATTTTAAGCACATATTTCTTTTTTCTTTTTATTTTTTTCAAAATCGGTGTTTAAATTCTTCGAAATTTTAAATACCCACTTAAAGAAATTAGTCAAACAATTTTAAAACTCGCGAGCCCTCTGCAATTCAGATAGTCTTTTGTTTTGTATCTCCAGAGATAGAATCCATGGGATGCTTTTGTTAATCTCTGTTGAAAATCACTGAGCAAGAGGGCACCAATGCTCAACTTTCATGCTATGATTTCCTGGATTGATGCTTATACGTAACCAAAATCAGACGGACTGAGAAAAGAAAAGCGACTTGCTATTTGCTCGTCCTCAGAACGGTCCCCATTTAAAGTCTTGGTTCGCAATCTTCATGCGACATCCTTCGAGGATCATATCCGCTGATATGAAATTTCCGCACGCTTGCTGCATGTCGACGTCCGCGACGTGCAGGCAGCTAATGCATTGATCGGCCGAGAACATTTTGATGTCGCATTGACCGAATCCGAAGCAACTTTTCTCCAATTGGTAGTGGTGCGTGAAACCGTACTGATGCGTGTGTTGGAACAACTCGGTCCTGACTTCCCTAACCCGTTCCTGGTAATGACTGAGGGGATCTGAGTCCCTCTCTCCACATGAACGGGTAACCTGTCCGTAACCCGGAGGCCGTGTGGGGATGTCGCCCTGGCATGTTGGTGGCAGGATGAGGACGAGGGGACACAGCAACGATGATCCCAAGGATGAATTTCGTGGTTATCATGCTCGTTGTCGAAGAAGGTGTTTCTGTAGTAATATTTCAGTGAGCCGCCTTGTCTATTGCTCCGAACAAACGAAATAGCTAGTGAAGCTTCGTCCTGTTTTCCTAGTAATGATCAAGACCTTGGGACAGACATTCGGAGATAATCAGACTGCAAAAATCAGATCCAGACGGTTGTGTTGTTACGGGCGAGGGGATACTGTCTGATCGATGAGCATGTCGTATTCATTTGCGGTCCTAAATGGGCTGCAAAATCAAGGGAGGGAAAGGAACGCTAGAAAAGTAAATGACGATATATTTTCTAAGTACCTTCAACCATTTTCATTTGAGTGCACGCTACGATATATACTTCCAGGTTTCACCATCTGCGGTCGGAAACTTGGGTGGTTGACAGAGTCCGAGAAGCCCTGCGAGTAAGGGGCATAACCCCCGGTACTTATAAACTGCACCGTCTTTTCCCCTGGCCTCATCTTTTATCATGTTACCAGTGCAGAATCCCAACCTGGTTTGGTTGCTCATCTCTTTTAATGTATTTGATAATGTCGAGTTTAGTCTCCAGAAAAGATCGTTCAAGGGAGATGAGCCCGAAAGCAATGAAAACGTGTTTGTGCTAATTATTCATCATTAGGAAAAGGATAACTATTGTTGCCTAATTAGTCAAGCAGAAACAACGGAGACCGCCAGTGTAAGGGACACAGAGAACTTCAGTCGGCGAGTAACCCAGGTCGGCGCATGGCTTCGCACAATCGGCCTTTGTCTTGCACGGACCAGCAAAGACGCCTCCTTCGTCTTCATTCGTACCTGCATGTACACCAGCAGAGCGAGAATCCCTGCCTTGGTCGCCGTTCCTAGCTGTATCCGCGCACGCAAACATATATACTTAGACAACATCAAATCCACATTTACAGAAAAGTTTGTTCACGGGGACAAAAGAAAAACAAAACAGTAAAGGGAATGGAAAAGGTACTGGAATCAGGTTGCAGACAGTTCGCCATGATCAAGGCAGACAAGATCAAAACAACAGCAAATTGCTTCATGAATGTTGATGATGAACACGCCATTCCTTTCTTCCTCTATTCCTTTCTCCCGAGATTGATATGTGGCCCTTTTTATAGGCAATGACCTTTCCAAATATCAGTCAACTCATGGAGTATAGTAAAACAAGATCTTTTCATTCGTTACATAGAAATAAAAAAGAAACATTTCCATGGTTAATATCTATAAAATGTTTAACGCCGATTTCGTGTTAAAAATAGAGAAATCGACTTTACTTTTGAAAAGTTGAAATCGGATTTTAAGCACATATTTCTTTTTTCTTTTTATTTTTTTCAAAATCGGTGTTTAAATTCTTCGAAATTTTAAATACCCACTTAAAGAAATTAGTCAAACAATTTTAAAACTCGCGAGCCCTCTGCAATTCAGATAGTCTTTTGTTTTGTATCTCCAGAGATAGAATCCATGGGATGCTTTTGTTAATCTCTGTTGAAAATCACTGAGCAAGAGGGCACCAATGCTCAACTTTCATGCTATGATTTCCTGGATTGATGCTTATACGTAACCAAAATCAGACGGACTGAGAAAAGAAAAGCGACTTGCTATTTGCTCGTCCTCAGAACGGTCCCCATTTAAAGTCTTGGTTCGCAATCTTCATGCGACATCCTTCGAGGATCATATCCGCTGATATGAAATTTCCGCACGCTTGCTGCATGTCGACGTCCGCGACGTGCAGGCAGCTAATGCATTGGTCGGCCGAGAACATTTTGATGTCGCATTGAACGAATCCGAAGCAACTTTTCTCCAATTGGTAGTGGTGCGTGAAACCGTACTGATGCGTGTGTTGGAACAACTCGGTCCTGACTTCCCTAACCCGTTCCTGGTAATGACTGAGGGGATCTGAGTCCCTCTCTCCACATGAACGGGTAACCTGTCCGTAACCCGGAGGCCGTGTGGGGATGTCGCCCTGGCATGTTGGTGGCAGGATGAGGACGAGGGGACACAGCAACGATGATCCCAAGGATGAATTTCGTGGTTATCATGCTCGTTGTCGAAGAAGGTGTTTCTGTAGTAATATTTCAGTGAGCCGCCTTGTCTATTGCTCCGAACAAACGAAATAGCTAGTGAAGCTTCGTCCTGTTTTCCTAGTAATGATCAAGACCTTGGGACAGACATTCGGAGATAATCAGACTGCAAAAATCAGATCCAGACGGTTGTGTTGTTACGGGCGAGGGGATACTGTCTGATCGATGAGCATGTCGTATTCATTTGCGGTCCTAAATGGGCTGCAAAATCAAGGGAGGGAAAGGAACGCTAGAAAAGTAAATGACGATATATTTTCTAAGTACCTTCAACCATTTTCATTTGAGTGCACGCTACGATATATACTTCCAGGTTTCACCATCTGCGGTCGGAAACTTGGGTGGTTGACAGAGTCCGAGAAGCCCTGCGAGTAAGGGGCATAACCCCCGGTACTTATAAACTGCACCGTCTTTTCCCCTGGCCTCATCTTTTATCATGTTACCAGTGCAGAATCCCAACCTGGTTTGGTTGCTCATCTCTTTTAATGTATTTGATAATGTCGAGTTTAGTCTCCAGAAAAGATCGTTCAAGGGAGATGAGCCCGAAAGCAATGAAAACGTGTTTGTGCTAATTATTCATCATTAGGAAAAGGATAACTATTGTTGCCTAATTAGTCAAGCAGAAACAACGGAGACCGCCAGTGTAAGGGACACAGAGAACTTCAGTCGGCGAGTAACCCAGGTCGGCGCATGGCTTCGCACAATCGGCCTTTGTCTTGCACGGACCAGCAAAGACGCCTCCTTCGTCTTCATTCGTACCTGCATGTACACCAGCAGAGCGAGAATCCCTGCCTTGGTCGCCATTCCTAGCTGTATCCGCGCACGCAAACATATATACTTAGACAACATCAAATCCACATTTACAGAAAAGTTTGTTCACGGGGACAAAAGAAAAACAAAACAGTAAAGGGAATGGAAAAGGTACTGGAATCAGGTTGCAGACAGTTCGCCATGATCAAGGCAGACAAGATCAAAACAACAGCAAATTGCTTCATGAATGTTGATGATGAACACGCCATTCCTTTCTTCCTCTATTCCTTTCTCCCGAGATTGATATGTGGCCCTTTTTATAGGCAATGACCTTTCCAAATATCAGTCAACTCATGGAGTATAGTAAAACAAGATCTTTTCATTCGTTACATAGAAATAAAAAAGAAACATTTCCATGGTTAATATCTATAAAATGTTTAACGCCGATTTCGTGTTAAAAATAGAGAAATCGACTTTACTTTTGAAAAGTTGAAATCGGATTTTAAGCACATATTTCTTTTTTCTTTTTATTTTTTTCAAAATCGGTGTTTAAATTCTTCGAAATTTTAAATACCCACTTAAAGAAATTAGTCAAACAATTTTAAAACTCGCGAGCCCTCTGCAATTCAGATAGTCTTTTGTTTTGTATCTCCAGAGATAGAATCCATGGGATGCTTTTGTTAATCTCTGTTGAAAATCACTGAGCAAGAGGGCACCAATGCTCAACTTTCATGCTATGATTTCCTGGATTGATGCTTATACGTAACCAAAATCAGACGGACTGAGAAAAGAAAAGCGACTTGCTATTTGCTCGTCCTCAGAACGGTCCCCATTTAAAGTCTTGGTTCGCAATCTTCATGCGACATCCTTCGAGGATCATATCCGCTGATATGAAATTTCCGCACGCTTGCTGCATGTCGACGTCCGCGACGTGCAGGCAGCTAATGCATTGGTCGGCCGAGAACATTTTGATGTCGCATTGAACGAATCCGAAGCAACTTTTCTCCAATTGGTAGTGGTGCGTGAAACCGTACTGATGCGTGTGTTGGAACAACTCGGTCCTGACTTCCCTAACCCGTTCCTGGTAATGACTGAGGGGATCTGAGTCCCTCTCTCCACATGAACGGGTAACCTGTCCGTAACCCGGAGGCCGTGTGGGGATGTCGCCCTGGCATGTTGGTGGCAGGATGAGGACGAGGGGACACAGCAACGATGATCCCAAGGATGAATTTCGTGGTTATCATGCTCGTTGTCGAAGAAGGTGTTTCTGTAGTAATATTTCAGTGAGCCGCCTTGTCTATTGCTCCGAACAAACGAAATAGCTAGTGAAGCTTCGTCCTGTTTTCCTAGTAATGATCAAGACCTTGGGACAGACATTCGGAGATAATCAGACTGCAAAAATCAGATCCAGACGGTTGTGTTGTTACGGGCGAGGGGATACTGTCTGATCGATGAGCATGTCGTATTCATTTGCGGTCCTAAATGGGCTGCAAAATCAAGGGAGGGAAAGGAACGCTAGAAAAGTAAATGACGATATATTTTCTAAGTACCTTCAACCATTTTCATTTGAGTGCACGCTACGATATATACTTCCAGGTTTCACCATCTGCGGTCGGAAACTTGGGTGGTTGACAGAGTCCGAGAAGCCCTGCGAGTAAGGGGCATAACCCCCGGTACTTATAAACTGCACCGTCTTTTCCCCTGGCCTCATCTTTTATCATGTTACCAGTGCAGAATCCCAACCTGGTTTGGTTGCTCATCTCTTTTAATGTATTTGATAATGTCGAGTTTAGTCTCCAGAAAAGATCGTTCAAGGGAGATGAGCCCGAAAGCAATGAAAACGTGTTTGTGCTAATTATTCATCATTAGGAAAAGGATAACTATTGTTGCCTAATTAGTCAAGCAGAAACAACGGAGACCGCCAGTGTAAGGGACACAGAGAACTTCAGTCGGCGAGTAACCCAGGTCGGCGCATGGCTTCGCACAATCGGCCTTTGTCTTGCACGGACCAGCAAAGACGCCTCCTTCGTCTTCATTCGTACCTGCATGTACACCAGCAGAGCGAGAATCCCTGCCTTGGTCGCCGTTCCTAGCTGTATCCGCGCACGCAAACATATATACTTAGACAACATCAAATCCACATTTACAGAAAAGTTTGTTCACGGGGACAAAAGAAAAACAAAACAGTAAAGGGAATGGAAAAGGTACTGGAATCAGGTTGCAGACAGTTCGCCATGATGAAGGCAGACAAGATCAAAACAACAGCAAATTGCTTCATGAATGTTGATGATGAACACGCCATTCCTTTCTTCCTCTATTCATTTCTCCTGAGATTTCGTGCTAAAAATAGAGAAATCGACTTTACTTTTGAAACGTTGAAATCGGATTTCATACACTTTATTCGAAATTTTAAATATCAACTTAAAGAAATTAGTCAAAAAATTTTAAAACTCGCGAGCACTCTACATCTCAGATAGTTTTTTGTTTTGTATCTCCAGAGATCGAATCCATAGGAGGCTTTTGTTAATCTCTGTTGAAAATCACTGAGCAAGAGGGCACCAATGCTCAAACTTTTCATGCTAAGATTTCATGGATTAATGCTTATACGTAACCAAAATCAGACGGATTGAGAAAAGAAAAGTGACTTGGTATTTGCTCGTCCTCAGAACGGTCCCCATTTAAAGTCTTCGTTCGCAATCTTCATGCGACATCCTTCGAGGACCATATCCGCTGATATGAAATTTCCGCAAGCTTGCTGCATGTCGACGTCCGCGACGTGCAGGCAGTTAATGCATTGTTCGGCCGAGAACATTTTGGTGTCGCATTGACCGAATCCGAAGCAAATATTCTCCAATTGGTAGTGGTGCGAGAAAGCGTACTGAGGCGTGTGTTGGATCAACTCGGTCCTCACTTCCCTAACCAGTTCCTGGTAATGACTGAGGGGATCTGAGTCCCTCTCTCCACATGTATGGGTAACCTGTCCGTAACCCGGAGGCCGTGTGGGGATGTCGCCCTGGCATGTTGGTGGCAGGATGAGGACGGGGGACACAGCAACGATGATCCCAAGGATGAATTTCGTGGTTATCATGCTCGTTGTCGGAGAAGGTGTTTCTGTAATAATATGTCCTTGAGCCGCCTTGTCACTTGCTATTTATTGTGGACGGTGATGCCTCCTAACAAGAGAAGTAGCCGGCGAAGCATCGCCTAGGCAAGACCTTGCCACAAACATTTCCAGATAATCAGACAGCAAAAATCATAGTCCATACAGTTGTGTCGTTAAGAGCGAGGGAATACTCTCTGATCGACGAACGCGTCGTATTCCATTATGCGGTCCTAAACAGGCTGCGAAAATCAAGGGAGGGAATGTGCCAGTTGAATACATTTCGAGGAGTTGCCGACCCCGAACAAGAAACAACAGCCGGTATATAACAGGGATTAGTATATGTGCCGCTCATGCCTCTGTCATTACGTTAGAACTTTTTTGAAATCCTTCAAGATCGCCGAATGCACAAAAGGCTGGCCGGACTATCATATGCTTTCGAGGAAGCATTTGATGCCGTAAATCCGGACATTCCCAGACGAGTGTAGTTCATAGCGAACACTAGTAAAAATAATTGATGATATATTTTCTAAGTACCCGTAACCATTTTCATTCGAGTCCGGTAAACCTATAGACCATGACGCTATGATAAATACTCCCAGGTTTCACCATCTGCGACGGGAAGCTTGCGTGGTTGACAGGGTGCGGGAAGCCCTGCGTCTCCAGGCATACCCCCCTACTTCTTATAAACTACACTGTTTTCCCTCGGCCTCGTCCTTTATCATGTTACCCGTGTAGAACTGCAACCCGGGTTGGTTGCTACAAAGCTCTCGAGCTTCCTTTCCGACTTACTGTCAGGGACGACGGCAACCTTCCTCGGGCGGTGCTTGTCCTATGGTTCAGTGTTATCGATCACGTAGTTATGGTCATTCCCATGGATGGGGATATCGTATATGCAGTGCCCCTGATGCCCTTGATCTCCCCAGTTGGGATGAAGAGATTTTAACGTTTGGATTAAAGTGATGACGTGGCATGGGCTTAATGGATATCGAAAAGGCCCATAATCTTCTAAATCACACGCTCGGCCCATTAACCCCAACACGTCCATTCCCCTCAGTGTTTCGTTTCGTTCCGACCGCGGGGCGATGCGTCCGGTCCGAACGACCCACGGCCATTTTCTCCCCCACCACCTGATCACGCTCCCGGAGCTAACGGAGACACTTCTTCGGCGATGCAGCCGGGTCAATCACCTTGCCCAAGTCCAGGCACATCTCACCATCACAGGGATCATCCACGACCCCGGAGTCGCCTCCAAGCTGGTCTCGTCTTTGGCTTCCCTCAGGTCCCCGGCTTCGCTCTCTGCAGCTCGTTCCCTTGCGCTCCGGACCGACGGGCTCGATGCGTACACCCGGAACACCGTCATCCAGGGTTTCTTGGACGCGAAGGAGCCTCGGGATGCGATCCTTTTGTATTCCCACGCGAGGAAGTCGTGTTTGGAGGTGGATAGTTATACCGTCTTGTATGTCGTCAAGTCTTGCGAGATCGTGGGAATGGTGCCGCTCGGGGAGCAGTTCCATTCCCATGTCTTGAAGCTGGGATTCATGTCGGAGGTCGTTGTCGGGACTGCCGTTCTCGGCATGTACGGGTCGTTTGACAAGATCAGGGAGATGAGGCGGGTGTTTGAAGAAATGCCTCACAGAGATGTCGCTGCTTGGAATTCGGCAATCTCCATGTGTTCACGAAGGAATCGGTGGTCGGAAGCCCTTCAGTTGACTCGGGAGATGGTGCTGGGGGGTTTACAGATCAGTGGGATGACCGCGGTCAGCGTCTTGTCGGCATGTGCTTCCTTGAGAGGCTCGAGAGAAGGGAACTCCGTCCATGGTTACTTAATCAGGAACGCGGTCGGTATCGACGTGTTCGTGTATAATGCGTTGTTACACATGCATAGCAAGTGTGGATCCCCATACAGGGCCTGCAGGATTTTCCGTGCCATGCTGCATCATAATGCAATTTCGTGGACTACTATGATTACTGGGTATGCAAGCAATGGCTGCCTCGACGAAGCATTGTCCATGCTTTGGGGATTGGAGTGCTCAGAATTGAGACTGGACGAGGTCAGCCTATTGAGCTTGATTTCTGCGTGCTCAGAATCACGGAGTTCGAGACTTGTTGAGCTTACTTTGCGAGTGTTGGAAAAGAGTTGTCCCGGAAAGAGAAAGACAACCACCATTTGGAATGCACTTGTTAGTATGCACGCGAAGTGCGGCGACATTGCGAGTGCCTGCAAAGTCTTAAATGAAATGGTGGGAAGGACGGTGATTTCGTGGACTAGTATGATTCACGGACTCGCCGTTCACGGTTATGGCCAGGCTGCCCTGGTAAAATTCTTCCAGATGCAGGGCGAAGGGATAGATCCCGACGAGATCGTTTTCTTGAGCGTGCTCTTCGCGTGTAGCCACTCGGGCTTGATCGAGGAGGGGAAAAAGTGCTTCCACATGATGATCAATCACTACGGGATGATCCCTTCGATGGATCATTATGGATGCATGGTGGATTTGCTGTGCCGAGGGGGGTTGGTTGCCGAGGGGTTCGACTTCGTGATGGGGATGCCGGTCGAGCCGGATATGATACTATGGCGTACTTTACTCGGGGCTTGCCTTAACAATGGATATAACGGGCTGGCAAGTGAGGTCCGGAACAGGATACGACAATCGGGTCCAAGGAGTAGTGAGGACTACGTGATCCTGTCAAATTCATTCGCGATGGCCAATCGCTGGGATGCCGTGAAACGAGTAAGGGACGAGATGAACAAGGTCGGGGCAAACAAGAACGATCTCGGGTATAGTTGGATCGAGATGAAACAGTCGTCCGGGTGAGTTAGATGGGAAGTCTTCGAATGGTTGGACAAGAATCTTATAATTGGATTTGGTAAAAGGAGAAACTTGAAGAGGAGTTGCTTCAACAAATGGATCGATCCATTATTCTGTCTCTTTTTCATAACGATCAAGAAAACGACATCTCATCTTAATATCTTCCATAGATTTGTATCCCCTGAATTCGAATTCCAGTTCTTCCTCTTCCTAAATCCAATCCCTGCTTCTCCTCCTCAATCTTCTTCAGACATGTCTACTGGGGAAACGGTTCGGTCGAACGAAAACTCGCGAAACCAAGAGTTCTCCTTCTTCATCATTGAGTTCTACGTCAGCCGCGTGTATTTTCCCGGGGGAGACTGCGTCGGCAGCAGGTCAGCGACTACTTACAAGCAGTTCAGACAGAAATGCAACCATCTGGTCCTAGAGACAACATCCTGGTCAACCATCTCGAGGATGCTGTCTCAGGTCGACGTGCCCTTCCACATGCAGCCGGCGATGATAGCAAAGATCTCCGACGCAGCCAGGGCAATATCAGCAGGAAACAGAGATCTTGAGTTTATATCCTTGGTCGTGCTCATCACTCTGATTGAGCCAGGAAACAACAAAGGGATCGAATCGCTGGAGACGGTCCAGGACGGCTGCGGGGGCTCGGCCGAGGAGAGCTGCGTTATATGCATGGACAACGTAGGGGTCAGTCCGCGGCGGGTTCGGACACCGTGCCAGCATGTTTATCACGGGGAATGCATCGCGGGGTGGCTAGAGAGGAGCAACTCCTGCCCCTTGTGTAGATTTCACCTTCCCACAATAATCATAAAATAAAATTCTTCCTCCCCTATCTAATTGATTCTTCGTTCCCCCTAGTCTCCTTGGGGGCCCAACAATGGCCCAACTTGTTGATGGCCCAAATTCCTCGTTTTGGCCCAAATAGAAGCCCGGGGAAGTATTCCGCCTGGTGGTGGTGGCCCATGCCGTCCATTTTCGAAATTTGAATTAGGAGCGAGAGAACTTCTGTGAACTCCACGCCCCAAGGCCAATCACACCACCGGTCCCCACGTTGAACCTCACGGAGGAGATCCAACACCAGCCGTCCGATCGCCTCAGCGGCCGCATCGATTAGCAACCCACGTTTTTTCCCACGCTCGACCACACCGGAACATTCGGTGGGGGTGGAGGGGCCGGGGGGGTGGAGTTGGAGCCTTTCGGAATTCTTTTCCCGCCCAAGTCCAAAACTAATTTGTCATCATATTTTTCTATATTTTAGGGATTGTTGTTTTTGGCTCCGTTCTTCATCAGAACTGACTCGGGATTTGAATTTGGCGATTGGCGGTTGGTTGTGTTTTAGAGGAGATATGGAGAAGGCTGATATTGAAGAAGGAACTGCAGCCGCGACCTCTGCGTCGGCGCGGCCCAAGTTGTTGAGGTACTCGCTGCGGTCGGGGGTCAAGTCCAAGGAGGAGAAGCCCGAGCCTCCGCCTGCCGCGAACCCTTCCGCTCCCCGGAGGTGATTTAATTGGAGTTTTGTTTGATGTTAATTGGGTTTGGTGTTTCTGAGACGGTGTGGTTTTGGAATTTTTTGTTTCAGTGCGAGGGGGAGATCGACCCCGACTGTTAGCAAGAGCATGGGTGTTCTTGATGTCTCCGCCAAGGAGAAATCCGTGAAGCCTCCTTCTCGGAGGATGTCGATCCCTGCCAAGACGGCTGCGAGTTCAGCGTCCAGGCCTGCTGGCAGTGTTACCCCCGCGTCGGAAGCAGGGTCAAGGAGGCCGGCGGGGATCGATGCGACGCCGATCAGGGGTCTTGCACGATCGTCAGCCGGACAGAAGGCGCTTCTGTCCTCGACCACCTACTGGCTGTCCCAGATCAGGATCTCTGAGTCTGCCGCTAAGCATACTGTTTCGCTCGGGTTCTTCAAGCTAGCTGTTGATGCGGGATGCAAGGTAAGAATATCAACTCTTAGGGCGGCAAATATTGCTGGAGCTGGAAGCGGATTGATCATTTCCTTTTTTCTGGTTGATGATTCGGTTTAATTTTATGACATCAGCCTAACGAGGAAATGCAAGAGGAACTGAAATCATATGTTAAGAGGCACAACCTCATTCATGCCGTTAGCGAGTCGATGTTGGAGGAACTGTTTGAGTGCTATAATATCTTGGAGAGTCTCCAGCAGTTACAGATTGATGATCCTCCTTCGGATGTTACGGATGAGGCCATGAGATCTTCAGTCGATGAGGATGCTCAGAGCTTTTCTTCTGTGGCTATGGCTAGGAAACTCAAGCAGGAATCACTGAACAGTGAGGTGGGATCTGGGAAGGAGGCCACCCCCAAGAAACCTGCTTCCATGGTCGGGGAAAGCATTCAGGAGAATCAAGTGAAGGCAGCACGACCCGATGGCAACACTGGTGCTCGGAAGTCGTCGCAGAACAGGAGTTCAAAGCCAGTCAAGAAGGAAGTGGTCAAAGGAAAGGAGAAGCCGGGCAGGAGAGGCAAGAAAGCTAGTGTCGATGAAGGTGAACAACCATTGTGGGAACTCCTTTTTGTCTGATTGAAATGTGCATCATGTTGAGAATGGGCACAACTCAGATGTCGCTGAATTGTTTCAGGTGAAGATGCGGCCTTGGTTGCTGGAAATGCCGGAGAGGACAAAGAAAACGCGGTAATTCAGCTGTAAATGGCAGTTCATTTCCTGGGTAATGTGCAAAATATGAGTATATGAATCAATCTTCTGTTCATACTTCGCGCAGGTGGTTTCCACAGCCTAAGAATGGCAGAGTCTTGTGATGGGTCCAGAAGTTGATCCTGGTATTCCTAGCTTGTCTTTTTCTGTATAGATTTTACTTCAAGTTTGAAGAAGGGGAGGCGTGTGTGTCCTTGTTGCTGGTGATGGATGGGAAGTGGAAAGTCCTGAAATCGTCTTGTTTCTTTGTCGGCATGGGAACTTTCTGGTTATAATTTGAACTAGCTTTTTCTGTGTGTTAATAGCAATTACCATTTGTTCATTAGTTTCCAATGCCTTGGGCACCCACCCACTTCAGTAAAAGGATAACTTGGATGGGAATAACCAGAAGATCCTAGGACTTATGCTCCCCCGACAATCTTGCACACCAA
Organism: Melastoma candidum; assembly: GCA_023653495.1. NCBI lineage: Eukaryota > Viridiplantae > Streptophyta > Magnoliopsida > Myrtales > Melastomataceae > Melastoma > Melastoma candidum. The sequence goes on from CM042887.1 coordinate 543,737, forward strand.
TCAAGTTAGGGGGGGGGGGGGTGAAATTGAGGATCAGAGCCAAAAAAGGACAACTTAGGTCTGTGAAAAAAAAAACAAACATAGCATGGAAGGGTTTAGGTTAGGTTGGCTAATTAATTAATTAAACTTGGAATTGAGTTACTTGTGATTTCCTCCTCCTAACAATTTCTGGACCGGATAAAGCCGGGAAGCCCTCGCTGTCCATTCTGCCCAAACCGGAAAGTATAAGGAAAATCTTTAAAAAAACCAATGGCGGTTGCTCCTCAGTTCATCTGCCCTCAGTTACTCCTCCCGGCACGCTCCAACCCCAGTTTCCGATCCGTAACTAACTTCCCCCAACCGTCTCCTTCCGCCTACTTCCTCTTCCGTACCTGGGATTCCTCATCCGCCTGGCGGGAGGGATTGCGCCGTAATCTCAGGCCACCTGTCCCCGCGGCAGTCATGTTCCACGACAACCCCGTCGTCTCCGATGTCATCGCTTCGGGGTTGAGCGGGGCCATCGCGTTGTCCCTCCTCAGGTTGTTCGAGGAGACTGCCAAGCGAGGTGTCTTCGACCAGGTTTGCTCCTGAGCTTCAAAGCCTCGGTTGACTCTGTGAACCTGCCGGTCAACGCGAATTGGCTGGCCAACCGAGATGGTGATATGGATGCGCCTTGCGTGCCAGTGATTACGCGTTTTTTTGGTAGTATTAGGAGCTTAATCTGATTTTGACTTGGGTAACAGAGTGACTTGAAAGGAGTTTTAGGCCATTTGTTTTAGATCTGAAAGATCTGCTAAAGAGCCCAACGAGTACGAGGAAGGAGGAGAGGTGTCACGAGATTATGAGAAAGATGTGGTTCCGTTCACCTTTCCTCTGAAAAGCTAGTACTGGAACCGGCCTAATCTGTTTCAGAAGATAACAGCGAGTTTCAACTTCAAGGAAGCTAGATCAGTACTGCTTGTTCTACATCTACCCCCCTTTTGAGAATCTGCTGCCTTCGTTCAGCTTATTCTGAATCAAAAGAACAATAATGTTTATCTTTCTCGGGGGCTTCGTTTTTACCATATCTGGATGTTCCAACTTTAGGATGTAATGCAAATTTCAAAGAACAAATGGGTACATGTCGAAAGCGGTCATTGCATGGAATTGGTTTGTGGGATCCGATGATGATGCGTTTGAGAAGCCCCCTCCCCTCATGAAGATCTCTTTGTTTTGTTGTTTATTAGAAACTCAATAGGAAGCTTGTTCACATAAGCGTTGGTTCAGTCTTCATGCTATGCTGGCCAATGTTCAGGTACTCCTGATGCCGCATCTTTCTTATATAGTTGTTGCATGCTTCTGCCTGATGAAGTGGCTGTTGATTATTCATATCAGTTCTGGTCATCGAGGGGCCATCTTAGCTGCTCTTGTTCCAGGCATCAATATCATACGGGTGCTTCTGGTCGGATCTGGAATCTGGAAAGATGAGGCAATCATCAAGTCCATGAGTAGATTTGGTGATCGCAGGTTTGGGATGAGGGCATACTTGTATAGTTGACACAGGAACCATTTCTTTGATACTGACATGGGGCTGAAATCTTCTTCAGGGAGCTTCTTAAGGGGCCACTCTACTATGCCACGACAATAACCCTGGCTTCTGCATATTACTGGAGGACTTCTCCCATTGCTATTGCAGCAGTATGCAACTTGTGTGCCGGAGATGGTAATATGATCTAGTATCTGCATGAGGGCATACTCGTATCAAAACCTACCTTACTCGAATTGTTCTCCCTTTCAGGCCTTGCCGATATTATAGGCAGACGGTTTGGCCGTCATAAGATTCCTTACAACAGCAACAAATCTTGGGCCGGGAGTATAGCAATGGCCCTTGCCGGGTTTCTAGCGTCTCTAGGGTACGACCCATTTATTTTTTATCAGTCAAGCAAGGATCCATCTGACAAAACTGATTAACCAGGAATGCTGTTGGGGTATTTGAAACAGGTATATGTTTTACTTCTCATCCTTTGGATATGTTCAAGAAAGCTGGGAAATGGCATTGGGTTTCTTAGTCACCTCCCTCGTGTCTACGTTGGTAGAATCGCTGCCTATCAGCTCGGAGCTCGATGACAACCTGACGGTTCCCTTAACTTCCATGGTGGTGGGGAGTCTTCTCTTTTAGGTGAGGAAACCCCCTACCGCCCAGTTGTTGTATGATGCTGTGATGTAGATGAAAGCAAGGGCTGCGTGTGTGGCTCCCGTGGAACTTCATGTAACTCCTCATGTACGGTAGTAATTCTTTTGTTCTGTGAAGTAAGGTTACCCCAAGGCCCAGTGTTCCGGCGTTGGAAGTGTTTTGACAGGGCCAAGTATTTGGATTTAGAAGCCCTTTCAGTATCAATGAACGAACCCAACAAGAACTGTGTTGTCGTGTTGGGAAATTAGCTTTTATTGGCATGCGTGAAGGTGGCATTGCAGCACTATCCAATCCATTTCCACCCCCCACCTTATTTTACAAAAAAACATGAATTTCATACCGTGAAATATAATAAATTTCATAACCGGACTGGATAGATACGAGGAATACTGAATTGTCACTGGCTCTACTTCGCCCTATTCTCCACCTCCTGTCCTGTTGTTGCTTGCCCGTCCTGACCAACCCCGGGAAATTCCCCCGGTCGGAACTGGACAGAATTCGGGGTTCCCCACAAGTTCTGTTCTTGCGGACATGAATAGAGTTATGCTTTGTAGTCTTCTCCGAGGGAAAGGTGCTTCCCGGAAGGCTTCCGGTCGGTTCTCCGCTTCCGGTTTTGGAAGGCACGCAAAAATGATCCATCTTTCGATCTCGATTAGTTCTTTGTGTTTCTTGGGCACACTTAATTTTCATTTTTAGATAATAATATTTTTTGGGTTTATGCAAAAGTCTTGAATGCTTGCGTTGGATTGCTTGCTTATCGTGTTGGGATGTGTAACCTGTTTGGGAATTTTGCTGTTTACCCTATTCATCGTTTTTTCCCTTTCTTTTTGCTGGATATGAGATCGGAGTGTTGTTATTCTTCGTCTTAATTTAGCAGCGCTTGATAATTGGAATCTGGAGGGCAATGGTGGAGGTCGTTCTATGCTTTCTGTGGTGCTCAGTTCTTTCTTTTTTGACAGATTCCTGCATTCGCTACCTTTCACCACAGTAGATGTCGAAGAGATATCTGGTTCTAGGCCTGCTGAAGTGCTCAACTTTGGTAAGTAGACCAGATTTTCTGGGTTTGTCTCTCTAAGGCAATCACTATGTGTATCTCCGGACATGTCCTGTGGAACGACCCGAAGTCCATCATAACGTGTTAAACTCAATTTGCATTGAACTTTTATTAATGCTGTTGTCTATCTTCCATGACCATCGGCAATGTGAAAAGACTGTGATTTTCTACTTTTAGTGCAGGGTGAATGGAAAAAATCCTCGAGTTGGAACATTGTTGTGGATCCTCTGAATGGTGAACCATTCATTAAGGTTGCCGAGGTGGATGAGAGAGGATTACAGGTATAGGCCATCGTTTCTTTCACCATATATGGAATAAATTATTGATGTCGAGATGTTTTTGCAGCCATTTGTCGATAGCTTGTGTAAGTGCCCCAAGCATGGTTTGCACAATCCCTTCAAAGCACCAGAGAGGTCTCTTCTGCCTTTCCGTAATAACCTACCATCTGTTTCGACTTCAACAGCTGGTCTTTCAGCTTTTTAACCATTCTTTGAGGCATTTTGACTTATAGCTTGAAGCATAAAGGTGGTTTTATTGCGTTGCTATAGGAATTATTTTATACGTTGCTTATGATAATATAGTCCTTGGTGGACGAGTGACTTATTTGACCAATTTTTTCTTCCCAGATATCTTCTCTATGGTGATATATCTGCCAAAGCAGCATATATGCTTTCCCGTCCAGAGGTAACAGTGAAATTTTTTAAGAGAAATAACTTAAGCTGCTGAACCCTGTACCATACCATTATCGTTCTTTTACTCTTTGACACAAATTAAACCACAGGTGTCTGATTTCTTCACCCGCTTGATACAAAGAGTGGCTCCAAAGAGTTACCAGCAGGCGTTGGGTGAGGTCATTGTCACTCAGAAGTTTCTAGAGAATTTTTCTGGTGATCAGGTATCCTTTGGGTTATTGGATGACTTCCTTTCCTGTATAACATTAAGATGAATGATTCTGACATTTGCAAGTCCATTCTCCAGAAATGGGCACTGCACATAGATAGGGGAAAAAATAGTCATAATTTTACAACTTATGCTTTTGACACTTGCTGCAATTATATATGGCAGGTGCGTTTCCTTGCAAGGTCCTTTGGAATTCCTGGAAATCATCTGGGACAGCAGAGTCACGGCTTCCGTTGGCCATATGGCCCTGTAAGCATTTTTGTCCATGCCTATCCTAACTCTTACCAGCATGAATCTTAGAAGCATCTAGAGTGGAAGAATGTTTAATTTCTTGTAGGATGTTTTGTGACAAAATGTACTATCAAATTTTGACTTGTTTGCTTCTTCTTCCATAATAAAATGGGTATCAAACCCCTGGATTTTAACAAACCTTTTGATGAGTTTGTAGCCATGACTAACCCCGAAAGCATTTGCTCGCAGGTTGCCATCGTCACGCCATTTAATTTTCCTTTGGAGATTCCTGTACTTCAACTAATGGGTGCTCTCTACATGGGTAATAAACCTCTTCTCAAAGTTGATAGCAAGGTATATTTATTTGATATGGAATTCATGTCTGAAAGATCCCGATTTTTATTCAGAATGATATGAGATATCAACCAATGCTTGAAAAAAAAATCTTGCTTCCCCTCTTTGATGGCCTCTTATTTTTGGTTTCACCTCAAGGCTTCTATTTTACCAGGTAAGCATTGTCATGGAGCAGATGTTGAGATTGCTGCATTACAGTGGATTGCCTGTGGAAGATGTCGATTTCATAAATTCTGATGGCAGAGTTATGAATAAGCTACTTAACGAGGTGGGTTCTCCCATTTGCTTCAATGCATGTTGCTGATGTAATTGTACAGTTTACACTGGGGAATTGTTTATTCTCATGTCCAAGAAGTTGGTCAGAAACATGAGAGTACATTTTTGTTTTGTATCCTATTGGTTTTGCAGTCTAATCCGCGCATGACTCTCTTCACCGGAAGCTCGAGAGTGGCAGAGAAGTTGGCAGTCGACCTCAATGGTCGAATTAAGTTGGAAGATGCAGGTTTCGACTGGAAAGTCCTAGGCCCTGATGTCAATGAGGTTTTATCAAACATTTCTTGGACTTCAAGCTCTTTCATTGCAAATTTTCCTGATTCCCATTATCAATTGTAGGTGGATTACGTAGCTTGGGTTTGTGACCAAGATGCATATGCTTGCAGTGGTCAGAAGTGTTCGGCACAGTCGATTCTATTCATGCACGAGGTTTCTGATTCGGCAATCCACTGTTATGGATTAAGTTTTTCCTCTAGATTCTTCGTCACTTGTTTAGTTGCTGTGTCTGTGCAGAACTGGTCTAGGACGTCACTTGTAAATAAAATGAAAGATCTGGCAGAGAGAAGGAAGTTAGCGGACTTGACGATAGGACCCATACTCACTGTAAGTTCAATATTTTTTCTAGTATCGACGTTGACGATAAAAAGCAACCACTCTTATCAGTTGTTTCTTGGGTTCCAGTTTACAACGGAAGCGATGTTAGATCACGTCAAAAAGTTGCTTCAGATCCCAGGTTCAAAGCTTCTCTTCGGCGGCAAAGCTTTGGAGAATCATTCGATTCCACCTGTATATGGTGCCCTAAAGCCAACGGCAGTTTACGTCCCTCTCAGTGAAATCTTAAAGGGAGATAATTTTGATCTTGTGACGAGGGAAATATTCGGTCCATTTCAGGTACTTTGGAAAAGTGGACTCAGTTAACCCCAGTCGTTCAGGAATCATTTGTTGGATTCACAGATAGCTCGCACATGCTTTTTCGCAAAATCCGGTTTTGAATTAGCTGAAGGCTAGAGTTTCACTAATCCTACAGTTTGTCAGATCGTGACAGAGTACAAGAACGATCAACTGCCCATGGTCCTGGAGGCTCTCGACAGGATGCATGCTCATTTGACTGCCGCTGTTGTTTCAAACGACCCCATCTTTCTACAGGTGGGTTCCATGTTCCTTGGCTGAAGGCAATTAGGTTCATTCGGCCTTTAATTACCTCGTTTTTGCCTGCAGGAAGTAATTGGTAATTCTGTCAACGGAACTACTTATGCCGGAATGAGGGCTAGGACAACCGGAGCACCACAAAACCACTGGTGCGGAAAAACCGACGCTCGGACTGGGGGGGAACGTTCCTGTCAATTTCGAACCTAACCTTGAAGTCTCTTTCGTCTCAGGTTTGGACCCGCTGGAGATCCAAGGGGAGCAGGGATTGGGACTCCGGAGGCAATAAAGCTGGTGTGGTCGTGCCATAGAGAGATCATATATGATTACGGTCCAGTCCCAAAGCACTGGGAGGTTCCTCCATCAACATGATCTCAGTTAAACAACCTACAGAAGAGGCCTTCTGAATAAATGCTTAAAACACAAAAGTACTTTTACTTGGTTCTCTGTGTTGTTCTTAAATTTGTCCCACCAACTTGAATATGAAACTTCGATCTAGAATTGCCTCCTTCAAACTGGCGGCGGTGGTATTCGTGTTGGTATTCCGGCCAGAGATCGCGGGTCTTCTGGGCATGCGACACGTGGCAATACATCCACTGGACTGGCCCACACCACCATGATAAGCCTCTTCTTCGGCAGAATGATAATTATTACAGCACTCTCGGCTATTTATGTGGTCAATTCCAACGCGAAGCTGCATTTGCAACTCTAGTAAGAAGATACCAGAAAGAAACAGGAAAAAACATCGCATTCATGGCGGCATCAGCCATGGGAGCCCAATCCAAGATCCTTAGGCGACTCCTGGACAAAAGAGAAACAAACAATGCCTCCCTCCCAATCAACACCGTCTCCTTCCACCTATCCAGCATCAGAGTAAGCAGTTGTTGCATAATGTCGATGAACGGCTGCGAGGGGGAGGCCCGTTTCCGGCCCGCCATCGGAGCTTCCGAGACTCGGACGCTTCCCGTGTCGGCTGACCCGGGGTCAGCTATGGACCGCCTGAGGTCCGCCGTCTCCGACTTGAAGGAGAACCCGCCGGCTTCCTCCTCGGGCATTATCCGACTACAGGTTTGTGCTAGGTGATAGGATTCTGTAAGTACAGGTGTCGGCATGTCATTGGTCGGGTTGAAATCTCTTCGGCGACTCTTTATCTCCGTAGGGTTTCCGTCCTTGTTACAGAACGTGATTCGTCGGGTTCCCTTGAGGACATAATTGAAGTAGATCCAATAAATGGTGGACTTAATAGGACATATGGAGAAATTTTAGGATCCACTGAGTAATTTATTTGCCTAACTCGAGTATGACGGCGTGTTTTTTCTGTTTTTGTTTAATTGTGGACCGTTAAAAAGGCGCCCATCACTGAGCGAGTCAAAGCGATCGAGTGGCTCCACTCTCAGCCTCCCCGCTGCCGCTTCCCCCGCGTCTTCTTCTCCCCTCCCTCAGCCTGCACCGCCAGTGGGATCAACGGCTTTGGAATCGAACACGACCCGATCGTCGTCAGTGTTGCCGGCATCGGCTCCGCTGTCTTCTTCCGTCACCTCCGCCCTTTCTCCTATCACGATTGGTTATCCATCAAACGGTACGCACGCCCTCGTTTCATTTCGGTTCTTCCACGGTTGTTTCTTCGATGAGGATTCTTAGCCCGCAGGACGGGATAATCTCGTGGTTAGTTTCTTGCCGGCCGATAGCCCTTTGATTCGTGCATACGGAGCGATCCGCTTCGACGCGAGATCGGATGTGTCTGCGGAGTGGGGCGCGTTTGGGTCGTTCTACTTTGTGATCCCACAGGTATGGAAGTCATCAGCGATATTTACTTGCCGGGGTCATTGTGCTTTGGTTTTTTGTGAGGATGATTAGTAGTGATTGACTGACTCCTTTACTGGCTAGATGATGGCAGATCGAGTTGGTTGAACTTACAGGAAGTTGTATGCTTGCTGCGACGGTTGCATGGGATGATTCTTCGGACTGGCCTTGGGAAAATGCTCTCCAGTTGCTTCAGAGCACGATTCGGGAGGTTGTGAGTGCTCCGTATCCATTGATTGATCATGTGAATATAGTTAGCCTGAGTTCCTGTGATTATATGTTAGAGAATAGTCTGTGTTGTTTCTTTTCTACAACAGCGGTATTCCTTTATAACTGATAATGTATTTATGTCTGACTTGTGAATGTTGTAGTCATCTTCTTTTATCAAGCAAATGAAGAGGCATGCACCTACCGCTTTCATTTTAAACAGTAACCATTTCCCAAGTAAAAAGAATTGGGATTCCACTGTCAATAGTGCTTTGCAGGTTATAAAGGGCCAGGATTCTCCTCTCACCAAGGTAAACGGGTAGTCTCCATCTGCACAATCTGATATGATCTCATCTTTTGGAACTCCCGAGTTTCCATTATTTCTAAGAACAATTAAATGGTAATTATTGCATTTCTTCTGAGCATAGCATGATTTTCAAATTAGGTCGTTCTAGCACGAAGCAGCAGATATGTTACTGCAAGTGACATAGACCCGATTGTGTGGCTTGCTAGCTTACAGGTAATAATTAATTGAATGGGAATTCTCAATCATATCCTTTATAGCATTGCCTTTGATGTCCTGAGAATGTAAATCTCAGGCTGAAGGGGAAAATGCATACCAGTTTTGTTTACAGCCACCTGGTTCCCCTGCCTTTATTGGAAATACGGTATTGTTGGTGTTATACTGCAGTATTATATTTTTAATCAAGAAAACCAGTTGGTCTAGCAAATTGTTCGAAAAATTTCGAGACTTCCTACTTTTGATGGGAACAAACTTGTGAATAGCCAGAAAAACTATTTCACAGAAGCTTGCTCAGCATCAGCAGTGAAGCTTTGGCCGGGACGCGTGTGAGAGGTGGATCAACAGCTCAGGATCTTCAAATAGAACTTGACTTGCTTTCAAGGTATGATTCCTTTTTCCTTTTTATAGTTTGTTAGTAAGCATTCAACATCTCAATTCAGCATGTGTTGGTTTCGTAGTGATTTTTTGTAATTTTCAATTCTGTAAAGATTTTTCTCCTTGTAATTTTCAGTCCGAAGGACCACCTTGAGTTTACGATAGTGCGAGAGAGCATAAGGAGGAAATTAGAGGCAAGCAACCATCTTTCGCCTTTACTGAGGCTATGTCCGTTAATATTCATTCTCAGATGCAATTTCCACTACTGCCCTTCAGAAACTATCTTCCTGTCATCACTGATCATGGCACATATAAAGTATCCATCTCCTTGTGTAGCAGATAAAGTTGTCTCTCACATCTAAATAATAAGTTACCCACTATGACACAGACAAGGATGGCCTATGACATTACACTGACTACAAAATGCTCTGTCTATTCTCTTGTCAACATAGACTAATTGTGTTTCTTTGCTACGCGGACTGAATGCAAGAAGATTCGGCCATATTGTACTGGATAAGATGAGATAATGGCATTTGTAGGAAATTAAGTCGATGCTGAATTCTCTGGTGATTTGGCAGTACCCCAGGTTCTGCGTTCTCACTTTTTGCTTTTTCTTTCCAGGCTACATGTTCAGATGTAGTTGTAGAACCGAGAAAAGCTGTACGAAAACTTCCTCGAGTCCAACATTTACATGCCTTATTGGCTGGTCGATTAAAGAGAGAAGAAGATGAGGTAAGTTCATCAACTTCATTTCTGTTACTTCTTAAATTTATTTTCAATGGCTCAGTTAACCATTTGTTGTTCTCAGTACGACCTTTTGGCTTCTCTCCACCCAACTCCAGCTGTTTGTGGATTTCCAACTGAAGAGGCAAGATTGTTAATAGCTGAAACAGGTACAGACTATTCCAGATAATTGATTTGGTATCAACTACAGATATTTGGTCGTGAATTGTCCTGATGAGTGTGTACCTTTCAGACTATTTTCGCTCATGCAAATTTCCATTCCAGTCGGAGTTGATTTGAACTTTTAGTGCCTCCGATGGTTGAAGACAGGCTTCCTACTTTAACTATTCTGTTGAGATCGATGACTTGAGATCTTGCTTGTCCTGAGAAATTCATTTCTATTTATCTTGGAGGGGGAGAAAGGGATTTATTTAAAAACCTGTGCAATGCCAGAATGTATAACTTCAGTCCTGTTGCTGAAGATTTGGGCTTCAAACTCTGCTTCTACACAGTATTTTGTGATAGTGTTTAAATATGTCGTCCATTTAAGCAAATCCTTAGTGGTATTACCCTGGCTACATGATGCTCACTGAACCTTTACAATTTGAAAATTTTGTATGTGCTTTCTGGCTCTGTTAGGATAGACTTAATTTATCGAACATAAGATAAGTATTTGGAAAGAAATATAGTCTGTATTGTGGAGTTGCATAAACTCTAATCTTTTTGGAATGTACCATGTGCATTTATTGTGCATGCTGTCATGTAGAGGTTTTTGATCGAGGAATGTATGCTGGTCCTGTTGGTTGGTTTGGAGGAAGGGAGAGTGAGTTTGCCGTAGGCATAAGGTCCGCTTTGGTGGGAAAGGTGAATTCTTTTGCACTATCTTAAAAATATGCACTTTTATTTCCATCAAAAGTAGTTCTTTCCTATTTTTGTTTCATAGCAATTGCAACCGTTGTTTTCTGAAACAACAGGAAGTTGGTGCTTTACTGTATGCTGGGACTGGCATAGTAGAAGGAAGCAATGCATCTTCAGAATGGAATGAATTGCAGATAAAGACGTCGCAGGTTTCCTTTGCATTTCCTAGTCTTTCATCATGTTTACAAATTCATCCACTTATCCCTTGAGAACAAGATAATTCGTGATGTTCTTTTTTCTCCATTGCCTTGAGCAGTTTACCAAATTACTGAAGCTTGAGATGCCTTCACAGAAAGAGTTAATGACTTTGCAACATATTCAAAAGGTAAGCGAGTAATCAGGCTTGATGTGTGCTTCGTTTTTCAATTTAATTTAGGAAGAGATGTGTTAGGCATAACACCAATGACGTTTTTACTCTTACAATTTTCTTGCAAAGCAAGGTCAAAAGTCTAACAGGTAACTAATTTCTGTAACCTTTTCCACAAATCTCTATATCTTCTAACTTTTACTACCTCGGTTTTTCTTCAAACTTACACCGATGATGTTTATACTTGTACAATGGGCTCCTATTTACAGCAAAAGAATATTGCTCCTTATATTTCAGATTGCTATCTACCCAGTGGATTGGTTGTCTATATTTACTGTTATTTACACGTCGCTAACATGGTTTGCCTACGATGCAGTTAAGAGCACCGGCATAGCGTACGAGCCTGTTTACCGATGACCCGGGCTTTGCCTTGATCATCTCCCTTTTGTTGGCATGCCTGATTGGACTACCCGACTCGACAAAGAAGGCCCCATTCATCATAAGGTCATTCTCAGACCTCCATAACCATGACTTCCACTCACTCTCTGGCGCATAATCCCTCTTGGTAACCTGTCATTGTCGAGAACAGGCATTACACAACAATGTTCCTTAGAAATGGCGAACTGTGCATTTTTTGTTGTTGTTACCCACCTCTTTACAGTTTGCATCATGCGGGGCGATGAACCTGTTTCCCTGGCTGATGATGGTGGGATGTTTGCTACCGCCAATGGCATACATGAGCCAATGGGTGTAGTCGTTGTTGACGACATGGACAAACCCCCATCTTACCCTCGGCATCCTCTGTATCAAGCCCTGGCCAAAGTGATTGAAGGCGACCGTGATTTGCATCATCATATCCGGTGAGTAGCTGTCACTAGCTCCGAACAGCATCACCTGCACAAATAAGCATCGATCGGATTGACTCTTCTTTCTAGAAGAACGAAGAAAGTCTGTGTTCAGAGGCTGCACGGGGTGGTCGAGGTAATGACATGCCTCATTATGTTTGGTGAAATGAGAGTTGGAGATTGTGATGGCCGTAGATCCCTCTACGGCATCTATCAGCCCATCGAAGCAATTCGACATGGACACATGATCGATCCAGACATTAGTGGCACCAAAAATTGATATCCCATCCCCGTCACTTCTCATTCGGAGCCCGAAATGATCTGAAGAATCTCGAATCAGCCCGCCATTGGTCGGATGGTGGTCATGGATGTGAAGGTTGTGTATGATCACGTTCCTAACGAACTGTATTGTGATCTGAGCCCCGTTGCCAATGTGAACATTCGCTCCTCGGCCATCAATTGTCTTGTTGTCGGTCATGATAAGTTCCTCCTTCAGCTTGATTATCATGCTGTGGGCGAACGTGATCCAGAGAGGTTCCCTCTGGATGACAGCATACCGCAACGTGCCTGGCTTCGGGGTGATCAAGTCGTTGTCCGAGGGGTCAGTAACCTTGTAGTACTTACCGTCCTTGCCACCTGTGGTCTTGTGGCCGAACCCGAGAACGCAATCAGCAAGCTTCTTCCGATTCTTAGCCCAGTTCTTATCGCACCTCCAGCACCGGTCAATTGGGTTGGTGGCTGCGCATGACCTGCTCTCCCTCTTGCCCAATCTCCTCCTTGTACCACAGTCGCTTTCCATATCCCTGTGATGGAAATGTTCCGAGCCTCGGGAACGATCAGCAACGAACACACCAGCTGAGGAAACATCGCCATATAATCAAAGTTTCGTTGGAAAAATAGGCCTTACTCACGGACGCGGTGATTAAACTCGTCAGTGACATTCTCAGGGTTCGGCTGGTAGGCTTCGAGGGCAGCTTTCCTGGCTGCCTCCGCACGCTTCTGCCAGACCTCGTCGAAATGAGCGATGTGAGCTTGAACCGTAACGATAACGAAAGCAACCACAATCACAAGAACCGACTTATATCCAAAACTTCCCATGGTTAAGTTTCATTAATCCTTTCTTCCTCTTCTTGGAATGAAACTCAGTGCATTTAAATGTCGGGAAATCAGCAACGATGAATCTTCAGGAGGATTTTCCCAAAAAGAAAAGTATTGTGGCGTCTAGAGGAAATAGAGGAGAGCCTCTTCCTCATTACAACCTAAATCCTCCTCTCTTTTTACTTACTTTGGCCTTCTTGGCGTCTCTCCAAAAATATCATAAAAAATCTGCAATAATGAGATCGGGGCTCATCTTTCTCTTTCAAACTTGACCCAGAAATCATTATTTACGTATGTCTCTGTGTCTATACGATAATAGTATGGACATAGAATGCTTATGAAAAAGTATGCGCTAAGATGCGCTTAGGGAAGATGACACGAGTGTTTCGACAGCACGGATGACAAAACGGCATAAGGCCGCTGCCGCTACTTAGAGGCAGCAGAGGCCTGGAGAAGTCCCTCGCGAATTTGACCCGCGACATCGCGGATGGCACCCGGCCCGTGAGGGATGAACACGGCGGAGGACTTGGAAGATGCCCCGATTTCCTTCATGGTGTCGAAGTATTGAGTCACCAGCACCATGTCCATCACGTCCTTGGCCGTGGTTCCCGGGACGTTCTCTGAGAATCCCAGAACACTGTCCCTCAGGCCATCGACGATGGCCTGACGCTGACGAGCGATACCGAGACCGGCCAGGTACTTGGACTCGGCTTCTCCTTCGGCTCTCTTGATCTGAAGGATCTTCTCGGCTTCAGCCTTCTCGGTTGCCGCGAGCCTCATTCGTGCGGCTGTGAGTATTGTCATCACGAAGAATCACATCACTATGAAACAACAAAGAGTCCAAACGGGAGATTCCAAGAATGAAGTGATTAAGGAAGAATCACATACCAGCATTAATTTCATTCATTGCGCGTTTCACGTGCTCGTCGGGCTCAATGTCCACGATAAGAGTCTGGACAATCTCGTAGCCATACGTCGACATAGCCTGTAAAGGGCAAAAAGAATTACATAACAATTTCTTCCCAAGTAAACCAGCGGCCACCAGACATAGCCATCATACCTTCTCGAGCTCATCTTCGACGGCCTTTGCGATATCATTTTTCTGCTCAAAAGCATCATCAAGGTTGAGCCTCGGGACACTGGCTCTGATCACTGAAATGCAACAACAGGGGAGGGTCTCGATAAATGAAACTAGTGATAAGGGTCATGCGTATGTAAAAGCATAAGAGCGGCACATACCGTCGAAGACGTAAGCCTGAATTTGACCCTTGGTGTTGCTCAGCTTGTAAAAGGCATCACTCGCCTTTTCAGAGAGAGCACGATATTGGATAGATGCGACAACGTTGACAAAGACGTTGTCCTGAACAGAGGAAATTGAGGACAATCTCAGATTCATGCCAAGCAAAAAGCAGGAAACTTAGATTCACAAGCCTTTCGCACAAAACAGGTCGGTCCTCGGAGTTGAAATCATGCAGATAGCAGAGCACGAGCAGAAGAACGCATAACAGACGATGCATATGGAGAGATCCCCAGCAAACAGAGAGTACCTTGGTCTTGGTCTCACACTTGACGTCAAGCTGCTGCACCCTCAGAGAGAGGTGGCCAGCGAGCTGGCTACCCAGACACCAAGGGAGGAAATGGCACCCCGGATCGAGCACCTCATCGTACTTGCCGAATCTCTCCTTGATGGCCACGGTAGACTGGCCGACTTGAACGCAGCACAGCAAGTTCCCCATTGTCTATCTCTGGTCTAAAACCCAAGAGAACAGACAATCAACCCAAAGAGGGGGAAAAAACAAACGACCAGTTAGAAACTAAGTCCTCTCCGAGACAGACAGAATCTAAGAAAAAAACCAAGAAGCCCTTTTGCAGGCAAATATCAGAATCTGGTTGGGGAATTCAAACAAACATAAAGAGAGAAATCCCCCACCCCCCCAGATCGAAAGAACAGTAAAGACAGAGGAAACAGAAACCTAAGAATCCAAATACTGGGTTTTAGCCCAAGAACGAACAGCAGAAGCGCATCCCCAGAGAAACTCAAGAAGGCGTGCTCACTGCCCAGCAAACCCCAAAAAACTAAGTATTCCTTACAAAAAAAACAACATAAAGGGAGAAAGAGAAGCGCCAACTGGGAGCAGAAGAAAGACCAAGAAAATATCAAAGCCGCGTCAGATTGGATTGGAACGACAACTCACGCCAAAGCAACATTTGCTTTCTTTTTATAGTCAACCCAAGGAAAAATAAAACTTATAAAAAAAAAAAATCCAAACATGGGAATCGATCAGACAAACCAAAAATCGACATCGTATAAAATAAACCCAAAACAATTATCTACGCATACCTCTTCCGATGTGAACACAAATTCATCTTACTAACGAAAGTTGACGTGATGCTGACATGACACTAATGCCGTTAGTCGTTCTATCGTCATAAAATAAATCGCTAGCCAAATTATCCGATTTATTATAAACTATATCGGTTTTTTCCGATTTATCCTATCATTTACATAATATCTCCATATATCCCAAATTTACTCCATTACTTCTTATTTATCCTCCGTCAGTCGTCCGACTAATGAAAATTGACATGGCGCTAACCAAATGCTCACCCCTAATTGTAGAAGCATAGCTCCAAGTTCTGGACCGGTGCCCGATTTGGGGATTTAGGATTAGTTTGGGCGATTTATTTTGTGACGGCAAGGCGACTGACGGAATTAGTGCCATGTCAGTACCACGTCAACTTCGGTTAGTCGGACGACTGACGGATGATAGATAAAAAGTAACGGAGTAAGTTTGGGATATATGGAAATATTATTTAAATGATAGGATAAATAAAAAAAAACCGGTATAGTTTAGAATAAATCGGATAATTTGAGCTTTTGATTATTACACATACTCTAGTCTTGTAAATATGAAGGCAACCCCCCACTTGCCAATAAAACAAACAAGAAAGACCCGGCTTTTCCTCGCTATGCCAGTCCCAATCCAATCGAACCATCGGGGTTATCTCGTATGATCCACCAATTGCTTGTTTGCTACTTGCCAACTTGAATGGTGGGGTGGTGATAGATATTCTTGAGTTTTTTTTTCTCTCTTTTGGAACCACGGAAAGTGTCTCAAAGACATCCATGGGAGTCGTTTTCTCCCCCCCATCAAATTCTGGGTTTCGGCATTTCACCAACTATTGATACTAAAATGATCGACTCGACATAGCACCACCACCAGCTAATTACTGATCTAGTGATCCCCGCCGCATGAAAATGCACGGCGCTTTTGATTGCATCTGTACAAGGGTGTTTGAGGACTGAGACATCGATGAGGGGGGTGTTCTTCGTGAGCTGTGGAAAATGAAACAAAGAATTTAGCAGATTAAATATGTTGTCGCTGTCCCATGTCCTTTCATCCCCAACACAGCAAGCCAATTGGCAACTCTGTTTTGGATTTGGATTAGTCTGTTCTAAAGTCAACAACCGAAAGAGGGATGAGATCGACTGACTTATAAAAGAAGAGAACACAGTTATTGGGGGAGAGTTATCCGAAACCAATTAACGATTGACCAACGCCCACGACGACGATCGTTCGAGTGATGCTAAACTTGGAATGTTGTTTACCTTTGAACATGTCTGTGCTTAGAAAATAAAAAGAAAGGGGGGATGTCTGGAGATAGAGGGGAGGACACTTGACGATTGGTGGAGACAACATTTGTTACTTAATTACGCAATTTCGTGAAATAAGTCGATCATTTAAAAACACCGAATTCGTTTGAGAAATTATGTAAACTCAATGTTTTTGAACTCAGTATTTCTAACATCAAATTTTACAAAAATTTTATACAAGAGTAAGGTACAATACCGGGAGACCAACCCAACTCGGATTCTTTTTACAGGCAAAATGATGCAAGTAAGAAATGAGAAGCAATCCCCACCTCCCTTGCCGATCAATCCCACATGGCAATTTTAACAGCATGGCTTTTTGCTCAATCCTCGACCCTCTTCTTACATCCCCAGAACATTATCATCATCACCTTACCAATCCTTGTGTTTCGATCCTGACCCTCATTATGCCCCTACCCGACAGAGGCCCCTCACCGCCTTCGCCATGTCATCCAAGAACCAACGCAGGATGACGTTGTCAGTACAGGACAACGTGCCTGCACCCTCTCTTCCATACAGAAGCTGGGACTGCTCTGCTATCCAAGGCGGAGGAGGAACTCAAATGCATTCGGGGGGGGGGGGGGTTCTATTAATGGGCTTTCTAATGTGTGGCGTGGTGCCTTGTTAATTGGGCCTGAGCCTGGTCGTGTATATCATCAGGACCAGGAAACAGGGGTGGTGGGTCACACCAGCCGCCAACCTGAATTAATTTTAATCGCCAGCCCAAAGTTAAAAACAGGAGTGGTAGGTAACACGTGTGACGATGAACACGTCATGTCACACCACCCCAGTAATAAAGAGTGGTAACACGTGTGACTCCCTCCCTTTTTGGTAATTTTTTACATTTTAAAAACCCCAAAATAATAAGTAAGAGATGGAAGAGAAAAAGAGATAAGTCCCGGGGGTTTGCGTGGCTTAATGGAAGAGATAACTCCCCTTCCGGATGTAAAGAGCTATTTTTTGTCTCGTGGGTATCTTTGTGTTTCTGTGTGTGTGTGTCAGAAACACAAGAAGAAGATATTATGCACGCCCTTCGATAGATATAGAGAGCGAGAGAGAGGGGGGTTTTAGAAATCATTCGCCCGATTCCAAATTGGGAACAGATCCAGATAGTGAATGGTTGGTAGGATCACAATTTAATAACAGGGTTGTAGAGAAAGAAAAGACTGGGGGAAATGGTAAGAAGAATCTACACAAGGGGGGTGTTTAAGGAATTGGAGGAAGGGCGTAATTTAGCAAAAGCCAAAAAGAAGGTTAACTCCTCTTCCGGCTAGTAAGTTGTTGTTTTAAGTTACAAGTAAGTAATAAAAGACACCCTTTGTCAAGAAGATGATGATGATTCCTTCTCCATCTATTTTATCCTCTTTTCATCTCTCTCTCTTACAATAACACGCACGCCACTCGGAGTCAGAGAAGAAGAAGGAGAAGAATTAATCTTTCTTCATCAGTCTCTTGATCTTCGTTTTGGGGGGTTGGTGCTTGTTGTTTGAGCTTTTTTCTTTCTGTTAGATTCGAGAGAGAGATGGGTGTGAGCAGCCCTTGTTCCCAGACCTCTCACATCACCGAGATCATCATCACCAGCTTCTTCCGCCACAAATTCTCTGCTTAATTCCCATCTCCTCCTCCTACTCTTTGAGCTTTCTTTGCTATTTTGTTTCTGCCCCCCCCCCCCCTCCCCCCCCGGTTGGTTGATTCCCCATGGCCGGCTGCTCGGGTTCCTCTCCTCTGGTTCAGTCCCGGAATCTCCCCTCTGGTCCCAACCCTTTCTTCCTTCCTGGGTCTGATGCCTTCCCTGGTATATTTCCATCCCTTTAACTTGCTTATCCGTGTCGTTGGATGGTTTTTTCGGGGTTTGAGTTTGAGTTGATTGCCAGGATTCCGATGAGCGGAATCGCGTGATGGTCTGGGCGGTCAAATGGCTTCCCTTTTGGATGTAAATCATGGTGGTTTTGCAGGATCAAAGTGTGGTAGACAATGTTTTTGCTCCTTTCGACTTTGGAATGCGATGATCATTGAGATGTGTGTTGGCTCTGGTTTAAGGAAGTTGTTGCTGGTTTGACCGATTTTGATGTCGGAATCTGAACTGTCTGCTGATCTTGTCGAGCTTTGTCGTCGTCCAGGCGAACGGGCGATGCTCAGCTTCGAAGATGCCCGTGCCAAATCCTGCCAATCCTTCTTTCAGTCCTTTGAGACGACGGGAGATGACCTCGAGAATTATTACCTTCAACAACCGGAGAAGAAGAGACGCTTGACGGCCAATCAGGTCCAGTTTCTTGAGGAGTGTTTTGAGAATGAGAACAAGCTCGAGCCCGAGAGGAAGGTCCAGCTTGCCAAGGAACTGGGGCTGCAGCCTCGGCAGATTGCGATCTGGTTCCAGAACCGCCGTGCCCGGTGGAAGACGAAGCAACTCGAGAAGGACTACGACACCTTGCAAGCCAGCTATAATTCCCTCAAGGCCGATTACGACGCGCTTGTCAAAGTGAGAGACCAGTTGAAAGATCAGGCAAGCGTTCCCGTCCTAAACCACGTCGTTCTGTTTGTTCCGTTTTTAAGCGCCAGTTTTGAAAACTCAAAAGCATCTCCCAACAATCGATCAGTAATTGGATCCGTCCCTAGCAGGTCCGTGACCTTTCCGATAAGCTGCGACTCGAGGGGAAACAAGTCGAAAACTCCGACACATCAAGGAAGGCATTGGAAGGGGTCGTCCAAATTCCAGTCATGGAATCCGTCTCCGAAGAACAACCGTCGAGATTTCCAAACACCCTCCCGACCATGCACGAAGAAATATGTTCGGCAAAGAGCGATGTCCTAGATTCCGATAGCCCGCGTTACCCGGATTGCTGCCACTCCACGCTATTGGAGCCAGGGGATACTTCCTATGCATTCGAGCCAGACCAGTCAGACATAACCCAGGACGAAGAGGACAACCTAATGCTGGGGAACAACCATTTCGCGGACACGCCCGCCACATGTGCTTTCGGATTCTCGGCAGCCGACGAGCCAGCGTTCTGGTCATGGTCGTATTAATTGGAGAAGGGGGGAGGGTAGCTATGAAATATTGGAATAAAGCCCTCCCCCTGTCGAAGTCTTGGAAAATGCTTTTCTTCCTTCCGTGTTTAAAGTTTCCAGTATGATTTCGAACATGAAGAACACTCTTACTCGTTTCATCTGCGACAAATCATCTACACTCCAATTATTGGCACTACTAACATATCACATGGATATTCAGACAACAAAGACAGTCTCAGCTCTGTCTGCTACCTCGCGCAGTCCACATACGATGTAATAATCAATCGTAGGATCGTGAGAGGGAGGTGGAGTGACACCCAGACTACAACCACACCACCCAATTTCAAATCATTTCCTTAATTGAAGCGCACATGTTTGTTAACTCAAATGGTCGCCCCACGTGGATCTCCCGACCAAATGCGATAAACAGGCCAGTCGGGAAACCACAGGGTTGCGGCCACGTCCTTGCGGAGGTGGCCCCGGCCGACAACGACATCGATGACAGGTGCCACGCTTCGCTTTCCCTGTGGTCCAACCTTCTCAGGCCATTCGATCCCGGCGGAGTCTTTTGATGATATATATGAGGGTAGGTCCAAAAGGAGTGTCGGTTTCTGGAGTATGAAATTCGGGGTTGTTTCAGGAGTAGCTGTCACCATTCAATTGAAGATGACCATGATGAGACAATCATATTGGTTCACATTCCATCCGAGCCCAACTTATAAACTCAGGTGCTTCTCTAATAAAATCAAATTTACTGTCATGAAAATAATCCGCTTATGCTTATATATAAGGCTAAACTCTTTTATTTTGTAACGTGGGACTTGGGTTTGTCCCATTTTAGTGGCTAATCCTTTTCACATGATCTTCCTTGTTAGTGTTGTCAACGTCCGGTCCAGCTCTTCCAACATCGCCACCCTCTTGGGCGCGTTCATCTCGGGTGTTGTTTACACATATGTATGCCGTCCCAGAAAGTGCGGGCAGCAGCATGACTGTTGGTCGGGACTGTTGAGGTGTATGCCATCGTTGTTTACACATATGTATGTATGTCCATCCTGTCCATGATTGTGGCAGGATCAATTGAGAGGAAGCGCCGCGAGTTGGAACTGCAGAACAGGTCCTGTGAGTCTCATCCCCTCCATGACATATTGCTCTCCTCCCTTTGATTGGGTTTGAACGAGGATCAGCAGATCATCGTGGCTCGGCGGTCAAGACCTGAACCACAACTGGCTAGACTACTTTTATTTCATCATTGCAGCTCTGTGCACCCTAAACTTGATCTACTTCGACCTGTGGGCTTGCTGCTTCGTCAGGAAAACCGATTCAGGTAACAGAGCGGAACAGGGCAAAATCAACAATGCGGCTCCTGTCAATTCGGACATAGCAATCTCCACTTAGACCAGCATCATTTGTCGGGAACCTCGCATGTAAAATTTGCAGGGCGCAGCTAAGTAGTTTGCCCACAGTTCATGTTTGTGAACCGAGATGGACTCGGGACTACGAATAAAAAATCTACTGGGACCAAATCCTGTACAGTGATGAAAAGCGAAACTGCATAAGGAGAATACAAACTTCTGTGACTCCATGCAAGAACCAATCTACATGCTACTGGGGTCCCTTTTCCTGCTTAAGTCGTTACCGTCACTACAGGGCTGAAGTTCCATCATTCCAGTGGTCGTATCCCCGAGGAGCTGCGACGGCCACACATCAGTTGGCGTAGGATACCTAGCATGCGGTTTGCAAATGTTTGGGGACTGCAACTTGTAAGATGGAACATCAGGCTGTAAGGGGACAATGAACACAGCGTGTGTCTGTTGCAGCGGAGGCTCTACTTCCGGAATGTTGGATGCCAGCTCGGCGTGAACAATAACAGGTGGAGGCTCATTCAAGTTCGGTGTAGACTCGGCCACCCGAGCCATAAGCTCGTCACGCAGTTTCTCTATCTGTTCTTCCACGGCAGAATTCTCCTCCTTCAGTTCATTCTTCTCCATGGTTACCTTAAAATGGAAATTCTTCACATCAGGAGATCGGTCATTTACATATTAAAAACTGTAAACAATTCACGAAATTTCAAACTTACGTAGTGGGATTCCGAAACAAGAGAGAGGTTTTCCTTCTTAAGAGTTTCAATCTGGCTAAAGATTTCCTTCAACAGGCGAGCAGCCTCGTTCAGTATCGACGCCTTGCCGTTGTTCTGCTGATTCAACTCTGTCACAGAAACCCGTTGAATGAACAGCAGTTACGAGCAAGACCAAATCGAGAAGAAATCAGTTTAGTGGTCTGGTGGAGAACAAAACCTCACCGAGAGCATTAGCAAGATCTAGGAAAAGCTCATTAAAGTGCTCGCGCTTCTGCTTTTCCTTCGCAGCCTTGTGAATTCTCTTAGGCACTTTGCCTGACTTGATTTTGCCGAGAGAAGACCTGCAAACAAGGATGGCTTTCACCCCTCAAAACTATACTCAACATATATATACATCAGTCATCTCGAAGCGGCCGGATAAACTAAGTTTTGCTGTCATAGAAACTGCATTATATCTAAACGACGACGACGACACTGATCCTAGTTCGGGAAAGCGCAACCTTTGCCATGACAGATTTTCCACACATTCTCTCTAGAAAGTAAGGAAATGCACAAAGGCGGCAACCAGTCTGCTAACCTTCCCGTCATCCCATCCTCTGCAAACTCAGCGCTGTCGCCGGATGAAGTGGCTGCCTCCGACACCATGATCGCCCTTGACGAGAAGATATACCCAACTGCAAAATCAAACAACAGGTCCATGATCGACTTTCTCGGCCAAAACTAAACAATCAGAGACTCCGAATCCCTAAGATTCAGCAACCAAGCAAACAGGCATGGACGAGTCAACAAACAGACCTAATCAACACCTGTCCCCCTCGGAAATCACACAAACGAGTCCTGATCGGTTGACAGCCAAACCAATCAAAGAAGACTGGGGACTCCTCTCGGCCGACACAATCACCACCACCAGCATCAAACTAAGGAAAGGTGGAAAATTGATGCAGACCCGGGTTGATAGTATATGCGCGAGAAGGAAACGTAGGGAGGAGGAGGGCGGAGGAGGGGAAAAGGGAGGAAAGGTTGGTGTGGTGGGTGGGGAGAGCGTGTTTTGGGTAAGGACAGGGTGAAGCCGCCACGTGACTAGACGAGCTCAAGGGGAAGGAGGAAGGACGAGGCGTGTGGCGATCACGAGTTCCGGACAGGAACCTCAGGCGATTATACCCGGTTTGTCCACCTCGCTCGCGTGTGCCCCCTGTCCGAACCACACCCTGTTCCAGTTCCACGATGTGGTCCAGTGATTCAAAAGCGTATATGAAATCCAAAATGGGTCTCTTGGGCAAATATGGGGCCGAATTATCGGGCCTTTTAATCGAAACTCGAAACTCGACTCCCCTTCATTTCATGATTCCCCAAAGCTGTTATACTGTGGGTCATCGTTATGTTCATCATCTTTTCCCCCAGAAATGGGAGCTGTATATACAATTCAGATCGTGATTCCACTTCTGATGAGATAAAAGAGTAGCCAGTCGGAATCTGAGGCAGATGGCAAGAATGCATGGCCTGCAATCACGATCCTGATCCCAAGCAACGCAGTTCGAATCTGCGGACTTCCATTCGACCGTCTAAGGCTAGAGCTAACACGTCGTACTCCACGACATACCAAAGCTCGGACACTGTTGCCTGAAATGAGAATGGGGATATTCAAGAGTGATTTCGGAAATAGGGACCATGGGCACCGATGACAGAGCGGGATGGTGAACCTCAAATCCTCGTATTTGGTTGTTTACGCGAGCAACCAACTCGTGGAAGAACTGTAGCTGCAGGGAAGGTGCGGCCTTGTCCTGTCGCGTTAAATAGAAAAAACCCCATGATTAAGAACTGCCAGAAACATTTCGGAATTCCTTTTGGAGGTTGCAGCCAAGAAATTACCACCGAGGATGTCGTGGGGGGACCCAAGAGCCTAGCGAACGATGTATGAAGAATAGCAGCATCGTACTGCATACAGAAATGGAGTTTTACAACGTGCTAGAAGCATTCACACAATGGGATAGATACAGGCAAGAGATTGATCGATCTTACAAGCTGCTTTTCCGGAGCACACGGCAGAGCCTTCTTCAACTCTGCCCTGACGGAGATTGGGTCTGTTCCGGAGACAACCTTTCACGTTTAAGCAACAATACGGGTAAGAAAGGTCAAGGTGATTTTCAACCAGAAACATCTCAATGACATGAGGCCACAGGCAAGGAGATCAACAGAAAGGCGAGTGACCTGCCAACAGCCCAAAAGGACTCCGGTCGATGTCAAGACAACCCTGTCGAGGATGATTCTTAGAGGACATATTCCTTGGGTAACCCCCTTAACAGCTGCAGCTTCGGCATCTATCTGTACCAACCGGACACTCCGACTATTATTCACATGTCAGTAGATAGGAACAGAATCACGAACGGCATTTCCAGAAGAAGGCATACCTCACTATCAGAGGCAAGAACGGGTGATATATGATGCGACGCGTGAAACATACTAAAATGATACAAGCTCGAATTCTGAAACCAGATTGCTAACAGCAAAATAAATCAATATTCCAGCAACTAAAGCTGTACAGAGATCACAAGAACCAGCAAATGGAGA
This sequence comes from Melastoma candidum, assembly GCA_023653495.1. Classification (NCBI taxonomy): domain Eukaryota; kingdom Viridiplantae; phylum Streptophyta; class Magnoliopsida; order Myrtales; family Melastomataceae; genus Melastoma; species Melastoma candidum. The sequence continues at coordinate 567,952 of CM042887.1, forward strand.
GAATACAGCAACACCACACCTTTGTCAAAGTATGGGGAAAATACTTGTCGCACAGCTTCTCTGCAAGCAGAAACAATGCCACATTGTGGCAATAAGGTTCTAGAACCATAAAACAAAACAAACAAGTTCTCACACACAGTTTCGCATTAGTGAGTCAAAACTGAAATCAATCTGTGATTCACTGACTCATCCCGAGTTAAATAAATGGTAAGCAACTTCGTGGAGAATGTTCTCTCTTATTCACACAAATTGCCAAGAGTAAATGAATTATTTCCTTACGCTAAGGGCTTGGAGTAAGTAGGGCTCAAGTACAAGACATTTGCACGAACAGGAGGATTTGCAGCCTGAAAAAACAAACAATCCACCTCATGATGTACCGAACCAAGTGACAAACAAGGAAGATAATCGTACCTTCTTCAACCAATGTATACCTTCAGTACAGGAGTCACGACCCCATCTACCAAAGTGAAAAGCTCCAAGAGGGACAAGGACTGAGAAGTTTCCCCATGTTTGAGGAACACAGCCCCATGCTTATCCAGATCCTTCTCCATCTTATCGTATAACATCTCCCTTCTCATTCGATCAGATACTTTACCGCCTGTTCCAACCAAGTAATAGCGCTAACTCAATCAGTTGAGGGAAGGATTTTCACAGTGATGCGACACTGATAGGGCACATTTTGCTACAGAAATCTCATCTCTCTGGACAAACAAAAGTTTATATTTGTGAGCACGAGTTCTCCAACATTCCAACACCACTGCCACTACTGCCAAATGGAATCCCAATTCACAACAGAAAGAACATAATGAGGTACAAGAACTAATTATATCGAGAGGAAGGTGTTCATTAGGGGATCTCAATATCCAAGTCCCAAGGATTAATACTCCCTCAACCCAGCAACAGATCTCGATGGGAAGGCAGAACAAAAAAACAGAAGGACAGACAATAAATAACTTACAACACAAGCAGGTCAACTGTCTTAATTTTTTTCTAAAAAAAATAACGACAAAGCACTTGACTTCTGTCCCCAAGATCAAACCTTTACGCAAAACCCAAGATTCCAAGAGACATCCAGAACACTACAGACCCGACCAAGCACTCAAAACCCAGCATCAATCATCGGCAAAGATTTCACCTTGGGATTCGGCAATCAACGATGAACGATTCTGGGCATCCATCATCAGCCTTAGGAGGAGGAGGAAGACGGAAAACGAGAGTGCCCAGATCAAGACTACCGTTCTGGAATGGTTCCACCAATTCCTCCTCATCCTCCCCAAAAGAACTCCCCAGCTTCCAGCTCCTCGTCCCTTTTGTCGGAACATAAAATAAATTAAAAAATAAAATTCAGGGGATCGTGATTGAAACGCAAACTGGGCCGAAAGGTCGGATCGATCACGGGCTTTTCAAATTGGAAGGGTAGGCAAAAGAGAAAGAGGGAGGAATAGGAACGAGTGGATGTAGAATGGAATCCGTCGTGGGCCGTAGATCAAGACAAGGAAAACAAAACAAATGGTCGGTAAAATTAATTCGATTAGTAGTTAGTAGATATATTTGTTCGCTTCTTGAATAATTGTTGGAGTTTGGAGACATTGCCTTTCTAGTGAATGATGAATCGTAACACCAAACCAAACAAATGCCCAACAACATTGGAAGAACAAAAACAAAAGGACAAGGCTTCCTTTCTTGCTTCCTGATTTCTCCTCAATGTGGCTAATCAATCAATCAATCAAAATTTAAGTGTAATGTGACCATCATCATATCCTGTTTCTCATTTTTGGGGTGTTGGTGGTCCCAAACTAATACAAAAGGAAAGAAACCCTACTCTTATGATTATTTATGATGATCTCTATTTGAAAACCACCCCACAAGAAATCAGGGCTGCCCCCTTCTTATCATAGTTTGGAGACCCATTTTTCATATAACTATGAGGTGGGTTTAAGATTTAAATGCATTGTCTGAGAGTGAGGAAAGAGCACTAAAAACTCATGCCAATTTGGGGAAGCAAGATTTCAGTTTTTGGTAAGGGACCAGCTATTCTCTACTCAGCAAAGGAAAAATCATTATCAAAGAAAAGAAGAAAAGAAAAACTTAACCCATGTGCAATTCTTGTACGGCCACCAGAGCTCATTTACTGACACCCCCCTCTTCCTCTCCCCTCCTATCTCTCTTCTTCTTCCTATAAAAAAGATTGAAAATCCAAAATAAATAATTCAAAGAACACCCACCTCCCTCTCACGTGGTACTACTACTACATCTACCACAACATCCATCCTGGTTAAACCCACCAAAAAAGAGTCAAAAGTTTCTCTTTTACCAAGTTCCAAACGCCAAAAAGCCATCATCCCCTTTTTCTCTGATGTTATCATAATTGATGTTATTATGAGGGGCTCTTAAGAAGGAGTTCTAGTCGAGTTGCTTCATTTATTGCGTCTGCCTTTTGTATATGAGAGGGGGAGGGGGGGCTTCAATTCTTTAACGTCACCCTTCCTTCTTCCTCCTTCCCACCAACGTTTCTAGCTAAAGACATGGCCGTGTGCCCGGCCAAACCGTGGACGACGACGGAGAAACATAGAGGCTCACATGGGAGGGAGAGGGATAGGGGAGGGGGGGGGGGGGAGGTTAGATAGTGTGGGGGCATTAATTTCGGTGTGTTAATGTATGCATGTATGGGTGTGACGAAACACGCACACGGAGGAGGGCATGGCATGCAAGTGTCTCATCAAATGCCGAGAAGAAAACATCACTAAAGCAGAAAAGAACATCGCCCCCTCCCCACACACGCATATATAGGAGCAGCTCCTATTCCATGATGTTGTTGTTGTTGATAAGTGTTTGTTTACCGAGAGAAGGATTTGGGAAAAGAGTTAAGGATGGACCTAAATTAGGTTTTTGGTTACATTGGTGAAAGAGGCCGAGAAAAACCCGATCATTCAATGATATCCCCCTTCTCCAACACCAGAAGCAGGGTCCCATGACATGACCCCACTATTTTTGATCCTGTTCCTTTTGACCGTGGTCCCGCGAATAATTTGCCTTTTACCGTTCTAAATTTTAGATTTCCTATTCTACGGTTGTTTCTCTTTCCCTTTTTTTTCTTTTCCTAAAATTCAGTCCCTAGTTTTACTTACTTTGCAATTTAGTCCCTCGAGACACAAAAAAAACTTTCTAAGCGGCTCTGATACCAATTAGATACGATCTTAGTAAGATTTTTATAATTATCTTTGTCGCCGGCGTTCTGCCAACCTCAAATACTCGTTAGAGTATTTTGAACTAGCCGTAAATCCCAAACTGGACTTATATTTAAGGAAAAATTCCTCAAATTCACTTTGAGCTAGAGTCAGTTCTTCTAATTTCTTAGAATAACTTTCTACAAGCCTTGACAACTGGGTTATCTGGGCCGACAGACCTTCCAAACGATCCACTACCGTATTCAAAAGACCAGTAGTAGTATCCTTGCCAACCTCATGATCCAAATGAAGTAATTCTGGGTTTGGACAATCAGTCATATAAATGACTCGTTCACTTGCACCAATTTAATTAAGTTTCCTTAATTAAAATCTTCTTTCAAGATAGAAAGAATAACATAAACAACTTGAACACAAAAGATGTTTGTCATACATTTCTTCGATGGGTAGCTCTAAGGATTCACCAAGCTTCCGCAACTTCAGAGATTCAAGAGTTCCTCACTCATCAGAATCAAGAATTCTGCGAGATGGAGATGTTATTCAGTGTCATTTCGAATGCCCTTAACTTGCGGGACTTATATAGACACTCCTCCTCTTTAACAGGGTTTTAGTCCAACAGCCTAACCTTTAAGGTCTAGATTCACTAATCTAACCTTCTGTTAGACTTAACCAATTTTTAGGTAAATTCTAAAAGTCTTACTCTTGACTTCCTTTAAGGTATCTTTGGAGACAGATCAAAGAACTCAAACTCAAAGAGATGTGAGAGAAAGTTCCCTATTCAGATCGTCTCCTCAAATGAGGTAGAGGGTTGTGAAATATATACACAAAAGAAGCTGGTGTCTTTACACTGTTTGCCAGCTCAAAAGTAAAAGGAATCTAAATTATTGTAAAACTTCAAAAGTTAGCTGGTGGTTCTAGTGACCGACAAAAATGTCTAGTCTAACTTTATACAATTTTCTTCTCCCGTCTGCATTATTGTATTATCCTGGGAGATTCCTTCCTTATTGGAGCAGGATGTTTCGTCAATTTCTTTTCCAGAGAGTCCTTGTTGATATTCGTCATAAATTCGTTGGGCTCTCTCTTCATCTTGTTCAAATCGCTGAGTTAATGATTTATCTATGTAATCGGTGATTTTTCTCCAAACTTCAAATGTATCAGTCCGGAGGCATAACTCAGAATTTTCTCTCTTCCGGAAGCTATCCGGAAGATCTAGCCCCCCAGAACTCGTTAGAAGCATCAATTTCCAGGACTAACTCATCCTTATCAGAAGGTATGGTAAGTTGTGGTAAATTTTTAACCTTTCCCTTAATCCTCTGAATAGCCTGAGTACCATCATCTTCCCATGGCCAAGGATTCGTAGAAGATGTCTTCTTTGAAATCCTCCCTAAATCTTGAGAAAGATCTTTCACAAATTTTCTAGCATAGTTAACAAATTCGCAGAATCTTTGGGCTTGCTTCCTATCCTCAAGTCTGTCAGGAAAATCAACAATTTTCTCGGTGATATGACTTTGCAATTTAATCTTTCCTTTTTCAATTTCCCATACTAGAAAATTAACTGACTCTTTAAACCACTATATCTTCCTTTCAGATAGAATCATGCCTTCTTGTCGAAAGACATCAGTCATCTTATCAAGGTGCCTCATATGATCGTCCTCAGTCTGACTGTAGACTAACACATCGTCTATGTAGACCGCACAAAACTTGCGGACCTGCTTGAAAGCATTATCCATTTTGCGTTGAAAGACGCCTGGAGTATTCTTCAGGCCGAACGACATCACCAGCCATTCAAATATCCCTTGCGGAACATTGAAAGCAGTTAGAGGAACCGAATCTTCTTCCATCTTGACTTGCCAGTAACCGCCTTTCAAGTCAAATTTGAAAAAGAATTTTGGTTGGCTCAAACTAATTTTATCAACTGGATCTCCTGTAGTAGGAATCTTATAGCTATCATCTTTGGTAGCTTTGTTAAGCTGACGATAGTCACAACCATTCGTGCTTTGCCTCGCACCTGCTCGACATGGTTTATTATCATAAAGGCAAGACTAGAATGTGGACTGTAACTGTTCCTAATCAAGCCTTTTCCAAGCAACTCAGGAATCTGTTTGTCAAATTCCTCAACCATTTCAGCCGTGTATGTAATATTTATGGCTTTTATAATGGTTCCGGGAACTTTTAACTCAAGTCTAGCCTTGAGGCCATTCCGACTCCACAATTTTAATGGATCTTCACTAAATTGTCGGCAAGTTTTACAAGGAACTTATCCCATTTTGCCCCTGTTAACTGTATTGCCCTACACACTTCTTGTTTAGGTAACAAGTCGTCATACCAGTTAAAACTTCTTGTATTCGTTGGAGAAAATAGGGTGTGTACCCATAAATCGTTCTCTTCTAACCGTGTATCACCACACTGAGCTCGCACTCTGAAAGCCCTTTCACATGGAGAATCACCACAATACTCTGTTCGTTTTACCAGATAGAACCCAAATTTTAATCTTAACTTAGGCTCATGTAGAGTATTTATTTTTACACCACCATTGGAGTCATTATGGACATCTTGCACAAAAGGTAAATTTTCCTTTTGTCCCTTAAGAAAAGCATTACCAAGAATGATAGCTGCCTCTAGCAAAGGATGTGCAAGGATCTCTTTAATGACGAATTTTTGTCCGCCAATAAAGACAGACACATTACTGGCCGGATGGCTAACAATTATTGCCATTCCATCTATATTAACCATATGGATGGGCCTTTGCAGTGGTAAAGCATTGAGCCTAGCACAACTTATGCTACACTCAGTGTCTATCAAGGTATCCAAAGAATACTCATAGTATCCTGGAAATTTGAAAGTTAGAGCAACGTGTGTGCTCAGTTCTTCCTTCCTCACACTAAATCCCGTGTGTTTGGACGCTTCTTGGGATGGTTCTATCATCCTCCAGATTTCGTCTACCGAAATAGACCTCTGTTTGGCTATTTGCTCAATAACCTTACAGACTTCAGGAATATTGGATAAAGAGTTATCTGGATAGGTAACTCTCATCATCCGTATTGATTCCTCTCTCGGTTGGTCTACTGGATCTTCATGGACTAGTAATGATACCTGTCTATATCCTACGATCCTTCCCGTATGTTGAGACGGGGCTCTAGAATCGACAGACCTTCGAGACATTTCCTCTATTATCGGAGGAGCAGATGCTTCTGCTGGTCGAGACACAATTATGTCATCTCTAACATCGCTTACCCTCGAGGAAACTTCAGAGAGCGTATGAGTTCTTGGCTCTCTCAGAAATGGCATTCTCTCAGGCAAATGCCCCTAGAGTTACTAGCTGACGGTTCTCCCAACATTAAAGTAATATCATTACCTCTTTGTCGGATATTCGCCGCACTAATTGGTCTAGAACTGCTACCAGGTTCAGTCATAACTCAACTTCTAAGTCAGGTTAACTCCAATGGGTTTACCTCTCGCCTATGAAATTGTTGGTAGTTATTATGATCTTCCTCAAACAACTCAGTAAGTCTTGAGATGTTCCTCACAGCAGGACTAGTGGTATTCACCAATCGGTAGATTACCCTAGTGTGATACGCCAAAAAGTTGGCCTGAGAATTCACTCTATTAATATTCATTGATTTAATCCTTAATGTCAATGAATTCCCCAAACACAGTCGTTCAAGGCCATCATGAAATTTGGATGGACCTGGAATCGTACAGGACCATGTGCAAGGTTGGCATGTATCCCTGATATCAGCTGATCTTTGAATTCTCGCCACCTCTTATCGATCACAGCTGCTACCACAGGACTATCCGCTGGAAGATGGAATAGGAGAACTAATCCTACCTGGATCAACCCAATGTGTATATAGTTCTATACACTTCTCATACGTCGCATGGTTTTCCTAATGCGTTGTACGTTTAATAATGGGATATCCTGAGTCTCAACTTCTGTGCTTGTAACTTGAGCCGTTGCCTCTGACTGTGAGATGTCTATTATGGATCTAAAACTAAACCTCGAAACATTATAGAATTCTCTTACGTTAATGTTTGGCAACCTCCATTCCAGAATAGTCTGGGATGGCTCTTCACACTGGTGAGATTCTTCCAGTACCTGATTCGTTGTTTCCAGAGGAACCAACTCATCATCATCTACATTCTGCTCTACTCTCATCATGAATAGATGCACAGTCCAGAGATCAGAATCCTTTTCTGAGTCTATATCGTAATTTGACACAACTTCATAGATTGATTATACTTCCGAGTTTAAGTCGGAAATATCCTGCTCATCTATTGGTTCATAAGCCAGGATTTCCCCCTCATAACTCCTATCATCCAGAAATATCATCCGGAGTCTTTCTCTCCTTTGGTTCTTCTGAGGACAAGTATTCCCCTTATGGGTTTTTGACCCACAAAACCAACAGTAATTGCAGCTGCTTAACGGTTTCCCTTTAGGACACTTAGGTTCTCTACCATGCGTGCGCTTAAAGGCATCAATCCTATCTTTATCCTTAAGGTTATCTCGTCTCCTTACAAACCTTTTGGGTTTGTAAGCGGGACCTCCTTTGCTTGTTTTGTAGATCCTTTCTTTGCCAAACTTTCCTCTTATTATATCCAACAAATTTTTCTTTTTGGGAAAGTTTCTTGTTCTCATGGATTTTCCTAGAGTATCACATCCATACCTCCCAGGCACATATTCAATATGAGAACAACAGCTCTTGTTTAGGTATGGAAGCTTTTTGGCTGCTTCCTTAACCTGGAGTACACGCCTTTCTCATCGCGTACTTGACCGCCTGAATTTTTCCTCCTAGTCCAGGAACAATCTTTTCCTCACTCAAAAGTAATTCATAGGCCTTTTGCGCCACTTTTGGCCAGGGATCTGGAAGTTTTGCAAAAAAAAGTTCCCAATATGAACTGTTGTGAAACTACGTTCAGATTGTAATAATACTTTTGGAATTCACATACGTAGTTATCAAACAAACGCATATTGCAGATCTGTAGTTTAACTAAAGCAGTTAAATATTGCTTTTTTTTCCACAGTTTCCTTGGACAGTGAAAAGCCACAGAACTCCCGTTTTAATGTATCAGCAATGATTGCTAATACACCATCAACGGTCAATGCTTGACATATCTTTTCTTTGATGTCTGTGTGAGCCACCAAGGATTTCCATTATTTTTGCGCCGTGCCCATGAGGGCTGCTACACATAATTCATAAACTGATCCAGGGGATGATATCCCAGCAGACGCAGTCATTCGAATCAGTGATAACCACTCATCCTTTCAGACACGTGCTTCTCACAATCGATGTCCAGAAAAGCACCAGGGGTGATTATTGGTTTTAACACATTATCTCTTGGATTAAATTCTAGTTTTGTTCTATGGGGATACTCTGGCCTATAAATCTTCCTTTTCGCAGTAATCAATTCATCAAATGTTCTGTTGTCTAAATGAAGTGGAGTTTCTTATGCCAGACCTAAGGCATTCCTTAAGTCTTTTGCCAACTCCCCTCTTTGGGAGTTCAAATTTGCATTTTGCTTTCATGGGTTTAAGATGTAATATGCAACTGATTCATTGTACATCTCATCCACACTTTTGCCTTGATCCTATTTGGAATTTCTCCCTCCCAGTTTCAATATTTCAACTGGTTTTCTCGAAATACTCTCCAGTTTAGAAGTCGCCTTTGTATCAGGCCTTTTTAAACTTCTTTCATGCTAAAAAAAATCTAACATCTTATTTACTATAGAGCCTACTTCCTAAGCAAAATAGTTTCGGCTCTCAAGACTTTCAGTACTCCTTTGAATAGTTAACTGTATTAAGATATCATTTATACTTTTAATAATTCCATCGGGAGCCATTCTAGATTCTATAACGAACTCCAATTTTGAAGGAGTTTCACAAGAATTTCCTAAAGATTTTTCTTCTCAAACCATTTCAGGGACTCAATCGAAGTTCTTTTCAAACTTTTGGTCTTAAAAAAATAGAAAAAAACGAAATAGGGGGAAGTGCCATAAAGGGGGAATTTGCAGACTTACTACCTAAAAGCCAAAATATTTTCTTCACCTACTGTAAAAGGGGGACTCTGTTTACCCAAACATCACTTCCCTTATTTTATGATGTGGAAAAGGGATCATAAAAACAAAGGAAAACCCTTATTTAAATCAATACAATACACACAAACAAACACATGATAGGATGAGGAGGAGGAATGATTCACCTGTTAGTCAGTGACAATGAACAAATTGTTTGGGCAGTGACCAGCAGCTGGGCCTCCCCCTCACCATCACCCTATTTATATTCCCCTTCATTTATCTCTAAACCCATTTCATATTAATTATTAATACTTGCATCCGTTTAGCCAGATGACAAATTGGACGACTCCATTAATGGATTTTTTTGGTGAATCATAGAAGGAAAAAAAAAACACACACACACTTGTAATAATAATTATAATAATGGTGTCCCCTCCTCCCCCTTTTCCCTTTTTCTCTTTTATCTATCAAATTTTTTTGCCCTTGTCGGTTTTATGATTTTTTTTTTTTTGTTTCTGGGTCGATACCATCCAAAAGAAAACACTGTTCTATCATTTCCCTTTTGACAATGGCATTTCTGGTCCTAAACGTCGCCAGCAATACGCCCTACCCCCAACTTAGAAACATATTTGGAAGAAAAAGGCTCCTACACGGATAATGATAATTCAATGAAAATAAAAAATGGACCATGTACTAAAATATTTAAGAGGATGTAGATTACACATGACGACCCAACTTTAATTTTATATCATTTTCCTCCTTAGGTAGGAGTCATGGCCTCGTGGCAATATGACCCCCCCATGTCGTATGAAGTGCATCATTCATCATGATTTCTCCAGAATTCTCTAAAACCAAAATCACACCAACCCAACAAGACCCGACCCGACCCATCTGTATCACAACACAATAGAAAGATTAACTTAATTTTTTTATAATATTATTATAGTTTTGATGGAAAAATAGAATGAAAAATTCGGATGGATGGGAATTGTAGAGCAATATCAAACACTCTTCACACTGATTAAATCAAAATTTTTACTTCAAACTTCTCCCAAAGAAACCAAAAAGATAAAATAAATAAATTAAAAGATAAAAAAGATTGGAATGTCAATGATAAAACATAAACTCCCAAATAAAAAAAAAATAAACAAAAAAAGGGATCCAAAATTCTCTCACGTGTGTACACAAATCAATCGAAAATTAACCAAATTCTCCACCACACGACCAATCCCTCCCTATTCTCTCTTTTTTTTTCTTTTTCTTTTTTGACTAATATGCCCTTCCCCCATACACGCAAGACCTAGCCGTTACCGTCGTGACGGTCGTCCTCGTCGTCGTTACCGCCCCCGTGATCGCCACCCGATTGGTCTGGGACCCCCCCGCTGGCCACCGGCCTGTACGCGCTGATCCCTGTAAACATCCCCAGGTGGCCTTCCCCGCCGCTTGTGCCGATGCCGGGCCCCAGTTGCTGGCCCGGCACCAGTGCAACCGGCGCGGGAAAGTTCATGAAATGTAGGCCGCTGGACATGGTCCCCCGGTAGAGGGGCGCCCCGCTGTTCCCGGCTGATGGGAACGTTGTCCATACAGGGTCCTGGTTCCCTGAGTTGGCCAGCATCCAAATGTTGCCAGGGATCTGGCCGTGCATCGCGGGCAGCGATCCCGCGCTTGACTGCACCAGATAGCTCCCCATCTGGTGGTGCACGTGCGCAGACGTGGACAGGTCCAGCTCGCCGCTGTTGGCGTCCCGTGACCTCTTCTTGCCGCCGGTATCCTCGTCGTTTCCGGCGCTGCCTCTGCCGTTGCCGCATCCCCCGCCTTCTTCCCTCATCTCCATGTTATGGGCACTGCTCGCTCCCCCGCTGCTACAGCTGCTCGCATTATTGTTGCTGTTGCCGCTCAAATTGTTCGAATTATGGTTGCCGACGCTGCCGAAGTTGAGGAACGATGTCGTGTTATCGGATGTCGAGAAGTTCATACCCGGCAAGAAGGAGGAGGGGGCGGCGGAGGTTGAAGCAGACCTCCGGGACGAGCCGGCAGCGCCGAACAAAGCATTCATGTTGACGCTAGGGCTCCCGTGGAGGTACGGAGGGTTCGAGAACGACCTCAGGTGGGAAGGGAGGGAGAGGGAAGACCCTGAGGAGCGTAACGAGATGTTGAGCGAGGTGAAGTTCGCGGGGATCGTTCCTGTCCCTGTGGCAGCGATCACGGACGGCTCGGCCTGCTGGAGGAGCCACTCGATGGTCTCACCGTCGGACTTGTGCCCAAGCTCACGGGTGAGCTGGAAAACCCTCGCGGCGCAGAGGGCGGGCATTCGGATCCTCCGGCCCCGGCCATCGACCTTGGTGTGCCTGTCCTTGGTGGAAGTCCGCTTAGGCGGGGCCTTCTTGGCGGGATTCCCGGGGGCGGAGGTGGTGGTAGGCGCGGAAGGATTGGTCTGCTGGGAGGACAATTCGGCAGGGCGTGGAGGGTGGTGGGAGGCAGGCTGATGTGGGGGGGGCTGATTGGGAGTGAAGATGGCAAGGGAGGTGTAAGGGGAGGAGGAGGAGGAGGAGGGGGTGGCGGCAGCAGAGGAGGAGGAGGGCAAAGGGGGATCCTCCTCCTTCTTCTCGAGGAGCTGGAAAGGGAAGTGATGGCGGTGGTGGTGGAGATGGTGGTGGAGGCCGTGGTGGTGAGGGTGGTGGTGGTGATCATCTCCCTCCATGATCACATTAAATCATCAAAGCTCAAAAACCACGCAATTCAATCTCACATACACAAACACAAAAAATCTTCCTTCTCTTGGATCTTTTTTCCTCACTCTATTATTTTCTCCGGACTAATATAAAAACGTACTGATAGCAGCAGCAGTAGAAGTGGTGTATTACGTCAGAAACGGTCGAGGGTTATGATGTTGAAGGTGAGGCAAAAGGAGGAAGGAAAGACCAAGGCGAGAGAGAGAGAGGAGATAAGGGTTAATTGGATGGAAGCTGAAGAAAAAGCTTTTTCTTTTTCTTTTTTAAAAAAGAACAATTTTCTTGCCAGGAAATAATGCATCGAGATAACCCTAATCCACATCGAAGACCATAACCCAGAGTCAATGAGTGAGTAAAATACCCGACCGACAACTTATATTCCCAAATGGAATGAACAGGGCGGGTGGGGGGGAGGAATTACAAATATCATCATCCTTTTTATTTTTTCTTTTCAGGTGATTCGAAGGGATGGGCGACTGAGTGTTACAAACACAATCTATACTCTTGCTTAGTACAGTTGGGAAACCCAAAACTCTTTATTTTATTTTTAAATATTTTCTGCTTATTAAGATAGATGGTAATCGATCCCGAAATAAGGGAGAGAACGTGAATTGGGTGTGTGTGGGGGGATGAATATAGGGAAATTTTGGATTGGAACTGGAATGGAACAGGTGGTGTTGCTGGTGGGGTCGAACTCTTCTGCCCCAACACATTGTGTCTTTTTGTTTAATTGGACAAGAGATGAGGGAGAGAGGGTGAGTGAGTTCAGACTCCACGTGAGGATGCTCGTTTTATCATTCAATCCATAAAGACAGTGCTGTCTGAAACCGGGACCCAATCCCCCAACTCCTTTTATATATATTAAATACATAATTATGTTATACAACTTTCAGAATGTCAGTTTAGCTTTGATGGACGGGTTCATGGGGATGCGATGATGATGATGATGGGGATGTCCGTGAATTAGGATGGGATGCTGATGTTTTTTTTTTCTTTATAAACAACATTAAGAGTCTTCTAAGTCGAACAGTAGATAATATAACAATTTTTTAATAGTAAATTTCAAACTTTTCCTGGGATACTTCCTCTAACAATCAATCCCCACTTCTTCGGTTGTAATAATTGTTTGGTTAATCGGGTTCTTTGCGCGTGTTTTTAGTCCCGATTATGCTTGGTTTCTTCCTTCACTACTCCCACGGTATTTCTACCCGTGGAGGAGGAGGAGGAGGAGGAACGCATGATAATTAAACTAACACGACAACAAATTTAAGTTTTAATTTCCCTGTCCTCCCGAGTGATATCTGTTTAGTTTAGTTTAGTTTTTTTTTTTTTTTTTGGTTAAGGAGTTTAGTTCAGTTAAACTGTTGAGGACAGGCAGCTAGGTTTTAGCCTCCTAGCTGGTTGGTGTAGGGGGATAGGGGCTAGGGTTAGGGATCCACCCTAAATAGATCCGAACGTGTGTGTAATGGCAGCCTACGATTCCCCAAAAAATAAATTTAGGTCGTAATGATTGTTGCCCGGTTTTAATAATCTATAATAAAGGGAAATTTATAGTATATAAAAAATTATAAACTAACTTAATATATACGTAATATAAATATATAGACCCGCTTTTTTCCTCTCTTGGGGGACCACCATTGGTCAATCATTTGGGGCCTATCATTATGTTATATATATATATATATATAATAAAAATTTTCCAAAAAATTAGATATATAGGATTGTTTTTTTCTCCACAATTGTTTCTCTTTGATTTTGACCGCACCTTATTAACTAACTTTACCCTCTGTCCTTTGCCGTTATATACGATAAAGTAATTCTCATTCTATGTTACACCCACCAAACCATGCAATCCTCCCCCTCTTTTTCTTGTATAAATTCATTAAAAAATTTTACTCCTTTTCTAAAAAGAGAGAGTGAGAGATTTCTGGGACTGCTTTTGTTTTAAGTATAGTCCCCCAAAAAAAGTTAATTAGGTTATATTTAATTGGATGCTACAACATGACTAATGATAATATGTCTTCCCCCTGTTCACAATGATTGTAGATGCTCATCATATGGGGGGGGGGGGGGGGGGTTTAAAGAAATATTTACCTACTACCATCAGAACAAAAGCACCTTTTATCATTATCTTCCAACAGGGGTGACCCCATCATGTGAAAACACTAGATTCATTTAAATCATACACATTACTTGGATGAGAGAGTAGGTTAGATGTATTGTAATACATGTTGATAAAAAGAAAAAGTAAGCAATGGAGATCATAGCAGTCAAATGAGTTTGGGTTGGGGTGTGGTGTGCAGTCTCATTACTAAAAGCAAAGATAATATTCCCAGCTAAGGGCGAACTTTCTACAAAGCGAGAAAAAAAAAATGGGGATTCATTTATTTATTATTAGGATTTTGAAAAGGTAGAACCAATTGTATTAAAAAATTTAAGTAAGAACTATACTCATTTTTTTATTGGTTTGATTTTTATTTATTTATTAATTGATCATTACTCTTAATAAAGAAAGTAAAAAGAAAAAAGAAATTCATTTTAAAAATATATGATGGTGAAAGGGACAGTGCCTGCCTGAGATGTCTGTCTTGGTCAACCGCACTCCATAATTTATTTCTTAAAAGCCTGCTTTTCTTATATATATTTATTGGACAAATAATTTAATGAGTTCTTTTATTTAAAAACATCCTAGAATGAAAAAAAAAACAATACAATTAACAAAAACATGTTGTAAACGAAAAACAAACCATGAAGAGGAGGTTCGATTGGGGGCGAGGGAGTAGAGAGGGAGGGTTGTGTTTGATGTTGAAGTTGAATCCGATTATATTGCTGCAGATGCTGATAAGGCATTGGACAGGATGATCGAGGCAGTGTGGTGGACTGAGAAATAACATGTATAATCCATGATTGAGTGTGGTCATAAGGAGTTAGTATTCGATACATGATTGAGTCTTGATAGTCCGGAACATTTTAAGGAAGATGTTTAGGACTATGTAATACTAAATGGCTAGAACATGCGTCGGGTTAGAGATGATAGTTGGAAAATGGGTTTGCTTGTTATGAGGGTTTCCCATGAAGGATCTCTATGCATGATGGTTACCAAGGGAGAAAATAGTTGTTTTGAAATTGTGCAATTTGGAACGCAATTGCACTCGGTCATTTTTTAACCGACAAGCAACCTTGAAGTGGTTGGCACATGAATTTATTCGAAAGAATCGTGCCGAGCTAAATAGTATGCGCATAAGATTCTTAACGGGACAGCATAGGAGCATTATAAAAAGGTCAGATCTGACCTACTTATCTTGAAAAAAAATATCCCGATAATACCTTTAAGCTTGAACTTACCATTACCCATAGTTTGGATCTGTCTAATACAAGAGATTTTGTGGGTTTTGATGAATTGAGGAAGGGTTTTATTTTAAATGAGGATGTAAGAACGTGGTCGGATTTGATAGGACATTCCTAAAACATATATATAAAGGTATTCTATTGTCTACGGTTGGTCAAGATGAGAACGACCACATGTACCCAATAGCATGGGTCGTGGTGGAAGGGGAGTACAAACTAGAATAAAAGGATAGATTAACGTAACAGAGGTAATATATGTAATTTACGGATACATTCAATTGAAAAAAAAAATCATAATTTGGATTGAAATTGATAATTTGAGAGAAAAAAAATAAAATTCTATCATCGTTAATTACATTACCTTCTAAGTTGAACCACATCATCGTCACATCAGTTTCCTTTAAAATGAGAGTCTGAACACAATTACAATGTAACGGAATTTATATAAGAGCTTACGAATTCACCAAAAAATTTGAGTATAATGTTAAAAAGGGATGAAATCGATAATTTGATACATACATAATGAATTTATGCACAACAGCAAAAGATATTTTATAATTAAAAATAAACGAAAATTTCTAAAGTACCCCTCTTTTTCTTAACCTTAGCCGAGCCGAGCCGAGAGCCGAATCCCAGAGAAGAGAGACGGACAGACGCAAACAGCAATCTCTCTCTCTCTCTCTCTCTCTCCCCATTTACTCGGGGGGAGCTCTATGATATCTTCCCCATCCACACCACCCAAAACTCAATCACAGCCCTAGGATGAAACCATCCAACGGCCCACGATGAACCCCAACACCCCTTCTTCTTCCTCCTCCTCCAAGCTTTAGTCTCCTCCTCTCTCCCTCTCGTCTCTCTCTCTCTCGCTTCTCTCTCTCTCTCTCTCGCCTCCTCCTTCCAGCTTCAGTTCCTCCCTTCTCTTCGGTAAGGATTCCCGTGCGCTCATCTTCCTCCCTCTCTCCCCCCTCCCCCCGCCTGCACGGGCGCCTTTATTTATCTATTCGTGAGTTGTTTCTGTTACTAGATCTGATAGCTGTAGATTTCACGCAGGTGATCGATCGTAACGGTCGAGGGAAGAAAGGGGAAGGTTTAACTAATGGAGGACGCCCTGACTAGTACGGCTGGGGTTAGCACCCTCCTCTCCCGAGCCTGGCTAACCTGCGCTGGGGAGTCCCTCATCGCAGCCGGCGCCCTGCTGCTCTCCGCCGTCCTGTTCAAAAGTCAACCCCTCCCTTTGGTAAACGCCCACCCCCCTCTTTCCTTGTTATTTACCCCTTTCTTTTTGTCGCGGGTCTTATTTCTTCTCGTCTTAAGATATAACTTGAAGGAAAATGCTTTCATCTCTCAGACAGATTGCTCTATTATTTCCTCCTCCTCCTCCTCCACCTCCGGTTTCTATCACTTTATTTTTCCCCCTTTTGAGTTTTGATTTTAACGCAGTTACACCACTTCTCACTTGTCCTTTTTAAGCCACTCCTATATTTAAATTTCTGAACCCGAAAAATATTTGAAGGAAAAAAAAAATCCTACTTTTTATAATTACAAAATTTTAAAATGGAATTTTTTCTTCTTTTTTTTCCCTTTTTCTTTCACTTGGAAAGGGAGGGTCAGTATTTAGAAAACGAAAAGAAAAGTTCAAATAATAAAAAAGGGGTGGTTGGAAAAGTGAGGTGCTAATGTGCGCACCAGGGGGGGTTGCTAGAATAGGCCGGACTCGATGGTTGAGTTAAATCTAATTTAGGATAGAGTTTTGGGTTCCGTTCCCCCGACCAACTAGTTGTTAAGGATTACATTCCAAGTAAACACTCCACCTCCTGCTGCTACTATTTGTTATTGTTGTTGGGCGGAGAATAAAGCGGAAATTTGTTCCGTTTTTTCATTATCTTCCTTTCCTTCGCCTTTCTTGACATTCTCCGATTAAGTAATAAGCGAAGCCAATCGATCAATTTTGGATGTTCCATGGAATTTGTTCCCCCCCTCCCCCTTCCTTGTAACGAATATTGCTTCCTTGTGTCGGCCCGGGAATCTCAGGGCCGTTGTCGGGTTCATGTGACACCACCTGGTTTGTTGTTTTGATTGCGCCCTCGGGCGTGTTCAGGATGGTGGAGGAGAGGACACCGGCTCGGGATGCTACGGGGCTGCGAAGCTGGCGGATGCCGAGGGCGAGGACGATGATGGTGACGAGGATGATGATCCTGAAGGTGATGGGGAAGGAGAGGAGGACCCGTCCTCAGATGGGGGAGAGGATTATGGGGCTAACCCTAACAGCAATGATAACGGCAACTCGAAGAAGCGCGGGGCACGAGGTGGGGCGGAGGAGAATGGGGAGGAGGAGGACGAGGAAGAGGATGGAGGGAACCCGGCGGATGATGACGATGATGATGAGGATGAGGATGACGACGATGATGACGGTGGGGAGGACGAGGAGGAGGAAGAGGTTGTTGAGGGGGAGGACGAAGATGAGGAGGATGAGGAAGAGGAGGAGGAGGAGGAAGATGAGGACGAGGAGGCATTGCAGCCACCGAAGAAAAGGAAGAAGTGATCACGAAAACGAAGAAGACATGTAGCTGATACCAAAACTAGTTAAGATGAGAAGAGTTCTCCTAGATGATGATGATGTATTACTCCGATTCCAAAAAGTGAACCATGCTCACAGACTTCCGATGATCGATTAGCGACGATGTCTTGGTTTAGTTTCTGCTCGAGGGAGGCCTGGTTTTAGGGTTAGACGATGCCTGACCGTCGAGTTATTATGAGCTCCCAAGCTTTTTACTCCTCCACTGAATAAATTCGTCATCGAAACCATACTTACAGCATCATGCAGTTTCCATCCCTCGATGTCAAATGATCCTTCTTGATATTCTCGATTACGATGCAAAATCGGAAAACTCTAAATACTTCCATTCGAAGCAGATGGGGTCAGGTTATCTTTATTGTAACCTCAAGTTGGTCAAGTCGAGATCGAATCAAGATGGGGACTACCTTGACGGTAATGAAGATGTCGAGTTGAGTCGTTAACTCGAAAATATAACTGATCATCTCGAGAATTGTCTCGAGATTAAGAGAGCGATGTACATCTCGAGAATAGGAGGACGATGTTCGTCTCGAGGTCAGCTTCCACTTGCTCAAGGGAAATTCGAGACTAGAGAAAACCCGAAATAGGGACTTGCGTGATGGAGGCACAGGGAACGTGAGGCCCAGTTCCTTCAAGTAATCAGTTTAAACATCTTTTTAATTAATATTTCGTTTTCTTTATTTCGGGCTTATTTGGAATATTGGTTTAACCCATTTTGTGTCCTCTATGAATAGGATCTTTGTGTTTAGGGTTAAAAAAAAACTTTTGAACTTTTTACCCAAATTTGGCCACCAACAAGTTCTTACATTAGTTTTGCGCTACTTCTCTTATCGTTGGTGGTTTTCAAGCGCGGTGAGATTTTATCCGAGCGTTCCCATAATCAATGGTGTTTTTGTATTCGGTTGTGTGACATTCAACCCTCGTGGCAATCCTGGTGATGCTTCAATTGTATCCAGTGGCGGTCCAAGTCTTATCCCTTTCGTTTCCTTCGGTTTATTCATTCATGCGTTTCGTCGTCGTTGTGGTATTTTTTCATTTCCGCTGCTAGTAGCACATCAGATTCACAATAAAATCGTCTTGTTTTGTTTGTCAAAATTCAAATCCCTGCCTCGATTATTTTAGGGATTTTGATTTGAGCTTGCAAATATGATATGGGATCATATTTGCAACTAGCCTGTGAACTTTGGAATGAGAACAAAGCAATATTCTTCTTGTCATGACAATTGATCGTTCCTGGTTATTGATATGATCACATACAACAACATTGCGCAGCAAACCATATCGCGCATATAATAAAATATCATATATCTGTCTTCTTCATACTTCTTCATCAAGAAGCTTCTTCTTTGTGCTTTCCCCCATGTTTTTCTTTTGCCAAATGACCACATTCAGTATCTCCCTGTCTGTCCCTAGTGCGATGCGAATTCCCGTCTCCCCTTCGAGACAAGATGTAACCAGGGTTTACAAAGACCCGCAGATGTCATCGCGTGGTCTTATATAATCTCGCAACTATGGTCAGGCTGTCACGAGGGTTATGTTAGAGGTCATCCGATTTCAGATTCTATTCCATTGCCTTTCGAAGACACACCAAACTCGAATTCAACACACGCGGGCCGTTCGAATTTTTCGTATCAAGGGGGGGTGGGGGGGATTCTTCTTCTTATCACGAGGCAATATGTCATCACAAGCCAAAGAATCACCATGGGGCAAATACAGAGAGCTTTCTCTGGAACATAAGAATCTTTCGTGCCCTGGATAAGATGACAATGTGATAGGCAGACAATAGTAGGAATATATAAATGAAAGGACTTATCCAAATGTCTTGTGGATTACGCACAACAAGGCATCTTTTCTTTTCTTTTCTTCATGTTCGGCTACTTATCACAAATACATGAATGAAACGAGTGGCTACGTGCACATATATGAATTAACAATGCCCGAAAAAGCTATCAAGTTATGTCAATCTACACGACCTTCCATTTCTTTTTCCATTAACACGTTTGAGTATGGAATCTTTCATGTTTGTAAATGGATGAGCCACAAGTTAGGTACACACAAGTGCCTCACTTATAGATTGAATTAGCGAAATCAACTCTTTCGATAAATTTCGGTGTATATCCGAGGAGTTCGGTGCGTGATACACTGATTTATCATATAAGTATGGATCGCGACATACGTATCTAAAAAATTTAAGAATACGATCGAAAGCGTAGAGATTCTCGAAAACTCGGACACGATTCCTTCTCTTTTAACGGGACCTTACGAGGAACAAGCCTTCCCCGCATAACCTATTCCGAGAAAGCTACGTCGACGATTCACATCGAATTTGAGGCGGGACACAGGCTGGATCAATGTGACGCCAAGTGAAGGCGTCCTTCTATAAATCTCCCTCTCACGAACCCCAGAGTCCATTGTCCTAGAGCATCGAGAAAGCCACGTATACACAACAACCCCGAGGACTCCCAGGATGTCTTCCATCGGAGCTAGCAGCGCCCATGTGTATGTGATGAAGAGGAAGCAAGAGGAGAGGTTGAAGAAGAAGAAGGAAGAGGAAAGGAAGAAGGCAGGAGGAGAGGATGACGGCGTTGAAGGGGGGAAGGCTGCTGCCGACGATGCTTCCTCGAGTGGTAACAAGGCCAAGAGAGTCCACCCTCATGGTTCTCTTTCTCCACCCAAAGATGGTGAATCTCCCAACCCATGAACAATAAACAAGGAAGAGTAAATAAGAAGCAAAACCTGATTATCACCCACAAATTATTACCGTGCCTTACTTAGTTTTGTCTTTGCTTGTGGTTTTGATGGTAGTCGGAAATCTCTTAAAGAAGTGGGGGGGGGGGGGGGGGGGGGGAAGAGGATGTCCCAAAATGTGTTTTGGTCTTTGGGTGGCCAAATAAATAAGGGGGACTGATTTCTTGTCATGTTATGAATCAATGTCGACCCTCTTTGGGTAACATTTGATGCCTTATCATATATAAATATACCTTTTGTGGGAGTTGAATCTTGTTCCATCTAACAATGGGGATGAGATTTACTCTCTCCTTCATCCATGAATTGTTTTTTTACTTTGTTTTTCTCTCTGTGTGTGCTTTTATATTTGATATTTGCCTTTGTCACTCTGAAACAGAAAACGGACATCTTTCCCTATAAACAAACATGTCCTCAAATGCCTCCAAGTACCATAAAAGTAACTGTACCTGAGATTTCAAGTTCGAATATCAGCAGTCGCGTTTTGAGAAACGCTTATCAGACCTTGGTGAATTCCAAGGTTTGAGCGGAGCCAGGCACTCAACGAAACGTTGAGGCACGAATTCCACAAGTGACTAACGTTCCAAAGTTCTTTTGTCCGCAAAATTGGTACACACCATATCATTGTGCTGATCTGAATAAAGATAATAAGTTTCCTGCCGAGACCCACTCCTCCACCACCTTCATATAAAGTTTGGTTGCGTTGACAAGTGACTCGGTTTTATCTGAGGTAGCATGAATGATCCAACAACAATTTGGGTGGGGTGAAATGAATAACAACCTTAAACACCATTGATGTACTAATCTGATCAACTCATACATTAAGCAGACTATGCTCCTTCTGGGGTCACCTATAGAGCAGTTTCATTCCCCCGGAGTCCAGCCTCTTACGAAGTCGTTCACAACCCGGAAATGCAATCCTCGCGCTGGGCGCCTACTATTTGCTACGGTAGCCAGAAGTCCGAACAGGCGATCACCGGGATCAAACCGAGCTATATTTGGATTTACTATTGCAGATCGCAAAGTTTACAACATCTTGCTTATGAGATCACTCGGAGAAGGCCACCAGGGACGAAAAGAGACCAACCGGGAAGACATACGGTCAGCTCACGTCCGGCGGCGAGTCGCACCGTGATCGATTATGATGATGGTTGCGTTGATGATGTTTTGGGAGATGAGACGAGGAGGAGGTTGACGATGATGAGCCGGAAGCTTCTCGTAGCTGCTGTTCAATCATCCAACGCTCGATCTCCTTACCCAGCAATCCCTTGTCGTCTTCCTCCGTGCCGCCTTCCTTCCTTGACCTGCCTCCTCGTCGTTTCCTGAAGTGGGGTTTGATCCCCAAGTTAAAACACATGACCACGAGATCTATTTCTCCTTCTTCTTCTTCTTCTTCGTCTTGTTCTTCCTTAGAGTGTTTCTGAAGGGAAAAGTTGGTGAGGAAGTTTATGTCAATGTAAAGAGATCGGGGAAGAGCGCAGAGTCTCCCACGTCTCGATTAAAACCTATAAACTTATGATTGCTTTAGTTTGGTGTACCAAATCTTGTGAGAAGGAACGTCCATCCCCCAAATTTTTTCAGTTAGCAGGTCACATTCATGACATGATGTTCATATTTATATATATACACGAGAAAAGGCCGACGACATTAAATTGTTCGACCTATCGAATTTGGGCCATTTCTTCCTCAAACTTTGATTGTCTTTGTCTTAATATTGAAGATAATTAGAGATTCAGTGATTCTTCAACTAATACATTGCCCTCACACATGAAATGGAAACCACAGTGTCTACGTATCTAAACTTTTTCGTTCTTTTTCACGTTCCTTGGCTCTTTATCCACCTTTGGATTTGTACGGTGTCTCGTCGCGATATGTAATGAAAGCAGCAAATTTTGACAGGAACAAAGTGTGATTAGCCGAAACGAAACAAAAAGAAAATGGAGTGCTTAGCATGATGCATGAATATCGATACTAAAGGAGATGGCTCCCCGCGTTACGAAAATTCTCGTTGCCTCTCCAAAAGGGGTTTCTACACGAAAGACCCGAGATCTGGTTGTTTCCTCTTCGTCTTTAATGGTCTAATGGAGAAAACATATGTACAATGTCTGGTGGTTTTGCATATTTCTAAAACGATTGGTTTCCCCAGTCGCCCGCCCTCTAAATATTGGGCCATGAGGCCTTTTTGTTACGATTGGGCCCTTGATTTCCCTTTAGGCCCATTGAGCTCTACGAAGCCCACTTCCCAAATGTCCTGATTTTGTTTCCCTTTATTTCTCTAAATCCTAGTCGAATCTTTGGAGGCATGACTATCAAGCAGGTCGCCACCGTCATCTAATTCAAGCGACTTCTCGGTATCATAAAGCCGCCGGATCTTCGAAACTCGAATACTTCCTACGAGAATATGACGCTCATCCACTAAGACCTCATTTGTATACGCTACTTACGATAATTTCGCCGAGTATAATAATATTTCGGGGAGTGCCTTGATTATAGTGTGTCACATTGAGCTAACCCCAGTTGACCGATGCATTAATAAATGAAAACACTAGGCATTTTGTTAATATGCTCGATGCCGGAAGATTAGGAATCAAAGGCCGTGCGCTCGAGGCACAAGTTATCGCATTGTGTCCTTTGAACCCGTGTACGCGGCCAATTATTCGACGCACCAGTCGCACACTCGGATTATATGACTACTTACCACACTACATGCATGTTGATAAAGCTGAAGCATTTTGCGAGTAATCAGCCTCGGAATGGTGGCATTCGCGACAGAGTTGCCCCTTTTACCAATGAGGTAAAAGGGGCCGAGCCAATCCGTATGATACCACACCGAGCATCAGGGTGATGGTAAGGGCTACGGCGTTCCCTAAGTTTGAAGATTTCTAACTTTTAGAAAATTCAGTTTAGTCTCTTTATTTTATTGCCTATATATTTGGGAGGTCGTGGTTCGTCGTCGTTGATATATTCTCATCACCTTCATCTTCTTCTAATGTAGATTAAAAACGTGTACATGTGTGAGAAGTTGTTTTTTAGTACTTGAATTATATTATGTTAAATTATATTGTGAAAATGGCTTGCAACCAGCAAATTCAAGTCCCACATCGGAAGGTAAAAGAGTCCGACCAGCCTAAGCGGTCTACTCCTTTTACGATTGGTTTTAGAATAGAACCCGTCAGACTTGTATGCTGGGCTCGGTATATAGGCCGGTCCGGGCAACGGCATCGTTTCTACCATCGCTGTGCTAAACTCCCGTTGACGCGAAATTTAATACCTTAATTTATATTCACATTTTTTACCAAGGGAAAAGATGAAAATAAACGAAATCACAATCACAACACACCATATAATATAACAAGATCATCCCTTTTCACAATATATTCTTTTTTTCATCCCCAAAATCTAAGCCTAGCCCTCTTTCCACGACCATAGAAGATTAAAATGAAAGAGAAACTACACAATACATACAATACGTACATCTCCATGCGGGGGGGCTCAGGCTGGCTCAGTCCTTCGTTTTCTCTCTCTCCATTGTATTACTTCCATGGGACCTTATCAAAATATGTTCCCCTCTGACCCCCATACCCGGCATGTGCTCCGGTTCGTTACGCGTCGCCCATCTTGTTAATCCATACGATCGAACGCGTCCCTTGGCGAGCACGGGCCGTTCTTGGCCTTCCTCTCGTCTTGCTTCATCAGCTGTTCCCTACACTCCAAGCTACAGAATGCCGCATCTCCCCTGCCACACGAAAAAATCGCAACACTTGGTTCTCAAGTGATTAGGGGAAATAATCGTCTCTAAAGATGGCCGGGTGCCGAACCTCTACGCGTCGGATTCTCTTACGCGATTGAATGGGTCGTACTCAAAATATCTAGGAATGTTTAGGAGTGTGAATCTGCCGTCTCTGCCTTGAGAGCAGCTAAACACTCACCTGTACATGTAAATATCTCGACCAGGGAAAAGACGCCGTTTGCAGAGCCCGCAAGTCTCGAGGAAGCGAGCCGCCTCAGGGTTAAAGCCGTCACGGTCGTATCCCACCCCGAAAGCGCCCCCCGCAGCCGCCTGACCTCCATAGCCCCCCCTCGGGGAGGCCGTAGGCAGTAGGTCAGGGATGTCGTCGTGGCGGGGCTCCTCGATGACGAGAACCTGAACAGCACCGGCATCGTTAGGGGGATCCTGGCCGTCCGTGATGTCGGAGGGAGGGACTATCCCGGACATGCTGGTGGTCCTCCTCATGGGGGGACGGGGTCGCTTCCCGAGCAACATGGAGGGAGGGTGGGGGATTTCAGCGAGACTGCACTCAGAGAGAATGAATGAATCAGAGAGGGACAAAGGCCGAAGAAGAAGAAGAAGAAGATGACGAAGGATGATGAAAGGCGGCAGTGAAGAGGGAATCTGGGCCGTTGTTTGCGGGCACATCACCACCACTCTTTAGAGCCTCTCATATATTAAACAAACCGTACGTAGACATAGAAGACTTATTCACTAGACCTAAGTACGGTAAAGTTCCGACGATACAACCAAAGGAAACCCTTCAAGATGTGGGCATTTTTCTTTTATATTACAAATTCGAGGAGGAGTGAATTACGTGGACCGGATCAGTGGCAAAGAGGCTAGTCATTATTTAGATTGAAAAGGACATTTTAGTCATTTTCTGATGCACGCCGGTCCAGCCCCGGCCTCCTCCGGCTGTCGGTCGGCCCCCTCCGGTCTTAATAATTTTGTACCAGCCCGGTGTAACTGTCCTTCCCTTATTACATCCTTAAGAAACGGGCGGAGAGTGTGAACCGACTAGTCAATTTTTTTTCATATAATACGCCCAAAGGGATCAGTGTTTGTAATCTTGCATCAGATGCGACCAACTTTGCTTAGAATTTTATTACGGCCCCAATTATATGAGAAACATTTCTTTTACCTGTGTGAGAATTAAATTAATATGATAGAATGTTAAAAAGGACTTTAATTGGTTGGTATGGTCCTACTTGGTTAATGAGCACACTTCTTTGGTTCCCCACCTTCGCATAATCCCTATTATTTGATTTGTAAATAGCAAAGTGTTGGATAAAAGGTTATATAAGCAAATGGTGAAAACATGTAGCTTTTTGTATGATATGGTTACTTTAAAAAAAATCCGTGAACATGCAGTTGATGTGTAAGTTTTAAAAATGTGTTTTTTCATCCAATACAAAGTGTTCTCTCAGATAATCTCTTTCTATATTTAAAAAAAAAAATTAAGTTATGTATTCGATCTTTCTGAAGAAGTTTCAAAACTCGCGCTTTTTGTAAAATTAAAAGTGAGGTTTTAAAAAACGTCATTATGACAATATAAACGTAAATTTAGAAGACTGCGATCGCATTTCGGCTAATTTTGTTCGATGATAACGTTATAGCCGTACAAACTCCGCTCAAGCGAGGGATTGTTGTAGTAAGAAGGCCACGCAACACAAATGCGATTGGCAACCCCTAAAAGTAGAGAAAGTGGTCGAAGAGTGAGACCCGGAATTATCTTTTTTCTGGCTCGATTTCGCATTATTTAAGCATACAGTCCAACTCACCCCAAAAATTTATATATTTTCCAATGGACGAGCCATCATCATCATCAGGATTGATCACGAGACATCATCACCATCATCGTCAATTAATATGTCGTCTACACTCCGGACCATTGCCATCACTTCATGTCAGACACCCGCCAAATTCAACTCTTCTCGGACTCTGAAAAATTTACTATCGAGTGCAAGTGGGGTGTTTCAATCACGGTCGGCTTCCGCGGCCTTCGGAATCGAGATTATTGGTCCTTTAAGGAGTTTGATCGAATCGTAGACGTTAGTTATGGTTTCGATGGAAAATTGTAGAGTTCACGAGAGTTGTTTGATATTACGACAAACCCTTCTTACTATTATTATTCCTACTTAGGAAAAGAGAGACAAGACTATAATCATGGTAAGACTTTAGCCAAAGTTCATCAAATGTGTACTGTTTCCCAAAGCATTAAAAGAGAAATGGGAGAAATCAAAACTATGGGAGAGGTTCATTGAATGTGAATTGTGAATTAAATTTATACATGTGGACAACAGGGAGAAGCTCCACCCGAATGTGGCTGTGAATTGGCAGGTGAAGAAGAAGAAGCCGACGCTTATAGTACAAAAATATCGACTCGTTTTCAATTATTGGCTTGTCGAGCTAAGGCTTCCTCCTCCCCTTAACTTAAGCCCTTTGTTTGTATTAAGCCCCTAGACACGTCCACATCGCATGTACAACCTGCAAAACACCCCCAGTTATTTCAATTAAATGTTTTTGGTGCAAAATATTCCGAATACATCAAAGGAGAAGAAGAAAAAGGTTGAGAGAGGAGGCCGCTGTTTGTGGCTTCGGCCGAACGGGGGAAAATGCGACTCCCCTTTTCTTCTTCTTCTCCGAAACCCTAAAAACAATCCGACGAGTGAGTGGGGTGGTCTCCTTCTTCGTTTCGTTAGGCCCTCGTCTCCTCTCATTACATCCTTTTTCTGTATCGCTCTTGATAATCGGCAGTTTTGGTGGATCGGGTTTATACGAATATCGAAATATTTTAGATGAAATAAATCTTAAAGCAGTAGTTCATGTGATTGAGTAGCGGTTGATGCTGATGACATCAATCTGGCCTGGAAGGAGGATTCATCTTATTCCTAAGCCTCAGTTGCAGGTACTCCGACAGCCTCCGTGAACCACGCATGCAAACTACCTCAATCACCTTCTTCGATGGTCTTTCATGGTGGGCATCATCTACTTGCGATATAATAAACTATTGTAATGATCAATCTTGTCTCATGCACCCAAAAGCAACTTCTCAAAAGAAAGATACCCCTTTGTACCAAGACCCAATACTACTCACAAGAAACAGAACACACGAAAATGTCCGAGCATAATAATAATAACAATACTAAGCATTGCTCTAATAATGTTTTCTTTTAACTTCACCAGAATCCCCAAAGATTTCCTTTATCCACTAAAACAAAAATAGTCCCAAAATTATGAAGAGAAAAACCCAGAAGAATCTGCAGTAATTCAAGTTAAAAGCATCTCAATCACCAGGAGGCTTCTCCAAAAGCACTACTAATACTGCATGGAACCTTCAAAATAACTGGGAAGGACTTAGTTTTTCTCACGAAGCAAAGCTAAACATCATTATCTAAGCACGGGGTCTGGCGAACACCGATCAGGCAAAACCTAGGTACCTCTCTCTTTACACATCTGGTTTTTTATAAGATTAGGCGGATCGGATAGCATGGAGGCATGGTACGGGGTCGACTTCACTTCCCATCGTCCTCTTCGCC
Organism: Melastoma candidum; assembly: GCA_023653495.1. Lineage (NCBI taxonomy): Eukaryota > Viridiplantae > Streptophyta > Magnoliopsida > Myrtales > Melastomataceae > Melastoma > Melastoma candidum. The sequence goes on from CM042887.1 coordinate 595,860, forward strand.
GTCTTCTTCTTCACCGTCCTCCTCTTCGTCCTCGTCTTCGTCATCATCGTCCACCTCAAAGCCGTCATGGCCATGCTTTGTCTGCAACCAGAGGAGCGGAAGGGTAACATCAAGGACAGATACGAGCCGCAATACTGAGGAAGAGAGAGCAAAGAAATGCAGAACAGTCCGTAGGTATTTTCCAACTCACCTCATCTTCATCATCGTCCACTTCATCGGCATCCTGCATCCAGAGAAACGTTACCAGATATAAATATGAGCAAGAACCAAAGCAGCACATTGTGATCATAGAACAAAATGATCATGCCACTGAGAAGGCGTTCAGGCAAGTGCTTGTCTTACATTGTTGAAATAACTTAGGGGGTTGGGCCACAGATCCTCTTTAATTATCTCGGCAATCTGCACAATTTCAAGAGTAATTACCCCCAAGCAACAAGTCACCATCATCTGAAAATTTTAATAGTCACATGATAGAACCAACCTCATCAGTCTTGTCCTCTAACCCTTCCTTCTGATTATCAGTATACCACTGGAAGAAGCTGCAATCACACAATATGGATAAGGAGTCAATATGCATAGATAAAGCAGGTTCAACACAAAAAATTGGATACATATATTGTGAATGAATTAAGGAACCAGGAATATACGGAATGATGCTGGCAACCCAGAATTTGAGCTGGAAAATTGACCTTTTATCATTGATAGGCCTCTTGTTTCCTTTCTTCTCATGGGTAACTCCATTTGGCAAACCCTGCAATAAGAAGCATGTAATTAGTATAAACGAAAGAGGAGTAAGGTGAAGAGTAAAAAGAAGTGACATGAACATTACCATGCCCTCTTTCCACTTGATCGAAGTGGCGGTTACTTTCGTACTTCCTTCATCAAGGAAAGTGAATGTCTTCACGAGTTTTGTATCTTCAAAGTAAGGAATGGGTCGGAAGTTCTGAATAGGGAATAAAGTAAGCAAACAGAACAAGTGAACGCCTACAATTTGTTACAGCAACCGAGCAATTAAAACAAGTTAAGAAGGCGAGAGAAAATAAATGACTTACAAGAGTTATAGAGTACCCTGACTTCACGTCCTTAGAATCCTCTACTTCCAAAGAATCAAGATACTCGAATACCTACAGGACATCATAGCAACATGAGCATGAAGAGCGGCCAACTCAAGACAAGTGACCCATAGTTGATAAAGCATAATGAGGCTAATTCTGACAATCAAATCAGACAGCCGCACAAAAGTGCCTGGCACGAGGAAGTCGGCCTTTGTAAGGTCGACTTCCCTCACTTAGGTAATTTTTTTTTTTAATTCAAAGGCAAAAAAAAAAAAAAATTCACACGAGGAAGTCGGTCTTTGTAAAGCCGACTTCCGTTCGCCAAGACTGAAGTCGGCCTTTGAGGACCGAAGTCGGTCATAGTCGGTCTTACAAATGTCGACTTCGGTGGGTTAGTACGCGAATTTGGAAACTTAATGCGTCATTTGGCAAAATATTTCGCCAAATGACGTCATTGAGGAACAAAACTCGGGCTTCTAAAGCCCATAGGCGTTGATGACAAAGACCAATCTAGAGCCATTTCTGTCGTGCGTGTTTTTCAAACGAATAGAAGATTTTTGTACGAGGCCTCGTGTCATGAAACGGAAGCCCGACCCTTGCTAAAAGGCAACTAACGAAGCCCAAGTTTATATCGTATGGGGCCCGTCCTAAATGGGCTTTGACTTGGGGCTTAATGAGGCCTAACTTATTCGGATTGGGCTCAATATGGGCTTAGATTAGGCCCAGTTAAGGCCTCTTGGCTTACCTCGTAATTTCTATTTACATTTTACTCCCTTTACTCAAAAGATCGCTCCAGCCCCGATTTCAAAAACCTTTTGTCGAATACCGGAAGGAGAGATCCTCGACCAACACCATTGTCGTTTCGCAAGACATCCTGTCATATGCAGAACAACAATCTCAGAGATCTCAAACCCAAGCGAAGCAATGTAATTTTCATCAACACCAACATTCAAAAGAATATGCAGCTTATGTGAAAAGATCGGGATTTTACTCTGAAGGCCAAGAAGAACTATTATGCAGAAGCGTGTTTCCAAATATGACAGCCGTGGTTTCCCATTTCTCCGCTCCTGGCTGGTCGGCAGAGCTTGCAAGAGAAACTTACAGTTCATGGCTTTCATCATTCTTCATTGCCAAATAAAGCTCCAGAAAGCTAGCATGGCATAGAGCAGGCACTTCCCTGTCCCTTTACAAAAAGAAGTTCTTCTACCATCACCACCTCTTGAACATCCCTTTGCTAGCCGGAAATATTACACTTCCATTATACACGAGTCAATATCAAACTTCATAACCACAGCCAGGAAGAGTACCCGGCAGTCGTGGCAGAGGAACTCTGTAACTTCCTGAGAGAAAACTTGGAACTCGTGAACTGCCCATCAAATCTTCGCAGGAGCTTGATCATACCCCATGTCTCATCCATTGCTGTTATGCATGAACATTTGTGTACAATACATCTCTTTAGTCAAGTTCTTACTGTGAAAATGCCAAAGCACAAAGCCCCATCTTCAAAGGCATTGAATTCACCAACAGCGAATCACGACATCTTATCCAACGATGCTTGACTACTTCTTACATGGGTTTTCATATTCTTCTCTTCCTTTTGGTTTTGTCGTACTCAGGGAGTCAACCTCCAAGGAAGTTACACCCTCTCCCCTACCCACACCTCCAACCCCAACAACCAATCTCCAAACAGATCAAGCCAAGACACCGAGAGGAGCCCTCTACTGATGCATGAATAAAAAGTCCCCCATCGGATAGGGACGCCTATTCGATGGTATATAAACCGGAAGGGCCCCCGGTCCGGGCTCCCCTCTAACATAGGGGAATAGAGATTTTTGCTTTTCACATAAACCACACTCTTCCTTGTCGTTTTCTTATTGAAAAAAAAGGAATTAGTATAATCGTAATTGAAAAAAAAAAAGTATCAATTCATTCATTCATTCATTATTACAACTCACTACTCCGGCCAATAAATGCAATAAATTGACTTTCTTTCTTGGTTTGTGTGTGCTTAGTGTGGAAAGAGAAAGCATGGTATCGTCGCATGTATTAGCGACGTGTAAAGCAATGATTGACAATCTTTTTAAGTAAAGACTAGATATTTATAGCGCATCAATTAAAATCAAATGGTGAGGAAAACATTGAGAAATCACGTGTCACCATTCCACACACACAAACACTCAGACTTAAAGAGGAAAAGGGTCAACAATGAGTGGTCTCTCACTCAACTGATGTCCTAATCTCGTAACCCGAAACAGGCCAATTACGTTACCGTCCATTTTCCCTCGTCCCTCAGGCGGATTCACGACTTGTTCTAGACATATTTTGGATTGGAATGGATACGAACGTGTCGACCCTTCATTTGGTTTGCGTGTTAATAATAGGGGTCTCGATCAAGTTACTAGGTAGAAAAGAAAAGAGTTAAGTTACAAGATAAAAGGAGAAGAGGGACCAAACGAGATGACCCTCCAAAGTGAAACGCCCACCGAAATTATCGACGAGGACAAGAAACGAAGGGGATATGCGTGTAGGTGTGATTAGCTCATTTGCTTACTCAACTCTTTTTTTGTTATTTTCCTACATGCCTTCAACAACAACACACGTGTCGTGTCGTGTTCTAGAATCATACCAAGAATTTCAAAAAATTTCACTATGGTACAGTTGGACCACGCGATCGAGATGATCATGCATTCACACCCTATAGGCACTCTTATTCTTCTATTCTTACCGCGTGTACTATCAGTATGAAACGATAAAGTAAGTGGTGATTAAATCGATGGATCATTATCGTGTTATTTGAATAAGAGACTGGTCAAGAAAGGCATTTCGTTTCATACCACTCACTGTTCGAATTTAGCTCAAAATTCTGATCTCTTTTTCTCCTCCTAATCTCTTCGGGAAATGGAAACGAGTTCTCCCATTTTCATTACAGTTTGGGATAAAAAGGGGAAAAGGGTTTTTCTCCTTCATTTGGCAACTTGGAATTTTCATTACTTTTGTTTTCTAGGGAAAGTTTCTTCTCTGCTCACGCTTCGCATGTGAAAACACCCACCCCCTCGAAAGGAAAAAAGAAGTCTGTGAGAAGTTGC